>OX371212.1:10000000-10600000 GCA_947310845.1 Yponomeuta plumbellus | reverse complement strand
GAATCCAACAGGAGGTTTCGGGTCTCAGTGATAAGGGCTTTCGAAAATAGACGCTCCGCTGGAACTGACGTCCCCAGTATTATAAAAAAACGGATTGCAAGATTAAAAGATAGTCCCGGAAACACCGTTTTCATATCTTCCCACTGCTGCAACGAAAAAAGTTATCGTTAAAAGTTAAAGTTAAAAGTTAGTAACGTAATAGATAGTATCGAATACTAAAATAACCGAATACTATCGAATACTAAAGTAACCAAAGTATCGAGTATACTCAAGTATCGATACTTTTTGCGTATCCCTATCAATATGTAACTGTGAATTTGCAGTTCGAAGTGCACCTTGAAAATACCAATGGTTTTCTTTCGTTCTTTTCAACCCCAGTACTGAAGAGGAGAAGGAGCTTGACAGTTAGCCAATATGCTATCATAAATTTGCAGTTTAAAATCCGCCAACTACCTTTGGGCGAGCGGCGCGTGCGTTTGTTGTCACTCAACGAGTTCTCCACTAGCAGCGTTGTGATTAATTACTATCAGGGCGAGGTCTACACTGCGAAGGACAGCGCGATTCTCACCCATATATCGGTAAGTGATTTAATTGGGAATTATAGCAAAAGACTCACTATTAATGTGTGAGTGACGTGATTCTATATACCATATTTCACGAAAAGCATTTGTACAAGACAGGGTATTCGAAGGGTGCTTTTTGGCACCAGTAATTTTAAGAATAAGAATATTTTTATTAAACAAAGAATACAAAATATGTATGGTGTTGCGTATGGTGTAAATATGTTGGTGCCGGCTGTCGTCGATAGATAAGTCGTTAAGCCAAGTCAGATGCCTTAAGGTGGCTTGAAAACTTCTGATAGTAACACAAACCACTAGTCTTACAAGCCTCCACCAATCCGCACTTGGCCCTCGTGGTGGGGTATGGCCTTTACCTTCCTCAGGGAAGCGACCCGTGCCCCTCAGTGGGGACATAATGGGTTGATGATGAAGTACAGTAGCCAGAGACCAGGGACTGCCACTTGCCACGATTCTGACAGATTATAATTAGTTTATCGACATAAGTTCGTAGTTAACAAAATTGCTTCTGGCCCCACACTAGGATATCTTGTATCGTATTTGCATGCACGCACGCCAGTTTCGGTTACTTTTTATCGTGCCCTTTGAGAATATATCCGCTATTTGGATGAAGTATGTCCGACCGGGGCGTCCTCTACCGGCCCTTCAACTCACATTCGTTCGATATATTCGTATCGTCAGTCTTTTTCCTTCATCCTCTCCACTTTATACGAATCAGTTAAGTACATTATTATAAAAAATAATCAATAAAATTTACCGACTGATTATGATGATGATGCTGAACTGAAATAAAAAAATAATTTGCCTGTATGTTATTATAAACATTCTATAGGTACCCAAAATTACTTTTAATATAAGCCGCGCTTTGCAGGCAATGATGGAAGAGCAACTATTCAACACACTCCGGACGAAGGAGCAGCTGGGTTACCACGTATTCAGCGAGGAGCGGAGCACGTTAGGAGTACACGGCTTCAGTATCAGCGTCCACACACACGTTGACAAGCACAGGTGGGTAGTGACTAACTAGGTCAGATATTTTGGGAAGTGGAGTAACTCCAGTATACTGCAATTTGACCTCAATGTCATGTTGATGAAACTTTAACAGGTTTCACGGTACATTTAAGGAATGGTCGTTAACATAATTTTAATGTAAGAGTAGTGTTGCTTGTGCTGCTGCAGAACTTTGCCTTTGAGGCTCTTCCATAAAACGTCAAGGAACACGTCATTCGAACAAAATATATGAAAATTGACGTCCATAGCCTGTCGTCGCGTCTAGTCGCCGAGCTGCCGCCTGTCGCGTATCGCTAGTGTGTGACTAGGCTTATACTGTCTTTAAAAAATGAACGTTTTTTGTGAAACCACCATTGCCGACCCGGCAAACGTTATTTTGCCCTATTATGTAAAGTCTGTTTGCTATCATAGTGTCACTTTGATATTTACTGCCTCGGCACGTTGCGGCTTTTCACAAAAGAAATTAAAGGAAGCCGATGCGGTGCAAACACGCCAGTGAATTTGGCTCGCAGCTCATCTCTTTCTACTATTATGTAGATTACGCAATTAAAGAAGTAAATCAATCAGTATTTTAGAATGGATTTATAACGAGACGATCCTGCATCACTTAGGTAGGTACTTATCCTACTAATATTATAAACGCGAAAGTTTGTAAGTATGGATGGATGGATGGATGGATGGATGTTTGTTACTCTTTCACGTAAAAACTACTGAATGGATTTTAATGAAAGTTTACAATAATATAGCTTATACATCAGAATAACACATAGGCTACAATTTATAAAGATAGCATACTACTCAAAAAACTAATTAGGTATGCGCAGACGAAGTCGTGGGCACCAGCTAGTTCTAAATACCGGTGGAGATGAATATTCTGAAGATACTTCGAGTGTGAAGAGTACTGTTTTATTTTGTGCTTCATTAGGTATGTTGTGTAGCATGGTTTTTTTTTATTTAAAGTGTTTTGGCCGTCTAAGTTGTATTATTGAAATAAATGTTTTTTTTTACTAAAACCAAGATTGCCTTTGTGTGTACCGACACTATCTAAGCGAACGAACTTTAATTAAGTAGCCATGCTAAATTTAGTACCAGATTTGTAATATTGAGTATGTTCAGATTTGTCGATTATGGATATCAGATTTAAATTTTTCTAACATGAAAATGTGATTTTCAATAAATTTTATTAAAGAAAAAAACAAACTAAATTAAGAGATCCCTTACACCAGCGTCTTTTGAGTGTCGTCGTTGTGCCAGAAGCGTCAACGCACCGTCGACGCTGCGGTGACGCGACGCCGTCTGTCTGTCTACCAAACGCGGTTAACGCCACCAGTCGTAAACTTATACTATCTGGTTATCTCCTTAGAGTCTGCCGTTTCGACATTGTACGACCGGTATCGGGTTTTCCTTATTATGCTCGTAAGATACCGGATACTTGCTCATTCATGAGCGTATTTATTCTACACACATATTGGTACCCGAAGACAGCCAGGCAACTCTTATTTTACTAATTAAATACGTAGATGTAGAAGTAGTAAGAGTAGCAATAATGTTAACTATGTTCCGAAATCACAACTCAGGTTAGTGTATTTGAACGTTTATTCATTCACAAACATTTTGACAATATCATAACGCTTCGACAGTTCAACCGATAGTGCCGGCGCGTCCGTGCTGACCGCTTTTTATATCAACCGAATTTGACAGCTGTTTGACAGCTGTCAAGTAGACAGCACGTGGACGACGGAACCATCAAAACTTTTAAATGTACAAAACTAAAGGTCACAGCACACATACCTATCAACTCGGAAAGGGATCGTCACCGTATCGCCTTTCGCCTCGCCGTCAACCAGGCGTCAACCTGACGTATGCATCGTAAGTCGTAACCAACGCGTATCAGCAGCTCCTGTACGTCAACTCTGCTACGGCTAGGCGACACTAATTGTCAAGCTAACGACTAATTGTCAACATGTCAAAAATTTGGTTTTTCAATATGACACATTTATAGCACTGCATTAATATTTAGCAAAGTTATACAAAACGATATAATATCGATATATATGTATAAAAGGAGAAGCTGACTGACTGACTGACTGACTGACATATCAACGCAGGGCCTAAACTATAAGGGTTAGAAACTTGAAATTTTGCACAGAGGTTCCTTTTGTAACGTAGGGGAGCACTAAGAAAGGATTTTTGAAAATTCATCCCCTAAGGAGGTAAAATGGGGGTTCAAAGTTAGTATGAAACTTTGCCGTTTCTGAAGGGTTTCGAATGAAATTTGGTACGAAGGTTCTTCATTTAAAATTATGAAATACATGTAAAATTTACAATACATGTAGTTTTAAAAAAAATCATCGCTTAAGGGGGAAAAAGGGGGGTGCAAAATTAGTATGAAACTTTTCCGTTTTTGAAGTTGTTAGAATGAAATTCAGAATAAAGATTCTTCATTGAAAGTTATAAAACAAATGTAAAATTGTTTTTTGAAAATCACCTCCTAAGGGGGTAAGAGGGGCTGTGCAAAGTTAGTATGAAACTTTGCCGTTTTTGAAATTAATCGAATGAAATTCAATATAAAGTTTTTTCATTAAAAGTCATGAAATAAATGTAAAATCGTTTTTCGAAAATCATCCCTTAAGGGGGTAAGAGGGGGTTGCGAAGTTAGTATGAAAGCTCTTTCGCATGCGCTTAAAGTATCCCTTTCTTATTTGCAAACACTTTACTGAACTAAAGCCCACGCGGACGTAGTCGCGGGCAACAGCTAGTGCCTAATAGGTATTTATTAAGCAATAAACACAATAACACTGTTATTACCTGATTTATATATTACCTATTACCTGAATCGCTCGTAGCCTGGGCTGCCTGAGTGATCTTAAACGATCACTAAGGTTAAGCAACATACGGCGAGTTCAGTCCATGGATGGGTCACCGTCTACGACTAACGCTAGTGGCATTTTTCCGAGCGATTCCGTGCTTCGCAAGGTACGTTAAGCAGTTGGTGCCGGCTGCTGTCGATAGATGGCAGTCGTTAAGCCAAGTCAGGGGCCTTAGGGCGGCTTGAAAACTTCTGACAGTAAGACCAGCCACTAGTCTTACAAGCCTCCACCAATCCGGACTTGGCCCCCGTGGTGGAGTATGGTCTATACCTTCCTCAGGGAAGAGACCCGTGCCCCTCGGTGGGGACATAATGGGTTGATGATGATGATTACCTGATTTATCCCTCACTCGCAGTTTGTTTAACTAAATATTTTATTTTATCATGAAAATACCATTTGCTGAGATATATGCCCCAAATAATACCTAAAATTTAGTGGTCCTCAAATAAAAGCGATCCTACTGCTGCCAAATATGTTCGCAACTAGCAAAGATGACGGACTTTTGTTTAAAGGCCAATTATGATCGATTATTTTATGCTAATGCGCTACGCGAAGTGTAGGAAGAAGTATGGAGAGCTGACTATGAACCTCTTTTTTTAATTAAAGGCAAAAAAAAAGTAAAATAGCCACCCCGACACCATATTTAGGTACTCACGATTGACGTGTTGATGCGAGTGCAACTTCTCTACGCAGTTTTATTTTGTTTAGTGTTTGTTTTGTCTTGTCTTGTTTGGTTGTCTGTCTGTCTTCCTTAAACAGTACCAACCTAAACCTATGTGGGTATACGATGCAAGCAAAGCTGCGTGCATGAGATATTTTGAGTGACATGTAAGTTTGAGAGATGCTGTGTCTTTGTTTACATTTAGTCGCTCGCTTCAGTAAATAGACTGTAATCAATTAACCTTTCTTCCCTTTGGATTTAGCGTTCAACACGTGGAACAGCGAATCGATGCATTCCTGGACAAATACTTACGAAATATACAGAGGATTCCTCGAAACCCATGCAAACCTGACGATACCATCTTCAAGATTGTCCAAAAGGATGATTCACTCGACGCGGAGGTGAGGTCCAATTTTTAATACTGAATATAGAGTGACATTGATTGTGGTTAGCAAAATGTTAAGGGTAGGTACATACATTCTCTCTTTGATTAATTTTCAGAAACATGAATTAGACAATGACTCTTTAATTTATTTTACATCTCTCATATTCGGTAAGTTGGTCCTTATTACCCCCAAATGGGGCTTGTAGGTGACCAATTAGCGCTCTAGGGTAATAGTGTAGCTAGAAAGCCCTAGGGCGGTAAGTACCTAATTAAAAAAAAACTCTTCACTGTTTCAAAAAGTTCGCGTACATCTAACCATCATACTGGCAATAGACATCATGCATTCAGCCAGATGACACAAGAGGTCGCTTCGCTTAAAGATGGGCGATTATGAATTATACTAATCATATCATTCGACTATGGTAATCATTCGACTTAGTCGAATTAGACATCCAGATTAGTAACTAACGTTCTGTAGCCTAACCCCTAACACTCGTACCAGTAAACCGCTAACGCTATAGGCTACTCGTCGTCGACTCTTGTCGTTCCGCCGCAACTCGGACTGACTCGGGAATCATTCAAGCAGATGCATACTAATTTGGTCGACTCGGGCGCTTCCGTCGTGAATTGGAACGATTCGGGGTTCAATGTTTACGGTTTTATCGCTTGCTTCCACTTTGAAGCAAAAGCCAAATTCAACCTTACATCAAGGAAATTTCGCGCGTAAATTACCGCCATTTTTCTCCCAGTAAGTAATACAGAATACAATTTGACATAGTGGTTAGTGGTTACTAATTAGTGGTTTCATTCGATTATCAGGATTAGTGATAACTAATATTGAAGTCGAATACGAACGTTAGTAAGTAGAAGATTAGTCGACTTATAATTTCATTCATAATCGCGCATCGTTAGCTTCGCTATTCAGCCTTGTCTTTGTATGAGTATAATAGTCATCAATTTTAAATATCGAACGGCGAAGCTCAATTTCGTTCTAGAAAAAAATAATTAAAAAAAATGATGAAAAAAGGCGAGAAAACTTTTAGGAAACTTTTACTTTAAATATTTGTAACTAAAAATTGTTTGTTTTTGGGATTTTTTTTATAATTACGTGCTAATTTGAAAAAAAACATGAGTTCTGCAAGTGATGAAGATATAAGTTGCACTCCCGATTCAATGAAAATGGAAGCTGAAGCAGCAATTAACAATATTTTGCCTGAAAGTTCTAAAGAGAGATATTAGAAAACTTACGACGAGTTCATGAAGTGGCGAAAAGAAAAACGAGTAATATTTTTCTATTTACCTCACAATCGAGATGTTAAGCAAAGTAGTTAGCTCGGGTGTAAGCATCAATTGCACCCTCGAACTATAGGCGCACATTAATAAAAACGAGAGAGCGGGTACATTAATAAAAACCTCGATGAATTTACTGCAATTCTTTTGCTTATAAATACCGATCTTGATTTTATAATCCGTTCGGTATGCTGGCTAAGCACAGCAACAAATATTCCGCACTTTGATGGCTACTCTAGCCACCATAGTAGTAATATAAATAACCAAAACGATGGCCTAGTTATATATGTTAAGAACACGAAACGCTACACGATGCAAGAGCCTGTTTTTATGGCTGGTAACTGCCTTGTTTGCACCATCAGCAATACTTGTGCTCTCATATCGATTTATAGGTCACCAAGTTACAAAACCACCACAGATTTTGACAACTTCTTTTACAGCCTTAACGCGGTTCCTAGTGACCTGAAAGGTTACAATACAATAATTGTGGTCGGCGATATTAATATAAACATAGCAGAACATGACAATACTGCCAACAAAACGCAAGTACAAACATACTTAACTCTTGCCGAAATACATGGTCTGTTGCCTGCTTATAATACACCCACAAGACTTAACGCCTGCCTTGATCATGTATTAGTTAAGGCTCCCCAAATTATAGCTACAATTATTGTTGAAACTCACGTAACTGATCATTACCCCACCCTTGTTTCTATCCCGTCGCACCACAAAAATAACCAGTTTCCACACACCCGTAAACAAATAGATTATATAAAGGCTTAGAACATGACTTGACATCTCTTGATACCACACCTCTAATAGAATGTACTGACGTCAATGTAATCACAGACCTTTTTATATCAAATGTGTCATCGATTATAGAAAAACACACTAAGACAGTTACTGTTAGCAGAGTACAAAGAATAAAAAAGCCTTGGATTACTCAAGGACTGTTTCGTTGCATTAGGAATCGTGACAAGATGCATAGTAGGTTATGACTTAATCCAGATAATGTAGTGCTTAAAATCACTTACACGTAATTGAATCTTACGCAGGCTTAAAAGGGCACACGAGGTGTTTTTGGTGGGTGATAACTCAAAACGCACGAATTAAGTCACGGGCGGGAATTCAGTTTCTTCTAACGGCTTCCACTATGACCTATGATGGCACCAACCATTGCATTTGGTTCATAGGTGTTAGTAAACCAAGAAACTTGGTGTGATTGCATATGTTTCAGCTTAATTTAATCAACAATTTGATTTAATTATTTTAAATATATTATTGAAATGTAATATTAAATTAAAATCACAAAAACATAACATAAAAAAAATATTAGGTACAGGTACAGGTTGTACTTAGCATATAATTAGTAGCTACCTTGATAATAGAAAACAGTATGTCCATTACGGAAGTAGTTACTCAGAGCCTTATCATACATATTCAGGAGTAAGTCAAGGTAGTAAAGTAGTGTATGGCAAGGGTATGTGACGCTTCACAGTGGTTCGTCCCCATGCAAGAGGTTGGACATAGGATCCTTAAAAAATAAAATGCGTTATTTTGGCAAAACAAAACTACGAACGCATTCTATATTCAAAGAGAAATAATAAATACAGATTGACTTTTTTTGATATGACCCATAATTTATGAGTAAATAATTAAAAACTATTTCTTTAGTATTGAGAATAGCATAAAAATATTGATATCTCATGATTCCCTCCTGTTTTCACATTGCGGTTTTCAAAAATAGTATTGACGTATACTAAAATTCATCCTTTGACACTAACGTGCCCCTTAAGAGATATGGATGATAAAGAAAAAAAAACCACGTTAGCGGTAGATGTAGGTAGGTACATACATAAGTTCATGCCTGTATCCTAGAAGGGTAGGCAGAGACCAGGGACCGTTTGGGAGAATGAGCGGCCATCTACCGGCCTTGGTCTTTCAAGTTCATACGAGATACAGAATGTGTATGTGTATGTCAAATGTGAAGAACAAAATGGCCGCCTTTGAAGCAGATATTACTCCGCTCACTCCAAATACTTTCGGAAACACCACGGTGAACCAAAATCTAATGTTGACAATTATAGACGGCAAAATAATTCGATTATTTCTGAGATTTCGGCTGCAGTTTGTGATGTTTGCAAAGCTCATCCAGTTGAAATTAACGATTTACAAGAAGTAAGAGCCAAGCCAGTCAACGAAGATATGTGCAAGTATGAATTATTAATTACAGCTCATCTGACAGGACTAGATATTCATCTAATAAGAAGAATGGCCGTAATTGTGCAGTGCCTTGTGCGAATGCGGTCAGGCTGAGGGAACTGCGGATCACATCTTCTTGGAGTGTATAAAATACAATTCCTTGTTATATAGCTATCATTTACTTGATCTTCCCCTTTTCGCCAACCTCCGTTGCCTACTACCGTTGGTATTCTCTTCATTTACTAAAGTGTTATAAGTGATGTTTCACTGCAATACAGCTGTTATGGATTCCCTAAGGATTCTGCCAATGTCTAAGTTAAGGAAAAGTAGCAACTCTGAGAATGAAAACACAAGTTTTTTTTATAACTCTGTCAAGCTGTAACAAATGACGTACACAATATATACGTTTTGATGATGTTAGTTGGTACAGTACACAAACTACAATCTAATTTTGTTAGTTTGTACATAATAATATGAACATAACACTAGCAAATGAGGAGAATACAAACGGTAGTACGCATCGGAGATTGGCGGGAAGGATAAGATCAAGTAGATGTTAGCTATAAATACTCGTAACGAAGAATTATATTTTGTACACTCCAAGAAGATGTGATCCGCAGTTCCCTCGGCCAAACCGCATTCGCACACTGCACTATGACGGCCATTCTTCCTAATAGATGAACATCTAGTCCTGTCAAAGGAGCTGTTAATTCATACTCCTACATAGAGCCAAGCTACTTAGAGCTACTTAGAGCCAAGCCAGTCTTCGTTGACTGGCTTGGCTCTAACCTCTTTTAAATCGTCAATTTCAACTGGATCTGCTTTGCAAAGATCACAAACTGCAGCAGAAATCTCAGAAATAATCGAATTGTTTTGCCGTCTATCATTGTCAACATTAGATTTTGGTTGATCGTGGTGTTTCCGTAAGTAGTTGGAGTGAGTGGAGTAATATCTGCTTCAAACGCGGCCATTTTGTTCTTCACATTTGATTCTGTATCTCGTATGAATTTGAAAGACCAAGGCCGGTAGATGGCCGCTCATTCTCCCAAACGGTCCCTGGTCTCTGCGTACCCTTCTGGGATACAGGCATGAACGTTCCGGCCGCTGGGAGTATACGATCCTGACAGGTCATGTTAGAACGGACGACGTAACCTTGAAGTGGCGTTAAATTTTCGATTAAAATATTTTTATGTCCTATTTGTCCTACTAGCAAATAATTGTCATTGAAACTATATCATTGTGTAAACTTACAATCAATGTTATATTTTGCACAGTGATTTAAATGTTTAATAAGAAGAAATCAATATTTAATGTTCGTGCGTAAAATCCTTACTACGCTGTCACAAGGTTATGTCAACCGTATTTTTTTGAAGTGACGTACCAAAAATAACGAAAATAATAACGGTCCCTTTAACGATACGAAGTTGATGAACAGGCTTTAGAAAAAGATCATCGCGTTCTCAGAATCTCTCCGTACCACTGCCGTACAAAGCGATTGAGCTGATCTGGGCTCAAATAAAAGGTCGCACAGCTCGCCACAACACTTCACCGCCATTCGGCACAAAAAAGATGATGACCTTTCTAAAATGGCTGCGAAAATGGCACAAGAGATCACTGAGTGAAGGTCGTCTAAAAAACAAAACTACTTAATCGTGAGTCAGTAGCAAAAGATAGTTAAGAATAACGTAAGAAATTATAACGTTGCTTTTCTCCCATCACTAGTCAAATGAAACAGACATGTGTCAGGATCGTATACTCCCAGCAGCCGTACAATACCTAGATGTACCGCTAACGTGGTTTTTTTTTCCTTTATCATCCATATCTCTTAAGGGGCACGTTAGGGTCACCATGTGTTAAAGAATGAATTGTAGTAAATAATATGTCAATACTATTTTTGAAAACCGTAATCAGAAAACAGGAGAGAATCATGACATATCAATATTTTTATGTTATTCTCAATACTAAAGAAATAGTTTTTAATTATTTACTCATAAATTATGGGCCATATCAAAAAAAGTTAATCTGTATTTATTATTTCTCTTTGAATATAGAATGCGTTCGTAGTTTTGTTTTGCCAAAATAACGCATTTTGTTTTTTAAGGATCCTATGTCCAACCTCTTGCATGGGGACGAACCACTGTGAAGCGTCACATACCCTTGCCGTACATCGCTTTACCACTCCGAGCCCGATCCGTGGCACGTTGCTTAAAAATACTACACGTTTTAGTTTTTTCCCACCTCATCGGGTTTTAACGGGGAATAACTGGGTCAAAACTGGGTTTTAATCAACCGGCGGATTAAAATCCGGATTATTACCCATCTGTGGTTATGGCCTGGCTCAGAGATAACTTACTAACTCTTAACGTCACTAAGACTAACTTTATAACATTTGCAATGAAAACCTCTTCCCGACCACCGTGCGAAACATATACCATACAAGCACACAGATGTTCACAGAAATCAGACAGATGTTCTTGTGCCAATCTCAATAGAGCAAAAGAAGTAAGATACTTGTGTGTTTGCCTCGACGAGAGCCTGAGCTGGCACAAACAAATAGATTTACTAAATGCCAGAACCAGAAAACTAATATATGTTTTTAAAAGGTTGCGCAATGCTACAGATCCTGCTACTCTCAAAATGGTATATCTATCATTATGCCAGTCCATACTAACGTATTGTATACCAGTTTGGGGGGGCGCAGACAAGACTTCCTTGATTCTGTTGGAAAGAGCACAGAGAGCCGTAATAAAAGTCATGGGGTCTAAACCATTTATGTACCCTACGAGGAAATTATATTCTGAATCTGAACTTCTTACTATTAGGCAGTTATATATTCTACAATTTCTATTGCGTAGACATTCATCTGTTCCTCCTTCAAACCCTGCCGAGAATACCCGTCGACGCAGACAAAAACCTTGTACCTACAACGTAAGCCGAACGGTGTTTGCCAGTAACCAGTACTCCTTACGTAGTCAGTTCTTATATAATAAGTTAAATAAGCTATTGGGTCTGCAAGATCTTACAAAATTTGAATGCAAGCGTAAATTAACCAGCTATTTGCACGATTTATCGAACGAGGAGACCTAAAATTTACTTAAATAAAATTATTATACGAAGTTACTACACTTACCACTCTCTCACAGTCATCTACTCCATATGCTGCAACATACACATTTTTACGCACACTCCACATTCATACCCACAGCAATTCATACTTTACTCGGGAAATCACACACACACATACACACACACACACCCTTGCACACAAACACACCTCTCTACTATTAACTTTTAAATTACTATACCTACTCACTTATATTTGTAAAATTTGAGACGCACAATAATATTAGAATCATGAAATTTGTAATCCATCTGTACATTAAGTACATAATATCACTAATTGCCAAAATACAGCACCACCGAGTTTGTCAATTAGATGAATTGATAACTGTACCAATAGCCTTAAGCGATTTTGTAAAGCCCTCAAGGCTCGTAATACGCTGTTTGTTGTTTTTGTTTTTATGGTGAGAAATAAACTTTACTTTACTTTACTATACTTTACTTTACTTTACTTTACTTTACTTTACTTTACTTTACTTTACTTTACTTTACTTTACTTTACTTTACTTTACTTTACTTTACTTTACTTTACTTTACTTTACTTTACTTTACTTTACTTTACTTTACTTTACTTTACTTTACTTTACTTTACTTTACTTTACTTTACTTTACTTTACTTTACTTTACTTTACTTTACTTTACTTTACTTTACTTTACTTTACTTTACTTTACTTTACTTTACTTTACTTTACTTTACTTTACTTTACTTTACTTTACTTTACTTTACTTTACTTTACTTTACTTTACTTTACTTTACTTTACTTTACTTTACTTTACTTTACTTTACTTTACTTTACTTTACACACTAGGCGTTTTGAAGCGCGCGCTTTTGTAACGCGCGGTGTAAGAACTATGAGGTCCGATTGACTTCAATCAGACCTCATAGTTCTTACGACGCGCGTTGACTTCAATCAGACCTCATAGTTCTTACAACGCGCGTTACAAAAGCGCGCGCTTCAAAACGCCTAGTGTGTACCCGCTCTTAATATCTCGGGCTGCAATTGATGCCTTACAGCCGTTGGCTACTAATCTACTATTAAAGGTCCTGTGAATATAACGCTACAGTTATAAATAAATAATATTAACCTGTATTTCTGTAAACAAGCGTGTGAATAATTCGACCAACACGTGAATGAAAGTTCTTTTAATATTTTTGTATCACACTTGTTGAAAAAAGCTTGTGTAATATGGAGCCTTATTTTTGATACCTTATTGCTGTTGTTATATGAAGCAGGCTCTCTCGCTCATTTTAAAATTTTAAATGTCTGTAATTAGCTAAGCAAACTTTTGACAAATATGATCTCAGGCTTTTATGCATAATTTATTTGCGGCCTATTCATGGCATATTTATCTTTTCTTGTACCTACTATGTTTTGAACGAGAAAATTGGATTTCAAAATGGATAATATTCGAAACAACTGTTCTTTATTAATAATAATTAATTCTTTACCTAATTGGCCATGCTACCTATTCTTGATCAATTTTTTTTATTAAATACTAAATTCGGTATTTTTAAGTTTTATTCATTATTTCTATATTTAATATTTTTATAAAATGTTAGTGTTTGTGACGTCATCAAAGGATGATTAATGAGACAGTCTTTGCAGTCATTCAATGAAAAAAACAAATGTTACTAACGTCAGTCAGACAGAGACAATTAAACTAGCGTTTTTGGAACGTCCACACAGCGTCTACTCCGCGGCAACGCAACGCCGGCGCTGGCTGGTGTAATTCTGGCGTTGTAATATATTTGGATATCGGAATTATGTTGCTTATTTTATTTAATTTTTTACACTTACCGGCAACAACTGCCTGAACGCGCCGTATGTTGCTTAACTTTTGTGAAGACCACTCAGGCGGCCGGAGCTACGAACGATTCTATATAACCTACAATAATAAAAAATGCTAAATTATGCGAGCAAGATGGCATGCACCTGTCACAATGGAGCGTGTAGTCTGTTTTTGGCGTTGTATTTTTCGGTATCCGAAACGTTATGCGTGCGTGCATGCAACTACTAATGAATGACGATGAAGCAAAAGTGATTTGTCAGCATCATGGCAAGAGGCAGACCCTGGTCTCTGTCTATCCCTCCGGGATACAAGTGTCATGATTTTCTTGAAATATATTTAATTTTATACGTAAATACGTATATTTAAGTAAGTTTTATCATAAGAATAGTCCCATACGTCACCATTTAATTAGAGAATCGTAAATCGTAGTGTATGTAAACATTACATTGACAAGCATTAAATAGTAAAAATATTGAAGGGTAGTTGTAAAATGAAACGGAAACTAAAGAGGGGTTTGCAAATGGCTTCACGTCGCACGCTGGCGGCGGGAGGCCATTGCGTTCTGGAAAATGGGTGCCTGTGCTTTTCGGTTTAGTTAGTTCACAGTTTTGACAGTACATCCACACAACTTCGTCTAATGTCTATGGGGTTATTTATTAACAATTGATTGAAGAAAATGGTGGTAAATCGATTTCAATAGCGAGTGTGAATAAATGGAACAGATTGTTTTCAGTCAGATGCAAACTGGGCAGAAATCATCAACAGAGAGTACAACTTCGAAAGACGGTTTCAATTAGTAAGTAATATATAATCTATATAAATATCGATCACACGAACATGAACATGTTTGTGTAACTATGCTATTCATATTAACACAAGGACGAAACCAATAATAATCGTTTTTATAATAAAATACAGTTTTATCATCAAAAAGTCATAACTATTTAAATTGTGTTTTGTTCAGTTTGAAGCTGACAATGCCCTCAAAATGACAGATATCATCGCCTGGATAAAAAATTACTTCGCTTCGAGCAACAATTCAACGTTTAGAAAACTCTCCGTGCAGGTAAGTGTAGTGATGGTGGAAGAAGTATCACCATCAAGTGACAATGATGGTATTCTTCGGCTGATGTTCTATAAATAAGTTAATCGATCAAAACAATGTGTGACAAATATTATTATCAGAATTCCTGATGGCTTTACACCAGTTTTGAGTAATGACCTAAGATAATAACGTGCGTGCATAATGAGTTGCAAACTAAGAAAATTAAAGATGATTAAGCCCACTTACACGACTCTGCTCCCACCCGGCAAAAATAGTCAGCTGTCAGTTAATTTACTCGTATGATGCCAATATAAAATATATCTAAAGAGCAATATTTAAAGCCCATATTTGAATTATACTATTTTTGCCGGATGGGAGCAGAGTCGTGTAAGTGGGCTATGACCTTCAGTTCTACCTTACTCAGTTTCTTCCTACTATCTTTGCACTGACATTGAATGATGAAATAACAGAGCAATATTTTTATTACCTAATGCTTATGTTTTACTGACTCACTAATTTACTAACCGCCGAAAAATTAAATGACTGCCCATTAAATTTTTCAACTGATCATGATAACTTCTGTATTGTTTAAATAGAAGTTGTAAAAATTAATTCCCTATCTTTATTAAGCGCTCATTTTTACATTGCAGAAGGAAAAATACTTCTCCTCGTCTTTACTTTCTGGTCAAGCTGAAATATAATATTAAATATCATATTTATTGATGAAAAATGTAATGTATAAAAAAATTTTTTGCTAAACTGAAGGTCAGAAAGTACAGGCAGCGTTTACAAAATTATTTGTTCGTCCCCCTAGCTGTCAAAACGATGAGAATTACGATAAATGATGGGTTCGATCATCATTCCGGGGTATATCTGATGCAGAGAATTTCCCTGGCGCTGCTAGCGTCATAGGAATTTTCGGATCAAGTGTATCTCGGGCGGTATTTTTGATTAAGTTCTTTCAAGGATTGTTTCCTTGATGTTGGTTGCTTGTAGTTTGCGTCTTAAATCATACTTAGCCTCTTCAGTCCTGACCTTAAAGATAATAATAGTTTTCTATTGTTATTTTGTCAACACGGGACTGAGAAGGTTAATGTTATTTTTGACGGAACTTTATGTAAATTTGGTTTGTGTTGGTAATGTATTTTTTTATGTGCAATTAATAAATAATTTAAGATAAAGATAAAGATAAAGATATTAAATATTCAATAAAACAATTATACATCGACCTTATGACTAAGGCGTGGTACCCTGCTCCCCAAAAAAGGTAAGAACCTGTGGTTTAGGATAAGCAGTGCTCTTCCGAAAAACATTTTACATGTTGAAGGTCAAACAGATAATAAATCACTGTGTAAATATAGTAAGCACAGAGAAATTTTAAAGGTAAAAAAAACCTAAATTAAGTTCAAAGTAGTTTTATACAAATACAAAAAACAAGAAAGTGTGTGTGTGCGTGCGTGTGTGCGTGTGTGTGTGTGTGTGTGTGTGTCTCTGTGTGTGTGTGTGTGTGTGTGTGTGTGTGCGAGTTTCTGTGTGTGTGTGCGTATTAAACTGCTGATTGGACGTTTCAATTGATAGTGTCGACAACAATTTGTGGATTCAGAGAATTTTGTGTGGAATTTTCAGTTTTTCAGCTTACACATCTATTTTACGAAATAACAGCTAAGAGCTGTTCAGTTTCATCATAAGACAATGACATTAGCCAGTTGGATACAGTTTCTTTGCATTTTACCTTTGTTTGGGAGTAAATTGAAAGCTCAAGATATTCAATTTGTTATAGAGGTAAAGCCCCAGGAAAACAAACATTCTATGTGAGAAGGTGGTTTGTAATCTTATTGTATAAGGACATACGTTTTTACTACGAGTTTGTAGAAATTTTTCGTCGTAAGGGAGTTGCAAGTGTTGTTTCTGGATTATGCTTTGAATGAAGTGTTGGCGTACGGTGAGTACCTTTGCATTTTCAAAGAGCAGTTTAGTGGGGAAACGAAAGTTATAAAAGAACATTACTTTTAGTACAGCACGTTGGGCCACCTCTTAAACCTTCAGATGAGTCTTCGAGGCTCCGCCCCACGAAACAATACAGTACTTTAGTAGTGACTCGCATAGTGCTTTGTAAATTTGTACTAATTGTGTAGGACCGGTAACATGGCGGAGAGTTTTAAATATAAAGATGAATTTACGCACTCTTTTGCTCAAGGTAGAAATATGAATTTTAAAATTAAGATTTTGATCAATAATGACTCTAAGATATTTAATATTATTAATTTTTTCAAGGTGTGCACAGGTACAGTTTAAATTTGGATACTGTGGAGAAAAGCACTGATGAGCGTATAGATTAAGGTGGCTTGATGGCTGTGAAGAGTTACGGAGAGAAAACGCAATTAATTTGGTTTTTGTAGAGTTCAGGGTAAGGATGTTTTGCCTGAGCCAGTTACTTGCCACGT
Source organism: Yponomeuta plumbellus (assembly GCA_947310845.1). NCBI lineage: Eukaryota > Metazoa > Arthropoda > Insecta > Lepidoptera > Yponomeutidae > Yponomeuta > Yponomeuta plumbellus. The sequence continues at coordinate 10,582,603 of OX371212.1, read as the reverse complement.
TTAAGCCCAACTGAGCTACATGGAAAACTTCCGGCCAAGTGTTAGCCTGAAAAGTCATGGCTGTATCATCAGCGTAGGTGATTATTTTACCCTGTTCTAAGTTTAGCGAGCATGTAGATTAAGAACAGGGTAGGTCCCAGGATGCTTCCTTGAGGTACACCGTAGCTTATAGGTAGCTCGTGACTAACGTGTCCTTCTAGCTGCACACGTTGTTTTCTATTAGAGAGATAGTCACAAAAAATATCATGCTGTCTACCTCTTATTCCAAGGGCTTCAAGCTTATCTAGAAGGATGGGGATGGAGACCGTGTCAAAAGCCTTAGCCAGTTCAAGAAATGCTGATAAGCATTTCTTTCCCTGGTCCAAGCCAGATGTGACATTGCCTACAAGCTCATGAACAGCGTCATCAGTGGCTCTCCCGGATCGAAAACCAAATTGATTACCTGAAAGGAGTTTATTCTTTTCAAGATATTCAGTGTGTCTTCGATTTAAAACTTTTTCCAATAATTTTGAGAGCGCTGTTAGAATAGCTATAGGACGATAATTTGTGAAAAGGTCTCTATCCCCTCCCTTGAAGATAGGACAAATAAGGGCCTGTTTAAACGATTCGGGGAAGATACCCTTGTTCAAACAGTTATTTAGGATGTGAACCAAGGGTGCAGCCAATTTAGGTTTCAGGATCTTGATGATTTTGTTAGATATGCGATCATGTCCGACTGAACAATCAGTTTTTAGGCTCGAGATCAAAGTTTCTATTTCGGTTATGTCGGTTTCCAGAAGTACAAATGTGTTTAAAGTTTTTGAAATTGATGATAAAGTGCAATTAATAGGAGATTTTTCTAAAAGTTTAACGTTTTTTTCAGCTAAAGAGCCACCTATGTTAACAAAATGTGAATTGATCTTATTAACACTTTCTGAGGGAGTGTCCCGTATTTTAAGAATTTTGTGAGAAGAGCTTCTCATCTTGGTAGTATGACTTATAGTTTTGATTGCATCCCAAAGTTTTTTACTGTTTTTTCCTGCTTTTTCAATTTGTTCCCGTTCAAATTCTCTTTTTAATTTTTTCAACAGGTTATTGCAAAAAGTTCGATATCTTTTGTATGTTACACTAACTATTTCATTCTGTGGATTTATTTTGGCTTTCTTGTGGAGTTGGTCTCGATTTCTTAGATATTTAAGGAGCCCTGGGGTAATCCATGGCTTCTTTATTGTTTTTGATTTCGGTATTGATACTGAGACAGTATTTTTATCTACGAGTGCTTGAATATGGCTTACAAGTGAATTTAGAGCGTCGTTAGGATTTTCGATTTCAAAAATATTACTAAAGTCAAGGTCATTTAAATCGTTTGAGAGGTTTTTTTGATTTAATTTGGTTCGCGTAGTTGGCCGAGTGGTGCCATTTCCCTCAGATCCAGACAAATGAAGGCAAGCCAGAATTGCTTTGTGATCCGTGATCGCTGACTGCAGTATAAATATTGTTGAAGGCAGTTTAGATTTAATCATGACGTGATCAAGGCATGTATCACTATCGTCGCGTGTAATTTTAGTGTGGCCTGGATAAAGACCGTGGAACGCAAGTAGATTTAGGTAGTCAGAGCTTTTTTCCACACTTTTATCCGATATATCGATGTTTATATCTCCGATCAGAACTATGTTTTTAAAGGATATTAGACCGGTTAGCGTATCATTTAGTGAGTCGAGAAATATATTAAGGTTTTTATATGATGGAGAGCGATAGACAGCAACAATAGCGTACTCAAGAATGGATTTCAAAACAAGACAGCTATGCTCCCGTGATCTTGGTTCTTCGACTGTAATAAACAAATCGGCCCTAGTGTAGATAACCACGCCATCACTCTGATTGGAGGTAATTTTGTTTGCAAAATAACAGTATTTTTCCAGAATAGGGAGGGTACTGGCGTAATGAATCCAACATTCGGTGAGAATTATAATGTCAGTATCTACTTTCAAGCGGTGCAGTAAAACTATCAACTCTGAGAAATTCTTACCTATGCTTCTAATGTTTTGGGTAAGGATTTTTAAGCTTTTGGGATTAACAGACGATGCACATTCCTCAACATTGCACTCATAGACACTAGAAAAGGTTAATTGATCTAATTCATTATTTATTAGGTTTATATCATTGAATTTGGAGGGATTCTAATAACGTTGCCACTGGATATATTATGAGAAATAGTTGCAGGAAATGGGCACTTTTTTGTCTAAGTAGGTAGTTGTGGGACAGCAGTTTGTAATGTGTGGGTGTGTGATGTGTAAGTGTATTTGGTGTATAAGTGTTTTGTGTTAATGTGTATGTGAGTGTGTGTCTTATAAAAGCCAATAGAATTGGTATGTAACCTAGTCATGCTGAAAGTTTGAGATTTAAGAGGCCATCCTCTGATTTTACTTTTATTTGCGGCAGATTTTCAGCCTTACGTAGAAAGACGTTCCCACGTGATGTCCAGCAAAAAGTGTAACCGTTTTCTCTTGCGAAGGTTCGGGCTTGGTTTCTACCAAGTTTTCAGAAGCTGAGTCTTCGGCGTAAGTGCTTCTGAAATGTAGATCGGTCTTTTTAGCTTAGAGGGATCCAGATAACCGGTGTTCAGCTTGTCAGAGTTACCTTTACCTTTATTGAACCTCTTTACAGCGTCCAGGGTTGACTCTTTTTTCATCACTGTACAGAATTCAACAATGATTGGTGCCACTGGATTTTCCATTTTGGCGCTTGCTCGGAAGACCTCTTTTATATCGGAGTCAGTAATCTCGATATTTATGGAATTTCCAAGTTTCTTCACTACTTCGCAGAGATCTTTTTTTGTTTCGTACTTTTTATTGTCATGGATTGTCTTTGGGATATTACGTATCTCTATAGCTGTCGATTTGCTTTTTCGCTCTAGATAGTCCACTCTTTCCTCTAGCATTTTGATCTGCTTTTTATCCTCCTGTTTCTGGGTTTCCAGAGCACAAACTTTTTCCAAAAGCTTATCGTATTTTTCGGACATAAAAGCAACGCTCTGTGATATCTCCAGGCTCTGCATCTCGATTGTAGCCACTGCAGCAAGTATCTCCTCGAAGCGAGCATCTTGTCGGGCGGTAAAAGAGGCAAACATGTCGTCTAGATATTTGACTAGTGGATTCTCTCTGCCAACATCCAATCTTTTGTTGGGTTTTGTCCGTACGGTGACATTGTCATGCCGAGACTCTAAGGGACTTAGATCCGGTTCTGTCACGTCGTCAGTAAATGAGGAGGGCGAAGCTTCAAGTCCCAGTCCCTCTCGGATCTGCCCAGAGTTGCCATGTGCAGACGATGGTGGAGGTGTGCTAAACATTTTAGAAGCAGGAAATTGGTTCAGGCGTGATCTTAAGTATCCGGATGGTATGACCGCAGAGAAGTCTATCAGCATGTAAAGCCAGTCCTTAATTCGCAACTAGGCAAGTAACCGCATTGGCAGAAGCATGTCACAAGTACTAGGAGATGATGACCGTTTGAGAAAATGCGACAAGATAGCCCATGCAAATCAATGTAGAAAGGTGCACTGGATGTATCCGGAGATAATGACAGCCGTGGAGGTTTTGTTGCTTCGGGTAAGATTGCAAGCGATGATGGCTCTTAATTACGCAGGCAGGCGATTTATTGATAGATGCGCATTAGCTGGAAGTACCAGGCGCACAGACGGCTGAGGAAGTGGGAAAGGTCACGTTCACTGGTCGAGATGCGACGATTTCGTACAAAACTCCTTTCCGTCCAGCTTAGTTTGACCTCTCAATACCTCGCGACAAAGGTGTCGAGGCGGCGGGCGGGCAACTTGCGTATTATGAATGAAGTCCAAAGTAGGTACACTCACATGTGTGTGCGTGCGCCGTGTGTGCGTGCGCCGTGGTTTTTCTATCCCGTTTGCCGTCGTCGCTATGTGACGCGAGGCTTCTTCTGCTTGCTGCTCTCCTATTATTTTGTAGTGATTTTTCGTGACCCAAGATTATTAAAATTATTTTTAAAAAGACTAACGAGGTCTTGAAATCTTAAAACTAAAAACATTCCGATCACTTTACTGAAGTGAAGTATAATGAATTTTTTTAAACATTGATATACATAAATACCTCACACAAATCACGAGTGCTCCTAATTGAAGCTCAATTACCATTGTTATTTCATCATCAAAATTTTCTTGATTGCACTTTGGAGCAATATGACTGTGAACTTGCCTATTCTCGAAGTCTATGGTAAAGTAGCAGAGCATGCTTTCTCAGGAATAACTATTCCTCGTCTACAATGGGGATTGTTTGTCTCATTTAGATTGGAGTGATAATACTTTTATATCATAGAAGACATGAAAACACACCTAAATAAAAAGTAAAACCATAAAAATAGTTTATTAGGGTTTTCGAGATCTCAAAAACAAAAAGTTAAATCTGTAAAAGAGAAACTTATTACATTTTATTGAATTGTAAACTTTTTCTTAAAGGCGTGCTCATGCTTATGCATATTATTAACAGACAATTCAAATCAGTTCTTCTCAAGTTACATATCTTGGACTACAGATAGTATGAGACTTGTTACCTTTTAGCTTCCTATATACTAACTTCTTTTTTGAGCTATTTAGACTTGGTTGGTCGTTTTATAAAGAATTTCGGTGTCACACTCGCTTTGATTCAAAGGAGTTTATATTTTTTTGTAAAGCTCCCAACGACTTCAGTGCGATCGATTCATTCGGTATGGATACTGCGCGTTCTTCTTTATTGGCCACTTTCGTCTTTTTTCACCTCGTATCGTATTGCTTTGCAGATAGTGGGCCACAAGGAGAGCAATGACAGTACAAACAACAGTGGAGAGCCGGGACCATTGCAGATAACTGACTACAAACTCACTTACCTGAAACGAGAGCCCGGAGAAAAATCGTCAGAGTACTCGTACATCACCAATATACAAAACTTTACGAAAAATCTTGCCCGTATAAAAGTGCCCAAGATTCAGCTGACGTAGGGCTAATTTGTCCTGGTAGAGCAGGGGTTCTTAGAAGGAGTGATGTCTATATTTTGTCCGCAAATAAATTTTGCAGTATTGTTTTAATTACTTGCGACGTTCATACTAAGCTGTGACATTAACGTAACTAGCTTAACTATGTGATGTTAAGTTTCTAACTAAACCTACACTTATACGTTCTGTGCCTAGTACACCTGCATGTATACCTTGTACCTTGTGCCTAGTATACCTAGTTTGCCTAGTTTGCCTAGTACAGAAATATTTCAACTAGAACTTGGTACTAAATCTTTCTGAATGTTGAGAAACCTTAGCTTCTGGGTTTACTTGGTAATATGTATCTCGAATCTATTTCCTATAAATTTAGCTAGTCATTGTTTGCAGTGTAATTTTTATTTCAGTTGTTGCACTAAAAAAAAAAGACACTCTGCTTGCTCTAATGCTTAATATACAAATTAAATGACAATCGGTTTGTTAAAACAGTTTTTTGAAGTATTTTGCACAATAATCACGCAGTGCCGGCAGCTTTTGAGAGGTAATTTTGGTGAAATAATGTATCAAGGTGGACTGACTGATAATTTTATGAGCTATCATCATCAACCCATTATGTCCCCAATGAGGGGCACGGATGTCTTTCCTGGGGAAGGTGTAGGCGCCATACTCCACCACAGAGACCTTGTCAGGATTGGTCCAAATATATATTTAATCAATAAAGTTATTTATGAAAATGAACGATTGTTTTGTTTCTCGGTAGAATTATATTTGTTGTGAATTTATCATTTCAAATTCCTAAATAAAAGATAGCTAATAATATAGAGCCATATAGCGGCTGTACTACTTAACGCCTGTATTACTTATAAATTTGTTAAGGACAGCTTAGAAGGACATGATGAAAAATCACACCCCTTCTGGTGATTAATTACGGCCGCTTTCTCTCAATTTCTTGCTTTACTTTTATCAGTTGTTCGCAGTAGAGTTCTGAATCAATGGTCCTGCCTGGTGGTAACAGCTCATTATGAATAATGATGCCCTTCCTTTTATTTTATTTTTTCGCGAGTGGTATGCAGAGAAACTCTCTCCATAGCTTGCTGAGCGACTTTGAACTGGTGGAGCAGCCGCGAGTGTCCATGTCTCGGCTCCGTAGGCAGGTAGGACACACTGATTGAAAACCTTCATTTTCAAGCATTGCGGTATGGATGACGAGAAGTCTCGGCGTAGTTTTCCAAACGCTGACCAGCCCACCTGGCCTCCTTCTCGAAATTGTTTTTACCTAACTGCAGAATCTGCCCGAAGTAAGTGTATTCGGAAATGATTTTGAGAAGGTGACCATGTACGACGACATTGGATCAATGTGGCCATAGATCATGACTTTGCTTTTATCCAGATTCATGCCAAGACCGATGCGTCGCGAGACTGAAGCTAGGCCGGCCAGCATCTGGTTCAGCTCCTCTAGCGACTCCACCATTAAGACTATGTCATCTGCGAATCGCAGGTGAGAGATGTGGTCGCCGTTTATGTTAATGCCCTTTTCCTGTTCAGTCTTCGTCTTCTTTCCAGTTGTCTTTCAACGTGATTGTGATCAGTTTCGGGGAACAAAACATTATGGTTGAGTGAATTAAAATCGAGATTATGGCTGGCCCAGATTTTTTGCATTTGATTTTTCTTCTCTAAAACTCAGCATGCTGGGATCGCGAACAGAAATTCGCGATCTTGACATTTCCTAAACTGATTGTTTTGCAGTAGGAACAAGGGTTCGGGTACTACCTTCCTTGTAGTTTCCGAACCTTTTCTAGCGAGTTTATCCGCGGTATCTCAAGGAGCCACTACACCTGACTCTTGTAAGTTGCCTCGGTTATCTGTTGATAGTTTTCCGAACTCATGGTGCAGTAAAGTGCTTATAGAACTGATGCTCTGTCCGGGTTTCTGTGTCTCGCATATTTTTTGTATTCCACAATGCGACAGCTCTTTTTATGCCGATGCATTCTGCCTGAAAATTTGTAAGGGTTGTAGATATTTTTAGGTTTAGTGCATTGGATAAGGCTCCTGCACCCGTACCTGCTAGCTTATGGATGGAGCCTTTCGAATACTCTAAGAATTCGTGCATAACCCAGTAATCAGCTGGTTCCTCTTGTACGAATAGGTTGTAACTTGTATTTCTTGTCAAAAGTATAGTTATGAGGTATTCTGTCGCACACCACCTCGATCGTAGGCTGGTCCAAAAAAACGGCCGAGAAGATTCAAGTGTATGCAATATAACTGTTTTCTTTCATATTCATGCACCCAATTCTTGAGAGGCATGCCAGGCCCTGTAACCTTTGTATGTGGAGTAAAAAAATATTATTATTTTTATGTTATTAGCACCAAGTACCTATTGCTATTTCAGTCTTTTTATGCATATTTTTTAATAAACTGTTATTAATAAAAAAAAATTGTTCTTGAAAAGACTGTGCAGTGGACGAAGCAACGCATTTTGATTAGGTACGCCGAAAAATATTACAGCATTATTTATCAATTATACACATTTTTCAATAAGTTTCTCTAGCATTAAGCACGCCATTGTGCATTATCGTCTGTAATTAGTGTGATAAATTATTGAAATATATATATTTTTTAATGTCACCTATAGGTATATTTAACTTATTTAGTAATGCAATTCATTAAAAAATTCGGACTGGCTTTTACAGCATCAAATACCTATTCGGCAGATAAACAGCTCAGCACAATATGCAAATTTGATCCTTGCGGTGCTACTTTTTCGTAACTCTGATATAAACGGAGGTCGTGAGAGAGTTATTACTAAACGTTAATTCAAAATATTCGCAAATCTTCCAACCATGACGAACAGGACTGCTTTTTACTGGAAGCCTAAATTAAATATTGTGGTGAAGGGTAACTCTCGTACCAAGCGGACCGGGGGAGTGTCGGAAGAAGCGGAGACGTTTGAGGAACTTGCTACACCCATGAAATCTCCGACTGATGGAAAGATATACAAGTAAGTGTGTTTTGAATATCATCAATTGCCGTATCTGAGGTAAATATTATTGGCTCTAGGGACTGGCTCTTGACGTAGGGACGGCCTAATAAATATACAGTCTTATGCTCTAATTTCCTTCTTCCTTGTCTTGTTTGTATGCAGATGCAAATAAATGTTTTATCTCTCTATCTATTTATCTTAGTTTAAAAACAAAACCATGCGATTCACTCTGAAACAGACTTCTATGACCAACATTATTTTATCTATTGCCGGACTATGACGACGTTTTATTTACTTTCAAACCACTTGTACATTTTATTAATACTAACTATAATTACAACCGTACCTATATTAAAGTCAATAGACCATCAAAGTCAAAGTCAATAGATAAATAAACTCACGCCCGTTATCCCCGAGGGGGTAGGCAGAGGCACCAATCACTAGAACTGGGCCCACGTTTTTCAGAGTTTATTAGGTCCCAAACGTTACAAGTGGCAAACCTGTCGCCGTTATCCGGGCACAATTTATCAGCGAATAGTATTGCTGTACAAACAAACAAATGTACGTGACTAAAAGTCATTGGTATAGTGTGGTTCGAACCGAGACCCTCATGATCGAAAAGCAACCCCACTACGCCACCACCGCTTAGACCTTGATAAACATAGATCGTGATAAAAAAATCTAAACCATAATTTTACTGTACTTTGCTTTGGTACTTTATGGTTTTTTACCTATACCTACAATTGCCTATTTAGAAATAAATCATTTTTAATTACTTTTTTTTTTTTCATCTTCAACCCATCATGTCCCCACCGAGGGGCACGGGTCTCTTCCCTGAGGAAGGTATAGGCCACACTCCACCACGGGGGCCAAGTCCGGATTGGTGGAGGCTTGTAAGACTAGTGGCTGGTCTTATCTACTGTCAGAAATTTCAAGCCGCCCTAAGGCCTCTGACTTGGCTTAACGACTGCCATCTATCGACGGCAGCCGGCACCAACTGCTTAACGTGCCTTGCGAAGCACGGAATCGCTCGGAAAAATGCCACTAGCGTTAGTCATAGACGGTGACCCATCCATGGACTGAACGCGCCGTATGTTGCTTAACCTTAGTGATCGTTTAAGATCACTCAGGCAGCCAAGGCTACGAGCGATTTTAATTACTTAACCTACTTTTTTTACTTACTTTTTCCATTTCGGCACAGTAATAACAATTTAGGAACAAAAATAAAAAAAGATTTAGTTTTTATCTATGTTACTCAAGTTATTATAACTTTAAATAAACATAAAAAAATATATACAGGCATTCATTATTATTTATTTCTTTTTACTATTTTATGGAATGCTGCGAAGAACCTGTGCTGCTTAACTGTGCATTATTTCTAGGACAATACGACTACGGAACGGTTTGACAGCCCTGCTTATATCTCATCCAACTTCGACTGCTAAGGTACGCACTTACCTACATCATTATTATTATTTTATAGTAGCTATTTTTGGAGTCAGGAGACCCAACCTAATGTAATTTTCATTGTTCTAAGAATTTCAACGACTGAAAAGTTACAATTCCCTACGTGTATGAATCGCTCGTAGCCCCGGCTGTCAGTGACCTTAAGCGATCACGAAGGGCGCGTTCACATAGGGCGCGTGCAGTGTATGGATAGAGCCTATGACTAACGCTGGTGGTATTTTCGAGCGATTCCGTGCTTCGCAAGGCACGGTAAGCAGTTGGTGCCCGCTGCCGTCGATAGATGGCAGTCGTTAAGCAAAGAGGCCTTAGGGTGGCTTGAAAACTTCTGACTTCACCAATAGTCACACAACTGAAGTACAAAATACAAATGAGTTTAAAACAACATAAGAGAAGGTAGAAGAATACATAAGTAAATAAGTTCGTTAAAGGTCTGAATGTAATTGTTTGGTCCCCAGGCGGCCTGCGCACTCAGCGTTAACGTGGGAAGCTTCAGCGACCCGCCCGAAATACAGGGACTGGCGCATTTTGTCGAGCACATGGTCTTCATGGGTAGCGAGAAGTATCCGGCGGAGAACCAATTCGACCAATACGTGGTAAAAAGATAGCTTCGACATCAACCCGACCGACGGGCTGTTTGCCACTCCCATCACAGAATACATAATAGTACTGGTACAGAAGATTCACTTCGCAAAATCAATTAAAGAAAAAGGAACTCTAGCAGCGATACAATTTGATGCAATTCAGATCGCACGGCGCTAAGAAAGCTACAGTTATATTCACCTACATTTTGCCTCTCTTTCTACCGTGTAGCTCTTACCTCTTCTGGCGCCTATCTCCTTACCTATTAGCCACTCTGGAGTGGCCGCCGCATGTACTTACGCATCCGATATCTACCTACACGCGGAGTGCGACATGCCTGGTCCCATGCGCCGAGGTCGCCGGCTAAGAAGCCGGCGGAGAAGTTGACTGACTGACATATCAACGCAGGGCCCAATCTATAAGGGTTAGAAACTTGAAATTTTGCACAGGGATTCCTTTTATAATGTAGGGGGGCACTAAGAAAGGATTTTTGCAAATTCACCCCCTACGGGGTACCCCCCGTTCTACCGAACGGGGGTGCAACGTTAGTATGAACGTTTGCCGTTATTGAAGTTATTTGAGTGAAATCCAGTATGAAGGTTCTTCATTGAAAGTCATGAAATTTGAGTAAATTTTTTTTTCATAAATACATCCCTTACGGGGATAAAGGGGGTGCAACATTAAAATGTAAGTTCTCTGATTTTCAAAATTATTTCAATAAAATGTAAATTATGTAATAAATATGAATGTTATGTAATGAACGCACAATTATTTTAAGTATTTTAAGTATAAGTATCCGTGACTTATTTGCAAACACTTTTTTCAACTAAAGCCCATGCTTACGAAGTCACGGGCAACAGCTAGTTTGTACATAATATATTCCACTTACGCTACAGGGATCAGCTGGGCAACACAACGCATTTACTCAGAGGGAGATGACGACCTTCTTCTTCGAAATTGAACCAAAGAAACTGGTCGGGGCCATAAATATGATGACCCAGTTCTTCATCAGCCCGCTCATGCGCAAGGAGGCCATGCAGCGCGAGCGGCAGGCCGTCGAATCTGGTCAGTGCCCTTTTGGTATTGCATAGCATAAGACGCTTCAATTAATTATGATGTGTGAGCTAAAATGGTAATTATTGTGGAAGTACGATAAACGAGGTATAATTCTATTTATTTATACTCAGCGAGATTGTTTTGAGAATCAATGCTATTTGATTATTTAATCAATACGCTGTGTTAGAACTTGGGAATCGGTGAGCGTGGCCTAAGACATTTTCTTTAAACTGGTATTTACGCACTAACACGATGACAAGAGAATTCACATAAATTTTACTTACGTAGTTAGTTTGGGGTTTTATGAAAAAAAGAACAACTTTGTTAGTGATCCACAGCAACCGCTGATATGCAACATCCCTCCAAAATGAAATGAAGCAAATTTCCAACACAGAGTTCGCGGACAACATGCTGGTCGAAGACAGGCGGGTACAGCAGATGCTGACGTGTATGTTCTCTCCGGGGCACCCGTTTAGCAAATTTCAATGTGGAAACCGCAAGAGTCTCCGCGAGAAGGTGGACGATGGCGATCTTTATTGCAAGGCGCACGAGTTCCGCGCCCAGCACTACAGCGCGAACCGCATGACCGTCACTGTGCAGGTACTGGATTAGATAGTAATTGGATCAAATCAAAAATCAAATTTTGCATTGGGTAAACAGTATTTTTATTTTGCGTAAATATCGAAATAAAAATTACTTCTTGTCTGCTTTGTACTGCTCGATTCGGTCCATTTGTAGAGCAACATAGGATATTTGAGAAAATATCCCTAAATTCGATTAGTGCGCATCATAGGCATTATTGTGTATGTGCTTCTATGGTGAAGAACTATTACGCAAAGGAATTCAAGGGCCCATTTGCCATGAATAATTCGCCGTACTGAACGCCGAACTAAGGTATAAACTTCATTCATATTTATTTTATTACATCCTCAGAACACAAAATCATAAAGAGTTCTAATCTAATTTAATCTATTTCGAAAATTTGGTAGCAAAGCTTGGTTAGATGTTTATATTAGCAAAGATAAAGTTAGTACCTACCTAGTGCGTTTGAAGAGGTTCAGTTCCGCTATGCGATTACAGATTCATGTCTGTAGTTGCGGCGAAGGGTTGGAAGGGAAGGGAGGGGCGGTTTCTGAAGTTCCAGCAGATATGCCCTGAGCTTGCGCCCAAAGGCACACCCACTAGTCGCTTCACGGGGAGGAGGAGGAATGTCGAACACTTGGACGCCGCACACCTGAAACTACCACGGAATGCCATGGTCCGCGGTGTGCCAGTGTCAGGATCCTCTCTTTGTATACATACCGTTGTCTGGTAGCCCACTTAAGCTTAGTGAAAAGATAAGATGGAGTTTTCGTACGTATGACACCAAAGAGTAGTTTGGCAAGGTGCAAATACCGACGAGGCTCCATGTTCAGAAATTTTGCTGCGTCCAAGTATAGACTAACGTGGGATCTAGGAGGGATTTTAAAACAGAAACGTGCACATGCATTTTGCACAAGTTTGATCAACTTCTTCGTCCAACCACGGAACTACCACGGAATGCCATGGTCCGCGGTGTGCCAGTGTCAGGATCCTCTCTTTGTATACATACCGTTGTCTGGTAGCCCACTTAAGCTTAGTGAAAAGATAAGATGGAGTTTTCGTACGTATGACACCAAAGAGTAGTTTGGCAAGGTGCAAATACCGACGAGGCTCCATGTTCAGAAATTTTGCTGCGTCCAAGTATAGACTAACGTGGGATCTAGGAGGGATTTTGAAACAGAAACGTGCACATGCATTTTGCACAAGTTTGATCAACTTCTTCGTCCAACCGAGTATACAGCCACCACAGACGATGTCACAGTAGTTAATCTGGATAATATGCTGATATTCACTCAGCCTACACGCATATCAGTGCTTTGCTGAGGTAAAAGCGTATATTTTAAAGAATCTTAAGGCGATAGAAACAATTGCTGACTACGTTTCTGATTTAAAAAAACAGTTGACCATCCATCAGTAATCCAACGTTTTTGCTTCCATAACCTTTTCCACTGTTCACCCCTGATGATTAATTATCGGAGGCTAAAGCTTGTACCGTATCATGGATTTGATGTTTTGTACCAAGTACCATGTATTTAGACTTACTCGGGCTTAGCACAAGACAGTTCCTATCAGACCATGACGGCACACGATCTAGATCGCTATTGATGGACGGACAGCCGCCCTTATTTCAGATGGGACAGCTGAGATGTACAAATGTGTCTCATCTGCACAAAGATGACACATGCTGTTCTCCGTGACAGAAGCGATATCCGCAGTATACAGGATAAATAAAAGAGGTGCTAAAATAGATCTTGGATAAACGCTTCGTTGAGGAGAACAACCACGGTCCCATCGCCTTTATCCACTCCAACAACTTGCGCACGGCCAGAATACCCACACAGAAGAGACAGGGTGAGGGCGCTATTTCTATACAACGTCGCGTCCCTGCCGCACCCCCACCCCACGACCGCTCTGTACCTATGGCCGCTGGCTCACTCTTATCAAAACAAACCATTTTGCCCCTAGGCAAGGATGGACATACCAAGTCTAGAAGCCATGGTGGCGGACAATTTCGGTCCGATCCCGAGCAGCGCGACCCAGCCTGACGATCTCAGTCGCTTTGCCTACAGCGCTGACACCGTTCCGCCGGAGTTCCACTCGCTGTATTATATCAAGCCCACTAGCGACGCCTGTGAGGTGAGTTTCTAGACTACGCATATTCTAATAGGTCTTCCATAAAATAATCCGTACCTATCTGTAGATTTACAGGTCATATTTGATGGGTTATCATTGTGAAACTATTCTATACCTATAAATCAAAAACTTGCTAAGTTTGGTCTGAATGTTTTTAATTAAGTTAATAACTTTTAATTGTTTGTTAAGACACTGCTTATCTCGAATGATCTTGAAAACCCTGAATAAAATATGTGTATGATTTTTTTTTAATTTATCTTATGTTTTACGTCTTTAATGTAGTTATAAACGCAATGCCAGTTCACTAAAACCCTTTCACATAAAGATTATAAAAAAATGCCACTTCAATCTACGTGAGACGCCAGCGTCTCACGTAGATTGGATGCATGTAACAAGAAAAAAACATAATTATTTCCTGAGTACTTGAAAACATTGGATTTATTTAATAAAATCATATTGATACACACATTTATTGTTTAGGCCTAAGCCCGTACCTCAAAATACAAAAGAAAGGCCACCAAAATACCGAAATGTTGGTGATAAAAGCCTTCAGGTTAGACCTATGCATTAAATCGTCAAATTAAACATGATCATTTTTTTCAGGTATTTTTAACATGGTGTTTGCGGTCACTCCTATCAGAGTACGAATCCAAGCCGCTTCATTACATTGGCTTCTTGCTTGAACACGAGGGCAAAGGAAGTTTACTCTCTTACCTCAAGAAAAAGTAAATATTTTTTGTCATAGATAGTAGGCTCGTTCCGTTATTTTAAACAGGTGATAGACGTGATCCTAAACATATCAGTCCAGTATAGATTCTATCCCGTATCTTTGCCTGAAAATTCGAGACGATTGTTATGGGTTAACTACTGTACATTATTACTGATGAAGTCTCCAATTTAACTCCTAATGTACATGCAATTGCATAGCCCCGGCTATGACGAACGCTAGTGGACGCTTGTTAAGCCAAGTCAGAGGCTTTAGGGTGGCTTGAAAACATTTGACAGTAAGACGTGCCACTAGTCTTAGAAGCCTCGACCAATCCGGACTAGGCCCCCGTGGTGGAGTATGGCCTATACCTTCCTCAGGGAAGAGACATGTGCCCCTCGGTGGGGACATAATGGGTTGATGATGATGAATAGTATCAGTATCCCTATTCGTCGAAATGGTTTTAATTTTATGACAATTGATGCCTCCTTGAACTGAATAATGCCCATTGTGTTTCATACCGTTTTAATTTTAGAACAAGCTCGACAATGAAACACATTTTACTCGAGATATCCGAGTAATATTTCCACCAGTTTACTTTAAACAATTATTTTTCACGTAATTTCAGGGTATGGGCGCTGGATATCGAAGTGGAAAACTCGGACGAAAATATCGGGTATTCATCAATAAATACTTTCTTTTTTATGGTGATCCAATTGACCAAGGACGGCTTGGAGCATCTAGATGAGGTAATTATTGAAAAACAAAACAACCAGGTGCGAGTAGGAACTGCGCTCGATGAGTTCCGTACCATTTCCTGTATCTGATATACTTATAAAATACTCGTGTCACCGTATTAGTGTGCATACTCCTCCGGAACGGCTAGCCCGATTTTGACAAATTTTACATACATTTTCGGTAGGTCTGATTTGACCTAGCTATTTTTCATACTCCTATCTGTCAAAACAACGTTTACTGGGTCAGATATTAACATTTAAATATTTCAAGCGTCTACCTGTTGCCGTTATTAGTATTGGTCAAAAAATACAAAAAAAATATAGCGCTTTTCGTGAGTATTTTAACTATTTATTTTTAAAGCGAATACATTACTTAATATTCTGTAAACTATTCAATCGTCTACTTGTTGCCGTCAATAATATCTAGAAAAAAAGGCAAAAAATATGTTTGTTTTGTGGAAGGACCCCTTAAATATATTTTTTTTATTTGTGGTTATATCTGTAACATCCCAATTATATCTGTGAAAATTTCAGTAAAGTCTTAATAATAGGGTCCTTTACTCTTTGGGTAAGGACCACCTCAAAAAGGAAGCTTTTTCTGAGATTATAACCCATTTTGGTACTTAATTTTTGTTATTTAATTTACCCAAGATTTTTTTAGTTAACCCTTTTAAAGGTTCTAAATTGGATTATACGTATTATCTTTTAACAGTCCATTTACATTTTTGAAGAAATAAGAATAAGAAAGTTTTCTTCATTATAGTTATAATGCATTAAAAAGTGTTACATTTTGTGTCCTGGCTCCCAAACTAGGATTCCCTGTGCTATGGGTAGCCAGGCTACGTCCATATGCTAGCTTAGTAGTAATTATATTTTAATTATTACAAGATCCACAAATACAACGCTTAGTACACATTTTAATTTTTCGTTGTGTTGTGGGTACCTATTTAATTAGCCAGTCGCACGACGACGCGCCGCTGTTGAACTCGGTGGGCACCTTCGTACCGGTTCCTTTCGAAAGATTCGAAGATTTCTATTGCATGTTACTCACAACAAACTTGAAAATGAGTAAAGTAATATAACTAAAAAAAAAGATTTAGTAAGTGTTGGCCGAGAACAAGGCAAAATGGTCTAAAGAGTTTTTGGTAGCACGGGGGTGGTGTGACACTTTACTCGGTTACACGGCTACTCAAAATGAAATCGAAAATCACGCGCAGTGTCCACGTTCCGCAGAAAGTCGTAGTTTTAATCTGGATTACAGACATTAAATAAAGGAAACTTACTAAAACTATTGAAATCAATGGATTTGGTACAAAGTTTTATGATTCGTAATTGGTCACCTATGACTCGTCCGTTTTTTGATTCCATGCAAAAAAATACGCGGTGCTACCGCTATAAATATAAAAGAAAGTGTTAAGAGGACGTCTAGAAACAGAACATCTATAAGGTACTTACCCGAATCATCCCTATATAATTTTTTATAGTTTTCGAGTTATATTTTTTTCGTGTTTTTATTCTACCCTGAGCTACCAGACATTATTGGCCTCAGAGCCATGAATTACTAAGATGCATGCTTTATTTTTTCTCCAAAATAGGTGAATAGTGTGCCTTTCAATCGGCTTACTAATGTATTGCCAAAAATCGTTTCCCAAAGTATTACTTCCCAAACTATTTTCCGCAAATTATCACTTGGCAAAAAAACATTTCTCAAAATAACTTAAAGCAAATAAACAGTTAGCAAAAGTTATTATGGCAAGTTATTGTTTACCAAATAAATACTTGGTCAAAATTCATTTTACCAAAGAGGCAACAAGAGGCAAGGTAAGAACGCATCAAAGTAGAGTCTGTTTTCGATCTTACATAGAGAACCTAACGCTCCGACGCGCTCCGCTTCGCTACGCGCGTCGTCGCACCTATATTTCTGTTGTCACGTATTCTTTACATCGCCGACTCCCCGTTCCATTATTTGAAAATAACACTTGCCAAAATAAAACGTTAGCATAATAAACGTTTGTCTTAATAAAACTTGACGCAGTAAAATTATGCGAAATGATAATTTGACCAAATGAATAAAATGCGAAATGAAAACTTGCTAAAGTTTCATTTGGGAATTGAAACTGATGCCATAAGTTTATTGGGAAGTAAAATTTGGCGAAAAATACTTTGGCTAAACGGCGGTATCCCCTTTCAATCACAAACTAAATTGTTGGTCAACAGCGCCATAAAAAATAAGAATCGCAAAGTTAGTTAAAATTTATAAATTTTTAAAATGTTTGAGGACTTGAAATCTACGAAAAATCGCGTAACATACATGGAGGTGATTCGGGTCTGGATTTTGACTTGACACAATATTTTGGGACATCCTTTTAAAGTTTACTGGGTAGATTTTTTTAACAGTGAATCGAAGACTCGTATGACCAAAATTATTATCACATTAAAGACATTAAAATTTTATTACTCGTAAGAGCGAAGTCTAAAAAAAAACACCTACGTAGCACACACAATTTCACACCCAAAATTTAATTTAGGCTGGCTGGAAGAAATTTTTGGAGAGTGAGGCCGCAGACAAACACAGGACGGACATGGCAAAGCTATAAGGATTCCTTATCGACTACGGAACCCTAAAAAACTTAATTAGTTTATGTTGAAAATGGAGGCCAGATCGCTGCAATCTCTTAATGCATTCTTATTTTGCAGGTGATTGAGGCAGTGTTCTCTTACCTAGACATGTTGAGACGTGTGGGACCAAATGAAAGGATATTTAACGAAATGAAGGTATGCCGTTTTTATTTTCACAGCGCTTTATTTCTAGAACTGTAAACGCTTACGAGTCGTCCTTTATTAAAAAAAAAAGAGAAAACGTTTATTAATAATAATATACCAACAAGACACATCACAGAAACCAAATAAACAGACAAAGTAGTAATTATGCTGTAAGCTCGCTGACACGGGATACATTTCGCTCGCATAATTTTTCCTTCCTAATTTTCTTTACCATAATGAACGTCGCATAATTTGTATTTTCATAATGATACTTTTGCAAAAACGTTCTTTGGCATAATGAGTCTTAAGAATAATGGTCTGTTATACTATCATCCATTTTGACTATTGTTGTAACGCATAATAATCTCTTTTGTCTTTTTGTTATTTTACCTAATATTAATTTTCCATAGCCACACAATATTGCGTTATATAAAAATATTTAAGATATTTATGTCTTAGATATTTAAGTCTAAAACAACGCTCATTTTCACAAACCCTAATAATTCTTCGTTTGGACCCTTGACCTGTGTATTATACAGGTCAAAGGGTTTTTTTTTCTTTGTCCTTGTCTAAGTATGATTATTATAATATGATGCTACACGAATATATGTTTACACTTCATATCAATTTAGATAATATAAAGTGACAAATAAATAACATCCGCGTTAGGCGATCTGAATATCAATATTTAAAAAAAAATATATTCCACAGTATGTTATGATTTTTCACCTTTCCCTTGTTTTCCTTACTTACGTACTTACAATCTTTTTCAGTCATTAGCGGAAAATAAATTTCACTTCACACACCAGCCCCGGCCGTATGACAACGTTAAAAATCTGGCCTTGAAAATGCACGTCTATCCGCCCGAGCACTACATCACCGCCGACCAGCTTTACTTCAAGTATGACCCGACGGTGAGATCACAGTAAAGTTCTCCTAACATTATAAAAAAGTAAAAGATAGCATTTTATGTGCTTAAAAGCATGATACATAATATTAAGGGTACCTACATTAAGTTCCAAATATTTTGAAGTCTATGGTCCGGGATACCGCCGTATCGTACGTACCGTAATCGTACCGATTAGCCAAAGTATTTTTCGCCAAATTTTACTTCCCAATAAACTTATGGCATCAGTTTCATTTCCCAAATGAAACTTTAGCAAGTTTTCATTTCGCATTTTATTCATTTGGTCAAATTATCATTTCGCATAATTTTACTGCGTCAAGTTTTATTAAGACAAACGTTTATTATGCTAACGTTTTATTTTGGCAAGTGTTATTTTCAAATAATGGAACGGGGGGTCGGCGATGTAAAGAATACGTGACAACAGAAATATAGGTGCGACGACGCGCGTAGCGAAGCGGAGCGCTTCGGAGCGTTAGGTTCTCTATGTAAGATCGAAAACAGACTCGACTTTGATGCGTTCTTACCTTGCCTCTTGTTGCCTCTTTGGTAAAATGAATTTTGACCAAGTATTTATTTGGTAAACAATAACTTGCCATAATAACTTTTGCTAACTGTTTATTTGCTTTAAGTTGTTTTGAGAAATGTTTTTTTGCCAAGTGATAATTTGCGGAAAATAGTTTGGGAAGTAATACTTTGGGAAACGATTTTTGGCAATACATTAGTAAACCCTATGGTCCATACGTGTTTGCATCAGGCTCTGGCACATTTTATCATGCTTATATCCCGGAGCGGTGGGTAGATACGAGGCTTTGCCCTTTGCCAAGATCCTGTCAAACCGCCAAATATTAACTTGCGCTTGCATGCAGTACTCCGGCTTTGGGTACTTTTAATTAGTATGTGTATCATGTAAATATATCAAATTTCCAATTAGGGCATAGCAGGTCCGCATGGAACGTCCTTTATTATATTTGTTTTTATATCTGAAAGACTGTTTCGAGATGCTCACAAGCCTAAATTATTTATTAGATCTGTGCATCGTCGGTGAAAAGAATTTTTTAAATCAGCCCAGTAGTTTCTGAGCCTTTTCATTATAAACATACACATACGCACGAAAATAAACAAATATAAATATTTCCTCTTTATAGTATTAGTATAGATAGGTACTTACTGATTCTGCTAATACAAATTTAACTTTGAAACTACTTTAATATTTAACAATTTGATATTGTTTTCTACTTTTTTTTTTGGCTAATTTTTTTTTTATTAATATATACATAATAAATACGTCATACCAGCTATATTTATGTCAAAAATTGACATAAATATAGCTGGTATGGCGTATTGTGTGACAGAGATATTTTAATGGCAAACAATACCTATTGTGCTCTCCCTAAAATACTTGTTAAGTCCCAATGAGCGATGTAAAAAGACGATATCTCATTGCATCACAAATTAATGTTATTATAGTCGGGTGTTTTTTTTTGTTAATATTTTGCAAAAAAACAATTTTGTCTAAAAATTGTTTGTTTGTTTGTTTGTTACACTTTATTGCACAAAAGAAATAAAACAATACATAAAATCTTAAATAACAGGTATGTGTCGATGTACAAAGGCGGACTTATTTAAAAACAAAATTCTTCCAGCCAGCCTATTCTTCAGCCAAAATTACTTCTGTTAAAAAAATCAGGGGAGGAGGGCTGCAGCTGTAACACGGGTTAATTGCTCAGTGGCGTGCAATGGAAGAGGCATATTTTATGTCCAGCAGTGGCCAAGCATAGGCCGATGATGATGATGATGATAGTGGTGAAATTGAAAGGCGACTGTTTTTGTAACGTCTGGTTGCAACTACCAGTACATTCAATATATAATATTATGAAATCCTCTTATTTAGAATTAAAGGACAGCTTTTTTATTGTTCTTCTTTAGTAAAACAATAATAATAAATTTTTTTTTTTTCTTAAAAACTGACCAACCATACTATACTAATATGCAACCTTCACTGGGCCCAACGCCCTCATCTCGACTGACTCCTGTTTCTTAGGGTATCAAGCAAGTAATGGACTCATTGCAAGCAAACAACGTGAACATAAGGGTATTGTCAAACAAGCATAACCATCCAATTGAGTATGATATGGAGGAAAAGTGGTGTGACATTAAATACAGACGGGAAGGTAAGTGTCGAGTCACAAACAATCGTGCTCAAATAAAACTAAGCGGTCTCGTACACTCACAGACAGACGAAAAAGAATGCGACTAACAGCTGCTAACAGTATACTGACGAGAAACTGAGGGAAGATTAACATTATCATTTTCTACAACTTGTATGTAACTTACTTCTCTATAAATACAACACAATGACATCGCACCCCTAGATGAAAACTCCACTATGTCGAAATAATATGTGAAAATTTAGTTAGCTACTTTTTCGGATTCCTGACCTTATACCGGACCGGACAATAAAACTCCCATAACGATACCTTTAACTTGAAGGAGACGTTATGGGAGTTATATTGTAACCTATAGTGACTGTATCATTTTACCAGACTAGCTGTAATGTCTTTGGCTAGTATGTACGTATGTATGTATGTTAGATTATTATGTTCTTAAAAAAATTGCAAATGGCCGTATAAGCCGTCATAGGGACTGAATCAGCGCTGAGGGCTCATGCCCTCAGTACAACTCTGAATCCCACTATCTGTTTTGGCAACTTAGGCCTGGTTTGCATTTGCTTTATTTTAATTAATTTTTTTGATTAAGAAATACCTGTGTAATTTCGTTTTTTATGTAAAATAAAGTGTTCTCTATCTATCTAGCTATCTATTTTCATACTTGTTTAGCACGCTTTTCATAGAGCTAGAATAGAATAGAGACGCCAATTCCTTTTATAAGAACATAAGCAAATAAAACATCACTAATGGTTGGTTGTATAGGTACTACGTATTTATGATTTTTTAAAGTACTTTTACAAAATATGGTACGAAAATAAATCAAATGTAAAACAGGCCTTAAACACAATCTCGGGTGTTTTTTTGTTAAGTCTGTGGCGTATCGATTTTTCTCTCCTTTGTACCTAGTTAATATTGTGCCATTAACCTGTTTAACGTGGTAAAAAATAATCGCAGAAGGTATGATGAAAAACAGATGAAATGTGAACCGCCTCCTTTTTTATCTCCACCCCTCCAACCCACTCACTGCCACTCACTTTCAGCAATCCCACAAGAGTGGCTCCAGCGCTGGATGAATGTGACCGCTTACCCTGAGTTCCAAATGCCAGAAAAGAACGTTTACATCACCAACGACTTCGACGTCAGCCCTCTACCAGCTCCTTACGTGGAGACAGCTGAAAGACTAGGCTTAGATCTTGAACACAGCTCCTTATATGATATTTGGATCAATACGGGTCTGCAGCGACAGGTGCAGACGTTCCGGAAGGATTATCAATTTGCGACTGTTAGTAACTTTAGGTTAGTGCTGAACACTTGAAGACAAAAAGGCCGAGTTCCAAGTAGTGACATTAAACGTTTTCGGCTTAGCAACACTCAGTCTTCGGCATCTTCTTGACGGGAGCTGAGTGCTGAAAGTTTCCAGTCAGCACCCTAGCTAATTTACTCTCTGGAGTTTTTCAAACTTCGAACGTTGGTTCGGACTACCTTAATCTATTGAGTAACGTTTGTTTCTTCATCTTTCGAGAAATTAATGCGTTAATGCGTTTTTGCAGATAAATACAGACGTAGTCTATAAATCACGTCAGCAAAAGCCACCATGAGGATAAATCCTTTGCCTTACCTACAAAAGAATACCAAACCAAATTCAGAGACTTTTCACACTAGCGTTTTTGACGCGACGCCGTCTGACCGTCTACCGAACGCAGATTTTCTTTGCCAGCGTTGTACATACACTTATTTTGTCCGGTGATTGCTTTAGAGTCATTTCTGATTTTTTTAAATCGTATCGCTCATAATAATTATCTCGTTGTCCTTGTGTTTTCACCGCCCTGTTGTCGGGGGATAACAGAACGGCTTCGTATGGGACTCCCAGCCCTATCGAGCCGCCTGCTCGATGCTCGACTACCCACTAAACCCCGCGGTGTTCCTCCTGCTACTCTACCGTGCCACAGGATAGGCCAAAGGTTAATTCACTGTGACCCGGCAAGAGCTCGCCCCCGAAGGGGCTCTACTGGTAGGGAGCCAGATTGGCTCCCCGGCGGCGCCCCCCGCTCTATCGCCCATACAACGGGGCAAGGAAACGCCGCCTCTCCTCTGGGGGGCCATAATGGTCCCCAAACGCTCCCTCGCGCCGTGCCGCCCCCTGCACAATCTTAAATCCTATTGCAAATTGCGAAATCGAATCGAAAGAATTTACCTAAAATGAAATTCTAAGTTTGTCATGAGTGATGAATGAATAACTTCATTAATTAATGAGCCCATCAGCTGCATGCCGTTCGTTCGTTCGTTCACGGTTGCGTTAGAAAATACATATTGGCAGCGTTCCCAAAATAAGACAATAATACTGTTTTAATCTTATAAAATGCCATCTTCGACTAAAAAAAAAGTCATTTAATCCACTGCTATTGTAAGTTTCAATCGCCAGAACTACCCCCTAAAAACCATTCAGTTAGTTACAATGAAATCATATCATTTTGACATTTAGTCGTTACGAACCGGAGGCGTTTACCGACAGCTACGCAAAGTCCTGACGACTACGGACGAAGCTCCAAAGTATACGCGAATACTTGGCTACACACATCACGATAGCCCGAATCTTCGGGTTATTGCGATGAGTGCGGCCCAGGCATCACAGATCAAAGAATTTTATTTTATCGCGATGAACTTCGCTTGAGCGACCACACTTCAGTCAGCGTGCACCCGTCAAACGTGGTGGCCGTGTTATTTCACAGAGTAGGTGCATAAGCTGAAGCGTAACATGGATTGGAGTAATGATATAATTTTAGAACTTATTGCAAACTACGAATAAGTTTATCGCCCGAATGTTATCGCGATGAGTGTGGCCCAGGCAAAACATCGACTGTACAAATATGAAAACATCCAAGACTAGGATATTTTATTATAATTTTTACAGTCCGTCACCTTTAAAATCGCATATAATATTTTCTCAACATGTAGAAAAATGCACATATTTCATCTTTAAAATAGACAATCGTGTAGAATATCCTATATTGCTTACAGGAATAAAAATGAAATCTGTTCTGTGCCATATCAGATAACTCCGAAGTTTAATCTTTATCTCTACAGACTCTACAAGCCTAATTTGTTCCGCGACGACAGTTTCATGGAGGTGTGGTACAAGCCGGAATTAAGACGGCGCGCGTCCTATGCATTTCTCTACTTCTACTTCGTCTTGCCACTCAGTCTGCAAACGCCCAAGGAGTGAGTACTATCAAAAGTCATATACATAAGTGAAGAAAGAAAGAAAAAAGAAAGAAAGAAAGAAAGAAGGATAGAGGGAGGGAGGGGGGAGACTGGTCTGTGTAACGTTCAGGTTGAGGTCCACCACGTTGTATCAGTACATTTCGGTACAATCTTGCTGCAAGTCGACCGTTGCCTCTCGGATATCCATAATAGTAATGCATTTCTGCATATTATTCACGCTGGGTACAGGGCATTGTTGTCCTATAAACACGATCCAAAGATACAAGAAGAAGGCAAATTAAATCAGAGTCCGTTACACGCGCACAGTTGTTCCAGTAAAAACAAATACAAGTCCGATCAGCGAGTAAGAAAACAGTCCATTGAACAAGCCAAAATCAACGAAAACTGACTGAGAAAAACATACGCGCCAGAGAGCAGTCAAGGCAGTACTAACTGAATCGGTAGTTTCATAAAGAACATTAGTCCAAATTTTGTGTGATTGACTTATTGTTGTCTATGGTATCCTTGAGGGTAGATCTACAGATACCTATAGAAAGAACATTAGTCCAATCAAGTCCAATGAATATCAATTGAACTACGTGTACGTACTCGTACTACGTCTCAGTAGACGCAAAAACAACATTAGTCCCACTGAGGGGTCAGTTTTTTATGTCCTCTGAAAAGTAAGCAGATTGTGACTAATGTTCTTTCTGAATCTATCGATTCAACTAACTAGCAGTTAAGTTACATTATTACACTTTAGCCAATCAAAAGGCGCACGCGTCACAGGAATGCTGTTACGGCGCCCCGTACCCCACGCCCACTACCTGCGCCTCTTGAGAGGTAGAGTCGACAGCACATCATGGTATAAACCTATGCACTCTACTCCGTTGCGTTACGGGTGACTTTGCAACTAAAATGTGAAGATTGACGCCTGCGCCTTACACGAATGAAGGTTGAAATAATACTTACCCTTGCCGTCAAAATATGATAGTGTGACTGTGAGGAAAAAAAATCTTCAGTGTCACACTGGTTTGACTGTGAGAAAAAAAAATCTTCTGTGTCACACTAGTGTGACAAAACAGTGTGACAGCCGTGAGTCCGCACCCAGAGCAAGAGCGAGCCTTATTGCTCATAAGTGTGAGCGAGATGCCAACACACTTACTTACTTTGACTCTTTTCTTTTCGCAATTTGAAAAATAAATTTGAAAATTTGTATCTTAAGAAGTTATTGATGTATTAAAAAGAAATTTTGCTGGTATGATGGTAGCATGTCAAGCAAGTTTTTTAAAAGGAAAGCAAAGTTTCACCGAAAGTTGAGCTAGAAAGCCGGCGGACTTAAAAATGTTGAAGAATTGTTTTTTTGTAATTTAAATAGACCGCTCCGTATTCAACGCAACTATTTTATTTAGCAGGGCATTAAATTGCGTATCTTTTAAGGAAAAAAAAGGGCCCCACTCCTAATAGTTCAAGAAAACAAATTGTATCAAATTCTGGGTAACGTGTTGAAAATAATAAAAAAAAATATACATATCTCGAAAACTATTCACTTTGGCTGAACACACATGGAGGTTATTTGAATAGCTCTTGGTACGCCCTATCTATGATTTTCGTTTGGACCATGTGAAATGTGACACCGTGTAGATGAAATAGCTGTTGTCGCTAACGCCGCACGTTGGCGCCGGCGCCATCCCTGATCCCTAAAAGTTTTTTTTTTATATGTTTGGAATACCTCTTTCCACATCAACTACGTTGGCTAATATGTAAATCCAGTGGTGTATAGGTAACGAACGACAATCCGGACGAGTAGGTACTGTTTTATATACCTACAGGCTTTGTTGAATCGACTTATTCAGTATTCAAATCATTCAAATCATGGCATTATGACTATTACAGATTGTGCCTTCTCGACTTATGGAACGACGTCGTTCAGCAAGACCTCCAGGTAAACACTCATAACATCATAGTAATAATATAACAAAATTTAAGCAATCAGAAATATTTCAAACCTCGTGAAAATCTTTGTGAAATGTTATAATATTGCCAGTTGAAACATTTCCATTGTTGTTTGTTTTAATAATTTTAAGAAAATATATGCTTCTATAGCACTTAGAAATTTGTTAGTTTATGATAGTTTTCCTTTTAACTTTATTACTCTCATTTTGGTGTGGCGAAAGCGGCAATTGGGTGGACTGTATTTGCGACCAAATGGGTAACACCAGGAAGGTGCTCGTTGGAAAGCTCGGTTGGGCGTACCTTGGTTTAACGCCCCGCGGATGACGAAGGACGATCGCGGCAGCGTAGGTGGGCGCCGGATGGTCCCGGCCTCTGGTAGTCCAAAAGGTAGTTCACAGGGTAGAATCTTGGATAAATGTCACTTCGAATTTGGTTGGTTTTCGGCCAGGAGTCCAGCGCAAGTGCTGGCTGGATAGACCCGCGGAATCCACGAAGGGAGAAACCAAAGTTTGCATTCACTCCTAAGCCTCCACGAGCCTTTCTCAATGTTCACCATGTGATCGCAACCAACAGCCCGTGCCAATTGCCAATCAGGCGTAACCACATTTTACAATTTTTACATTCACGTTTGCTTGCAGAGCCGTTTAGCCAGAACATGCAGGGAATTGGCATTATTTAACGCAATACAGTCTAATGTTATATTTATCTATGTGTGAATTTCGTAGGATGAAGTTTATCGAGCATCCTTGGCCAACCTAAGACACTCGATGTCCATACGGAATGGGGGGGTGACGCTGTATATAGGAGGTTACAGTCAACACTTACACGTAAGTATCTTACTTATGGATTTAGTTAAAGCTAAAAGATGTATATAATGTGAATTGCCCCCGCAGCCCCGGCCGCCTGAGTGGTCTTAAACGATCACAAAGGTTGTGCAACATAGGGCGATTTCAGTGCATGGATAGGGTTCAGTGCGTGGATGGGTGACCGTTCTATGAGTAACGCTAGTGGTATTTTCCCGAGCGGGTCCGTGCCTCGCAAGACACGTTAAGAAGTTGATGCCGGCTGCCGCCAATAGATGGCAGTCGTTGAGCCAAATCAGAGGCCTTAGGCAGCTTGAATCGCTCGTAGCCTGGGCTGCCTGAGTGATCTTGAACGATCACTAAGGTTAAGCAACATACGGCGCGTTCAGTCTATGGATGGATCACCGTCTATGACTAACGCTAGGGGCATTTTTTCCGAGCGATTCCGTGCTTCGCAAGGTACGTTAAGCAGTTGGTGCCGGCTGCCGTCGATAGATGGCAGTCGTTAAGCCAAGTCAGAGGCCTTTAGGGGCGGCTTGAAAACTTCTGACAGTACGACCAGCCACTAGTCTTACAAGCCTCCACCAATCCGGACTTGGCCCCCGTGGTGGAGTATGGCCTATACCTTCCTCAGGGAAGAGACCCGTGCCTCTCGGTGGGGACATAATGGGTTGATGATGAGGCGGCTTGAAAACTTCTGACAGTACGACCAGCCACTAGTCTTACAAGCCTCCACCAATCCGGACTTGGCCCCCGTGGTGGAGTATGGCCTATACCTTCCTCAGGGACGAGACCTGTGCTTCTCGGTGGGGACATAAGACAACGAAGACGAGACGGACATCGCACCCTCGCCCAGTCCCTTACATTTTGAATGAAAGTGAATTGGATTAACTCGTCTAAAAACGCGTCTTCTCCGTCGCGTCCATTTTGGGAAGACAAGGGCTATGACTTCTTTTATTCCAAAAAATACAAAATCAACTCAAAGTTATACAATTCTCGTCACCAGAGGATGTACTGTCATGTCTCGAACAGACTATTAACGAGGTTTTTAGTTCAGGCGCATGAAACTTTGTAGGGGCTGGAGAGTACTTTGAAAATATTTATTATTGAATTATTACATGTTAAAGTTTAATTCATTTAATTAAGAAAAATTTGATTGTCCCATGTATAAAATACGTAGTCTAATTTAATTGAATGTTTAAAGTTGCAAAAACATCATGGCGTTGTGGTCATGACGCTAACCCAATAAAGAATACCGTCTACGTCACCTAATTTTAAAATGACCAAAATATAGTTTCTGTTTAGAGCGTGTTTTGAATGCAGACTTTAGGGTTGTCTTTATCGACTTAACGTTATATTATAAAATCTATCTTCTTACCAGTTGCTCGTTGACTCGACCACGAGTAGTATGCGCAATGCCACGGCAGCTTTGATGCCGAAAATGTTTGAGGCAGTGCGCGAGGTGCGCGCACGCACCTACCACAACGGTCTAATCAAGGCCTCCGAGCTATCCGAGTAAGTGAGACCTTTTTTTCAGTTGTAATGAACAGTATCCATGGGAGGTTGTGCATGGCACATAACTACATACATTATGGTTATTTTATTTATGGTAATTATGTTCTGAAGTAGAGGGTAGTAAGTGAGTAAGTGAAGGGTAGATGTCTACCCTTCAGAGACGTGCTCATGGAAGTTCTACAGAAGCCGTACATCTCGCCGCGCGATAGGGCTGCCTGGATAAACAAAGTTACACTCAAAGACCTCAAGGACTTCGGCCGGATACTGCTCAAGAAGATGTACATGCAGGTATGTAATGTTGAAAATTTATAACAAGAAAGTTGTATTGACGTGAATGGGTTTTCTAATTAAGAAGGTGACGACCTTTCCTGGTTAAATAGTTCATAGGATGTGATTTACTGAAAAAAAACTAGTGGTGCAATAATGCATTTCTTCATAGGTGAGATTTTCAGCGGCCCCGTATGACACTACTTAAATACTAAAATAAAATTCTGAAAAAATAACACACATAGTTTAGATGTTCAACTACCTCGATAAAATGTTATTTTTACGAAAGCCTTCTAAAACGTTAGTTATGTAGTGAGTTAGTTCAATGGTAACTTTAGTATCAGTGGAGATGAAATTTCCGAGTTGCCATAGAGCTTCTGCAGATGAAAACATCTTCTGCGGCTAGTCATCTCTAGCTGTGGCATACAAGACAGCGTACACACTAATTAAATGACCCAAACTTGAGATAGCGTGTGTGAGTGAACCTTTTGGAGTACAGATTACTGGGTCTTGGGTTAATTAATTGGATCTTATTTGAGTTGACTTTAAGCCCATATAGGTAATAAATGTTCCAGTCAAAAATTCTCGCAAGTTTGCAATTTATGACATCAATTGCTACGTTTAATTCATCGACAGTTGTCTGAGTATAAATCTGAAAATCGCCAGATAAAGGTAGGTCGATGAAAAAATACTCTTGATGAAAATTGCAAAACAAGTGGAAACAGCATGCCACTTGTAGGTCACCGGCAGATATTATACACCAATCGGAGGTTAAATCGTCAAGGCAAATAGATATCTACGAAAACAGTAAATCACTGGTGGAAATGTTCTTTCTTAGGTTAAAGGTTCAGTCACTCACCTTCTAGCATGGTTTGTAAATTATATGAAACATAATTCATTAGTGCCACTTCAATCAGGCGTAAGTTTGGGATACTCGTTAAATAAAGTAAAAAGATGATTTATGAGTAGATGATTTTGTAACGATGTGACTGTGAACTTATCCGTAATACGGGAACATGATCTAACCATAACAATACGGCTCACTTTTAAGCAATTTATATTATAATATACGTAACATAATATACAATTGTATGTATTTGTATATTATCCATTGTATATTATGTTACGTATATTACGTTATGTTACGAAAGTTTTACTTCAAGAGTATTTCAAGAATTCGTCAGTCCTGACCTTCAAAATAACAATAGAAAACCATTGTTAATTTAAAGGAGGATTGTATTCATTTCGTGCAAATTTATAGGTATTTTAATATTGTACATAGAGAACGAGTCAGGTCTAGCCGTTTTTCCGAGTTTTTCCGGAATTTCCAAGACTATTTTTTAAGATTTTGTTACAATTGTAGTTTTCTAATTTTCACCTGGACTCAAAGTATGAGGCGATGATATTACTTAGTTCTATAGGTTAACGGAAAGTACCGATGATTCCTTTGAATACCGAAATATATTTTCAAGTTAATTTAGTGATTTGATTTTATAAATTAGCACGTAATAGATTTCTTTCAGCTTCAAGGGACTCTTATCTTATGAGTATAATATTATGGTTTTAATTTCGACTCGACCAATACCAATAGTGGTTAGGTTGTAGAGGTTTTGGTTTTTATATTACATTCACGTACGTATGTAATGAACAAAGTATTTTCGATAACTTTCAAATTTCAACAGTTTCGAAAATAAAGACTAGTTTAGATCACAGACTACAAAGAGATGTTTAGATTATTTTATTACAGTTTAATAACGATGTACAATATTTAAAACGTATAATGACATTTGTTCTCCTTGCAGCGCCATCTAGTTTTTTTAAATGAAATCAACTGACAGCTGTCATTGAAAAGCCCTCATAAGGTGTTGTTTGGTTATGAGCTCAGGTGCTGATACAAGGCAATATACCGTGGTACCAGGCTTTGGATATAACCGAGAAGGCATCGGGACCTGGACTGGAAAGGCTTGGCTGAAAAGAAACAGCCTGAGGTTAGTAACAATTTTTTGGAGGACGTCTCGCCGTCTCTCCTACTATTGTCATATGCTTAAGCCTAGGCTCGAACAGAAACACTAATGTCTTGTGCCTATATTACTGGTAGCAAATACTGAACGAATCCAATAGTGTAACATTTTTTATTTCTCGAACTTGGCTGGACTCGCTGTCGCGTGTCTAGATACAGCATTTTGTGCGCATAATAAGGCCTCCGGTCTCAAACTAGACTATCATGTTAATTGCGCAATCAGATAAGGATGCGAAAAATACCTAGACTATAACCATTTGCACACATCGAAGAAATAGGAATCATACCCGCGCTGAATGTATTACTTCTATTCATAGACATATACATCTATATAATAGATAATAATATTCAAAAAAAGGTGAAAATTACATTACATACAAAAAAAAATTTAAAGAGACTGCAAACACTACATCACTATAACCTGTAATAATTTAAACGAATGTTGATGAATGACCTTAAATTCAATGTGGGTGTTATAGAAATATAGCTTGGGGCCGCGCGGCGCCATGTTACACAATAACTAAGTACATCGAAACTAAAGATCATTTTCGTTTAAAATACTTCTCCGTTTTTAGTGCTGATTTGATGGAGTTACGCGATAACATAGCAAAAGAAAAAGAAAATACCTGTCCAATGAACCTAATAATTTTTTATATTTGTTGGCAAAATAAATACGAAATTGCTTGAACTTGGAAATAAAAATTATCAACACGATTGTAGAAAAATGGTCAATATTTTTTGGTAATTATTTGAATAATACCCAAAAACTGAGTTGGTTCAAAAATGTAATAATTTCTGGTCCTGTATTTAGTAAGTATTTGGTGTTACTAAATTGAAATTTAATTTTTTTAATAAAAATAAGTGTACACAACTTGTGAAATCACTAATTTACTTACACCAATACAATCAATCACACCAGTAGTTAGACGCGTGTATTTTTATGGGATTTTGGCCAGTAGTACCTTTACGTGAAACACTGCATCGTACGCACTGACTTTCACCATTTTCTTACATGTAGCTGAAACAGCATAATTACCTAATATCGTTCATTCAACAGTCGATTTAAATAGCAACTTAAGTGATGTTTAAGAAGTAGTCAACGTCTGCTTTATCTCTTCAGTGCTTACCTTCAAAATAACATTGGTTTTCTATGGCTTTTTTTCAATTTGCAGTTCACACTCCAGCTTGAAAATAAAAATAGTTTTCTTTCGTTATTTTTAACGCCAGTACCTACCTACTGAAGAAGAAAAGGAGTTTAACAGTTAGACAACATGTTACTATAAATTTGCAGTTAAAAATCCGCCAACTACCTTTGGGCGAGCGGCGAGTGCGTGTGTTGTCATTCAACAAGTTCTCCACTAGCAGCATCGTGACTAATTACTATCAGGGAAAGGTCTCCACTGCGCAGGACAGCGCGGTGCTCTCCCATATATCGGTAAGGGATTTAATTTAATTTTCCAATGAAAATACTGCAAAGGGCGCATTGATTGATGTCTTAGTGACGTGATTCTATGTATATGGTACACGAAAAGCATTTGTAAAACACAGGGTGCTTTTCGACACTAGTAATTTTCAGAATAAGCATAAGAATATTTTTTATAGACCAAAGGATACAAAATATGGCTAAGTTACATAGAATTGATACGTTCAATAGCACAAAACCATACAGCATCTGTTCATTTTAACTGATTTTATCTTTTTATCTTTATAATTACTCTAATTTTTATTTTGTTATTGCCAGCAAAGCCTCAGTCTCCGCATATGACAGATTTTGTCAATATAATTTTACAATAACTTAATTAATTTATTGTAAATGTAAGGGATGCCGTGCTTTTGCGGATTGAAAACTTCTGACAGTAAGACCAGCCGCTATATAGTCTTACAAGCCTCCACCAATCCGGACTTGGCCCCCGTGGTGGAGTACGGCCTATACCTTCCTCAGGGAACAGACCCGTGCCCCTCGGTGGGGGCATAATGGGTTGAAGATGAAGTATAGTAGCTAGAGGCCAGGGACTGCCACTTGCCATGATCCTGACAGATCATCGCTTTATCGAAATTAATTCGTAGTTGCATGCATGCACGCCGGTTTCGGTTACTTTTTATCGTGCTCTTTGATAATATCCGCTATTTGGATGAAGTCCGCCCGGGGCGTCCCTTCAACTCACATTCGCTTGATATATTTGTATCTTCAGTCTTTTTCCTTCATCCTCTCCACTTTATAATAATACAAATCAGTTAAATAGGTACATTATGAAAAAAAAAATAACATAACATTTACATACAGGCACATACATTGCTTCTGGCCCCACACTAGGATACCTTGTATCGTGTATCAACTAATTAACCGGCTGATTATGATGATGATGATGCTGAAGTGAAATAAAAAATAATTTACTAATATGTTATTATAAACATTGTCTAGGTACCCAAAAGTACTTTTAACATAAGCCCCGCTTTGCAGACAATGATGGTGGAGAAACTATTCGACACACTCCGGACAAAGGAGCAGCTGGGTTACCACGTATTCAACGAGGAGCGTAGCACGTTAGGAGTACTCGGCTTCAGTATCAGTATCCACACGCACGTTGACAAGCACAGGTGGGTAGTGACTAACTAGGTAAGATATTTTGGGAAGTGTAGTAACTTTCGCAGTATTCCGGTCGGTTGGAAAAGTTTGTGACGTCGCTGTTTCTGGTTCCCACAACACAGGGTATCCTAGTGTGGAGCCAAAAGAAATGTATGTGTCTGTATGTAAATGTTATTGTTATTGTATATTCCAGTTGACCTCCATGTCATATCGATAAAAAATTAAACAGGTTTCCCGCTACATTTAAGTAATGGCCGCTAACATAATTATAATGTAAGAGTAGTTCTGCTTGTCCTGCAGCAGAACGATGCGTTTGAGGCTCTTCCAAAAACGTCAAGGAGCACTTATATTATCTTTAAAAAAAATGTCGTTTTTGTGAAACCACCTTTGCCAACCCGGCGAACGTTATTTTGCCCTATCATGTAAATAATTAGCCATGCTACATTTGGTACAATTTCTATTTATCAGATTTGTAAGATACTCAATAAAGAGGCTTCTACCGTCCCCATTTGTTCCCACCGATGGGTACACGGGTCTCTTCCCTGAGGAAGGTATAGGCCATACTTCACCACGGGGGCCTAGTCGGGATTGGTGGAGGCTTGTAAGACTAGTGGCTGGTCTTACTGTCAGAAGTTTTCAGCCGCCCTAAGACCGCTGACTTGCCTTCACGACTGGCATCTATTGTACCAACTGCTTAACGTGCCTTGCGAAGCATCGAACCGCTCGGAAAAATGTCACTCGCGTTAGTCATAAACGGTCGCTAATCCATGCACTGGACGCGCCCTATGTTGCTTAACCTTCGTGATCATTTCAAATCACTCAGGTAAACGGTTTACTTACAAAAAAATGTCAAACTAAATTAGACCCCCCCTCCCGCTCGCCCTCCCCCACTCCCCCCTCCCGCCCTCCCCCACTCCCCCCTCCCGCCCTCCCCCCTCCGCATGTAAAGGTTCATGTGTTGTTGACAGGACGATGATAAGATCCAATCAATTAAACTTTCTTGCTTTTGGATTTAGCGTTCAACACGTGGAACAGCGAATTGATGCATTCCTGGAAAATTACTTACGAGAGTTACAGACAATTCATCGAAACCGATGCAAACCTGACGATACCATCATTCGTCTTTTCCAAGGGGATGATGCACTCGACACGGAGGTGAGGTCCAATTTTTAAGACTGAATACAGAGTGATATTGATGTGGTTAACAAAATGTTAAGGGTAGGTACATACATTCAATCTTTGAATAATTTTCAGAAACATGAAACATACGATAAGTCTTACTTAATTTAGGTCATATAGTCAGCGAATATAATGCTAAAGTAATAAAGGAATAATATTTATCTGTATACGAGTATCTGTGAACAAGCGTGTGAATAATTCGACCAACACGTGAATGAAAGTACTTTTAATATTTTTGGATCACATTGTTGAAAAAAGTCTCGAAGTTGTAGACGAATACGTATACTTAGGACATTCAGTCCAACTAGGCCGGTCCAGCTTTGTGAAAGAGGTCAATCGTCGAATCCAACTTGGCTGGGCAGCATTCGGGAAACGTAGAAAAGTATTTTCCTCCAACTCTCAAAACAAAATTATACAACCAGAGTGTGTTACCAGTGATGACTTATGGCACTGAAACGTGGTCTTTTACTATGGGCCTCATAAGAAAGCTCAAGGTCACGCGACTGGCTATGCTCGGATTCGCTCTACGAGATCGAATCAGAAATGATGAGGTCTGTACTGTCTCACAGATTATATTTTTCTGCTCACAAAAATACCAATACCTACTATGCTAACCATTTAAATAACACCCGCTGTATTTATCGGTATCCGAAATGGCGTGCCTGTGTGCATGTAACTACTAATGAATGACGATGAAGCGAAAGTGATTTGTCAGGACCGTGGCAAGAGGCAGTCCCTGGTGTTTGCCTACCCCTCTGGGATACAGGCGTGAGCTTATTTATGTATGTGTGTACTATACGATTAAAATCAATTAACACTTCGGCCAACCTCGGTAATTGTCGTGAATCCGTCGTCTTTCACATAGAGTTATCAATTCACAGACATGAACTTTAATTATATAACTCGTTGTCTCATTGAATACAATACAAGAACGATATGAGCAACAAAACCTATGGAGCTTAAAACGAACACCAACCTTTTTATTGAAGTTAGAAAAATAATTGACTATTTTGACAGTCTACCTTCTTAGTGTCAATAAAAACAGTTTGACGTATCTGATACATTTATGTTTATGAACGCTAATTTCATTCATGAAAATATTAGATTTTATCAAATTTTATTACAATTAACTTACAATAGTTATGTATTATGGCTTCAACAAAAGCGTGGTAAAAAAATTGTTGCTCAATCTCGTGAAATTGTAAATAATGTATATAACTATTTTAGAAAAGAAGTTAATATATTTAAAAAAGAGAAAGTTAATATCATAAAAAAAATTTGGACAGGATTTCTGAAGCAACCGGAGTTTCGAAAAACAGCGTGTTAAAAATTTTGAAGGAAAACGACAAGCTCTCAGATCAGTCAAATTCAGGTCTCTTCTGCATAATAAATTTCGTAAGTCTACCGGTTAGTAATGTCATCTTAGCAGGTGCTATACATTGCGTTTATGATACTTCAAATTGAATGCTACCGAAAAGAAATCGCGGTAATGTGTCATTTCCGTCACCGGATTTAGGCGATGATATCCGAGAAAAGCCGAAGTGTTAACTGATTTTAATCGTATTGTACGTGTATTTTTCAGTTAAGTTGATTTACAGTTTTCACAGTACATCAACACAACTTCTGTCTAACTGTCTAGGGTTATCTATTAAGAATCGATTGAAGGAAATGGTGGTAAATCGATCTCAATAGCGAGCATAAATAAATGGAACAGATTCTTTTCAGGTAGATAAAAACTGGGAAGAAATCATCAGCAGAGAGTACAACTTCGAAAGACAGTTTAAATTAGTAAGTAATATAATAATATAACGTTATTAAACAACGTAAGGAAACCTGTGAGGTGTTGACTTCAGCGTAAACCGCCAATATACGGTGGGTCCGCGTCGCGATTAAACATATTAAGTATATCTCCTTCTCTCTCTCTCTCTCCCTCTCTCTCTCTCTCTCTCTCTCTCTCTTTAAGAGAAGGCCTGTTTTTGTGGAAATATTAGAATAGGTTGTTTACTTTTTTTTCCTTAGGGCGTGAACGCCTGGGTACACTATGGTACAGTCTGTTAGCTATTAGAATATACCTCGGGCTCTAGAGTAAGCTTCGGTTTTCGCCGAAAGCTCACGAGTGTAATACTACTTCCTGCTCTGTATAAAACTTATCTTCACTATTTTGAAAAGTTATGTAACGCTACGGCCCTGTTTCACAATGTTCAAATAAAGTTCCAGATAAGCTGGCCGCAACCAGGGCTGCCGTTTGTTCTAAATATAAATATTTTTTCCTATAATGCGCGTGTTCGTTTACGGCTTCAAATTTAGAACAAACGGCAGCCCTGGTTGCGGATAGCTTAACCGGAACTTTATCTGCAGATTGTGAAACAGACCCTGTGTCGCATTAGTTCCAATATTTCTATTACACAAATATATCCGATTCTATCCGATAGTAGCCGAGGTATATTCTAAAAGCTAACAGACTGTACATTTGTATCGTTAAGTCTGCGAATTCTCCTTCCGGTTGAGTGTGACTTATTTGGACCGCAGTAACACAAATCGTTAACAAGTGGTAGACGTTTACAAAATAGATTTTCGATCATGAGTAGGCACTGTGACCGGTGGGTCAAGCAGCTAGAATTTTATTCTTTGGGAAAATTAACATGCGGACGCGTAGAACTACACAACAGAAGGTACGCAAATTTTTTAGTTAAACAACGAACAAATCACGAGTTAGAATTGAATTCGGTTGGATTAACAATTAATATTCTGCTCTAGATGAACTTTGCTCGGCTAAAATGCAGTCTCTTAATGATGTTTCACATTGTATCGACCACATATTTTTGTTCAGCATTTATTGTTATTTTTTATATTCATCTTCACTTTTCCTGTCTGGAAGACATTGCTTTAACCTCTTCAGTTCTGACCTTGAAAATAACAATATTTTCTTTTGTTATTTTGTCGACACGGGATTGAGGAGGTTAAACAATAAGGCTGCCAATTGTACTGTATCTTTGTAAATGTTTTGTATTTGTTTATACTTATCTTATCTTAGCATCACAATTAAACCTTATTGTAGAGTTCACAACGAGCATCTGATGACACGTGATGGTGTAATCATTTTTGCATTGAAAATACTCGATAATGCGCGATAATTCTCGATAATTTCGAAATTTTCCGCCTATATTATTATGTTGTCGATTCGGATTGCCTAGGTTTTACACTCTTCCATTTGATGTGCATTTCGTTCGAGTTGACCTTAGACCGAATCGAAATTTCATATAGATATTTAATGAACAGGGGCGGGACTAGGCTTTACCTACACCACGCCAAACTTCAGTGCAAACGAAAGTGTCGATTGATTTCATTTTCATTGCGTCAATCCGCCTAGGGCTAGTATAATTGATCCTCGTACACCTACCAGTAAGAGAGCCTAGTAGGAGCAAGCGGAAACGCCGGTTTTGTCGATCGATTACACGAACATGAAAATGTTTGTGTAACTATGATTAATCATATTGACATAAGGAGGAATACGTTAATAATCGTTTTTATAGTGAAATACAGTTTTATCATCATAATTATGAAAAGTCATAGGTAACTATTTATGGTGTTTTGTTCAGTGGGACGCTGACAACGCCCTCAAAATGGCAGATGTCATCAACTGGATGACACAACATCTTGCTTCGGGCAACAAGTCGATGTTTAGAAAACTCTCCGTGCAGGTAAGTGATGTGATGGTAGAAGAAATTTCACCAACAAGTTATTGGAGGTGGTATATGCACATGTATTGGCCAGTTATAATCTTATCCCAGTACATGGCTGAAACCGATTTGAATATCACTAGGATACCGTTGTTTGTTGTGATGTGTGACACTTGCGGAAAATATATCAACCAAGCAACATCTAGTGTTTTACTATCATATCCACACTCTGCTAGTAGGTTGTAATATAGGCGTCTACAGTCCTTGTTTTATAACAATACAAGTGACAATGCTGGCATTCTTCCGGTGATGCTCTTTAAATAAGTTGAAGAGATTTATCCCTTCTGTAAATCCTCGCAATAAAGTAAGTATGACGACTTTTAAAATAGAAACATTTGATTGACTCCCTGCCACCATAACGGTCTAGAATCTAGATTCTGTTAATGCATTGTGGTACAAAACAACTGCATGAACATGGCGATTTACTTTCATTGCCACTTCAATTCGACGCGCAATCTAGGCGTCAATGGTATGAAAAAACACGTCACGTGACCCGACAGTTTATCTGTCATCGAACTTTAATGCACTAACAGAATTGAGGCTCAGGTCGTCCGACCATGCTAGCCCTGCGTCGTCTGGTCCGCTTTACTCTCGATCAAAATTAAGTTGTGGCATCGTTGTTCTACAACTGAACAATAAATGGACGTGTTTAGCAAAATGAATCCAACCCACAGCATAGTCATTTTTGCGTTAAATATACCAAAATGATCACTATGCTCTATATTTTAAGAATCAAAGACTTTCACAGCGATCCGATGAGTATGTGCAAAGTTATGGCACATGGAATTCAAACCCACATCTATGGAGAGCATAAATGACCTTAAACGTAAAATGCCAAATATCTGAAAACTTACTACATGTGGATTGGAACCTTTTTGCTAAACGACGTCCAAATGAGAAATCAACAGTTTATTTACTGTTAATCAAAATATTTTTAATTTGTTTGTACTTCGTATTTAACTTCACATTTTTTCGGCGCCGCTTGTTGGTTTAGTTGCCACGGCGGCGACGCTTGGCGCCAGAGTAGAATAAGAATGACGCGCTAAAGCCCACCATTCACTACACGCACCGCGAGCCAAGCCCGAAGTCCATTCGTTGACAAATCCGTCATCGTCCACACACTACACGGGCGCCGAGCTTTATCTCCAGACGACGAGCGCCGCGCAAGTCCGACGGATGGGGGCGCCTGTGAATGGGTGCCTTAATACCAACAACCGTCACCGAAAAAGTGTGAAGCTAAATACGAAGTACAAAATAAAAACATTCCGATTACTTTACTGAGGTGAAATATAATGACTAATGAGTTTGTAAACATTGATGCCCGTAAATACCCCACACAAATCACGAGTGCTATAATTAAAGTGCAATTAATATTATTTTTCCTTTACCAAAATTTACTTCATTGTAATTTGGAGCAATATGACATTGTGAAGTTGCCTATGATGAAGTAGCAGAGCATGCTTCATGTGGAGAACAATACCTTGCCTACAATGGGGATCTTGCGCCTCATGTGAGTGATGCTACTTTCATATCATAAAAGACATAAAAAACAACCAAATAATTAATAACCAAAAAAAGTAAAACTATAAAAATATTTTATTTTTATTTTATTTTGAGATCTCAAACACAAAAAGTTACTTTGTCACAAAACTTATTACATTTTAGTTTTTTATTGAATTATAAAGTGTTGGGATGCAGATGCTTATGCATCTTATTTCATCTTAATATACATTATTTTTATGAGAAAAACTCAAGTATTTACAAACGCTTCAAGTTACCATATCTTACACTACACAGGTAGTGTGAGGCTTGTAACTTTGTTTAAGCTACCTAATAAGCCTCTTTTTCGCATTGCCTCAAACGAGTTTATAATTTTTGTAAAGCTTCCAACGACTTCAGTGCGATCGATATATTCGGTACGGGTACTGCGCGTTCTTCTTTATTGGCCACTTTCGTCTTTCTTCACCTCGTATCGTATTGCCTTGCAGATAGTGGGCCACAAGGAGAGCAATGACAGTACAGACAACAGTGGAGAGCCGGGACCATCGCAGATGACTGACTACAAACTCACTTACCTGAAACGAGAGCCCGGAGAAAAATCGTCAGAGTACATCACCAATATAGAAAAGTTTACGAAAAGTCTCGCCCGTATAAAAGTGCCCAAGATTCAGCTGACACAGGTCTAATTTGTCCTGGTAGAGCAGGGGTTCTCAGAAGGAGTAATCTCTATATTTTGTCCGCAAACAAATTTTGCAGTATTGTTTTAATTACTCGCAATGTTCATACCTACTAAGTTGTGACTTTAACGTAACTAGCTTAACTATTATATGTGATGTTGAGTTTCTAACTAACCCTACATTTATGCGTTCTGTTCCTGCATGTATGTATGTATACCTTGTACAGTGGAGTTCACATCAACCTATACACCCATGCACTCTATTCCGTTACGTTACGGGCGACTTTGCAACTAAAATGTATAGGTTGACGTGAACTCGACTGTACCTTGCGCCTAGTATGCCTAGTGTGGCTAGTACAGAAATATTTCAACTAGAGCTTCGAGACCAAATACTAAATCTTTCTAAATGTTTGGAAACCTTAGCTTCTGGGTTTACTTGGTAATATGTATCTCGAATCTATTTCTATAAATTTAGCTAGTCATTGTTTGCAGTGTAAATTTATTTCAGTTGGTGGATTAAAAATAAAAGAGACACGCTGCTTGTTCTTATCCTTAATATACAAAATAAATGACAATCGGAAACAGTTTTTCAAAGTATTTTGCACAATAATCATACTGTGCCGACTGCTTTTGATAGGTGATTTGGTGAAATAATGTATCAAGGTGGACTGACTGATAATTTTATGAGCTATCATCATCAACCCATTATGTCCCTAATAAGGGGCACGGGTCTCTTTCCTGAGGAAGGTGTAGGCGCCATACTCCACCACCTTGTCAGGATTGGTCCAAATATTATATTAAAATTTAATCAATAAAGTTATTCATGAAGATTACCGATTGTTTTGTTTCTCGGTAGAATAATATTTGTTGTCAATTTATTATTTCAAATTCTTAAATAAAAGTTAAAAAAATCTATAAATATTAGTCGTTTATAGACAAGAGGTGCATGAAGAGAATCAATTTCAGAAAGAACGTCACTCGTTAGCTGACTCTGACAATTCGAAGAATTTGTAAGTAGGTACCGCTAGTGTTTACAATATTTTGTTAACGTGAAATTATAAAAAAATCGTTTAGCGTAATTTCCATCGCAAACTCTGCAGAACAGTTTTTGTAAGTTGTTTTTGTATTACCAATATTAAAGTCACCTACGTACAAATGCAATTAAAATTTCCCTTCAAAAATTTGAAGACTGCCGTCGTCGGTTCTCTTAGGGACTCCACACACGGCGCCTATAAGGTAAAGATGTATATTATAGCACGATATATCTATCTCATTACATCTTTCTATAGAAATCTTCAAGAGACCACACACGACCGCTATAATATATATCTTTACATCTTCGTATCTTAAAGGTACTGAGCGGTCTCTAAGCTATACATCCTGGGA
Organism: Yponomeuta plumbellus; assembly: GCA_947310845.1. Lineage (NCBI taxonomy): Eukaryota > Metazoa > Arthropoda > Insecta > Lepidoptera > Yponomeutidae > Yponomeuta > Yponomeuta plumbellus. The sequence goes on along the minus strand of OX371212.1, from coordinate 10,540,724 downwards.
TGTAATGTATATTATAGCCGCCCTGTGTGAAGTCCCTTAGGAAGTAAGAAATAAGTACAGTGTTCTCTATCTATCTATCTACAGTCCGTCAAAAAGTCATCCAGGAATTGAAAGAGTCAACGGGCGGTGGGAGATATACTGCACATATATTTTATTTGTTTTATCAAATTAGAAAAAGGGATTTAAAAGCAGACCCAAAGATCTTCATATTTACCTACTGAGTAAGTGTCCATGTCTCGGCTCCGTAGGTCACGACTGCTATAAGAGACTGATTGAAAACTTTCGTTTTCATTTCAAGAATTGCGGTATGGATGACGAGAAGACTTAGCGTAGTTTTCCAAACGCTGCCAAGCCCAGCTAGATCCCCCTCCTGGCTCCTTCTTGAAATTATTTTGTGGAATCTGCCCGAGGTAAGTATACTCCGAAACGATTTCGAGAAGGTGACCATGTACGACGACTGGTATTGGATCAATGTGGCCATTGATCATGACTTTGGATTTATCCAGATTTATGCCAAGAACAATGCATCGCGAGACTGCAGCTAGGCCGGCCAGCATCTGGTTCAGCTCCTCTAGCGACTTTGCTATTAAGACTATGTCATCTGCAAATCGCAGGTGTGAGATGTAGTCGTCGTTTATGTTAATACCCTTTCCTTTCCAGTCTTCGTCTTTTTTCAGTCGTCTTCCAACGCTAGTGTGAACAGTTTCGGGGATTATTGGTGGCCCAGATTTTTTTGCATTTGATTTCTCTTCTCTAAAACTCAGCATGCTGGGATCGCGCACAAAAAATTCGCGATCTTAACATTTCCTTAACTGATTGTTTTGCAGTGAACAAGGGTTCGGGTACTACCTTCCTTTTAGTTTCCAAACCTTTTCAAGCGAGTTCATCCGCGGCATCTTTGCTGAAGGAGCCACTAAAACACTTGTTTATTGCCTTGGTTATCTGTTGATAGTTTTGCAAACTCATGGTGCAGTAAAGTGCTTGTAGGACTGATGCGCTGTACGTGTTTCTGTGTCTCGCATATTTCTTGTATTCCACCATACGACTGCTCTTTTTATGCCGATGCATTCTGCCTGACAATTTGTATTCAGAGTGCCAAGGGCTGTAGATATTTTTAGGTTTAGTGCATTGCAGAAGGCTCTTGCGTCCGTATTATTCCTGCTAGCTTTTGGAGCTGACTCTGACTTCGTGTATAACCGAGTAATCAGTTGGCTCCTGTTGTACGAGTTGTTGTACCTTGTATTTCTTATCGAAACTAATAGGTGTGAGGTATTCTGTCGTACACCACTTCCATCATATTCCGGTCCAAAAAACGGCTGAAAAGATTCGAGTGTTTGCGCAATATAACTGTACCCACTTAATCCTACCAGGTGTTATAACACCGCTCAAATCTATCCTCAAAATTTAATTTTAAGAAAAGACTTTACAATAATATTTCTTCGTTTAACTTATTCTGCGCTTATCGTATTTGGATTGTGTGCAGTGGTAAGCAACAAAAATAGTTATTTTAAAACGTAAATTGAGTAATACAGTGGCAGAATTTTTTCGATAAATTATGTCGTGTAAAAGGTGAGCTATTATAAAACAAATTTGTATTTTTTCTATCTCTAGGCACAAAATATTTATAAATATGACTATTAGTTACCTGAATATAAATATATTGAAGGTGGTAGTTACATATTATAGTACATTTTTGTTGTTGAAATATCACTGGTGTTATAACACCTGGTAGTAAAATCAACTTCTACAATAGGTACATTTTTTTATCAAATTTTAGGGTAAGGCCTAGGAAAGCATGAAAGCATGAAAGCTTACTGAAATACTTGAGGAATTGGAGAAAGCCGATGATGATACAACCTTGCCAAGTGTTATTAGTATTTTGCCCCCTGATGATGGAAATGTGGATGTAACCGACGCGGGCTCGGGCGACGAAAACGTCGTAAACTTGCACAAGCAAATATTTTTGCACATCAAAAAAATTAGACTGGTAACATAACTGAAGCAGAGATAAAGTGTTTTCATGGTATATTGTTCTTTAGTGGATATATTGTGGTGCCTCGTAAGACAATGTATTGGGAGAAGTCTTCAGATACTGATTTCCCATTGAAGTATAATGCTATGTCTCGAGATCGTTTTAGTTTTATAATGACGCACATACATTGCTTTACAATGACGTACATACATTCATTACTACAAGTAGAACACGACAAGTTCGCCAAAGTTAGACCCTTATTCGATTTATAGAAACAAATTTTATTTACGCATTTTTTACGGCCCCGTTGGAGGAAGTTTACAGTATTGATAGGCTTTAGTACCATACTATGGTGGACACGGGTGTAAGCAGTTTATATGTGGTAAGCCAAATGGTGGGGGTATAAGTTTTGGGTTGGTTCTACAGTCTTGTAGGATATGTGTTGTGGTTTGATCCATATCAAGGGCAATCTGCCACATTACCTTCAGCTTAGTTGTTGCGAGAGCTTTATTAGAAATCTATAAGAAAAATGAAAAGCGTGGACCTTGTCCCACTCCCACTACTCATAAGGAAACTTCTCGATTTGATAGATTTGTACATTTGTGCATAATATGAGATATATTATATATTATAATTGAATACAAAGAAGTACAACTGACTTGGTAAATTCTGCAAAAAGAAAACTAATTTTCTTTGTAAGAAGTTTGTCGTTTATTTACATCCCAAAATGTTATACTGCGGTTTAACTTTATAAAACGAGACCTAATAAAACATTATATTATTAAAATATAATGTTTTTTTCATTTCAATCCTTTGCATTACCCCTCAATACTTAGTATTGTAGGGCATTCTCCTACCAGGTGTTATAACACCACCCATTTTCCGGCTTTCCCAATCGACTTTGAATTTTTTTGTAATTTTTCTCGAATCTTTGGAGCCATAAGTAATAACATACTAAAATATTTTAAACTTCTGTGATGTGAAATAGTTTCAGGGTTATCTGGGTTATGCACCCAGTTCTTGCGAGGCATGCCAGTCGCCGTAACAATCTGTATGTGAAGTACAAAAATATTATTATTTTTATGTTTTTAGCACCAAGTATTGCTATGTCAGTCTTCTTATAATTTTTTTTTTTAATATTTGTTATTATTAAAAAAAACCAGAACGTTTATGATTTGCCTGTTACTCATCTTCTTCTCGAAGAGACCACGAAGCAACGCATTTTGATTACGCCGAAAGAAAATACAAAATTTTACAGCATAACTTTTCAATTATTAACATTATTCGTTAAGCTTATCTAGCATTAAGCACGCCATTGTGCATTAACGACTGTAATTAGTGTGATAAATTATTGAAATAAATATTTTTAATGTCACCTATTGGTATATTTTAACGTATTTAGCAAAAAAATTGGATTGGCTTTGTACAGCATCGGATTAACAGCTCGACAGAATATGCAAATTAGCGTAGGTCGTGGGAGAGTTATTACTAAAATTTAATTAACAAATGTCGGAAATCTTCCAAACATGTCAAACAGGACCGCTTTTCACTGGACGCCTATATTAAAGCCTGTGGTGAAGGGTAACTCTCGCACCAAGCGGGCCGGGGGAGTGCCGGAAGAAGCGGAGACAATTGAAGAGCTCGCTACACCTGTCAAATCTCAAAATGATAGAAAGATATACAAGTAAGTGTGTTACTCAATTTTTTTTTTAGAATATTAGCAATTGCCAAAAATATTATTGGCTCTCAATTTTGACCTACGGATAGCCTTAAAATTATAGTCTTGCGCTCTAATTTCCTCCTCCCTTGTCTTGGTTTAAAAACACACCTATGCGATTCACACTAAAATAGACTTCTTACTGTATCATTGATATTTATTGCCCGACAATGCAGTTTTATTACTTTTTAGACCACTTACATTATATTTTTAATTACAACCGTACTTATACTAAAGTCAATAAACCCCTTTAGCACCTCTGGCTATAAACACACATCTTGAAAAAAAAAATCTTAGTCATAATTTCACTGTAAATTTATTTAACTTTTACACTTTATGACCTTTTCCGTTTCGGCACAATAATAACAATCAAGCAAAAAAAAATTAAAAAGCTTTATAAAGATAAAGAGATAAATACTACATAAAAAAATAACAGACAAAGAAAATTGAAGTAGCGAAATCTTACTCTTTATTACTTTTTACTATTTTATGGAATGCTGTGAAGAACCTGTGATGCTTGACTCTGGACTCTTTCTAGGACAATACGACTACGGAACGGTTTGACAGCCCTACTTATATCTGATCCAGGGCAGACTAGTATGGTACGTACCTATATCATATTATTATTTTATAGTGGCTATTATTGGAGTCGGGAGCCCAACCTGTTATAATTTTGATTGTTCTAATAATTTCAACAACCGAAAAGTAATAATTCCCTAAGGGTATGGTACATCGCAATTCCCTACGTCTATGAATCGCTCGTAGCCCCGGCTGCCTAAGTGATCTTAAGCGATCGTGAAGTTTAAGCAACATAGGGCGCGTTCAGTGCATGGATGGTTGACCGTCTATGACTAACGCTAGTGGAATTTTTCCGAGCGGTTCCGTGCTTCGCAAGACACGGTAAGCGGTTGGTCCCCGCTGTCGTCGATAGATAGCAGTAAAGTTGTTAAGCCAAGTCAGAGGCTTTAGGGTGGCTTGAAAACTTTTGATAGTAAGACGTGCCACTAGTCTTAGAAGCCTCCACCAATCCGGACTGGTGGTGGTGGAGTATGGCCCATACCTTAATCAGGGAAGAGACCCATGTACCCCTCGGTGGGGACATAATGGGTTGATGATGATGGTACATCATCAGGATGACAAATAATTGGTACGAATGTAAGAAACTTATTGAAAACGATCAAATTAGTTTGTCATTCTTATGTTGTTGATTTTGGTAGTCAAAGTTGTGCATCTTAGGCTAATCGATTTACCAAGAAGAAAATAATACCTAGTTCGTTATTTATTCAAAGTAAACAAAAAAAAATTCTAACTCCTCTAATTTTAAATGATAAATTATTACGTTGTCCATTTACCGTAACAATGCGAGTATTAAAAAGTTGTTTCTCTTCTTTCAATTGTTATTTCCTATTTACATACATTGCTAAATAAATATAATAACATTGGTTATCTAGGTATATTAATAATTTCGAACTAGTCTACGGTAGACTCGAACGAAATGCACACCAAATTAATTATTTCACCAATAATCACACACAACCGAAGTACAAAGTACAAATGAGTTGAAAACAACATAAGATAAGGTAGAAACATAGATAAATGAATAAGTTCGTTAAAGGTCTGAATCCAATTGTTTGGCCCCAGGCGGCCTGCGCACTCAGCGTTAATGTGGGAAGCTTCGGCGACCCGCTCGAAATCCAGGGACTGGCGCATTTTGTCGAGCACATGGTCTTCATGGGGAGCGAGAAGTATCCGGCGGAGAACCAATTCGACCAATACGTGGTGGTAAGATAGCTTCCATGTCGGCCCGACGAGCTGTCTGCCAGTCCCATGCTCCGCCGAAATAGGTAACTAATGTGAGTGGTTGACCAAAAAGGGGGATATTTATTTATTTGAATTTTTTAATCCTTAGTATTTAAGCTTTGTTTTGGTCTAACCAGAATATTATTACGTGCCGTATTTATTTTTTTATGATTTTTTTTGTGAGTCGAGCAAGAGTCAAAGCCTGTTTAGACACGAAACTTCAAACGCGATTTTCTCGAAATAAATTATTTTCCCTTTTTGGTCAACCACTCACATATAGAAACATAAGGTTTGGAGCGTTGGCCAATAAAATAAAAATAAAAATACGTGGAATTGAAAGTCCTCTTAACAAGCAATATGATTTTCGTCAGAAAATACAAAACACTTTAGAAAATATTTTGTTTTTTTGATGAGTTTAGTTTTTTTATCTTCAGTAGTTGATTTTATTGTTCCGATGTTGCAGCAACGTATCACTGAGCCTCAATTCTGCTAAGGCGTTATAGTTCAATGACAGATAGTCTGTCGGGTCACGTGACATATTTTTTAATCATTACCACCTAGAAGTTTCGTGTGCGCGCGTAGATCAAAAGCGCGAATGAAATGAAATCGCTGCGTGCATACAGTTGTCATTGTACTACAACGCATTTATTTAATATCACAAAAGACCTTACAGTTTCCCAAAATGCCCCTCTTGCTATGATTAATGCATTAATATAATCTAGGCCCTGGTCTCGTTGCCTCACTAAGTGCACTTTCAATATAATGCGTTATGTGCGCCTTCTAAATCCGACTGGTGATTCCCGCTTGTAATAGGCCGATATCGGACCAATTCGGTAAGCAAAAAGTAATAAAAACACAGATCAGTTTTCGAAGTACCAAATCCGTGCATGGCGTGAAGAACTTGATAAGTCCAAAATGGCAATTTTACAGGGCAGCGATTTTAAAGTTTGAAATTTTCTCCAAAATCGGTTTTCATCTTGAACTCATCTTTATAGCTTGAGTAGCTGTTGCCCGCGACTACGTCCGCGTGGGCTTTAGCTAAGTAAAGAGTTTGCAAATAATATGATACTTTTAGCGCATGCGAAAGAGCTTTCATACTAACTTCGCAACCCCCTCTTCCCCCTTAAGGGATGATTCTTAAAAAACTTTACATGTCTTTCATGACTTTCAATGAAGGACCTTCATGCTGAATTCCATTCGCATAACTTCATAAACGGCAAAGTTTCATACTAACTTTGCACCCCCTTTTACCCCTTAAGGTATGATTTTTGTAAAACTATTTTCATGTACATATTTCATGACTTTTACCTTCGTACCAAATTTTATTCGAATAACTTCAAAAACGGCATAGTTACTTTCATACTAACTTTGTACCCCCTCTTGCCCCCTTAAGGGATGATTTCTGAAAAACTATTTACGTGTGTTGCATGACTTTCAATGAAGAATTATTATTCTGAATTTCATTCGAATAAATTCAAAAACGGCAAAGTTTCATTCTAACTTTGCACCCCGCTTTTCACCCCTTTAAAGGATGATTTTTGAAAAACTATTTTACATGTTTTTTATAACTTTTTATGAAAGACCTTTATATTGACTCTCATTCGATTAACTTCAAAAACGGCAAAGTTCCATACTAAGTTTGCACCCCCCTTTTTTCCCCTTAAGGGATGATTTAAAAAAAACTATTTTACACTTGTTTCATAATTTTAAATGAATAACCTTCGTATTAAATTTCATTCGAATAACTTCAAAAACGGCAAAGTTTCATACTAACTTTGAACCCCCATTTTACCCCCTTAGGGGATGAATTTTCAAAAATCCTTTCTTAGTGCTCCCCTACGTTACCAAAAGAACCTATGTGCAAAATTTCAAGTTTCTAACTCTTATAGTTTAGGCCCTGCGTTGATATGTCAGTCAGTCAGCTTCTCCCTTTATATAGATATAGATAGATAGATTAATGGATAATTTTGAGTGATCTTTCTAATTATTTTACGTATTCTCGTAAAATTTGTTTACTTTTAAAGATATTCGACTTATCAACATACTACCCAGTGACTTATCAACTTATTCCCCATACATTAGTGCTCAAACCAGTGAAAACACTGTTTATTTAATTCCTAAAAATCAGTTTTTCAGTGTAATGGAAATGTCTAAATTGCTTTTAGAGTGACTTTAGATGTTTTTTCAAATGTATTTAGGTATGCTTTTCTTTCTTAGTATCCTATTATTCATAATAATTGACTTATCAACATCTTTACCGATGATTTATGTTGATAAGTCATCGGTTGCACAAGTTGTATTCACTATAAAGTTGGGGATCAATAATACATATTTATCGTTTTTACTAAAAAAATGTAATAAACATGTTCATAATGAAATTTTAATCATTCGGGAATGCAAGCGCATTTTTTGTTATACCTAATTATCACAGACATCTCTAAAGAGTAAATGAAAAATTAGAACGACTTTTGTTCTGAGTGTCATATTGAACTTCGAAATTATCTAATAACAAACTATTGTTTTGTCGATAAGTCTTGTCGAACATGTGTTCTGTCTACAATCTATTTACTGAAGCGAACGACTAAAGGTAAACAAAGACACAGCATCTCTCAAAATTACATGTCACTAAAAATAGCTCATGCACGCAGCTTGGCTTGCATCGTATACCCACATAGGTTTAGATAGGTACTGTTTAAGGAAAACAGACAGACAACCAAACAAGACAAGACAAACACTAAGAAAATAAAATAGTTTAGAGAAGTTGCAGTCCCATCAACAACGTCAATCGTGCGTAAATATGGCGTCGGGGTGGCTATCTTAATTTTTTTTGCCATTAATTAAAAAAGAGGTTCGTAGTCAGATCTCCATACTTCTTCCTACACTTCGCGTAGCGCATTAGCATAAAATAATCGATCATAATTGGCCTTTAAACAAAAATCCTACATCTTTGCTAGTTGCGAACATATTTGGCAGCAGTAGGATCGCTTTTATTTGAGGAGCACTGAAATTTTAGGTATTTTTTGGGGCATAGATCTCTTTAGCAAATGGTATTTTCATGATAAAATAAATTATTTAGTTAAATAAACTGCGAGTGAAGGATAAATCAGGTAGTAACAGTGTTAATGTGTTTATTGCTTATTGCCATTTATTAGCCATATCGTTTTCTATAACTTTGCTAAATATTATGCAGTGTTAAAATGTGGCATATTGAAAAACCAAATTTTTGACATGTTGACACTTACTCGTTCGCTTCAGTAAATAGGGTGTAGACATTGTAATAATCTAAAAAGAGTCTTGTCAAAGTTGGAGAATGTCGAAGTTCAAAATGACACTCTTTTTCCGATACTGTCCTTATTAGGTATATTGTATGTAACCATTAAGGTAATATTTAAAGTCCATATTTGAATTATATTATTTTTGCCGGGTGGGAGCCGAGTCGTGTAAGTGGGCTATGACCTTTTAAGGTTGCCAGAGGAAAGCTTCTCCCTGCTCATTTTCAGAGAAAAGGGCCCTTTTTTAGTTTTTAACTTTGAGTATAAGTAGATAAAACAATATATTAATTGCTAACGTTTTAGTGTTAAAGTAGGTATAAATTGACATATAAAGTTACGTTCGTTTTATCGGTAGTTGAATATACGTAGATAAAACAATATATTCGTTCAGTCGCCTTGATAATTATCTTGATTTGTCAATTTACGTACGCTAGGTCGGTTTTTGAGTATAAAATTGATATAAGGAAATATTACGATTGTACAGGATTTATCAGGCGTATAAAATTAAAGAATAGCTTATCAACTTAACAAACGTGTTTTAATAGTCACAGAGACCAAGCGAGAGATAGGAAACGTCAACAGACAAAAAAAGGTTATTACATTGCTATACATATTTTCGCAGGCGCTTCTTAAAACTAGTACAAATATCTAAACATACCCCCGGGCGTTGAAAATATAATTTTCAACAAACTAACAAAAATTATTTGCGGGGAGAGGACAAATTTTGCTGAAAGCACGTCGTAAAGTTCCAGTTGCAGTCTTGACATCCGCTACTCGAACGACGCTGTCAGTACCAGGGTGAACAGCCGTTACGCGACCCAATCTCCACCTTAATGGAGGAAGGTGGTCCTCCTTCAGAAGAACCAAGGACCCCAACTTAAGTGTGCTTCCCCCGCTTCGCCACTTGATCCGCTGCTGCAATTCTGAGACATATTCTTTGCTCCATCTCGCCCAGAAGTGTTGACGGAGTTGTTCAATCCGTTGGAAACGAGTTAAATAATTGGTGGAGTGGTCTTCGTAATTCGGTGTTGGCAGAGCGGTGAGTGGACGACCAATGAGGAAGTGCCCAGGCGTCAACGGCATCAGATCGGCGGGTTCGGACGACAAAGGTGTGAGTGGCCGAGAATTTAATATAGCCTCGATTTGGACCAGTGTACTATAAAGCTCTTCGTAAGTTAATTTACAATTTCCCAGCACTCTTTGTAAATGAAACTTTGTTGACTTTACACCCGCTTTCCAAAGCCCACCGAAATGTGGACTATAGGCCGGTATGAAGTGAAAACTGATGCCCTCATTAGCCATCTCCTCAGACAAAGAATTACAATTGCCTTTTAAAAATTTTGAAAGATCATTGTATGCACCTACAAACGAGGTGCCATTGTCCGAGTAAATATTAATGGGCTTTCCTCTACGCGACATAAACCTACGTAAGGCTAGCAGGTAAGAGTTACTCGTCAAGTCACCCACTAGTTCCAGATGGATAGCCTTAGTAGTGAAGCATATGAAAATGGCTACGTAAACCTTCACAAGTCGACAACCTCGACCTTGACGACTAGCGGACAGCATAGGACCCGCGTAGTCTACACCTACATGCTCGAAGGGATTACCTCCTGGCGAGAGACGCTGACTTGGTAAGTTTCCCATGATTGGAGCTACCACCTGTCCCCTTACACGGCTACATGTGATACATCTCCGATATCAAGCCTTGGCCAAGGAGCGTCCTCCAATTGGCCAGTACTTTTCTTTAATTGAAGCCAGTAGCATTTGAGGACCTGCGTGCATGTTGTGTTTGTGCTCAAAATAAAATAATAATTTAGTGAATCGATGAGAGGACTGTATTAATAATGGGTGTTTTTTCTCATAGGGAAATGATGAATTTTCTAGGCGACCCCCAACACGCATAAGATTATTTTCGTCTAGAAAAACATTGAATTTGAGTAATGGACTCTTTTTTCGTAAGTTTTCTTTGGCTAATAAAGACTTATATTCTGTAAATGACTCTTGCTGACTTGTTCTGACAATCACCATCATTGCTTGACTTAATTCATCGCAGTTGAGATGTTTTGATGTTGGTGCTTGTTTTTTGCAAGCAGAAATAAAGCGCAGCATGTAAGCAACCATGCGTTTCAATTTTAAAAGGTTAGAAAACCGATCGAAATCAATTAAGTTACCAGTAGTTTCTTTAAAGTGTAGTGAAGTTTCCGGTCGAACTTCAGGCAGCTGCACTGACGAACCCGGAACAATAGGCCAATTTGACATTGCTGTCTTTAAAAAAGAGGGGCCAGTCCACCAGAGATCGAAATTTCGAATCAGCTTGGGGTCAATTCCGCGAGATATAATGTCGGCGGGATTTTGATTCGTTGGGACATGTCTCCATGCGCAATCAGCTGTTTTTTCTGTGATCTCAGCAACTCGAGTGCAAACAAACAGCTGAAGTCTACTAGGAAGTGTTTTTATCCATCCTAAGACGATCATGGAGTCAGTCCAAAACGTTACATGTCTGACTCGGGCTCTCAATGACTGAATGACCTTTTCATAAATACGAACTCCCACCAAAGCGGCACAAAGTTCTAGCCTCGGTATTGTTGTAGGCTTGATTGGGGCAACCCGACTTTTGGCGAGTAACAATCGTACAAGCGGTTCACCCATGCTGCCGTTGCTGCTCACGTAAACACAGGCGCCGTAGGCGCTCTGTGAGGCGTCTGTAAAAACATGAAGGTCTAAAACCTCAGGCGCATCGCAGACAACATGTCTAGGAATCCGTAATTCATTTAGAAATGGGAGACTTTTAGCTAGGTCTGCCCAAGAACGGGCTATCTCTGATGGTAATTGCTCATCCCAGGACAGTTTTTTAAACCACAAATGTTGCAATAACATCTTTAGTCGGACAACACACGGTGCTAAAAGACCTAATGGGTCAAAAATCTGCGCTATTGTTGAGAGCATACCGCGTTTTGTGTTCTCAGTTGAATTTGCCGAGGAAATTGAAAAACAAAGTGTATCGGATTTGGTTTCCCAACCTAAGCCTAAAGTTTTGCTTGACTGAGCATCCCCGATATTTAAATCAAATGCTGCATCTAGAGGCTCCAACATTAATTGAGGGTTATTTGATTTCCATTTTCTTAATGGCATGCACGCTGAGGCAAGTGCGGCGGTCACCTTTTCACGAATGTTCAAAACTTCGCCGAGACTATCGCCGCCAGTTATAAGATCATCGACATAGAAGTCGTGAGCGATGATCTCGGCAATTTTTTCATCTGAACACTCAACGCTTATTTGTTTAAGGCACCTAGTTGCAAGGAACGGGGCGCTAGCCGTACCATAGGTCACCGTGTTCAACTGGTAAGTCTTAATAGGCTCAGATGAGTCATCACGCCACAAAATCTGCTGCAGATGTCGATCATCAGGGTGGATTGATACTTGGCGATACATTTTCTCGACATCTGCAGCCAGAACATATTTATGTTGCCTGAACCTGATCAGGATTGATAAAAGGTCATCTTGGACTGTGGGTCCGACCAACTGAATAGTATTCAGTGACACTCCTGTGCTAGTTAGGCTGCTTGCGTTAAAGACCACCCTTAATTTTGTGGTAGTCGAGCTTTCACGTAAAACACCGTGATGTGGGATAAAATATGAATTAGGGTGCATATCCACTGCCTGTAATTCAGTCATGTGACCCAGTTCGCGATACTCCATCATAAAGTCGCAATATTTTTGCTGAAATAAGGGTCGGTTTTTGTTTCTGCGCTCAAATGACAACAAACATTGTTTTGCTCGCTGATATGAATCGCCTAATACCTCAGGGTCATCTTTGAGGGGTATTCTAACGCAAAAACGACCATCGTCAAGACGGGTTGTCGTTTTGACGAAGAAATCTTCACATGACTGTTCTTCCTTTGAATAATCTGATGACTTAGGGCAAACTTCATCAAGTTGCCAAAAACGCGTAAGAAGGTTTTGTACGTCATCAGAAGAGTGTGAATCAACCTTTGTAAAATTGCATTTTATCGTTTGAGACAAAGTCGATGCATGACCGCTATTTATTTGGCCAGAGACAAGCCATCCCAGTCTTGACTCGTGAAGCATCGGCTTTCCATTTCCGAGCTTGATGTGTTGTGACCCTAACAAGTCCCAAAAAACATCAGCACCTAATATTAAATCTACATCAGCTGGTGTATAAAAGTTAGCGTCAGCCAGGCATAAATCGGACGGAATGTTCAAGTTCGATATGTCTACCTGGCGACAGGGCACATTGTAATTGTGGGTAAAATGAAACATTGTATGTTCAGAGTGAAGTTTTCTTTTGATGATTTCATAGTCGCCGTGCACCTTCTTCCTATCCGATACGTTGCATTATTGACACCCTGAATTGTTTTGTCGACGCATTCGGTTGGTAAATTCAATCGACGGGACATGGATTCCGTCATGAGACACGAAGTGCTACCACTATCTAATAAAGCGCGAGCAACATGCTCGTGATTGTTCGCGTCATATAGTTTTACTAACGCGGTTGATAGTAGCACGTCCTGTCCCTTTTGACTCGAAACATTAACGCTTGCCGAGAGCGCCAAATTAGACGGAGTCTCAGCTTGTGTGGTCGGTTGGGAATTGACCGGCGGCCCGCTGACGTGAATAGATGAAACAGCATTCGCGGCCAACTTCGGCTTAATATCCACTACGTGAATAAGCGAGTGATGTTTACGTTTGCAAATTTTACAACCAGGCCTTTTGCAATGATTTGCGTAGTGGTTAGGACGGAAGCAGTTATAACACACTTTGTAGTTTGACAACAATTGTAGCCTCTGGCTATTATTCAAGGAAAGAAACTGTGGACAATTGTTTAAGTTGTGATTACCGTCGCATTTAGGACAGGGTTTGTCAGGCGTAGAAACGTTGGAGCTGCCATTATCCTGCACAGAAACCATGGCCTTTATTTTAGGCTGTACTTTGTGAGACGAGCTTTGCTGGTTACCGGCAGGGTTGCGTGACAACTCCAATGTTTCTATCAAATCTGCGCGATTACGTATGAAGTCTAGAAAGGCAGTGATTGTGATAGGTTTATCCTTATCTAGGCGACCCTTGAGCTCCTCCCATTCGCGATATGTCTTTGAATCAAGCTTATGAGTAATCATGTAAATGAGTAATGTATCCCAGTGCGTTGTGGGCTTGCCTAAGGACTGTAATGCTCGCAAATTCTTATTAATTTGGTCAATTAAGCGCTTTAGTGCTACCGAAGATTCCTTTGTGATGGCTTCAATATTGAAAAGTGCTGCGACGTGATTTTGTATGAGAAGGCGTTTGTTATCGAATCTGTCACATAGCAGGTTCCAAGCCACAGCATAGTTGGCAGTGGAAAATTCGATTGATTGGATGACCAAGGCAGCAGATCCCTCCAGCGAGGCTCTGAGGTAATGAAATTTATTTATTTCGTCGATTTCATCATTACCATGAATTAGGCTAGCAAATGTATCGCGAAATTCGAGCCAATTCTCATAGGATCCACTAAACTTTGGCAATTGAATAGTAGGCAACTTGACGAGTTTGTGGTTGCTGGCACGAGAAGAATCTTTCTCGCTACCAGAAGGGTTCTTCTTCTCCTCATACAAGGATAAGGTATTTTGTGCTTTCGAAAGCAACTTATAATACTGAGACTCGAACTCAGTTCGTTCGTCTATTTGTGAATCAATATCTTCCACTATACATTCCAAGTCTAACTGTATTTTGTCGTATTGCTCATACAAAGATTCTACTTTACCAATTCGCAATTGTAACTCTGTTGCCTGAGAAGAAGTCAACGATGAAACATCCAGGGTTTCCAGATAAGTAGAAAAGGCAGTTAAACGTCCTTTTATACTGGCTCGTTTTCTGATCAGTTCCTTTTCCTGGGCCATTTTGGGAAACGAGTGGTCCAGTCAACCTGGAATTTTATACAATCAAATATTCAAAAATATGTATGTAAATCTGTAAATATTTAGACACTAAAACAAATGCAAAGCTTTGACTGTAATAATTATTTATTGTAAAAGTGTTATGTGACTTAAGGTTGCTATTTATGTACCAACTTCAGATAAATGCCTATAATTAGCAAGACTAAATTGAATTCAAAGTTTAGGTAGGAAATAAGAACTAACAGCTATTTAAAGTAGCTTAATAGCTAACTATACTATTTCAAGTATAAAACTAGCTGAAGTAATACCTGAATACTTTGAATACATGCACAAATTAATTAAAAGTAATTATAGGTACTGAAGAGAACAATTATATAAAATGCTGGCACTAACCTTGGTAATTTCGTTTGTAAAGCCATATACTACCTGATAAAGAGTGTTGGGTAATAATTAAGTGATAATTATTAATGAAATTCGGTTTAACACTGTATTTCAACGTTCTTCGGGCACTTTTTGGGATCCGTGATTACGTAATTAACCTCCGTGTCCACGTCCACGTTGCGTGTGGCGAATTATTCCGTGTATTTTTTGTAACTCGATGTTCTTCACAACTAATAGATGAATCAGGTACTCCTTATTAATCCGGTTCGATCCAGGACCATGTACAGGATTTATCAGGCGTATAAAATTAAAGAATAGCTTATCAACTTAACAAACGTGTTTTAATAGTCACAGAGACCAAGCGAGAGATAGGAAACGTCAACAGACAAAAAAAGGTTATTACATTGCTATACATATTTTCGCAGGCGCTTCTTAAAACTAGTACAAATATCTAAACAACGATAATATACATTTTTTTTGTGACTCGCCGCGTAGATATCTCGTTTTATTAAATAAAATACGTAAAATATGGACATATTCATATACTGTCACAGGCAATATCTCTCAAAGTAATGTAGATATCGAGTTGTAATTTTTTTTCCTATAAAACCAATACTGTAGGAAACCATTGCGACGATAAAAAAAAAATTAAGTCGAGTTATCAAGTTCTTCACGCCATGCACGGAAATATACCAGTATTTTGGTAACTTTATGTACCTAATTGGAAAAATAGGAAACAATCCGATGTTATTTTGACTAAATCCACTCCACTGTTGAGTTGTCAGAAGGCAGTAGGCAACTGGCGTGTACTGGGTGAAACACTTACATTACGTGGTAGCCACAACAACACAGAATTTCTTTAGATGTGCTTTCTTACTAATACTGATGTGAATATTTGTACAAATATATTCCACTTGCGCCACAGGGATCAGGCGGGATACACAACGCAGCTACTAGGCACGAGATGACGACCTTCTTCTTCGCAATTGGATTAAACGAACTGGTCGGGGCCATGAATATAATGACTCAGTTCTTCATCAGCCCGCTCATGCGCGAGGAGGCCATGCAGCGCGAGCGGGAGAATGTAGATTCTGGTCAGTGCCCTTTTGGTATCGTATGGTATGGCAATTCATTCTTTCATTCATTCACTCTGCATTCATTTCTTGGTGGTAATCTTCTTTGTCTTTTTTCGCTTCAATACATAGGAGTCCGCCATCTAAAAATCCGTCTTCACTGCCAATGTGACTAAGTATTAATCCTGGGCTTTCCCAGACGGCGATTTCAAGCCGGTGGTCAAGCCTTCCTGGAAGGCTTGCTTGGATAATTCCATGGCCTCATCAATCCACGCCTTGCTTTTTGTGTGCCCTACAAAAACAACATAATCATCTACTAAGTTTTTATTAAATACTAGTGAGTGACACATCCAAGTTTCTTTTGGTGCAATATGAAAAGATTCATAATTATAGATAACTTCATTGACCTAGGTTTAATCTTGTGCGCGTATCGTTATCGCCATTAAATCATATCTTCTTTGTCATCTTCTTCGTCTTTTCCTTGTTTTGGTGGTAAATTTGAAATTCAGATGCTTCATTATTCGTTTTCTTCTACTCCAACTGAAGTTGGGCAAGTCTGGGTCTTCATTGACAGCTTTCAAAACCAACGAATAAAAAAAGCATTGAAATAAACAAATTGAACACTTACACCAATCCGAAACTGAGAGAGCGTGAATTATTATTTTATGGATATAGATGTACTGTTGAAGTTAAGGGTATTGATCATAGATATCTTCAGATGTATGTGGTATTGATGGTAGCTAAGTACTTGGTAACTGATACATTTTATGTTTTAAAGACAAAGAACAAGAAAAAGTACAAGAAACTTGTGTTACCATGAAACAAGGCTGTTGACTTGATTTTAGCGGTGAATTTGTTGTTATTCGATGATGAGTATTGTGACAAGACTGTGAATACGTACATTATCTAATACTGTGAAACGAACCCCTTCAATGAATAATTTTATGTGATTTAGCACAAAAGTATTTTATTTCCCAGCTTGTGCTTACTTTACTAAGTAAGCACAAGCTGGGAAATAAAATACTTTATTCACGAGCTGAGCTATTGCTCAGACACTCAGGTTTCTTCACGATTTTTTCCTTCAGTTAGTTTCAGTTAGTTAGCGAGTGGTATTACTACTTAGAAAATAAAATCATAAGTACATGACCGTACTGAAAATCGAACCTGGGTCTCTCGCTTCCGATTCCGTTTTTCTATACAACCGTTATCACCGTTTAGATCAGCAGGTTAGCACCTAAAGGAAAATGCATGTAACATAATAAGTGAAAAGGTTGTACTATATCGGAGAGATCAATATTCCAAGCAAAAGTGATTACACAACACGTTGTTATTGCCATGATTTTCAGATGTAACAATAGAAGCAGTCGTTAAAAAAAAGTTAAAAATCGACGAATGCTAGGCAAAATAAGATATGTAATAATGTCAATGAACACTTTCTTAAATGATATTTTTGTTTTAATTATTTCACATGCGCTAAAAGTAGGTATACGTAACTTATTTGCAAACACTTTTCTCAACTAAAGCCAACGCGGACGAAGTCACGGGCAACAGCTCTGCTAGTAAACTTACATACATTTTACCTTAATATGAGTAGTTGGGGTTTTGTTAAAAAATTAAAAACTTTGCTTATGATCCACAGCAACCGCTGATATGCACCATCCCTCCACAAAGAAATGACGCAAATTTCCAATCACACAGAGTTCGCGGACAGTATGCAGACCGAAGACAGGCGGGTACGGCAGTTGCTGACGTGTATGTTCCCTGAAGGGCACCCGTATAATAGTTTTCATTTTGGAAACATGAAGAGTCTTCGCAACCAGTTGGACAGTGACGAGCAGCTCCACGACGAGGCGCACAAGTTCCGCGCCCAGCACTACAGCGCGAACCGCATGACCGTCGCTGTGCAGGTAGGTACTGCATTAGATAGTAATTTGATCAAAATATTTATATACTCGCTTGGGTAAACAGTATTTTTATTTCGCATGCTCTAGTAAATATCGAAATAAAAAATTCTTTTTGTCTGCTTTGCACAGCTCGGTTCGGTAGACTTGCAGAGCGCTTTAGGATATCGCACCCCTAGATGAAAACCCCACTAAGTCGAAGTGAAAATTTAGTTAGCAACGTTTTCGACTTCCTGACCTTATACCGGACCGGACAATATAACTCCCATAACGTCTCCTTCAAGTTGAAGGTATCGTTATGGGAGTTATATTGTCCGGTCCGGCATAAGGTCAGGAAGTCGAAAAAGTGGCCAACTAAATTGCCACATATTATTTCGACTTAGTGGGGTTGTCATCTAAGGGTGCGATATTTGAGAAAACATCGTGAAATTCCATTAGTGCTTATCATACATACAAAAGTAGAGAGAGGTTAAACCACCGCGTAGCGGCTGACCGCTGTTTGCCCGGTGGCATACACTGACTGACGTCAGTTCCATTCTCGCAAGCGCGCGTGCCGGTTGTCATAGCTAACGGGCATCGGATAACGGGTGATGTATTTATTTTACCGCTATACGAAAGCAAATACGAAAGGTTAAATTAAATAAATATTTAAGGGGGCCCAATACAACAAATGGTGATTTTTGCTCAATATGAGTAACTAGTTTTCGCCCGCGACTCCGTCCGCGTGGACTTTAGTTCAACATTTTGCAACCCCGTTCACTCCCTTAGGGGTTAAATTTAGAAAAACGGCGAAACACATGTTAAATCAATTGTGTTGAAGAGTATTTATTTTAAGTTTTAAGAAAATTACAAATTAATTAAAATACAAATTTTGGCAACCCTTTTCGCCCCCTTAGGGGTTGAATTTCAAAAAATCCATTCTTATTCCTTGTTTTCATTATACAGTGCGTCCCTGGATAAAGTGCAATCCCGAAAGGGGATGAAACTAGACCATGAATCATTGACTAGAAAAATTAAAAAAAAAATTATAAAAAATTATTGTAGGATTTATTGGTATTTTAAGATTTTCATGTTTCATTAAGGACTCTATGTACAAAAGTATTGATTTCTTCCAAAATAATGGGTCTATTTCTTTGAAATAAAAAAAAACAGTATGCCTAATACCTGGCGATGACCATGAAATAATAAATAATCCGCAAGAAAGTAACTATCTTGGGTAAAAAAATGTATTTTTATGAAAAAAATGATTTTTTTAGACGTTTATTTTAAAAAACTTCAAATTACTAAAAAAATGTGCCCTATAACTATGTAATTTTATAGATTACTTTTATTCTTTACCATTTTAGCTTCTAAATATAAAAAAAAACAATGTTCTAACTAAAAAAACACGCTATCTACGAACTTTTAAAGTGGAGCCTAATCGTGTTACCGTGCAGGAAGAGACCGTTTTTTCCATTGTTTCCGTCCTACTCTGTGCCCTTCGGCAGTCGCAGTCCTTTTGTTTTACACTCAGGTAGAGGGAAGGCGAGGGGAGGGGAGGCAGGGGGTTCGAAACAGGACTTACACAGTCGCTCCGATATTCTCGCCGCTGCTACTACTGTTCTCGTTCTCGCATTGTGTTCTCGTTGATTTGTTATTAAGTTTTTGTTACATTGTTGACTGTTACGTTTTCTACTGTTCGTTACGTTTGGACTGTTCCTGTTCTGCTGTTAAGTGTTGACGAAATGCCGCGATTGACAGAGTTCTCACCTCGAGAAATAGCCGACATGCATTATTATTATGGCATGTCACATGGTCGCACAATAGTCGCTCGGACTGCATACATAAATGCTTTCCCGGGCAGACTCATACCCTCAGCTCGAAATTTTCAAGAGATTCATAGGAGGCTCTCCAACATTGGACTTGGTTTGGCACGAGATCGCCGTGAGCAACCAGCTGTCGTTATTGACAATGCGATAGAAGAGGCCATTTTAAACGATCTGTTTGCTGAACAACAAGCATAAGACGATTAGCGTTGCGTCATTGCATATCGAAGACGTCTGTCTGGCGAATTTTGAAAAAGGAGGGATTGCATCCTTTCCATTACCAACGAGTACAACATTTACACGAAAATGTAGATAATCGTCCAAGATGCGTAATGTCGACGTGGATTCTAAGAAAAATTAGAGCTGACCCAAATTTTCCCAAACGCATTTTTTGGATGGACGAAGCGACATTTACCCGAGAAGGCATTACAAACTGCAGAAATTTGCACCAGTGGTCTCACGAAAATCCACGATTGAAGCGGGCATCTACTTTTCAAGTAAAATTTTCAATAAACGTATGGGCAGTCTTAATCAACGACATTTTAATTGGTCCAGTCATTTTACCCAGAACCCTAAATGCTGATCGTTTTTTTAGAATTACTACAAAATTTACCCATGTTGATGGAAGATGTTCCCCTGGCTACGAGACGGCGTGGGCGTATGTATCTCCAAATGGATGGATGTCCTGCACATTATGGGCGGGAGGTGCGGCGATTTTTGAAGGAAAATTACCCGAACCGGTGGATTGGCCGAGGAGGGCCAGTAGGCTGGCCAGCGCGTTCACCTGATCTGACACCCCTAGATTATTTTTTATGGGGTGTCATGAAGCAAAGAGTATACAGCACGCCAATAAATACCGAGGCACAGTTGCACGACCGAATAATTCAGTGCGCAAATGACATTAAAAATGATCCAGGAATGATTCGCAGAGCCACTAACCAAATTAATATTCGTGCAGTAATGTGCTTGCAAAATCGAGAAGGCCATTTTGAACATTTAATGCATTAAATAAAAATGCAAAATTGTAAATTACGGATAATTTTATTAATAAAGTTATTGTGATTAAAGTCTGACTTTTATTACCTACTAAAATGTAAATAACTCCTACCTAGCCAATTTTTTAGTTAGAACATTGTTTTTTTTTTATTTGGAAGCTAAAATGGTAAAGAATAAAAGTAAGCTATAAAATTACATAGTTATAGGGCACATTTTTTTAGTAATTTGAAGTTTTTTAAAATAAACGTCTAAAAAAGTCATTTTTTTCATAAAAATACATTTTTTTACCCAAGATAGTTACTTTTTTGCGGACTATTTATTATTTCATGGTCATCGCCAGGTATTAGGCATACTGATTTTTTTATTTCAAAGAAATAGACCCATTATTTTGGAAGAAATCAATACTTTTGTACATAGAGTTTTTAATGAAACATGAAAATATTAAAATACCAATAAATCCTATAATAATTTTTTATAATTTTTTTTATATTTTTCTAGTCAATGATTCATGGTCTAGTTTCATCCCCTTTCGGGATTGCACTTTATCCAGGGACACACTGTATATAGACCCTCTGTGCAAAATTTCAGCTTCCTAGGTCCAACGGCTTGGGCTGGGCGTTGATGAGTGAATGAATCAGTCAGTCAGGACTTTGAATTTTATTTTTATAGATGGCAAGAGGTAGACGTGTCGTATAGAAAATTGTACGGAACCTTTAGTGCGCGAATCCGACTCGCACTTGACTGGTTTTTTTACTGCTAGTATGTTTTTATTTAGTAACAGCCGTCAAAGGGCGGATACTTTCTTTCTTCATCCCTCAAGTTAGACGACCGCGCTTGAATCCGTAAAACCAACGATACACGCTTCCATTATGTCGCAGTGCTTTCTAAGTCTGGTACATTAAAAGGCGTTACGAGCAACTTGTGACGTCATAGCTTGAACCCGATTTGTATAAACATTTTTCGACAAGATTAAACTATGAACAGTATTATTCGTGTAGAAAAAAATTGCACTATGATTTATCTTTTAACATAGCATCTGTGATGCGACGGAAGCTATTTTTTGTGCAAGGATTGAAACACACAGAAGTAACGTGGGGCGGGGCTGCGGAAAAGACGCGTCGTTAATGCAATTCACTTTCATAAATGTACTGAAGGGGCGGGACGAAGCCTACACAGAAGAGACGCTATGAGGGCACCATTTCTATACAAATTCGCGTCCCTGCCGCGCCCTCGCCTCATGTCCATTCTGAATGACCGCTGGCATAGACTTCCACTCTAATCAATAAAACCATTTTGCCCCTAGGCGAGGATGGACATACCAAGTCTAGAAGCCATCGTGGTGGAAGCTTTCGGTCCGATCCCGAGCAGCGCGTCCCAGCCCGACGACCTCAGCCGCTTCGCCTACAGCGCTGACACCGTTCCGCCGGAGTTCCGCTTGCTGTATTATGTCAAGCCCACTAACGACGCCTGTGAGGCGAGTTTCAAGACTACGCATAATATTCTAATAGGTCATCCATAAATGATCCATATCCGTAGATTTACAGGTCCTATTTGATAAGTTATCATTGTGAAACTATTCTATATGAAAATTAAAGAATTAATAACTTTTAATTGTTCGTTAAAACACTGTTAATCACGAATGATTTTTTTTAAATTAAAAAACTGACTAACGATTGACGCTGATCTCATCTGATGGTAAGTGAAGATGGAGCCGACGATCTTGAAAACCCCAAATAAAATCTTTATAGTACCCCAATTAAAGTGTTTGTTAAAAACGCAATGCCACTTCACTAAAACCCTTTCAAATAAGGATTATAAAAAAGCCACTTCAATCTAAGTGAGACGCCAGTTCCTCATGGCAATGAGGAGCCAGCATCTCATTTAGATTGAATGCATTGTAAAGAGAAAATAAAGCATATATTTTAAATAGGAAATATTTCCTGAGGAGTACTTGAAAACATTGGCTTTATTTAATAAAATCATAATGATCAAGCATTTATTGTTTGGGCCTAAGCCCGTATCTCAAAATAGAAAAGTAACACCACCAAAATACCGAAACCATTTAACGGGGCGTAAATATCTGAATTCCATTCAATATCTTTGATAAGACAAATCAGTTCTTGGTATGTTGGTGATAGGAGCCTTCGGGTTAGACCTGGAACATTAAATCGTCAAATTTAACATGAAAATTGTTTTCAGGTAAAATTAACATGGTGTGTGCGGTCGCTCCTATCAGAGTACGAATCCAAGCCGCTTCATTACATTGGCTTCTTGCTTCAATACGAGGGCAAAGGAAGTTTACTCTCTTACCTCAAGAACAAGTAAATAATTTTGTTATAGATTTTCTGACAATTATTCACATAGATTAGACGACGATCTGTGTTTCATACCGTTTTAATTTTAGAACAAGCTCGACAATGAAACACTTTGTACGTCGGACATCTCGTCCGACGATATTTCAACCAGTTTACTTTAACAGGTTCCCTGTCCAATGAATCATAAGTGATAGACGTGCCAGTTTTGTAACATAAAACATGTGTAGTGCGTGAAACGCTTCACTGAAAAGAAAAGAGTGATATACTTCATTTCCTTATCTGAACTACTTCACTCTATTAGTTCATAGTTCACTTCATAGTTCACAGCTCATTCATAGTTCATAGCTCATTCACAGTTCATAGCTCATTCATAGTTCACAGCTCAGTAGTTCTTTCACGTATCTTTTGAATCACGGCAGTCCGCGAATGACAAAGGTGTTTTGAATTGATCTCACGACGGTATGTACACGTGGATGTAGGTGTATCCAACATAATCGAATGTTTCGTAAGTGCCCTTTTTACAACTGCGCAAGACGAGAACGACAACGAACTGGCGAGACACATGAGTCACAGAATTTTGGATCTTAGTATGTTTCTTGAAGAATGAACTACTACATGGACTATTAGAGTGAAGGAGATATGTTAAGATTTATAGTGAATGAATGAATGAATGGTTTCACAAAACGAATGCATTCAATCGAAGCATTCATTCACGAACTACACAACTCTGGTATGGGGACAGGGATGGGTTAAATGACTATTTCTTATGTAATTTTAGGGTATGGGCGCTGAATATCTATGTGGAAAACACGGACGACGAGTTAGGGTATTCGTCAATAAATACTTTCTTTTTCACGTCGATCCAATTGACCAAGGACGGCTTGGAGCATCTAGATGAGGTATGATTAAAAAACGCTCGATGACTTCCGTGCCATTTAATATACTATATATAATATTTGAGGATCTACCTGTTGCCGTTATTAGTATTGAGCAAAAAAGAAAAAAAATATAGCGCTTTTCGAGAGCCTTCTTTTTGTGTATTTATTTTATTTTAGTTATTTAGTTTTATAGTGAATTCATAACTTAATATTTTGTACATATTTCAAACGTCTATCTGTTGCCGTTACTAATAACTGGGAAGAAACGGCAAAAATATCATCATCGTTTTATCGAAGGTCCCTCTAATTTTTTTTTGTTTGTGGTATGCCTTCGGATGGACCTACAAACGGACAGTAGTCTTAATAATAGGGTTCATTCCTATTTGACTTTATTAGACATTTTCCCGGCCGGATCCGTGCTTCGCAAGACACGCTAAGCAGTTGGTGCAGGCTGTCGTCGATAGATGGCACTCGTTAAGCCAAATCAGAGGCCTTAGGGCGGCTTTTAAGCCATTTTTCAAACTTCTGACAGTATTAAGATCAGCCAATATAACTTGTATAGTCTTACAAGCCTCTACCAATCCGAATTAGGCCAAGTGGGTTAGGTGGTTGATGGGTAATAATAGGTTGATGATTATGATGAAGGAACCCGGAAAAGAAGCCTTTTCTGAGATTATACCCCTTGTTTCTACTTAATTTTTGTTATTAATTTAGGTAAGATTTTTTTATTGGCATTTTTAAATGACGTAGCGTTGGAATTTCGCTACATTAGCTTTTAGCCTGAAATTGAATTGTTTCTTTCATTTTCAGCACTTTTTGTTTACATTCTAACTGACAGTTGTCTTTCAAAATCTCTCGACTTCGACTTGACTTTATTATTTGGGACTCTCTGTATAAAACTCGGTAGATTTTTTACTGTCAGTCCTTCGGCAACAACAACAATAACGAAATTGCTGTTAGCAATAAGATCGGCTATTGAATATTTTTTTAACTGTAATTTTTATTTGTCTCTTGTTTCTTGTGTGCAATAAAGAATATTCTTATCTTATCTTATCATGCGACCAAAATCCCTATTACATCAAAGATTTTATACTAGCAATTATTTGGGTTTTACGTATTAGAAAAACTCAGACATTGACCGTCGAGTTGCAATGCATGATTCTTTTAAAAAAATCTTATTTTTCAGGTGATTGAGGCAGTGTTCTCTTACCTAGACATGTTGAGACGTGTGGGACCCAATGAAAGGATATTTAACGAGATGAAGGTATGCCGTTTTTATTTTCACGGTGTTTTACTTCTAGAACTGTAAACGCTTACGAGTCGTCCTTTGTATAAGAAAGAAGGAAAGACAAAACGTTTATTATCAGATTATCACCAAGACACATCACAGAAACACAATTAATAGACAAGTAAGTAATGTAAAGCCAATTTAATAGGTCACATTTGACACTTCATCAAAATTCATCAACGTAACCTTGTAACGCAGGGCACACAATATTATTTATTTTTTCAACGTTAGAACTGCACAGTTGCTTCACTTTTTTCAGTTAATAATACATATTTATTGTGATAATGTCACAAGAAGGCATTATTACAATTTACTTTGACTAAAAAAACATTCTAAACTTAGTAAACAATGTTTGTCCTAAAAAACTGAACTTCATCACAAGGTTATGTCGTTCAACCCTTTTTGTTTTTAAAAACTAGGGATGTTACCGTAAAAATCAAAGGAATCATAGGTCAAAAAGTTGAATTGAATGCAATGATTTACCCGTAAAGGAATGTATAGCCATACACGATTCCACATTGTGATTATTTTATTAGTAGATTGTAGAACTATTACGAATCACATAAAGACGACCTTTTATAGCATGAGAACT
The DNA here is from genome assembly GCA_947310845.1 of Yponomeuta plumbellus. Classification (NCBI taxonomy): domain Eukaryota; kingdom Metazoa; phylum Arthropoda; class Insecta; order Lepidoptera; family Yponomeutidae; genus Yponomeuta; species Yponomeuta plumbellus. Next base: position 10,514,843 of record OX371212.1, on the reverse strand, counting down.
ATGAGAAGTGAAAAACATTATTATGTTATTCTTTTAACCTAAAAAATACAAAAATAATTGAATAGAAACAAAATCTGTTTCATTATTATTTTTTTAATCTTGTTTTTCTGCTAATAGCAGAATAGGCAAAGGACTTTCGTCTGTCCAGCCAGATCTAATGTTTTTCCTTTTTCTGTATCCGAAGACAACTTGTTAATACAGGTAATCTTTTGTAGAGGGGCAAAGCCAAATCTTTGTTGTGTTTTATAAATCTTTTTCATGTTAAGGCCAAGGCCAAATCTTTGTAAAAAATTTTTAGACGTATTTTTCTTGTTAAGGCCGAGGCCCGTTTCATTATATTATTACACTTTTAGGAAAAAAAATCGTAAGATGTTCTTGCCAAAGTCGTCGAGAAGAAAAAGACAATATTTTTTGATGATTTTGAACGAGATGTGAGAATAGACAACATTATCGAAGAAGAATTAATTATATCTCTGTGGCGAGCACATGTCAACTCTGCGCGCGCACTATAAACTCCAACATTCCTGCATCGCGCAAGCAAAGTTTACACATGGCTTATAATAAATACAACGTCCAACAAACCACAGTTGGACCGGCCCGTCCCCAGGCATACGATCTGCCTGGCGGGAAATTTCCCTTTATAGTGGAAGAGCACGATCACCCGCTCTTCCCTATAGTGGTGACCCCTGACAGAACACTGTCGCCCTTCCTTCGCTCTCGCAGCACACTCCATTCACAATAAGTCTCATGCAAGCCAGCATGTACATACTTGTACATATTCCTCCTCTTCCCTCTCACTTCATCAGTTCCACTACAGTCAACGCACCGACTGCTGGTTCTGATGGTGATCTCTCCCTACCCCTCGGCACGGCAGCCACACAGCAGCACGCGCTGCCAGTGGTACAGCAGCCTTCACCGGTACCTACCACATGCGCGGTCTCCATAGGTATTGTCGCCGGTGAAGTGACTGTTAGCCGCCGAACACCCCTCAACCGCTAGTAGACTCACTGACACAGCGTCTCCTGGCACTTGCAAGCTTTAGAGCACAGACTTCGAATCCTATCAGACCTAGCTATGCGTAGCTACGGTCTTGAAGGGGAGTGATGTGGCGAGCACATGTCAACTCTGCGCGCGCACTATAAACTCCAACATTCCTGCATCGCGCAAGCAAAGTTTACACATGACTTATAATAAATACAACGTCCAACAAACCACAGTTGGACCGGCCGTCCCCAGGCATACGATCTGCCTGGCGGGAAATTTCCCTTTATAATGGAAGAGCATGATCACCCGCTCTTCCCTATAATCTCTGAGAGCAGACAGCAGTGATGACGATGACAACACTCGTTATAATTCTATTAGTTCTAGTGAAGAAATGCAAGTTTTCTTGGTTAAATTATATACGTGTCTTATTTTTTTTATAATTTTAGGTTAGAATCAAAACCCTGTCCCATTATGACAGGGTTTTGATTAATAATTGTTTATTTGATTTGATTTTCAATGGAACTCAATTAAAATTACAGTACCTATACGTATTTTTTCACAATAACTGCATTCGATTCACAAATGTTTGAAGTCCGTATCGATTCATTCGATATAATCGATGTTTTTTAGCAGGTCACCTCACTATGAAGCTAAGACCAACACATGTCAAATGTGGCCTGTTAAATTGGCTTTACTTTAGTAAGTAAATCTATCTAATCTCGTGTCACAAAGTTAGTGCGCATACTCCTCTGAAACGGCTTGACCGATTTTGATTAAATTGTATATGTATGTTCGGTAGGTCTGAGAATAAATAAATTGTTATCTATTTTTCATACCCCTATCTGGCAAAACAACGTTTGCCGGATCATAGTTTATGCATTGGTTTATGCTGTAAGCTCGCTGACACTCACGAGAAACGTCAAGCTGACATGTGTACGTATTGCTCCCTTTTTTCTTTAATGAGGCGTTTTCAAAAAAAAAAAACTAGTTCCACAACACTTACTAGATCGCGTGAAAGTCAGAAAAATATATCTGTCAAATCCACCCGACAAAACATTTTATGTAAAAAGGATGCCAAGACACAAGCTCATGATGTGATATGTATGCGTACAGTTTAAAAAGTTATCAGAACTCATGCATGACTATCTATGTTACATAATTTTATTATCATTTTATTTATTACCTTAGCTTAAGGCTTGGCCGTTACTTCTTAACTAAGGAAAGAAATTGGGTATTGTAAAACGGCCAAGCCCTATTCTTTACCATGATGATTGTATGATTGGTAAAATTAGGGCTTGTTTTGTCATCCTTTTTATGAAATGTTTTTTTTGTAGGATGGTTTATTTATTCGGGCTGTGTTTTTATTCCATACAAAAGTTTTCGTCGCTTTCTGACTTTTCTAGTAATCTGACCTAATTTGGCCCCATACACTTTCTATCCCTATCAACAGCAAAATTAGATGGTATGATGTAGGATTGGTACTTAATCTACGAAACACTTCAAGAAGAGGTAGGTGGGTGAATCTACTCAAATTGACGGCGTCATTGTCCTTGGAAGTGTCACACTTATATTTTGTCAGTGCAACAGGTTGTTAAAGATATTTTTATTTCTATATTAGTTGGAGTTGACTGACAATCTTACATACTGTAACGACAATAACTGTATACTTATTATATTTCTGTTGTGCTGAGAACTGTGAGAGATTAATGACAACAATGACGAATTAGCGACAATTCGAGGAGATTCACCCAGGTAGGTAGTGCACTATCCATCTTCTCGCGTCTTGGCGAGGGCGCTCCCGTGCCCCTAGAAGACTGCACAGACTAAGTAGGAAATACTGTAATTTTGTTACACTGCTGTATGTAAGTTTTTACTTACTTTACTTTTAGTTTTGGTTTCGATACCTTGTAAATTAGGTACTTTCTTTGAGTATACAAAAATGCGTACCTGTGCCGTTGTGACGTGCAAAAATACAGGAATTCATACATTCCCCAGTACCAATGAAACCCTGAAGCGATAATGGATCAAAGCTACCAGAGTCGATGTAAATCGAAAAATTGGATGGAACATGCGTAAACATTCATGAATTTGTTCGGATCATTTCACCCCAAACGATTATATGACACGTAAGTACGAATTTCTTCGTTTAAGTTCAGTAAAATAAAATATTAGTGAAGTAGATGTAAAATATTATTATTCAATTTTGCTTTTCTCTGTTTTTAGGTGGCAAACTAAGAATACTAAAGAAAACAGCTGTACCATCCATTTTTCCTTGGACGGCAATGGCTTCGACTTCATCGAGTGATATTGCCGAACCGAGAGATTCGGAACGGTCGACCTAACCCAGTACATTAACTGACAAATTCTCGCGACTTTTGGCGTTGTCGCGGCAGGACTCGCGTCCTCGTACAGTGCCACCATCTTATCTGTTTAGTTGATAGCGGCGCTAGAGAAGAATTTAGTAGTATAATTTGAGGAATTTACCTAGACAAATGAGAATATTTTAACCTGTCTTTCAATTTTAATGAAAATATATCTATAAATCTTAGTGACTGAATAAATAAAACAAAAAATGGGGAACAGGATTTACAATTTACATGTTAGTTACAATTTTGCCCACCTGAACAGATAACTTGGTGGCGCTGTACTACCTTTGCTGCGTCAAGAAGCGAGCGGTCACAACCACAGATTAAATAAAAAATGACAGAACTATTTTCGCCAACTGAGCGCCATCTATTGAGTTTTTGTGTTATTAACTTTTTTTTTTTCTGAAAACGGCTCATTGATTCTGCGGAGTGAATTATTTAGTAGGTCTGTGGAGTGAATCTTTTCTACCTGTATGTACTATTTTATCTATTCTGTCCCTATAGTATTTCAGTATGCCTAGTACCTAGTGCCAAAATTTATTCGGTTACCAGAAGACGAAAAAGTTGGGAAGAAATGGTTCAACGTTATGAGTAGAGACCCTCTTTCAGGCAAAAGTGAAAATTTCTGATGCGAAGATCATTTTTATGTAAGTTTCTGTATTAGTCTTAGGCAAAGTGTTAGGTAAAGTTTTCTTTTTTTCTAGAAAGTTATAACTCTATTAGCTTTTTTTACACCTGTGGTCAATAATGCTCTGCTATCGGCCACGAAAAATTATAGTTTTTTTTTACGCGAGGAATGCGTTGACGCACTTCACCCCCTTGCTATCGGGGGACAGCAGAACGGCTTCGTGTGGGATTCCCAGACCCATCAAGCCTCCTGCTCGATCAGGCCGGACTACCCACTAAACCTCACTTCCTCCTACTACTCTACCAGGCCACAGGATAGGCCAGAGGTCAATTCACTGTAAAAAAGTAAAGTAAAAGTAAAAAGTATTTATCGCCATAAAAAGGTACAGTTTTACTTAAAATCTGACCCCCACAGTAGGCAGAGCCTGTCACGTGGGGGATGAAAGAACAACCCGATTACCTAAAAATACGGCGGTACAGAATAACTACATTAAAAATAAATCATTCTGTTTTCACAATGGTTTATTTTCAAGAATTTATTATTGACAGAATGAAAATATTTACAAAATTAAAAAATAAAGAAATATGAAAGCACATCCTTAGAACATGCAAATCTAAGGTATGTGATTTTTAATCTACTTAATAGCTGTAAGATAGTGCATTATAATCGAAATTGATATTAAAATTAAGAATTTATTGAGGTGTGTGTGTGTGTGTGTGTGTGTGTGTGTTTGTGTGTGTGTGTGTGTGTGTGTGTGTGTGTGTGTGAGTGAGTTTGTGGTATGAGTACGCGTGTGTGTATGTGACTGAGCTAGTGTGATGAAATCTGGTGTGGTTAGTGTAATATGGTAAGCATTTCTTCTGTAGCATCGTAATCTTTGTTATACAACCAACTCAAAATTTTTGTTTGCTTCTTTTACAGTAGACAATTTTATATAGCAGTCCCTTACAGTTACGTTGTGTATGTATTTGTGCAGGAATGGCGCGAACCTTTGAGCAAAGGCGGTTTTTACGGCCGTGTTTTTAATCCTAAAGACCCTCTTCGCGAGCAGATTGTCGTAGTAGCTAGAATTTATCAGTATTCTGTGTTGAGCCAGGACGACCTTGAGGATGAATAGTTTTCTAATGCTCAGCACTTGGCTTTCCTCATACAGAGCAGTAGTGGGGTACAGACGGGGTTTTTTGTACATGACTTTGAGTACTGAGCGCTGCGCTCTTTCTACTTCTATCATGTGCGTTTTGGCCGACCCTCCCCAGCAATTAATGCAATAACTGAGGACGGATTGACACAGAGCCAAATATACCAGCCGCAGTGTTTATTTGGGAGCACCGTTTCGAAGTAATTTCATTACGTGAATAAGTTTCCTTGCGCGGCCTGCGAGAACGCTTAAATGTTTTTTGAATGAAAGGTTTTCATCTAGAACTATCCCTAGGTATTTTATATCAATTACTCTACTGATACTTTCGCAGTTGCATTGATCGTATGATTGATCACAAGTGTGAATCTTCATGTTTGATTGTAATTTTGGCCCAGAAGCTTTTGTCTTGTGAAAAAATATGAATTTTGTCTTCGAGGCATTCAGCGTAAGAAGGTTTTTTGTTAGCCATATCGATATTTCTGAAAGACATGCATTAGCACGTTTGAAAACTAAATCCCAAGTTGAGTCATTAAATAATATTGCGGTGTCGTCAGCATAACAAACAATTTCAGCATTAAAGCGAGGGGATAATGCAGTGGAGATGTCGTTTAAGTACACCAAAAACAGTGTTGGCCCCAAGATACTGCTCTGAGGGACACCATAATTAACCGGTAAAGGAGAGCTTACTAAATCACCTATACGAGTTACCATGAACCTATCCGTTAGATAACTGAGGAACCAATCCAAAGCCACACCCCTAATTCCAATGTTATGCAGCTTTTTGAGGAGGATTGGAACGGACACTGTGTCAAATGCCTTCGCCAGGTCTCCGACACTGCGCCGTCCGTTATCTAATTGGGACGTCACTGCCTCCAGCAGTTTAGAGATCGCGTCTTCTGTGGATTTACCCTGTCGGAAACCCAATTGACAAGGTATTAGTAACTCACTGTTTTCTAAATATTTGCATAGACGACTGTGAACAACTTTTTCCAAAATTTTTGAGAGTATACTAAGGAGTGAGATGGTTCTAAAATTACTAGGCGAACTCTTGTCACCGGACTTGTGTATTAGAGTTAGCGCAGCAGTTTTCCATATTTTAGGAAAAGTGCCCTCTGACAAGCTTAAGTTGAAGATGTGAGTAAGAGGTTTTAATATGCAAGAACTGATTTGCTTCAGTAGCACAGCCTTAATTCCATCTGAGCCAGGAGCACTTTCGTTTTTTAATCGTAATATATATGTATTTATTTCAGATTCGTCTGTAGGGTGCATGAAGAAAGATTGCAATGGTGGTTTGTGCGTTTTGGTCTCGGAGGCGAGATAGCTTTCGGTTTGGTTTGTATTACCTAGAATCTCTTTTGCAAGCTTTTCGCCTACTGAGGCATAGTATTCATTGCATACTTGAATAGATTCAGATGCAGTAGGCCTGGTAGAGAGCAATGACATATGGGCGTTGGGTTTAGAAGAATTTAGTTCACAGATATTTTTAATTGCGTCCCATAGCTTCTTCGGGTTTTTATTGTTGTCAGTAAGTATTTTATTTTCATATTGTGTCTTAAGTCTGTGAAGGAGGTTGTCACAGAAGTTGCGATACCTTTTGAAAATTAGTTTTGCCGTTTCGTCTTAAGGTTGTTTTCTGCACTTAAGGTGGAGCTTGTCTTTAAGTTTAATGCATCGGATGAGCCCAGGAGTGATCCAGGGTTTCAGGTTACATTTAGATTTACTAATTTTTTGAACTGTCTTATGGTTTCGGATGACAGTGTGAAGCTTTTGAGTGAAACGTTCTGAGGCCACTAGCACGTCTGAACTGTCTAAAATATCTGACCAGCCAATGGATGTAAGCTCTTCGATGACTGCCTCATGATTAACTTTGGTTATTTGTCGTTTTATGATATTTTGTGAATGGTTCGTTTGTATTCCTTCCACTGTAAAGTCGTGATCAGGGACAGAGGTTTCACACACTAGTGACACTGCTTGATGCTTACTTGTAATTAGAATATGATCAAGACAAGCTCCATCTCTTGTGGCTAAGGTGATTGCAGGTATAAGTTTCTATTCCACAGCGATACACAAGTAGTCCGGTTGTAACTCGCTTGATGAACTAGGAACTGTTGTATCTATATTTACGTCGCCCGCCAAGATAATGTTAGGATGATTTTTGTGTTGTTCTAGTAATTCTTCTAGGAAAGTCAGAAATTTTGAGACATTGTTGTTCGGTGATCTGTAAATCGCAAATATGGTATAGTTGTTGGGCAGTGACACCACAAGGCAGTTTGTGTCAAAGTTATTGTCTGGTTTGAAAACAGTGGCGTTCCAGATTTCCTTTACATAAACTATTACTCCACCGTTCTGGTTCGTATATTTTTGTGTGTAATGATGAGAATAACCGTCTATACGTTTTATTAAGGGCGAAAGTCCAAGCCAGCATTCTGTTAGGATAATTAAGTCGAAACATATATCGAACCGTTTCAGAGAAACAAGTAGGTTATTGAAGTTTTGGTTATGGCTACGGATGTTGAATGATAGTATTTTAAAGTCGATATTGTCGTGTAATATATTTTTGCATTGTTCAGGAGCATCTATTTTATGACACGGAATTACCATCATCATCATCATCATCATCAGGCTATATTAGTCCACTGCTGGACATAGCCCTCCCCTAATGAGCGCCATAGCGCCCTGTCTTCAGCTTGCCGCATCCAGCATCTGCCTGCAGTCCTTCGCAGATCGTCATCCCACCTGGTTAGAGGGCGCATACCATAGTATTGTCAAATTTATCCAATATGTCTAGGCCTGTCTTATATAAATTTGGTTATGACAGATAATGTGATCACGACTTTTTAGTAGGAGTTTAGGAATAGATGTCTTTTCTGTCTGTAATTGATGTGTACTTGGCGGGTTCGTTATTTGTGAGGAGTATCCGTGAAATAAATTCTGGGTATACTGTATTATATTGTGAATGAATAGGAAGTTGTTGAGTGTGCTGTGAGATTTATGTGTGTGGGAGATAGTTTCGATTAATGACCTACAGTAAAAAGTTTGCCAATAGATACAGCCGTGAAGCACGACGATAAGGACAATAAAAACCAAGTTAGGAGGCCGCTCCGACGTGTTGATCCAGGTCTTGTTCAGATCGAATCGGTATCGCAGGTTTTTTCTCTGCTTTTCGCACGTATATACAGCCGTTTCTGACCCAACAGAAGCGAAAGTTGTGTTGCTTGGAGCGCTGCCTAGCGTCGCGAAAAAGAGTTCGGTTTTCCTTCGTCAGGCGTTCGTTGAAACAGAGCCTGGTAGTGGCACCAGTGACTATCTCTTCCGATGATAGATTACTCCGAACTCTAGCAGCTTTGACGAGTTGTTCGCGCTTCGCATGGCGTACCAGTTTTACCACTATTGGACGTGGCATTTTGTTATCTGTAGACGGATGTTTTATTGTCTTTGGTTGCTTTGGGCCTGCTCGGAAAATTCCATCGACATCAGCCTCAGTGAGGTCCACACCAATCTTTTTAGATGCGAGAAGTACCAGATGGCTCAGACTTTCGTTGTCATGCTCCGAGATCCCAGCGATTTCAAGTTCATTTCTCAAAGACTGTTGTTCTTGTGTCCTAAGTGAATGTTGAAGTTCACTTACAGTAATCTGAAGATTAGAAATCTCGATGTCCCGTGATGCTACATTTTCAGAGCTGGTGAGTGTAGCATTCAGCTGACTTTTTAAGTTGAGAACTTCCTTTCTTAACAGGGCGATCTCTTTATTTTGTTTTGTAAGAATATCGATAGCGTCCTTTATCTGTCGCATCTCCATCAATAGAAGCGTCATTTCGAAGTTACCGTGATCGGCGCCATCCACTGAGGTGTCCAAGGTAAATGTCTTGTTTCTTCTATGTGTTACGTTGGCGTGGTCGTATCTAGTGTCTATATATTCGTGTCGCACGGGTGTATTGGTGTTATCGCCCTTTCGCACCTTGCTTTTGCACTCGGAGCATATGCAAGTGAGTACGGTGGCATCCGCTTGATCTAGTACTATTGAGTCGTAGAGGCAATTTTTATGCAGTGTGTTATCGCAGTCAGTACATGCGTAGTATTCTGCTTCGACAATGTCTTGACAGCTCGCAGCACATCGTAGGTACGGTCCGACGGCCTCCATTTTCACCAGCAGGGGTATCAATCGATACTATCTTAGAATAATATGTGACAGTCTATTGCCTCTGAGAATCGCCCTCTCCGATGTTTGCTAAGTGATAGATACTGCGTGAAGAGGAACGTCTGTGACACTGACGGCTGCTTGACAGCGCGGTGATTGGTCGCTCGGTTGCCAAAAGTGACAACGTCAATGAATTTTGACGTGTAAGTATCGCCTTCTCTTTCTAGCCAAAAATCGTTGGATTACCTTCTTGAAGATATATGAGAGTTAATTTTTGATATAGTTATATCAAACGTGTGTATTAACAGCTGTGTGTAACTTGTACCGCCGCCGCGTTCCGTTTTTTCGTGACCCGGCAAGTGGTTGTTCTCGAAGAGACTCTACTGCCGGGGAGCCAGAGTGGCTCCCCAACGGCGCCGCCTGCCCCATCGCCCATAATACGGAGCAAGGAAACGCCGTCTCTCCTCATGGGAGGCCCCCATATGCTCCCTCGCGCCGCCCTCCCCCGCCCCGTCGTCCATACAACTTGGCAAGAGGAGGACGTAACGACACTGCTTCTCCCGTCGCTGGCTCTCCAGCGCTTCTCTGGAAGCAGAGAAGGTGGAGTGCGAGCCCGCGGACCCTCTCGTTGTGCGAGAAGACACCCTTGAAATACTCCAGGGTGCTTTCCGGCTCACCGCGATGGTGGACGGCGGGTCCCCCGACCCTCCGCCCGCGGCCACTCTCGTGATATGGTCGGGCCACTGCCACTTCAGCATATTCGGTGGGCTATGTCGGTGACTTTATTTTTCTGTCGGATCACCTCGTTTCGAATTCGATCTTTCAAAGAAACCCCAAGTAAAGGCCTTTCCATAGTACGCTGAGCACGTTTAAATTTGTGGACCAGCCCCACCGTCAGTGCTCGTATCAGCACGTTTCAGCACCGTGTGTCATGACGGGTAGGATGCATTGATTGAAGACTTTCTTCTTTAGATTCTGTGGGATTGGCGATGAGAAGCCTCGACGTAGTTTCCCATACGCTGCCCAGCCCAGCTGTATTCTTTTATCTTTTTTTTACCTAAATGCATGGTTTCTCCGAGCTAACCATACTCCTTAACAACTTCGAGAATACTCGTTACTTATGTACTCGTACTTATAATCTTTTCTCAGACATTAGCCGACAACACATTTTACTTCGTACCCTCGATCCCGCCGTTGGACTACGCTAAAAATCTGGCCATGAAAATGCACGTATATCCGCCCGAGCACTACATCACCGGCGATCAGCTTTACTTCAAGTATAACCCGACGGTAAGATCACAGTTCAATTAACATTATAAAATAGGAAAAGTTAAAGCATTTTATTTGCTTAGCATGATAAATATATAAAGAATACATTAAGTTGCTAAAATTTAGAAGTCTGCACCATACGTGTCTGCACCAGATTCTGGCACATATAGACATGCCTATGTCTCGGAGCGGTGACAACCTGAATAATATCTGAATAGATATGAGGGTTTGCCATTTACCAAGATCATATCAATCCGCCAAATATTAACTTGCGCCTGCATGCACGTACTCCGGGCTTATGTACTTTTGATCATGCTCTTAGTTGATACATTTCCTCTTAGGGCCTTCCACCTGGAACGTCCATTATATAGGCACAATATTCACATATTCTTTTTATAAATATCTGGAAGACTGATTTGCGATGCTCACACGTCCGATCGGTCAGTCGCTCAGTCCGTTACTAGGATTCTTTTATCCTTGGAAATCCCTATCCAACCGCTACCAGTTCTTTGCCTCAAATCGACACTCTAGCGAGCTGGTGAGCGTGTACGCAGTCTCTCCACTCTTCAGCTACTCTATGAGTCGGGTACCATAATGAACCCACTCGTATGTGACTGATGTAGCTTCGGTATTTAATTTTACATCGATACACTGGCTAACTAACGACTAACTAACGACTTCGTTTCGGGCTTATTTAACATAACATTTACATACAGGCACATACATTGCTTCTGGCCTCACACTAGGATACCCTGTGTCGTGGGAACCAGAAACAGCGACGTCACAAACATGTAAACATCCAAGACCTGGGTTTCTTTTTTTTTGTCCCCAGGCGGAATTCGCACCCGGGACCTCTCGCACGGTAGGCAGATGCGCTAACCACTGCGCCACTGAGGTCGTCTAACAATTCATTTCATATGTTAACATTGTCAGTTTCTGACTTTTTCATGTCTTTAAATGACTCGGATTTTTTGCTCTTGGGTGTATGTGTGAGCATCGCGAATAATTAAAACATATAAGTATCTGTACCCCAACTGACTTAAGTTCCTCGGCTATTATTTTTATTAACAGGTACTTAATCAAAAGTCTATTTAAATATCAAGTTTATGAAATTGAAAGGCGACTGATTTCGTATGGTCTGGTTGCAATAACCGTACCGGTTATTCAAAATAATATTACGTACTACTTTTATTGAGAACGAAAGTACATCTCTTTTATTGTTCTTCTTTTGTAAAACAATAATAATAAATAATGTACTACTAATGAGCCTCCATTTGGCCCAAACGCTCTCATCTCGACTGACTCCTCTTTCTTAGGGTATCAAGCAAGTACTGGACTCACTGCGAGCAAATAACGTGAACATAATGGTATTGTCAAATAAGCATACCAAGCCAATTCAATATAATATAAAGGAGAAGTGGTTTGGCGTTGATTACAGACGGGAAGGTAAGTTTCGAGTCACAAACAATTGGGTTCAAATAAACGTAGCCCACTTACACGACTCTACTACCACCCGGCAAAAATAATATAATTCAAATATGGTCCTTAAATATTGCTCTTTAGATATATTTTACATTATACGATTATTACTTATAACGCTTTTACGCTGTGGCAAGGAATTAGACTGGCTCCTTGCCAGTACCGGTATATAATAATATTTTACATTGGCATCATAAATTAGCTGACAGCTGACAGCGAGCTGTCTGCTAATTTATTTTTGCCGGGTGGAAGCAGAGTCGTGTAAGTGGGCTATGACCTTTACACTCACAGCCTGTTAATCGACAGACGAAAAAGAATGCGACTAACGACTGTTAACAGTATACTGTCGAGAAACCGAGGGTAGATTAAGAGTAGCATTTCCTACAACTTGTACTTATATAACTGACTAATCTATAAATACAACAAAACGTTAGACCTGTTCAGTTAGCTTTGCAAAATCTTCTAATCAAAAAGCTATTTGCTGGTGCCTAAAACCTATACTGACTTTATAATTTTACCAGACTTTCTGTTTTGTCTTTGGCTAGTACTATTATTATTATTATTAAAAAAAAAAATTGCAATAAAACACAAGTTTTGCATATAGGCGAGCTTAATGCTAGTTATCATTCTCTTCCAACTAACCTAGGTATTGATGAAACATTTACAGGTAGTGCAACTTGAATATTAAATTATACAATTTACTTATGTACTTAGTATGTAATTATCTATGAATGTTAGATTATTTTGTTCCCAAAAAAAAATGCAAACGGTCGTACAGGCCATTATAGGCACTGACTTAAAATCAGCGCTGAGTGCTCATTCCATTAGTACAACGCTGAAGCGGGCTGCCTTTTTTAGCAACTTAGACACAGCTCAGGTTTTTTTGCTTAGTCAGTGTATTGATTTTTCTATCCCTGTATTATAGTGCCATTAATCTGTTAATTAAATCGTGCAACGTAGTAAAGAATAATCGCAGAACGTACGATGTAAAACAGATGAAATGTGAACCGCCTCCTTTCCACCCCACCAACCCACTACCTGCCACTCACTTCCAGAAATCCCACAAGAGTGGCTCCAGCGCTGGACGAATGTGGCTGCTTACCCCGAGTTCCAAATCCCAGAGAAGAACGTTTACATCACCAACGACTTCAAAGTCAGCCCTCTAGCAGCTCCTTATGTGGAGACAGCTAAAAAACTAGGCTTGGATCTTGAATACAGCTCCTTACATAATATTTGGATCAAAACGGCCAGTCAGCGGCCACAGGAAATGACGTTTCAGGAGGATTCTATTTTTGCGAAAGTTGATAACTTCAGGTTAGTGCTGAACACTTGAAGATAAAATGGCCGAGGTCCGAGTGACATTAAACGTTTTCGGCGTAGCCACACTCGGCCTTCGGCTTTCGTCTTGATGGGAGCTTTCAGTATTTTCAGTGAGCACAAACACTGGCTAATTTACTTTCTGGAGTTTTACAAACCTCTGCCTTCTCTTTTTTTTACTCAGTGCCGACTACCCTAATCAATAGAGTAACGTTAGTTTTTCAAACTTTTTACAAATCGTCGCTTATTCTTCAACAGCGCGAATATGCTTTTTACCATTAGTAGAAACTTAGCCATAGAGTTGAGGATAGAGAGTCGTCCCGAGCATGTTTTGCGCCAGTCAAATTCAAAATTTTCGGCTTATTTATTTTACTGTCATTTATTTCATTCTAGAAAAGAAATCATAAAGTTTATGCGTCTCCTGCAAAGTTGTCTGAATGCATGTTTGCGGTGTTGAAGTATAAGCGACGAAATGCGTTAAAGCGTTTTTGCAGAAAAATACATGATGTATAATTTACTGCTATTGTTTGTTGCAAATAACACTAAGAGGATTTACATAAATGTCACCATGTCACAGCTTACATAATATTTAGATTGAGTAACATCGCGTCCATGAGTGACGTCACAAACATGTATAAACATCCAAACCTGGATTTTTTTTCCCCCAGCTGGGATTCGAACCCGGGACCTCTCGCACGGAATGCAGATGCGCATTATGCAGTGATCAGTAAATATTATGACTTTTACAGTCTGTAACCTTTCGAATTAATTTTCATTTAAATATATTTTCTAATAGAAAAATTGTTGTAGTTATACTTTTTAGTTACTCCAATGTCATTTATTTAAATATTCAGAGTGCGTATACTGAGTTTTTTCACTCATTTTCGATAGTGAGAGCGTTTGCGATTTGCATAGGAGTGACAAAGAGACAACTAGGTGGCGCGCTCTGTCACTCCTATACAAACTGCAAACGCTCTCACTATCGAAAGTGAAAGACAAAACTCAGTATAAGCACTCAGATTTGTTTGTATGTAGAACGACTTAGCATGTCACTTCAATAAAAACATCACAACGATAAACAGCTTATGATTCCTATAGATTTTTCAACACGTTATCAGCACGAAGTGCTTATTTAAAAGTGGATAGTAAGTTGATTAAATACATATATTTGCAAGTGTTGTGTGAAGTCTAAAATATTTTTCACCATTCAAAAGTGAAATTTTTGTGATAACTTCGAGATGTCAGATGGAGGATCGAATGTTCGTTCCCTTGCTGGAATACTATTAAAAGTTCAAGACCTGGCTGACATAGGGCAGGTTATAGAAGATGCCTCTGTCGCGGCCATTCTTTTAGGTGGCTTGACGCCGCGATTCGATCCGTTTATTATGGCGTTAGAGAACTCTACGAGTACCGTCAGCAGTGAAGTCGTAAAGACAAAACTCTTAACAGAATTTTCAAGATCGACAGTAAATTATGAAGGTTCAGATACAGCTTTGCGCGTTCAAATCGAGAAAAATAAGAAGAAAGGAGGAGTAGTTTGCTACAATTGCAAAAAGCCTGGACACGTCAAACCGGACTGTCCACTTAACAGAAAGTCCAAAGACGATGGTTTAAGCAAGGACACAAACCACCTCTCGAGTTTATGTGGCGCAATTAAGGCTGATACTGAAGGACTAGCATCTGTAAAATGGTACGTAGATTCTGGAGCCAGCGCACATATGTCTGGAAGATCAGATTGGTTAGTTAACTATAAATAATTTACAGCTGGCCAGATCAAGATTGCTAATGGTGACATATAAACAAGTGCGGGAATAGGTAATGTGCCTATTGTTAATAATTTTAAAACGGAGAGTAATAATTCCGTTACGAACATTTTTGTTCCTAATTTGAATACTAATTTGATTTCTGTTAAAAAGGCTATTGAAAATGGATTTAGTGTTGTATTTGATAAGAAAGGTTGTACATTTTTTTATTCTAAAAATTTTGCTTATACAGGTGATGCAGTTTTACACGGGTCCTGCTGTGATGGATTGTATTCGCTGGATTGTACAGTTAGTCCATCAAAAACCTTATTAGCGTTCGAAGTACAGGGTGATGTAACAAGTTTTCGTTTGTGGTAACGACTTGGTCACTTATGCCGTATTGGATTAGACAAACTCAAAAGAGGCAATCTAGGCGTAGAGTACACTGAGGTTGATAAAGACAAATGCGTTGCGTGTATAGAAGGTAAGCAGGCTAAAAAACCTTTCAAGTCAGTATCGCACAAAAAGACAACATCTAAATTGGAACTGATTCATTCGGATGTTTGTGGTCCGATGTCTGAAAGTTCTTTTCAGGGAAATAAATATGCTCTGACTTTTATAGATGATTTTAGCCGTATGATTTTTTATATATCATCTAAAAATGAGGTTTTTAGCAGGTTTTGCATGTTCAAGTCGATGATGGAGAGACAAACGGGTTTGAAAATTAAAGCTTTGCGATCCGATAATGGGACTGAGTATGTAAACAGGGATTTTTCTGAATACTTAAGCAAAGAAGGTATTAAGCATCAAACCACAGTTCCGTATAATGCACAACAGAACGGAATATCTGAAAGAACGTTTAGATCCATAGAAGAAAAGGCTCGTTGTATGCTTTCAGACAGTTCTCTTTCAAAAGGTTATTGGCAAGATGCTGTGGAAACCGCTACGTTCTTGAAGAACAGATGCCCGCATAGAGCCCTCGACGAGAAAACACCGTATGAAATGTGGCATGACAAGAAACCAAACCTGGCTCATTTAAAAGTTTTTGGCTGTCGCGCGATGGTGAAGATTCCAGATCCTTTAAGGAAGAAGTTGGATCCAAAAGCCGCGCAGTATATTTTTGTCGGATACTCAGACGACAGACAAAGCTATTTGTTTCGCGAACCTAGTTGTCCAAGGAGGTTGGTAAAAGGACGAGATGTGGTATTTTTTGAAGATTGGTTTACTGATTTAAAAGCAAAATCTACAAAATCAGTGCATCTGACTGACCAGAATGAATTTATTTTGGAATAAGGTCATAGTAGCGAACAAAATCCGATGCCGTCAATTGCTTCTACTTCACAAGAGAGCAGTCAAACGATCTCAACCGAAAACAAAGTAGAAGCTAATGATTTGGAGGCAATACAGGTAGATCAAGTCCACAATACTTCAAAATTTCTTAGCGCCGACGAAGATGCTTCAGATGAAGAAGATGTAACCGAACAGACTGTGGTTGAGCCAGAGCCTGAAGAACGGTATCCACTACGAAAAAGGTTGGCTAAGAAAAATGAAAATAATTTTGATTGTAATGCTGTAATAAGTAGTGAGCCTGATGAACCCCAAAACTTTGCTGAGGCTATCAAATCGGAAGATAGAACAAGCTGGAAGTCTGCAATGCAAGATGAGTTCAACTCATTGACTAAAAACAAGACATGGATTTTAGTGGAGAAACCCAACAAGAAGGTTATATCTTGTAAATGGGTATATAAAATTAAAAGGGATGCCGAAGGTAGAGTGGTCAAGTACAAGGCAAGACTTGTTGCCAAAGGCTACAGTCAAGTTTCCGGAGTTGATTATTATGAAACTTTTTCACCGGTTGTTCGAAATTCATCTCTGCGTACGCTCATTGCTTTAGCGGCAGAAATGGACTTAAAAATGCAACATTTGGACGTGGATACAGCTTTCCTGAATGGTGACTTAAAAGAGGAAGTCTACATGCAACAGCCTGAAGGTTTTGTAAAACAAGGCGAAGAAGGAAAAGTTTGTTTGTTGAAAAAGTCGCTCTACGGTTTAAGACAAGCTTCTCGAGCTTGGAATAATAAATTAAACCAAACTTTATCCTCTATAGGTTTTATACGAACCTCTTCGGAACCATGCGTATACTTAAAAAGGTTCGGTGACGAAACAGTCATCCTGGCTGTTTATGTTGATGACATTTGTATCTTTTATAAAAAGAAATGTTTTTTCTCAATTTCAAAACAGAAATACAGAAGTTTTTCTCATTAAAAGATTTGGGGAAAATGGATTATTTTTCAGGTTTGAATGTGAAACGAACGGATGAAAAAATATGTATTAACCAAAAGACGTACATAAAGTCCGTTCTAACACGTTTTAATATGCAGGATTGTAAGCATATGTCAACTCCACTGGAGAACAATAAATACGAAAAAGGTAAAGAATGTGATGAATCTTATCCTTACCAAAGTTTGATTGGGTGCCTAATGTTCCTGGCGGTAAATACTAGGCCAGATATAGCTTACGCTACAAGCTATTTAAGCCAGTTTAACAATTGCTTCGAAAAGAAACATTGGTTGGCCGCTAAGAGAATTTTACAGTATCTTAAGGGTACCATAGATTACTGTATTTCTTACAGGAAGACAGGTGCCTATTTGTGTGAATACACAGGCGCAGATTGGGCGAATTGCACGTTTGACAGGCGATCGTACACTGGTTTTTACTTTACGCTCGCAGGCGGTCCCATTAGTTGGGAATGCAAGAAGCAACCTACGGTAGCGTTATCTTCGACTGAGGCCGAGTACATGGCTTTAGCTAGCGCTGCTAAAGAAGCTACGTTTCTTAGGAGGTTAGTATTTGAAATTACTGGTAACGCTGATAAGGTTGTGCTCTTTAACGATAGTCAGAGTGCGCAGAAAATTGCGCTCAATCCGATCCATCACAATAGGACAAAACACATTGATACCAAATTTCATTTTATAAGAGAAAAAATTAACGAAGGTATTATCAATGTGAAGTATTAACAGACTGATCAGATGGCAGCTGATGTGTTGACTAAGCCCCTAAGGCGTACAGCTCACCTGAGATGTGTTACAGATATCGGCTTGACCGGTACCTAGTCAGTTCTTTTTATGCTCTTTAGGTGCTTTTGTTGTTTTATGTAAGTATTGATGTGTTTTATTGTTCTATGTAAGTTTTTTTTGTGTGATCTGTTTATTTCCATTGAGGGAGGGTGTTAGTTGTAGTTATACTTTTTAGTTACTCCAATGTCATTTATTTAAATATTCAGATTTGTTTGTATGTAAAATGACTTAGCATGTCACTTCAATAAAAACATCACAACGATAAACAGCTTATGATTCCTATAGATTTTTCAACAAAAATGCACATCGCACCCGTGAATGAAATGATGATGAAAACCTCACTAATTCTAAATAATATGTGACAGTTTATTTAGCTACTTTTTCGATTTCCTGACCTTATACCGGACTGGACAATATAACTCCCAAAAACGTCTGTTTCAAGTTGAAGGTATCGTTATGGGAGTTATATTGTCCGGTCCGGTATAACGTCAGGAAGTCGAAAAAGTAGGTAAATAAACTGTCACATAATATTTTGACTTAGTGGGGTTTTTATCTAGGGGTGCGACATATTTTATCTGTAGTATAATATATATGTAGAATATCCTATATTGCTTACAGAAATAAAAATAAAAAATCTGTTCTCTGCCATCTCAGATGACTCCAAAGTTTAATCTTATCTCTGCAGACTGTACAAGCCTAATTTGTTCCGCAAGGACAGTCGAATGGAGGTGTGGTACAAGCCGCAATTAAAAGGGCGCGCGCCCTTCGCATTGCTCTACTTCTACTTCGTCCTGCCACTCAGTCTGCAGACGCCCAAGGAGTGAGTAAAGAAAGTCATAGAAGTAAAGGAAGAAGGAAAAATATAAAGAAAGAAAGAAAACAAGGAACGAAGGAAGGAAGGAAGGAGGGGTTCTCCATTTCGTCGGTTCAGAGGCAAAACTCCCTAAGTGACATTTTCTCTCAAAATTAGATTTTGACAAAAAAATGACACTCAGTGTTCATATTTAATAGAGTTGCTAAATACTCGGCGCCAATGACGTTGGGTCATATTGATCCGCATAGTTTTTAAGCGGCCATATTTTTTTGGTCAATCTTACATTTCGAGTCTTTGTGTAGCTGGAGATACATCCCCCCCTCTACCCAATAAGCCAGTATAATTACTAATTATACCACACTAATTGTTGCGTACTACCTCAAGTCACCTCACCTGGGTTGATGATGACGATGTATTGTTAATTGTTAATTAGTGTCTGCGCCTCGGCGCTGTCGGCGCCTGCGCAGCAAAGTACACGTGTGTCAAGTCAAAACGGATCAATATGCCCCAGCGTCATCGCTGGCGTTGTATTTTTGTGACTTAATTTTAATTAAGTTTTGGGTTTCCTCAAGGCATTCAGCCCGAACTGCATGTGTTAACATGAGTTTGTATGCCCATCATATATTGACTAATGCTTATTAAAAAATACATCCCTGTCTGTGATTTGCCCGTCAATAGTCTTCCTGTAATCTTTTTCAACTGACCGTGCACATAGAATTATTTATTTCATTAAACAAAGTATCTAATATATATTATATCGAACGGCCGTTCTTAAGGACATTAAAAATATAACATGAAATAAATAGTTTTGGGCCCACGGTGAGTCAATCTCCCGTTGTCGCTAACGCCGAACGCTGGCGGCGCCGGCGCCATTCCTGATCTAGATAAGTTTTTTTTTGTTTTAACCACCCTTTTCCACATCAACTAGATTGGCTAGTCTGTGGGTAACGACAGGGTCAGCCCAAATAGGTTATTTGACACTGTGAAAAAACATTATTTTATTATGTATTCGAAATTATGTGTCTAAAAACCGCTTTAAGGCATTTTAACTAAAAAAGCAATTATGATTTGTAAAAAAATACAAATGTCACAATTAATTGTCATGTTAGTAAAAATGGCGTCTGTCATTCTTTCTTACGTTCATTGGTTGGTTTACGGGAAGTGACGACATAATTACTGTGCGACGCCATATCGCCTAACATAGCGTTTTGGCGGCTTATTTGAAAAGTAAATTTTCGTTTGCCTTTTTTATAAGAAATACACGAAAGAATTTAAAATTACCACTTTCTGAGGACTCCATGAACACCAACAAACAATATAAGATGGCTTTCGGAAATCGGTCAAATAGCCTATTGTTCCACAAAAACTGCAACCGGTGCATTCTGTTCCCGTTGTGCTCTACTTCAAGCATGGTATTTTTAACCTCAAGGAATTAGGAGGTTAATACAATGCCCACAAAAAAAATCCTGACGAGTACTGTTTTAACTACAGTCTTTATTGAATCGACTTATTTAATATTAAAATCACGTCATTATGACTCTTACAGATTGTGCCTTCTCGACTTATGGAACGACGTCGTAGAGCAAGGGCTCCAGGTACTTACTCATTCATTACATCATAATGCATCATAGTACCTAATAATGTTACAAAATTTAAGCAATCAGAAATATTCCAATTCACGTAAAAACCTTTGTGAAATGTTGAGACTTCATTAAAATATTGCATATTGAATCATTTCTGCGAATGGAGTGAGAGGGTTAATGAACTTTTGCAAGGATATTTTTAATAATTAGTATGTTTAAGAACAGCGCCAGTTAACTTAACTTAAGCGACATTTTTTGAAATTTTTGAAAAACCTAGCTCAAGAGACGCAGAAAAAAGAGCAGATTCCAAATTATATATCTCAATTTAGCCAAAACATGTCGCTTAAACCAAATAGCCTTTCACCCGTCGATATATTACTTCTATAGCACTGAAAAATTCGTTAGTTTGCGATAGTTCTCCTTTTAACTTTATTACATTTTTCACGTTTCTGCAAGCAGCCGTTTAGCCAGGCGATGCACAGACGGAGAATATCAAGATCTAGCTGTATAAAATCCCTAAATGGAACTAATCCCAATCCTATCACAAAATTTATTTTTTTTACCTTAATTACTACGTACCTACCACCAATCGTGGCATACTTAATTTATCTGCTGGTTACACTTGTCATCAAAGGAAAAATCTCAAAGTGGGGAGTTTGTCATCTTCGTCGAACGGAAAAATTGTCCCAACTTACGATCGTTTCTTAGCGAATATTCGGAATTAGAGTGAGTTTTGTTTTGTTCATTGTGTTGATAAAGTCTTCAAGGTAAGCTTAGCAACATTTTTATTCAAATTCACCTAAATATTTTTGACTTATCGCCCTACGTATGTCATTAGGTCTTTGTGCATTGGTTTTAAATAAGCTTCTGAGTTTATATGAGTAAAAGTTCGGGTGTTTAGTGGAGTTTAGTTATGAAACTTTCAGGATTATTAAACTGAAGTATGAGTATTCACATCCCATTTATATTTTTTGCGCGTTTTTGCCACGCCCTTACATATTTTTTTTCAGAATGAGTGTCATGTTAACCAACCCGTGATAAGATAGACGAAGACAATTTTAAAAACCTATTTGAAGGCTGAAAGTTCCATCCATGCCGGGACTCGAACCCGCGACCTCCGGCTGTTCGCGCCAGAGGTCGCAGGTTCGATTCCCGGCATGGGTGGCCGACAGTTCCTCTAAATAAGTTTTTATTTGATTTTAAATTTTTTATTTTTAATATGTAACATAATAATAATAAAATATATAATTTCTAAGAATTTAGCGTGTTTTTAATTAATTTTCTAACAAAATAATTAAATACAGCTAGAACTTCATATTCCCCCACTGTGCGATGCAGCAAATTGGGATTACTTAGCGCAACGCAGTGTTAATTTATACTTATCTATTTGGGAATTTCGTAGGATGAAGTTTATCGGGCAGACTTGGCCGACCTCTGGCACTCGATGTCCATACGCAACGGGGGAGTGATACTGAATATAGGAGGTTACAGTCAACACTTACACGTAAGTATCTTATTTATGGATTCAATTAAAGCTAAAAATTGTGCTTGCCGCGTGGACTAAGTAGTGTTTTTAGTCACGTTGTGGCCCCCGGCAAAACTGAGAGATAAAACGTTTGTACAAAATAGTGAAGTTAGTGGGTGAACATTTACAACCAAAGCCGTTGATATTGGTTGGACTTTCTTTTTTGCGCCCAAGATATTTTGCTTCTAACACCCTATTACTGAAGATCTTACTGAAGAGGGTTTACTTCACTGTAGGTACGCAAAATGAGAACACAAAATTATGTTTCCTGAAGTCCTGACATCTCTTTTAAGTCCTCATTGGGTTCAAATTTGAGATACGTCGGAATAGGTACTCGTTTCATAATTATGACATTTCGACGCCTTACTGCTAAAACCGACTATCTGCATGAAATGTCGAGAAAACTCGCGTTTAAGTATTTCTTCTAAAAAAGTCAAACGAAAATTTACTTTTACTTTTGAAATAAGCCGACAAAACGCTATCTTGGGCAATATGGCGTAACACAGGAATTATGACGTCACTTTCCAGTAAACTAATCATTTTTACTAGCCTTTGATGTGATGTCATACTCAGGTATTCAGTTGTCCTCACGATGTTTTCATATCGAAACACCTCAGTGTGTTTCTACACCTATAAAAGCGTTTGTTTCAAATGGGCAAATTTCAAAATTTAAAAAAAAAATTGTGAGCTCAAATTTACAACAAAGGAACAAGGAACAAACAAGGAACGCATATTGTGTGTTCCTGAAACTAGAGGGCGCTGACTGTATCGTACATCGTAGTATGGTTGTGTATCATCGGGGAGTATATTATCTTAACTGACGCATGTTGTAATTTACATTCCTACAGGTACTAGTGGTGTTATATCCACTACCGGTTTTTCTAAACCAATTAAAAAGGTAACTGACTGAGCCCTAGGAATAATCGATGAACTGCTTTGCTTTGATGGATATCCTTGATGGATATAATCTTATATTCTCAAATCTGCTGTGAAAAGGAATGAAGCGAGCGATGCCGATGCGATAAAGATCCGAAGATCGAACATTTTTGAATGAAGCCGACGCCACACTAACCTTCACATTATTCTGTAACATCAGTGTGAAAGAAAGGAAAAAACTATTTCTTATTCTAAAATAAGATGTCGTTAACTATATTAGCTAGAACTTGTAATTGTGCATGCTTGGTTTGTGTTTTTGTTTCCGTTATTTCGACTATTATATAGATCTTGAAGAGTAGATTCTGATGGTTTATATAACTCAGTTTTGACAAAAAGGGCACTTTGCTGGTTTTAGCAGTAAGGAGTCGATTTATTTGTATTAAATTCCGAGAATAGGCTAGTTTCCTAAAAAAATGTAATTAGTCCGTCTTTTAGATTTAAAAAAAATATTGGATACGTATTTTTTCTTTTTCCGATTAAACAAAAAATAACAAAGATATAGCCCATTGAAGTTACGTGTGACGTCACTCAGTGCTGCATTTTGTAGCACTGAGTGACTAATATTTTTTTATTATCTAAAATACGGACTAAATATAATTAAATTATTTTGACCCTGGAAACTACCCTATTCCGACCAAATTATATATTTTACTCCCCTAAAAATGTTCCTGCTCTATGTGAAGTACCAACGTGTCTAATTAATTGTGTTGTCAAACATTTGTTGGGTTTTCCAACAAACATTTGTTGGAAACAACCAACAAAACCTGGATGTTGGGTTTTCGAGCTCCCAATGATAGTTTTTCTGGCAAAAGAAGGAAAAGAACAAGTAATACCTATACAAGAATTGTTCGTTTCATCATCATGAACCCATTATGTCCCCACCGAGGGGCACGGGTCTCTCCCCGGGGGAAGTTATAGGCCATACTCCACCACGGGGCCAAGTCCGGAATGGTAGAGGCTTGTAAGACTAGTGGCTGGTCTTACTGTCAGAAGTTTTCAAGCCGCCCTCGCCTCTGCTTTGGCGTAACGACTGCCATCTATCGACGGCAGCCGGCACCAACTGCTTAGCATGCCTTGCGAAGCACGGAACCGCTTGGAAAAATGTCACTAGTGTTAGTCATGGACGGTGACCCATCCATGGACTGAACGCGCCGTATGTTGCTTGACCTTAGTGATCGTTTAAGCTCAGGCAGCCCAGGCTACGAGCGATTCGTTTTAAAAGATTAATTACGAGGGCTGCTACTTATGTATGCGGAATAGAAAAAATAAACAAATGTATATGGCTAAATATGCTTTTATTGTTTTTCAAAGTATTCTCCACTATGATCGATGCACTTTTGCATTCGATGAAACCAATTTGTAAAACACTTTTTCCACTCTGAGGTATCTCCAAAACGTGCTGTTTGAACGCATCTACGGCATCTTCACGGGTCGAAAATCGTTGACCACGTAATTTAGTCTTTACATTTGGGAATAAATAGAAATCATTGGGAGCCAAATCAGGGCTGTACGGTAGATGACCCATCAATTCTATTTTTTGACCATCCAAAAATGTAGTTGTTTCCTGAGATGTATGACAGCTGGCATTAATACCAAAAAAGCAGGCCACCATTTGCTTTACAGTGCTTTTTGCACGAGCCACTTTCGTAGGGTTTGGCTCATTTTGATACACCCAAACTGTTGATTGTTGTTTAGTTTCGCGATCGTACGCGTAGATCCAGGATTCGTCACCTGTGTAGATATTATAAACAGATTTTGAGTCGCCTCCGTTGATTTTTTTTAAGGTTTTCTTGCACCATTCGACGCGAGCATCTTTTTGATCCTGAGTTAAGTTGTGCGGGATCCAACGCGAACAAATTTTTTTTACAGACAAATGTTCATGTAATATCCTATGAATGCTCGTCATACATATGCCCAGAATAGCCTCTATCTCGCGATACGTAACATGGCAGTCTTGCAATATTACTTTTCGCACAGCTTCAATATTTTGTGGCACAACCACCGATTTCGGGCGACCTTTTCAACTTCGTCCGTGAGCTTACTGCGCCCGCGATTAAACTCACTAAACCAGTGATACACAGTCGTTTTTAATAGAGCTTCACCACCAAAAGTCGAAGTTAAATGATTTACGCACTGTTGTTGCGTTAAACCACGTCGAAAATCGTAATAAATCATAGCACGAATATTTTCACGAGTGAGTTCCATTTTTTCAGCGATATGACATTTTAAACCCAACAAAAACAAAACACTAACGTATATAAGAGAAAAATATTAGCGGCCAGTATTTAAAAAAAGAACGAATTTGACCATGGAGGTCAGACATTGCGTTTAAAATTATTGGAATCCCAGATTCCGCATACATAGGTAGCAGCCTATGTAATATAGATGAAACCATCTACATACTAAATTTAACACGTTGAACGCCATACGGCTCACCGGTGGGCCTACCGAGCCTTTCCGTTAAGGCTTCGCCGAAATCACGTAATCCGTAATTTTCATGAATTTGTGTTTTTGGTCCCAAAGGTTAGTTAATGTGATAATTCGGATAGAAAATAAGTTTCAGCTACTTCTACCGTCAAAATCGAGAGTTATAGCAAAAGGCTCACCGGTGGGTCCTGTGGCCTCCTACGAAGGATTTCTGTTTTTCCGTTGGCGGGGGCCGCGGGGTCACGCGGCGGCCCACCTCCGCGCGCGCGCACGCTCCCCCTCAGATCCACGCTCGCCCGGTCAATAGCGTGTGCCGCGTCAATACGTAAGGATCTTTTTTCTCCGCTTTTGCGCCAAAATGGATGATTTCGACGAGTTCGACTTGACACAAGAAGATTTGACGCAGTTAGAAAACATCGAAATAAATTTTCTCAACGATAGTTTCGAAATAAATACGGGAGAAGAGGAAGCTATTCAACCAACGAAAAGAAGATGTCGCCGAATCATTCGGTCCGAAAGTGAAGACAGCGATGACGAAATTTCAAGGGTTATCGCTGACACAATTGGTAAGTTTTTTTAAAAATATATTACTTTTAAATTGAAAAGTGCTTGGTTTAGTGGTTCATGTTCTCGGCTATATAAATAAGAAGTGCTGGAACAAAATCCGGTAACGCCACCCATCGTAACCTTTTTAGGGTTCCGCCTCTCCAGAGAAAAAAAGGAACTCTTATAATCCTATAAGGGTTCTTTTGTTGTGAAAAACTGCCTTCACCTTAAAAATTATTTTATCTAATGGGATAAATCAGTTTTTTACCTGAAAAAGAGCTTAATAACTAGATGTGTTATGTATGTATGTTTGTATGAATGTGTTTAATCTGAAAAAGAGCTTAATAAATAGATGTGTTACGTATGTATAAATGTTTTTAACCTGAAAAAGAGCTTAATAACTAATAATTTTGATATGATATTTTCGAGTAAACTATGTTATTGTTACAAACCTATTTAGAGGCTAAAAATTCCACCCATGCCGGGACCTGAACCCGCGACCTCTGGCTCACCATGCCAGCGATCTCCCAACCGAGGTAATGGGCAAGTACCGACATCGGCTCGCTTAGCTCAGTTGGAAGAGCGCTGGCACGGTGAGCCAGAGATCGCGGGTTCAAGTCCCGGTATGGGCATGGGTGGAATTTTTTGCCTCTAAATAGGTTTTTAAGATTGTCCTTAGCATGGGTTAGTGCAACAAAGAATATAATATGTTATTGTTCTTTTAATCCTCAGGTAATTCACCGCCATCAGGCACCTGGTCAAAGCCTAAAGGTAAACAACGAAAAGTAATACCTTTTACTGAAAACCCTGGCCTTCCAACTAACCTATGCTCAAGCATGATGAACAAATCTCCAGCAGACTTCTTCCAACTACTAATTCCAGACAGTCTTTTTGAAGAAATTGTTGACCGAACTAACCAATTCGCTACTAACAAAATTGCAATGGCAGACAAAAAAAATGAAAAATTACGCTTTGCTAGGCTTCACAAATGGGTTCCAACGGATCTTGGAGAGATAAAAAAGTTTTTCGGCTTACTTCTTTTTATGGGCCTCACGAAACTTCCAAGATTGAATGAATATTGGTCAACTGATGACATTGTTGGTCATCCTTTTCCACGCACAGTAATGTCACGGAATCGCTTTGAATTGATATTGCAGATGCTTCATTTTTCACTCAACGATGAAGCAAACAAAGCAGACCGACTCCATCGTTGTGCCTACCTTGTAAACGTATTGAATGAACGGTTTCAGATGCATTATACACCAGGCGAAGACATATGTATTGACGAAAGTGTTGTCCCGTTTCGTGGCAGGATTATATTTCGACAGTACAATAAACAAAAACGTCACAAATATGGCATCAAATTATTTAAATTGTGCTGTATACCTGGATACACTTACAAAATAAGTGTCTATGCAGGAAAAAACCTCGAAACCACAAATACTACCCCATCCAATGTGGTAATGAGTTTATGCAGCAACCTATTAAATAAAGGTCATACCCTTTATACTGACAACTGGTATACAAGCGTCGAATTAGCCAGAGCCTTGCTAGATAACGAAACACATTTGGTCGGGACAATCCGCAAAAATAGAAGACATCTGCCTAAAATAGTCGTGAATACCAAACTAAAGAAGGGACAGTTCATTGCAAGAGAGAGATGGCATCACTGCTATGAAGTGGCGAGATAAAAGAGAAGTCACGGTTCTGTCCACCAAACACTCAGACAGATTCGGAAAGGTAAAAAAGACTCGAGGCCAATTTGTCCTAAAACCGAAGATTGTAATTGATTACAATACAGCTAAAGGAGCAGTCGACCTTTCAGATCAGATGGCAGCATATTCGTCTCCTTTGAGAAAATCTGTCAAATGGTATAAGAAGCTGGCTATTGATTTATTACTAAACACGGCAATGGTAAATGCTTTGCTTTTGTATAAGTCAGTAACTAAAAAGACTATACAAATGGTAGATTTCCGTAGGCTTGTAATGAAGAACCTATGCCAAGGCGAACACAATGATATGCCTGAAGAAAGACCGAAAAGATTGAAACATCGTCTGGAAAAGAAAAATGTTTTGGCCAGAAAGGTTAGAAGAACCTGCCGCCAATGTTACTCAGATAATGTACCAACCATGGGTAGCAAAACAGCTAAAACAAAGACGCTAAAAGTTACTACTTTCTGCTCAAGCTGTCCAGGCAAACCTTTTCTCTGTTTACCTTGTTTTAACAAGAATCATCGGTAAATACTTTGTTTGTATGTAAGATTATGATAGGTCAAGAAGTGCCATAAATATTATTGTTAATTTTGATTGCAGAAATGTCTTTTGTTTGTTCCCTAATAAATATTTTATAAAAATGAATCGTTTTTTTTGTAATACATCAACAAAATAATATTTTTTTCCTTGTGATTCAGCACAACCCTAACTACTTTACAAAAACCTTGGAAAGTCAAACACTTTTTGGTGGATTTGAAAACCACACTGTCCAACTCGGCTGGTGGGCCATGCGGCTCACTTCCATACTTATTTAGTTTGATAGCTGCACTCTGTGGCTTGTGGAAAGCGTTTAAAGTAGACCTCTCCCGCGGCTCACCGGTGAGTCCCACGGCCTGAATGGCACAGTGAGGTTAGGCTCACCGGTGTGCCCCATGGCCTGAATGGAAATACTCAAAATTTTACGCGGCGTTCAACGTGTTAACGGAAATTGTTAGTGCCGTTTTCGGGATTAATTATACTCGTAAAACAAGAAATGTTCGTTTAAAGAGATTAGAATAGACATATAGATTGAATAGCTGACCCAGCAAACGTTGTTTCTCTGTATAAATTATTTGTAGGGATAATAATTAAAAAAAAAATGGAGTGGACCGCCCTACCGCAACAAAGAATACCATCTGCGTCACCTAGTTTTAAATTACCTACCAAAATATTTTTGATTAAAGCGTGTTTGGAAAGCGGTATAATAAACATGATCTTATAAAATCTATCTTCTTCTCAGTTGCTTGTAGACTCGACTACGAGCAGTATGCGCACTGCTACGGCGGATTTGACGCCGAAACTGTTTGAGGCAATGCGTGAGATGCGCGCACGCACCTACCACAACAATCTAATCCAAGCCTCCGAGCTATCTAAGTAAGTACACTGAACCGCACATCTAAGTACCTCAAATTGTTTTTATAAACTATAGAAGTTAGAGATTTTATTTAAAAAATATTTTAAAGCAAACTATAGCAGTTTTATTTGAAACTGTAGTAAACTATACAAGAGTAACTTTTTAAATTAAAAAATATAAAAATAGCCGTTATATACATATATGTAGCTTAGTCTTAAAAATCAATTAACATTTTAAAGGTAGATAGATAGATAGATAGATAGATAACACTTTATTGCTCAACCATAATACAGAGTTATTGTAATTTCCTTATGTCTAAATGGTACACAATTGGCGGTCTTATCGCTTAGAGCGATATCTTCCAGACAACATTTGGATGGAGAGAATTGCAGGAAGAACATAGTCGGTAGGTGTAGATTTTCGGATGTACATAAATAAAAAAAAATA
Source organism: Yponomeuta plumbellus (assembly GCA_947310845.1). Classification (NCBI taxonomy): domain Eukaryota; kingdom Metazoa; phylum Arthropoda; class Insecta; order Lepidoptera; family Yponomeutidae; genus Yponomeuta; species Yponomeuta plumbellus. Next base: position 10,485,321 of record OX371212.1, on the reverse strand, counting down.
AAAAATCGAAAATATATTGAAAAGTAGCAAGATATAAAGAAGATAAGTAGGTACTTATAAATACGTGATACATGACATGCATATATTTAGGTACGTACGCACGTATATTTTCCATATCATTTAATTTTCAATAACTGGTAGGTATTGTGTTCTCGGGCACTGACATCTGCTTCAAGCCGGTTGGGCATACTGTATGCGAGGTTTTGGACCCGATGTTGGGGAATATCTTCCTATTTATCAATCAGGGCCTATTTTAGTGCCTTGAAGGTGGTAAGCTGTAGTCTGCGGCTTCTGTCTTGTCTGCCTAGCTCATCTCAGGCGTGCTCAATCGAGTTGAGATCAGGACTTCTTTATGGTCAGGCCATCACGTTGTCACGAATATACTCCTCTTAACCCTAGAAAGCTAAAGTTCGTCAAAATGACGAGCATGCAATAAATATTTCGCTCTCCTTTTTTTATTGTTTTACGTACACTTTTGCGATTTTGCGTCAACTCCGAGTCCGCCGGTCTGGATCCTGTGGTGGTTGCGTTCAATCGGTAAGTAATTTAATTGTTGAGATTTTTCGTACATGTTCGTCATTTTGACGAATGGTTAGCTTTTGTGTAGTATTAGGTGTTTCTGTGTTGAGTTTAGTTTTGTATTTTTTTCATGTTCTGCGTTATTTTTGCAATCTTATGTTTTAGTTATTATTATAAACTAGTGAAGATGCCTATAAAATCACTCATCACGGATGAAGACATCGTTCAAATCTTAGAACACGAGGATGATGTCGACACAAATAAGGTTGCTTCTGATAGTGAAAATTAAAAAGTTTTGTTAACAGATTCCGTAGAAAGCCATTTTCATGATGAGCCCTTGGATAATGAAGAAGCTCAATGAACCCATGTTTAATCTCTGAAGAGGACCAAGAGAGCTCCTAGAATTTCTCCTCGCCGTGAGTCACAAGAAAACCTTTCATCAACGTCCAGTAATCTAACCAAAACTTACATCATCTATTGCCACAATGTCCTTACAGCTGGAGGAAAGTCAATGTCACGCAGAAGCTGAAGAAATTGCATGAACAGCTTGTGTGAACCAAATATCTTGAAATACCAAAAATGTCAAATGTCTTGAAGAATGAAGGACGGAATAAGAGATGTGTTAGCTTTAGATGCGAGCCAGTAGAAAAATGTTGAAGGTGACAGTCAGGGCGGTGCTCTAACTGGTTCTGGAGGTCCTTCAGACTCTTCAAATAGGAAAAAAAAGAGCTGCGGCCTGTGTTTCTAAACAAAAAGGCGAATGGCGAAGGAGCAATGCCACTGTTGCAAAGTCCCCATTTGCGGGGACCATACAGTTGATTTTTGCCTGACTTGTGCAAAAAAAATCTAATAACTAAGTATGTTTTAAGTGATTTTAGTCCTTACTTTAATATAATTTAAACAAAAAAAGCTATGTTTTAAACAAAAAGTGTCTATTTCAGAAGATTTAAATGAACACGTCTAGTTGTTCTCAAAAAACGTGTGCCATATAAGATTTTTTAAAGTAAAGTCAATGTTTTGTTTTATTCATAATTTTGTTTGATTTAAATCCTAATTAATCCTACATATTAGGTTAAATAAGTAAAGTAACGTAAATAAAGTATTTATAGTCACATTTTAAATGTTCGTCAAAAAGTCGAATGGTTAGCTTATTAAGGTAGTTCAGGAACGATAGCTATCTAGGGTTAAATAGCCGGGTGTGATCGGGCACTAATGATCCATTAGGATCGATCCATCACCCATATTTGCTAAATACGGGCCTGCATACTCATTGACAGTCTCTTGAGTATATCTTTCCACAGGTACAGTGCTATTTTCTATAGCCCCTAACTTTGTGCGACCTCCTGAAGATGTGGCAGCCCATATTTTTACTGTACAGTGTACCTACATTGCCTCTGCTGTACTGGCCTATTTCTTAGAAGCAGGTTGGAAGGTATCGCTCACCAAGTCTCCTGAATCAAAAGTGTTAAATAAGAATCTAGACACATCTGTGAACAAAACTCTTGACCATTCTTCTTCATCCCACTGTATCTGTTCATTGGCGAATAGCAGTCTTGCTACCTTGACCAGAAATTATTAGGACTTGTAGTAAGAGTTTGAGGTCGTCAGCAAATAGTAAGCATTGCGCGTCCTAAACAAAGGGTTATCGTTAATCATTATAATAAATTCGAGAGGCCCAAGATTGCCGACCCTCCTGAGGAAAGGCTTAGATACATGGCGTACCTGCTCCAACATGCTGCCATCTGCCTTGCGGTAAGACAGCAAAGAAGCTTAACATAATCCAGACCTGTCAACCCATATTTAACGCTGACTTAACGTATGACATAAAACGTTACAAATTTGTGATGGGGCTGCAACCGGGCCTAAAGCCATGTTGCGCATTCGATAGTTGGGCAACTACCTGCAAAACAAATGTTGATGCAGTATGAATTTCACCTGGACAGAAACTTAATCATAAGAGGTAAGTATGTTCTAAAGTACACATGTCTGACCCTCAGAGACGTGCTCAAGAACATTCTACAGAAGCCGTACATCTCGCCGCGCGATAGGGCTGCCTGGATAAACAAAGTTACACTCAAAGACCTCAAGGACTTCGGCCGGCGACTGCTTAAGAAGATGTACATGCAGGTATGTAAGGTTGAGACTTTATAACTAGAAAGTTGTATTGACTTGAAGGGTTTTTCTAGTTAAGAAGGTGACGGACACTTCAGGTTAAATAGTTCATAGAATGTGGTTTACTGAAAAAAAATTACCTGTAATAACGCATTTCTTTGGATGTTCATCTACCTCGAGACAATGTATTTTTTTTAGAAATGTCTTCTAAAACTTTTGTTAGTCAGTTAGCTCAATCGCAACTTTACATCAATGGAAAAGAAAGTTTCGATTTTCCGTAGAGTTTCTTCAGATAAAAACATCTTTTGGCTAATTATTAATCTAGCTATGGCATGCAAGACAGCGTACAGACTAATTAAATGACCCAAAGGTATCGTTTACTCCATCGAAAAGCACTTAAGATAGCTTGTGTGAGTGAACCTTTTGTACTACCGATAACAATCAATTGGGTCTTATTTGAATGTACTTCAAGCCCGTATAATTGTGCTCCAGTCGAAAATTGGCGCAAGGTGGCAATTCATGACATCAATTTTAACGTTTAATTCATCGAGGTTGCCTAAGTATAGACTTGAATATTGTCAGATAAAGGTTGGAGGAAGAGAGTTAATGGGAAATGATTAATGAACATTGCAAGAAGAAGCGGAGACAACACGGCACTTGTATGACACCGGCAGATACTAAGCACTAATCAGAGGTTGAATCGTTAACGCAAATAGATAACTACGAAACCAGTAAACCACTGTTGGAGATTATGTTCTCTCTTAGGTTAAAGTTGAGAAACCGAAATTTTCTACATCAATCACTCACCCTCTGGCATGCTTCGTAAATTATGTACCTACGTCATGGTTCATTAGATTCATATGGTTCACTGCAATTAGGCGTAAGTTTGGGACTATATAAAAAAAAGTCAAAACTCATCATTAATACAGTCTAATCTTATTTGTAATTGGATTGATAGATGCTGTATCTAATCTATAATACGGGGATGTAAATCTAACCGTAAAAAAAACGTACCGTTATACTCAATTCACACCGACGCAGAGTCGAAGCGAAGCGTCACGTTTTTAACTGTTCTAATTTCATCTCTATTTCTCTATCAATACGGTACGAATTCGTGATGCCAAAATTTGAAAACCCTCAACGACGCGCGTCCGCGCGTGTTTTCGCGGGTCTTCGCCTGCAAATTTTCAAATTTTCGCAACACAACGTACCGTATTGATAGAGAAATAGAGATGAATTTAGAACAGTTAATAAACGCGACGCTTCGCTTCGACTCTGCGCCAGTGTGAATTGAGCCTTACACTTGTTAAGTTTATTACCATTATCTATAAGAGTAGTGTGTGACGGTAGGTACCGTATATTATAAGGCTGTGTGTTTGTGTTCGTACTACGCCCTAGTATGTAAGCCTATTAATTGTATGACCGACTAGAAGAGACATTACTATGTATCTCTTCGTGAATACAAGTTGTCACTATTCGAATAATCTTCCAACAAACAACCATAATACATGACGACCCTGCCATGCGTGTGAATCCATGGACAGTCAAGTGGTGAAGTGGAAAGAGTTATATAATGTTGTGTAGATAAAAAAACAAATATTTACGAAAGTTATACTTCAAGAGTAATAATTATTCGTTTCGTGCAAATTTGTAGGTACTTTAATATTTTAAATAGATTAAGAGTCGAGCCTCGCCGTTTTTTCAGAGTTTTCCCCGAATTTTAAAACTATTCTAGTCAAAACAAAATAAAAGGGCCACTGACTCATTTCAACTATTGGGTCGTTTTTACAACTTGAAGGTGTTCTTAAGTGGCTAATTCTTTTGTGTGGTTGTTACCCTAAGTGTTAACAAACATAATAATATCGGGAGTATTACAACTGCATAATTTGTGAAATGGGTAAACTTTGACACTTTTTTGTAACCACTTAAATTTACCCACATTTGAAGCTGCATTTTAATGTCATTCAAAGTGTGGATTTCTTTGTGTACACATTAAATTTTGCTAAATTAGTGCCTAAATAAACATTGGCTTACAAAATGCCCAGAATTTGAAGACATATGGACCTGCAAACCACAACTAGAGCAATAACATTAATCCAAGAGGGCCGTTTACAGTGTTCTGTGGCTTTGCAGCTAGGATATTCTCGTCGAGCCATCCAGAATGCTTGGAACCGTTTTCAAGAAACTGGCAGTGTATCCAAAAGACGGGGATCTGGTAGAAATCGAGTAACTAGCTCACAGGAAGACCGTTACATACGTTTGACTGCGCGCAGAGAGCGATTTGTTACTGCACGCTCCCTACAAAACCGCTTGCGCCAGACCACTGGAACCCACGTTAGTGACCAAACTATCAGAAATCGGTTGCATGAAGACCAGCAGTTTTCTAGAAGACGTGTAGTGCGGATTCCATTAACAAGTGCGCATCGTGCAAACCGATTATCATTCGCAAGGCAGCACCAGGACTGGAACATAAATGATTGGAGCACTTTATTGTTCACTGATGAGAGCAAAGTGAATTTTTTTAGTGATGATCGTCGCATAAGAGTTTGGAGACGAGAAGGTGAGCAATTTTTTGATGCCTGCATCCACGAAAGTGATAGATTTGGGGGTCTCAAGTAATGGTGTGGGTGGGAATTTCTCTAACTGGTCAAACGGAGCTCGATTATCAAAGAAGGCACGATAACGGCTCAACGATATATTGAGGAGGTTATAAAGCTCCATGTGATGCCGTATGCAAAAAGGTTTGGTGCAAGTTTCAAGTTAATGCACGACAACGCCAGTGCCCAAACAGCTAGAGTCACCAGAGACGTTCTAAACGAGGCTAGCATACAGGTCTTACCGTGGCCTGCCAACAGTCCGGACCTCAAACCAATAGAGCACATATGGGATTTGTTAAGGAGAAGCATCTGCGATACAAACCAACCGGTGCATAATGAAAGACAGCTCATCAGCGTGCTTAAATAAAGCTGGGAACAAATTCCGCAAGAGACAGTGCGACGCCTGGTGGAGAGTATGCCTTCCAGGCTTCAAGAATGTGTTGGGAAACGGGGAGGACACACACGATACTGAAAAAAGGTAAAAACAAAAAAAAAATCGTTTTATTTTAATTTTAACTTATCGTACCAATAACGATATTTTAACTAAAAATCAATATTTCGCAAAAAACATTAACAAAATGTTATTTTTCCAATAAAATGTTCCTTAATTAGAATTTTTTAATTACCGATTGATCAACCCCTTTAAATAAATCATTCATCAACCATTAAACGATATACATCTTTTATAATACTAAAAATACATGGTGGCCCTTATTTTGTTTTGATTAGTATACGATTGCGTCAACTTAAGTAACATGCTGTCACGCTTTTTTCTAAAGAAATTTGACGAGACAGCATTACAGTTAAGTGGTTACTTAGCGAAATTCTCAATTCAGAAATCGGCCTTAGTGTTCTAATTTTCCACTGTACGCAAAGTAGAAGGCGATATTATTTGCCAAATTTCGTAGTTCTAGGTCAACGAAAAGTACCGACTAAACTTCGATTCCCTTGAGTATCGAAATATATTATTTTGCGGGATAAACGGTCGTTCTTTTTCAAATTAGGTAATTTAGTGATTTGATTTTATAATTACCGAGTTATTGATTTTTTCAGCTTCAGGGGAGTTGGAGACTGTTATGAGTATAATAATTATGCTTTTAATTTCAACTCGATCAATCAGTACCTCCACGCGTTCCTAAGATAAAGGCTTTGACAGACAGACGGATTCCGGGCGGGCAACTAAGTGATTCTATAATTATTCCGTTTTTCCTTTTAGAGGTACGGAGCCTTGTAAGGGCTCCTAGCCCTAGCCCTTGTTTTGTAATGGTAGTGTTGCTTCTTTACGACCTCAGGTGCTGATACAAGGCAATATACCGTGGTACCAGGCTATCAACATAGCCGAGAAGGTGCATCGGGACCTGAACTGGAAAGGCTTGTCTGAAAAGAAACAGCCTAAGGTTAGTGACAATTTTTTGAAGTCTTCGTTTTCTTGCTTCTCACCTTTACTACCTAGGTTTGAACGGAAACACCAACTATGCTTTCACCTGCACTAGACCTGTGGTCAACATTGATAATAACAAAGATGATCATCTACACAGTACAATAACCTGTCCTGCGGCTTTATTACGGGCACCAAATACTGAACAATTCCAATAGTGTTACATTTTTCATACAGGAATTTGTGCACATAATTGGGCCTCCGTTCTCAAACTAGGCTACCACTTTAATTGGGCAACCAGATAAGGATGACGCATCGAAAGTAAAGATCATATTAGTATGAAATATTTCTGTTTTTAGTACTGATTTGATGGAGTTATGCGATAAGTAGCAAAAAAATTCACGTATCACATGGAGATCCTCCTGCGGCTCCGTGCGGCTGATTGGCAAGTGTGAACTAAAACCGTTTCCGCGCTAGTCAGGTGAACTGATGGAAATAGACATGACTGTTCAAAAGATGTGTGGTTAAGAGCGGGTACACACTAGGCGTTTTGAAGCGCACGCTTTTGTAACGCGCGTTCTAAGAACTGTGAGGTCCGGTTGAAGTGTACACATGCAAACGCGCAGTAAGCGCGCTGTAAGCGCGCGTTTGCATGTGTACACTTCAATCGGACCTCATAGTTCTTACAACGCGCGTTACAAAAGCTCGCGCTTCAAAACGCCTAGTGTGTACCCGCTCTTAACCACACATCTTTTGAACAGTCATGTCTATTTCCATCAGTTCACCTGACTAGCGCGGAAACGGTTTTAGTTCACACTTGCCAATCAGCCGCACCGCGCGTTCTCATAGCATGTTCATCAAATCACAATATCGTTATTAAGTATCAGTTTAATCATCATTATCATCATAATCACTCCGCCACATGAAGTCCACTGCTGGACGTAGGCCTCCTCCATGGATTTCCAAAAAGAAGAAGAAGTTAAATATAGTGATAGATTCTATTAATTTAAGAGCTCCTACGAGTCACGCTATGATCTGGTACGTCTCTTACGGTTGATTACGAGATAAGCTATTGTCTTGTAACCGGGTAGCTAAATGAAGTAGCTACATGGGGTGCTATCGGCGAGAAATTTTCCGGCTTATGTGAAACAAAGTAATAAACGTTTTAGCACAGAGTGCTCGAAAAAGCTTATTATAAAATCAACAATTACTTGGGAGACAAAGATGTCATTATTGTGAAACTATTATAACAACTTATTTTGTCTGTATCATGAATAAAATATTTGAATTTGAATGGTTGAATTTGATGTTCAAGAAGTAGTTCAAGTCGTCCTAAATCTCTTCAGTTCTTACCTTCAAAATAACAATGGTTTTCTGTTGTTATTTTCAAGTTTCGTATTGAAGAAGTTAAAGAGCCTTACAGCCAGCCAATATATAACTATGAATTTGCAGTTCAAAGTCCACCTTGAAAGTAACAATGGGTTTCAACGCCAGTACTGAAGAGGAATAGGAGCTTGACGGTTAGCCAATTATGTTATTACACATTTTCAGCTTAAAATCCGCCAACTGCCTAAGGGCGCGCGGCGCGTGCGTGTGTTGTCACTTGGCAAGTTGTCCACTAGCAGCATCGTGACTAATTACTACCAGGGAGAGGTCTACACTGCGAAGGACAAGGCGGTGCTCACCCATATATCGGTAAGGGGTTTAATTGGAAAATATTGCAAAGAGCACATGATTGATGTCTTAGTGACATGATTCTATGTATATACAATATTTTACGAAAAGCATTATTTTGTACAATCCAGCGTCTTCATGCCACTTGGATCAGATTGTCTGTAAATCTTGTGGCTAGTCGTTCTACGCTGTGCTTGTCGATATGTGGCTTTCTAAGAAAGCTATGGAAAGGGCTATGCTCGGAATTTCTCTACGAGACCGAATCAGAAATAATGAGATCCGTAGACAAACGAAAGCCGTCGACATAGCCCTCCGGATGAATAAGTTGAAGTGGCAGTGGGCGGGGCACGTAGCACGCAGAACTGATGGCCAATGGGGCCGTAAAGTTCTTGAATGGAGACCACATATCGGCAAGCGCAGCGTAAGATCAATATAAAAAATAATCATCTAAATTGACCGGCTGATTATGATGGTGATGATGATGCCGAACTGAAATAAAAAAATAATTTACCAGTTTGTTATTATAAACATTCTAGTAGGTACAATTACTGTTAACACAAGCCCCGTTTTGTAGGCAATGATGAGGGAGAAACTATTCAACACACTGCGGACGAAGGAGCAGTTGGGTTATAACGTATTCAACGAGGAGCGTAACACGTTAGGAATACTCGGCTTCAGTGTCACCGTCCACACGCACGTTGACAAGCACAGGTGGGTATAGGTCTGTTATCTAAAGCTGGCACGTTCACAGTACTCACACTTATGCAATTTCACTATACAGGATGTTTAAAAATATATGATTTTGATTCAAAATGCGACTCTAGTTTAAGTGTAGATTAGAGTTAGGTTTTAGTAAGATAGGTACGTTGTAGATAAATAAATACAAATATATGGGTTACTTGTTATAATATATTATTAGCAAATTCGAGCGAAAAGTATTAAAAACAAGGTGGAATCAATGGTCACAAAATAGTTTTAAATTTCAATAAATTTTCACATGAACAAAAATAATTTCACCTAAGAAAATCTTTACCAAAACAGAAAATAATTATCCCAGAAATCCTCAACAATTTAATTATAATTTAATTATGTAACAAAGGGTAACGGACGCTCAGTGGTCAGTTACTGGATGAATGAGCGTTTTTCCTTATGTCAGACTTTGCTGTGGATTGTGGGTTTGAATTTTTATTTTTATTACGAGAAACCTCGTCCGAATAGCAACCCTGGTTCCTTCTCTTGTTTAGTTATCTGTGGACTGACTTTGACATTGATTGCAATGAATCACAAATATGAAGAATTGAATGGCGCCATCTAGTGTATCTCAAGGAACTAAGAAAAAAAAAGAAAGGGAAAACGCTCATTACTCTACCTTTTTTTCTAATTGCTTGCCACAGATAAAAACTTTATTACTGTTCTGTAATTTCATCAACTGGAAGGAATCTGTGATCAACTGAGCAACATCATTCACTTTCTATAGTGGTTAAGCGAATGTTCTGTTCTCCTATTCTTCTTCTTTTTCTTCAACGTTTTTTCCATGATTTTAGCACCAGTAGCAGTTGTTCGAAGTCCAATCACAATCAAATGCAAGAGCCAAAAGAAAAGAGGAAAGACCACAGAATAAACTGGCAATTCCCATTAGAAAAACAAAAACCCTCTCTTAAAAATGCCATCTACTGACTAATGAGCCGTTTTCAGAAAAAAAAACGAATAGAATAGAATAGAATAGAATAATCTTTATTTGGCACATAAAATTACAAAAAATGTATAAACTTAACATACCTATTAACAATTATTATATGCATATGTACCAAAAAGGTCTCCGCTCAGCTTTATGCCATGGTTGGGCCATGGCGCTGATTTTCAGCGGATGCCTTACACTTACAAATACGGTAGTTGACACGACCAACAATAAACTATTTGATATGCTCGACCAAAACAAAAATTACAAAATACTTCGGAGAATGTATATCTTTTAGTCAATTACTAGTTATTACAATTTCTAAATAGATGAAACATAAAAATAGTGCTCTGAAATGTGACGTCACAAACTGGCACTTCCATACAAAATTCCGTTTTAAAAGTAACTTATTTGGCATTTTGTCAACTACCCAATTATATACTAATACTAGCTGACCCCGCAAACGTTGTTTTGCCAGATAGGGGTATGAAACACATATAACAACCTATTCTTAGACATACCAATTATACATATAAAATTTCATCAAAATCGGTCGAGCCGTTTCGGAGGAGTATGCGCACTAACTCGGTGACACGAGAACTTAATGTACTAGACTAAGACGCAATAACAAAAGTACGAAACAGTTTTACTATAGGTCTTTTTGGCCTATAGTAAAATAGCCCTTTCGAATGGCTGTCAAAGGAATGCAGTTTTGGACCTCCAGCCCAATAGCCATGTGTGCCATGTTATTTTTTTTAAATTGAAAATGTTAATTTTGTTTTCAATACAATATAACGCCGAAAGGACAAACATTTGGCTGTTGACGTCATAGAGTGCGACAAGTGAGTCCTGGCACAAGCCTTTGGCGGGAAATTTAAAAATTTTTAGTTGATAACCCTGCATCTATATGCCATAAGCCATCTTGATACTTTTGCTTAACTTGATTATTTGTTTAATTAGTTTGGAGCCTCCAATGAATTTTGTCCAAACATAAATAAATATAAGCAAAACGAAAACATTAACTACATCAAAACCAACATTTCCACTCCACCAAAAACAGGGATAATAAAGATGTACCACATAAACTTATAAACATTTATTAATGTTGAACCATAATCAAAATCTGATTTATATATTTTTTCTCCAACATCTTTGAGTTCTTTGACTAAGTCTTCGATCTGACGTTTAAAATTTTCGTCATCCGACAGACCTTACAACAAGAAATAATTCATGTTTGTTTTAAAACATTATTACTCGTATGTATATACTAAAACATAGGTAAAATTATGTTGAATAGAAACAAAAGGTTTTTTCTTGTTTAAATCTAGAACGAGTATCAAACTGTTTGACAGTCAGAGTGTGGCCATATGAAGAATCCGAAATAAATCGCGTCCCAGGACTCGCTTGTCAGACTCTAGTAACTTTTATTCAGCTCGCTGAGACTTATTCGATGATGTATCACACATGGCTATTGGACTGAGGTCCAAAATTGCATTCCTTTGACAGCCATTCGTTTTTTTTTTTTAGTTCTTCTGAAAGCGGCTCATTTGAAACTACTTTTCTTAGCTGTCTGAAAAATCCCTCATTGAAACGCACATACGGTTGAATACCAAAAAGATCACGCTGTATATATAAACAATAGTTACGCTCGGTTTCTGGAACAGTGATCAAATGTTAACCTCATGTTAATCTCACGTCAAGCTAATTTCAGCCAATCACGTGCCGGTATTTTAAATTAATCTTAGATTAATCTCTTGTTATACATTTGAACACTCTTTCAGAAACTGAGGCTAAAAGTAAAACTATAACTGTCCCCTTCACACTCATAAGCTAGACCGCGCGCAAGAGAGACGGGCAGACTTTTCATGATGCGCATGCAGTACACGTCACGCCGCGCGCTATTCACAGACACTACACAAGCGCAACGTGTAAATGTGTTGAACGTGCCAGCTTTGCTTAACTGACCTATAGTGACTAACTGGGTTAGATATTTTGGGAAGTGGAGTAACTTTCGCAGTTTTCCGGTCGGTGGAGAAAGTTTTTGTCAGTATATTCCGGTTGACCTCGATGTCATGTCGATGAAACATAAACAGGTTTCCCGGTTCATTTAATATCATTTTAATGCAAGAGTAAGATTACGGACACGGACTTTCTTTTACGCACTTTTGCAGACTTGATATCGTCTTTGATATTTTACAACTTCGCGCAGCCGATGTTTTGTGCTTATGGTTTTTCGAGATTTTAATGCATCGAAATTCTAGACTGTCGATCAATGAAGTCGTCGAGATATAATTTTCGAGCATGTTTTATTCGAGCCAACGGCATTCAACTCCTTTATGTTATGTTTTTGGTATCTAATAAGTTATTTGCAAAATTTGTGTTTAATCTGTGTTTTGACAATAAATGTAGTTCACTTTCACTTTTGATTTCAAGTTTTTCAAGTTTTGATTTTAGTTCCAAAATCTCCCGTAACATAATTTAGCAGAGTTCACGGATGTAAAGGTTGATGTGTTGTCGAAAGGACAATGATACCTAATATCCACACAATTAACCTTTCTCTCCTTTGTTTCTAGTGTTCAACACGTAGAACAGAGAATCGATGCATTCCTGGAAAACTACTTACGAGAGTTACAGACGATTCATCAAAACGCATGCAACCTTGACTATACTATCTTGAGGATTGTCCAAGCGGAGAATTCATTTGATAAGGAGGTGAGGTCCTATTTTTGAAGCATAATGTTAAGGGTAGGTACATTCTACCGTTGATTAATTTTCAGAATTCATCTATTAGCATTGAATTTAGATAAAGAAATTCAATGCTATTTATTAGGAACCGATTGAAGAGATATGGTGGTAAATAGATCTCAACAACGAGCGTAATTAAATAAAACAGATTGTTTTCAGGCAGATAAAAACTGGGAAGAAATTATCAACAGAGAGTACAACTTCGAAAGACAGTTTGAATTTGTAAGTAGTATAATATAACGCTATTATCAATTAATTTGTTGAAACACCAGAACTGTAGAAGAAAACAACGTAAGGAAACCTGTGAGGTGTTGACTTCAGCGCCATAAATCATAAACCATAAATCTATATGGGCCCGTGTCGCGATTAAACATTATCGCTCTCTGTAATGGCTGCTACACACTATGCCGGCGGCACGGCCGGCGGGTTTTTGCCGCGCGGGTATGCCGCCGGGTTATTCAGGCCGCCGGCACTTGCCGCTGACTGTCGCAGAGCATCATTATCTCTGTGGCATCATTTTTAAGTTGTCAGCCAGTGTTGAACGGTTTGTGTCCCTAGTTCTTATCAATGGACTGTGTATATAGGATATTTTATGTTGTTTACTTGTTTTTCCTCAGTAAGCGCGTAAACACTTGAGAATATTATCGTAAAGTCTGTGCGATTTATCCTCCCAGTTGAGTGTAACTTATTTGGATCGCAGTAACACAAATCCTCGTCGGACTCATGGTTACATCGTCTTGCTACACTAGTGTGACTATGAGAAGTTTCTTTTACTCGTGGTTGCAATACTTTAAAAAGGATGGTACTTGACTGAATCAACAATCAAATCAAAAATCTTTATTCGTAGTAATCGTGCAACATGACTTACATTATCCTAAACTTTGTAAAACGTAGAACTTAAATATATTATAATTTGTGTAGTGCAATGGGTGGTGGATGGGTGGTCTACGGTCATAACTAGACTCGCAAGTAGTCTGTATTTATAGTCAACAGGCCTGTGCCTCATAATGGCTCTACGCACTATGCCGGCGGGTAATTAAGCCGCCGGCAATGCCGCACAAGCCGAGCCGCCGGCTGGCCGGCAGGGTGTGCCAGTGGGTTGCGCGGTGAGCCGGCGGCAATTCTGCCTAAAATTTCCTTTTTCTTTTGAGTCTTTTGCTAATTAAAATTAATACTATAAGTTCGCGATGGCGATGTCAACAGCTTCGTTGACCATTGATAAGAACTAGGAACGCATACCGTACCACAATACCGGTTTACCCGGCCGAAAATTTGAAAACGATTTGATCAAACAATGATGCTCTGCGGCAGCCAGCGGCAAATGCCGGCGGTCAGTATATCCCGGCGGCATACCCGTGCGGCAAAAACCCGCCGGCAGTGCCACCGGCATAGTGTGTGGCAGCCATAAGAGGTTACATGAGAGAAATAAAGATTGCGGATTACATTAAAATCGTAGATAGTGATGTGCCCTATAGATAAAATATTCCTTAGGTCGTTATGTAGTTCTCTCAAACTCCTTGGAGTAGGGCTAACTTACAATAGAACAACAAATTTCGGCCTGAACGAACGCAAACAAAAAGGAAACGAAAAATATTATATTATTGTGAATGCAAAGGATGCAGCTACCTCGTAACCAAATGACACTGCCCATTTTTTGTCAATTTTGCGTTAAATTTTCTTGAAAAAATGATATTTTAGTTCTTCAAAATTGTAGTAATGATTTCTTGACACTAGCAGTGTGATCACGAGACTTGTGTTTATGTAACGTAATGTGTATGATCATTTGACAGAAGAAGGAAACCAATAATAATCTTTTATATAGTAAAATACTTAGTGTTATCATCATAATTATCAATAGTAATTTTAACTTGTGTTTTGTTCAGTGGCACGCTGACAAATTCCTCACGATAGAAGATATCATCAACTGGATGAGAAATCACTTCGCTTCGGGCAAGAAGTCGATGTTTAGAAAACTCTCCGTGCAGGTAAGTGATGTGATGATAGAAGAAGTATCACCATCAAGTGAAAATAATGGTAATCTTTGGCTGATGTTCTATAAATAAGTTAGTCGATAAAAAAAATGTTTGACAAAAACAATTATCAGAATTCCTAATGTAGTCCAGTCAGTCAAGACAATCAATTCATTATAATTCCAAAAGCTTTCAAATGTTGATGTAAGGTCGGGAATGGTATTAAAACAAACTATAAAATTTTGCAACCTGTTCTGCGGTCCGGAACATTGTTAAAAATGCAATAAATGATAATCAGCTCAGTTCCTGAGACCAAAATTCCAAAAGTTCTGCAAAGTTGGAATGGTGTTAAATATATTATTTTACATCACGTGTCAAATTTGCAAAGTGCAACGCAGGTAAACGACGTCGTGGTGGCTTCGTATAGCACAAAGTTTAGGCCCTGAATATACAGGGTGGAATTTTGTAATGCCACCTGAAGGGGAAGTACTCTTAATACTGTAGATCGAAAATTTTACTCAAAGGAAACATTCCTTTATTTTTGAAAAGAAAGAAAACTGCATTCAAAGATTTTCAAAAATTTGCTTGCCGCACCCGGTAATCGAAGCTACAAAAATCTGTGAAAGATGCACCCTGTACCTTTATTGTAGCTATCGTTAGGGTCAATTATAAGGATGAAATCTCTCTAACAAACTACATAATTTAATGAAAGGAAAACAATGAAATCTTTAATTGTTTTAATTATTTTCAAAAAATGGTAAACTAACTAATTAATTGCTCAAAATGGGCTCCATTTCCTTGGGTACATATTCCGAACCTCAACTCTCAACTTGCTTACATTCTCATAAGATTTAATATAAATTTGATTTTTTACATACCCCCACAAAAAAAAAATCTAAAGGGATGAGATCTGGTGATCGTGCAAATTGCAATCGCATTATCTAAATAGTAATTCGTCATTTTAATGGATCAATTCCGTCAATGATAATTATTAATTAATAACTTAAGTAAACATAAAGAAACGTACCTATCTTTGAGTAAAAGTGCTTTAACTTGACCCATTGAATTAATAATTTAGAATAATTTAGTTAGAGAGATTTCATCCTTATAATTGACCCTAACGATCGATGCAATAAAAGTACAGGGTGCAACTTCTACAGATTTTAGTAGGTTCGATTACCGGGTGCGGCAAGCAAATTTTTGAAAGTCTTTGAATGCAGTTTTCTTTCTTTTCAAAAATAAAGGAATGTTTCCTTTGAGTAAAATTTTCGATCTACAGTATTAAGAGTACTTCCCCTTCAGGTGGCATTACAAAATTCCACCCTGTATATTCAGGGCCTAAACTTTGTGCTATACGAAGCCACCACGACGTCGTTTACCTGCGTTGCTATGGTAACGCGGGCAATGGTCGCGTTGCTATGGTAACAAGGCTACCGTGGAGATGCAGAAGATGGTGCACCGGATAATACAATTGTGGAATGTGAAATGTCATCGGAATGTACCACGGAACTGGAAGAATATTATGGTGATCCAGGACCCTCCCACACAAAAAAAATTCAAATGCTCATAATTATTTCTTTTCGGATATGTATTTCTACGAAATTCAACTAAATCAGATTTTCAGTATCTTCAATTACAGATTGTTACATTTTATCGTATTCATTTAAAGTTTTATCGCTAACTTGTAAGGTTTTAACACTTATTAACTGACCTGACTGATATTGAAAAAAGATATTATTTACGGACAATCTATTCGAAATGTTTTTCCTTAAATGCTTGAATGTAACAATCGTCAGTGTCGACATTTACTTGTTTTATATGAGAAATTATAAACGTAATACAGAAATTATTTTAGGTAGTTTCTTTAGTATTTTTCAGCATGTCTCATGCATTTGCAAAACTTTTGCAATTTTTTCGAAAATGAAAAATACCATAAAGTTAAATTTCCGACATCACACAAGATTCCAGATTGCGTGAGAGGTTGCAAATTTTAATACTTACATTAATCCTAAAATTAAACAGTCCCCTCGATGTGCAGAACTTTTGAAATTTTTTCGAAAATGAAAAATGCCATAAAGTTAAATTTCCGACATCACACAAGATTCCGGACTGCGTGAGAGGTTGCAAATTCAAATACTGACATTAATCCCAAAATTAAACAGTCCCCTCGATTTACAGAACTTTTGAAATTTTCTTGAAGGTGATAAAATAAAAAAATACATTTTTGCAAATTGCATAAAGTTCCGGATCGCGTATGAGGTTGCAAATTTGTAAATGCATCAGAATAGATGTTTTCGAAATTTGCAACCAAGTTTCAAAACTTTTGTAATTATTCTGAGACTACCTTACTCGAAAAAATGACCACGAATTAAAAAGAATTATAAATAAACATGTTCCGGTCAACGAAAAAGGTTGCAAATTTATACAACCGTTCGGTATATTTTTCCGATATATCGATCAAGTTTGCAGAACTTTTGGAACGTTTTCATTCAGTTTAATAAAAAAAAACATTAATTTTCAATAACAAAAATTGTTCCGTACACTTAGATTGGTTGCAAATTTAATACGTGATATGAAATATTATATCGAAGACTTCCCCAAGTTTGCAGAACTTTTGGAATTTTTTTCACGACCATACAGCAAAAATTAATTTAATTGCAATTTTAACAATGTTCCGGACTGCGGACAAGGTTGCAAAATGAGATTTATTGTCGTCCCAATGTACCATTCACTTGACCGAAGTTTGAAAACTTTTGGAATTATAATTAAATTTTCGATTTTGAATGTCTATAATGAATGGCTTTACATGAGTTGTAAGTAATGAATGACCAAAGATAAAAATAATTGAATTGAAAACCAAGAAAATGAAAGAAAACGCAGTTCTTTTTTAATCAGTTTCTTACTAATCTTATCTTTCTTAAGGGCTCATTTTTCCATCGCAGCAAGTAAAACCTACTTCTCATCGTCTTTGCGAAAAAAAAAGTACAGGCAGCGTTTACAAAATTAATTGTTCGTTCCCCTAGCTGTCAAAACCATGGGAGTTTGGTGGGGATGACGGAAGAGGTTTTGTTAGGGAAATCGGTCGACGCCTGAGGAGTCGTGGGTACGATCCTCATTTATTTATTGTAACTTTATTTAGAAAAAAAGTCATTTTCATTTTCATTTTTTTTATTTGTCTCTGGTTTCTTATGTGCAATCAAGAATATTCTTATCTTATCTTATCGTAAGTGCTTATATTAATCGCTTATGTAAAAATAGACCTCTCTCTAGTTTCTCATAATTTCAAATAAAAACATTTTTATGATACACATGACATCATCAGGAGAATAACTCCGAATCAGAACTTCCAACTACAAAAAAAAATACAAAAAAAACATGTATGTACAAACAACACTCCAAGGAAATGCTCGTATAATCTCGTATCATTGCAGGGTATACCTGATGCAGAGAATTCCCTGGCGCTGCTAGCGTCATGGGAACTTTTGGATCGGGTGTATCCCGGGGCGGTATTTTTTTAATTTGTTTCATGGATTGTTTGCCTGATGTTGGTTGTTTGTTGTTTGCCGCTAAAATCATACTTCATGCTATTTTTGACGAAGCTGTTTTGTTTGCAATGTTTTTTTTGTGTGAAATAATTAATTGAAATCTTAAAACTAAAAAAAATCCGATTACTTTAGTGAGCTGAATTATAATGGATTTCTAAACATTGATGCATGTGAATACCTCAATTATTTTTTCATCGCCAAAATTTTCTTGATTGCACTTTGGAGCAATATGCCTATAGTCAAAGTCTATGATGAAGTAGCTTGCTTTAGTAGCATGCTTAATTAGGAAAACAATTCCTCGTCTACAACGGAATCGTGCGTCTCATATAGATTGAAGTGATAATGCTTTCATATCATAGAAGACATGAAAACACAACTGAATTAAAAAGTAAAACCATGAAAATATTTTATTAGGGTTTTCGAGATCTCAAAAACAAAAAGTTACTTTAAAAGAAAAACTTATTACATTTAATTTTAAAGTAACATATCTTACACTACACAGGTAATGTGAGACTTGTTACCTTGTTTAAGCTACTTAGGTTAGCCTCTTTTTTGAGCTTTGCTTTAAACGAGTTTATAATTTTGTAAAGCTTCCAACGACTTCAGTGCGATCGATTCATTCGGTACGGCTACTTCGCGTTCTTCTTTATTGGCCACTTTCGTCTTTTTTCACCTCGTATCGTATTGTCTTGCAGATAGTGGGCCACAAGGAGAGCAATGACAGTACAAACAACAGTGGAGACCCGGGACCATCGCAGATGACTGACTACAAACTCACTTATCTGAAACGAGAGCCCGGAGAAAAATCGTCAGAGTACATCACCAATATAGAAAAATTTACGAAAAGTCTCGCCCGTATAAAAGTGCCCAAGATTAAGCTGAGATAGGGCTAATTTGTCCTGGTAGAGCAGGGATTCGAGGGATTGCAGGATTGTTTTTATGAGGGCTTTTCAGAGCGTCATTAAAAAAAAAATAGTACCGCAAATTACCGATAGATGGTGCTGACGTCATGACAACACTGTACCTTATCTGTGGTTCCTGTCCTATGTTTTTACAAAAATGCACAATGCATGGGCTAGTCATGAGCAAAGACACAATTCACGTACGTATGTAATAAACAAAGTAACAAAGAAAAATACTTCGATAACTTTTAAGTTTCAACAGTTTCGAAACAAAGTCTAATTTAGATCACATACTACAAAGAGATGCTTAGAATCTCACAGATTAATAACGATTAAAACCACAGACCTAAAAACATGATGACATTTTGGTCTTATTGCAGCGCCATCTAGTTTTTTTTCAATGAACTCAACTGACAGCTGTCATTGAAAAGCCCTCATTACAGTGCCACAATCTTAACTGTTCATTTGATAGCGGCGCTAGTGGAGAATTTATTAGTAACATTTGAGGAATTTATCTAGACAAATGAGAATATTTTAACCCGTCTGTCAACTTTAATGAAAATTTATCTATAAATCTTAGTAAATGAATAAATAAAAAAAAATTGGAAACAGGATTTACAATTTATAATTATGTTAGGTAGAATTTTGCCCACCTGAACAGATAACTTGGTGGCGCTGTACTCGCAATGTTCATACTAAGTTGTCACTTTAACGTAACTGCATAGTTTAACTATGTTATTTTGTTTGAGTTTCTAACCCTTCGCTTGGGTTGGCGTTAACTATTGTTATGCTAATTACCGCCAAATGAAGGGCTAACTAAACCTTCATTTATGCGTTCTGTGCCTAGTACACCTGCATGTATACCTTGTACCTTGTGCCTAGTATGTCTAGTATATAAATATTTCAACTAGAGCTTCGAGACCAAATACTAAATCTTTCTAAATGTTTGGAAACCTTAGCTTCTGGTTTACTATGTATCTCGAACCTATTTCCTATAAAAGGCGCTAGTCATTGTTTGCAGTGTAATTTTTATTTCAGTTGGTGGACTGAAAAAAAATTACACGCTGCTTGCTCAAATGCTTAATACAAAGTAGACAAATTAAGTGACAATCGGTCTGTGAAAACTGTTTTTCGAAGTAATTTGCACAATAATCAAGCTGTGCCGGCTGTGCCGGCTGCTTTTGATAGGTGATTTGTGTGAAATAATGTATCAAGGTGGACTGACTGATCATTTTATGAGCTAGTTCTAAATATTTATTTTCATTCAATAAAGATATTACTTTATTAAAATGGCCGATTGTTTTGTTTCTCAGTAGAATTAAATTTATTGTGAATTTATAATTTCAAGTTCTTAAAAATCGCTAAGCACAATTGTTGTCAATATAACGTTCTAACAAATCAAGCGCAAATATTTTAAGGGCCAATAGAGTAAAAGATAAATAACAATTTAATCTGTTTAATACATCAATTAAACAATTATTAGAAATAAAAGGTCGAATAAAAAATGGAGCGCCGAGAGGCGGGGGGGAGGAGCGAGGGGCGCTCGTACCTGCTAGGTTTTCGAGCCTTCCGAATACACTCTGAGTGTCGAAAGTATAGGTGTAAGGTAATCTGTCGCACACCACTTCCATCATAGGCTGATAAACATAAACCTTAAACACAAACATTTACATACAGACACATACACTCCATTTATAGGTCTGTTATCTAAAGCTGGCACGTTCACAGTACTCACACTTATGCAATTTCACTATACAGGATGTTTAAAAATATATGATTTTGATTCAAAATGCGACTCTAGTTTAAGTGTAGACTAGAGTTAGGTTTTAGAAAGATAGGTGCGTTGTAGATAAATAAATACAAATATATGGCTTACTTGTTATAATATATTTTTAGCAAATTCGAGCGAAAAGTATTAAAAACAAGGTGGAATCAATGGTTACAAAATAGTTTTAAATTTCAATAAATTTTCACATGAACAAAAAATAATTTCACCTAAGAAAATCTTCTGAAAGCGGCTCATTTGGAACTACTTTTCTTAGCTGTCAGAAAAATCCCTCATTGAAACGCACATACGGTTGAATACCAAAAAGATCACGCTGTATATATAAACAATAGTAAAAGTAAAACTATAACTGTCCCCTTCACACTCATAAGCTAGACCGCGCGCAAGAGAGACGGGCAGACTTTTCCTGATGCGCATGCAGTACACGTCACGCCGCGCGCTATTCACAGACACTACACAAGCGCAACGTGTAAATGTGTTGAACGTGCCAGCTTTACTTAACTGACCTATATCTATACTTGACTTTTTTTCAAACTTTAAACGACACTAAATCAAAAACCTTTAGCGGTAGAAAACTCGAAACAGTCTACAAATTTAGTGCTACTGCTAGATCAAGTATAGATAAATGGATTATACATTGCTTCTGGCCTCACACTAGGATACCCTGTGTCGTGGGAACCAGAAACAGCGACGTCACAAACATGTAAACATCCAAGACCTGGAGTATTTTTTTTCTCCCCAGCCGGGGATCGATCCCGGGAACCCGGTAAGCAGAGCCGTTACGCCACAGAGGTCGTCTAAATTATCTGGTCCAAAACAAGGGAGAACATTCAAGTGTGTGCAATAACTATTTTCTTTCGTATTAATGCACCCAGTTCTTGCCAGGCGTGCAATTCGCCGTAACCTCTGTGTGTGGAGTACAAAAATATTATTATTGTTTTGTTATTAGCACCAAAAATTCCTATGTCAGTCTTATACATTTTTTTTGTTATTAATATCATCTTCTTCTTCTTGAACAGACCGTGCACGAAACAACGCATTTTGATTATGTCGAAAGAAAATACAAAATGTTACAGCATTACTTTTCAATTATTAACATTTTTCAATAAGCGTCTTTAGCATTAAGCACGCCATTGTGCTTTAACGTTTATAATTAGTGTGATAAATTATTAAAATAAATACCTATATTTTGAATGTTACCTGTATATTTAACTTATTTAGCAATGCATGAGCATTAGGAAATTTTGACTAGTTTTGTACAGCATCAAATACCTATTCGTCGGATAAACAGCTCGACAGAAAAATTATCTGAAAATTTGATTTTCGTAACTCTGATATTGATAACGCGGTAACGCTGGAGACCCATTACTAAAATTTAGTTAAAAAATATTCGCAAATCTTCCAACCATGTTGAACAGGACCGCTTTTCGCTGGATGCCTAAATTAAAGCCTGTAGTGAAGCGTAACTCTCGTACCAAGCGGGCCCGGGCAGTGCCGGAAGAAGCGGAGGAAATTGAAGTACTTGCTACACCTATTAAATCTCTGAATGATGAAAAGATATACAAGTAAGTATGTTACTCAATTTTGCTTGGAATTTTGGCAATGCCCATATAACATGTAGGTAAATATTATTGGGTCTAAGTTAGCCTTAAAATTATACAGTTTTGCGCTCTAATATTGTCCTCCTTCCTTGTTCGGGTTTGAAAACAAACCCCTACTGAAACCACAGAAAACATAATAGTACAGGTACAGAAGATTCGCTCCGCAAAATCAATTAAAGAAAAAGGGACTATACAATTAGGCAGCGATACAATTAGGTGCAATTCAGATCGCAATATTACAAAAATCTACAGTTATATTTACCTACTGTTGCCTCTCTTTCTACCGCGTAACTCGCGCTCGCCTCAATGGTCGCTCCTGCGTGAGTTCCTACTCAACAGCCACTCTGGAGTGGTCACCGCATATACTTACGCGTTCGATATTTACACGCGGAGTGCGACAGGTCTGCTGAAACAGAGTCTTTTTTTTTTTTTTTAGCCCTATAAAGGGCACCCTCCGGAGGACACGGGGGAGGGAGGTGGTGAATGCTCATGCATAACAGCACGGGCCCGGCCGTGCTGCCAATGTGGGACTCGCAGAGTGCGCCTACCCACTAAACACCACCTTGGGGCTGGTTTGGTCCTAAGGACCCCTAAACCTACATCATGAGCGACCCCCCTCGAGGCCGAGGAGGGCGCGCAGCGGAGCTCACTAGAGCTACCGCTTAGGGGGATTCGTCACATAGTGACAAAAGGAAAAATTAAGTGAGAGTAGTGTCCCCGGGGACACTGTTGTGAGCGGGGGCTACATCTGACTGGGCCTGGGCCTCCAGGAGGAGGTCTAGGTCGGATGAGAGCTTATCGGGTGGGTCGACTAGAACGTTCCTGGGCCTGCGCACCAGGTAACGAGGGTTAGTCATGGGGGGAGAGTAAACTGCTGATTCGCGGATCAGGGGGTTAGAGTGTTCTTCAGCCGCGCTGAAGAACGACTTTGAGAGGGATTTAATGAACTGTTGGATAGTTGGAATCTCCATATCCCGATGGAGATCGGCATTTCTGACGCACCAGTGTGCGTTCAGAGCCCTACGTAAGAAATTATTCTGGACTATCTGAAGTTGATACATGAGATTGGGGGCCGCGTGTGCGAAAACGGTAGCCGCGTATTTCATCACGGGACGAATGCAAACTTTAAAGAGCGTGCGCTTGTTTCTGGCTGTCATTTTACTTTGTCTGCCTACCATGGAAGATAGGTGGCCAAGGTAAAAACGAGCGGTCCGGTCCGCTTAGACCCCTCCTGCGTTTGTGGTCGGAAACAGAGTCCTGTGGCCCACATTATTTATTGCACGGCAATGATGTTTTTTTTTTTCAAACCACTTTTTCGTATAGTATTTCACTCCTCCGTTTTCTTTGTGGCTTTATGACTGGCCATAATCGCGCGAAGAAATGACAACCGCTGGGGTAAACGTGTTCTTGAGTAGAGACCGCGACTCGGCAAACGTAGTGTAGGACCCCCTCCGACCGTGGGATGACGATCTGCGAAAAACTGCAGGCAGATGTTGGATGCGGCAAGCTGAAGACAGGGCTCTATTGCGCTCATTAGGGGAGGGCTATCTCCAGCAGTGGACTGGTATAGCTTGATGATGATCACTGTTTTCACTCCATTTATAATTACAACCGATATTAAAGGTGACCTACCCTTTAATCATCCGTATTAAACATTCAACTCGATTAAAACAAATCTAAATTATAATAACACTGTTTTACTTTATTCAAGTACCTACTTTATTACCTTTTTTATTTCCGCACAATAATTATTATCATCCTCTTACGGCCCTACCGTGGGGGAACGGGTCTCTTCTCTGAGAAAGGCCACACTCCACCACCAGAGCCAAGTCTGGATTAGTGGAGGCTTGTAAGATTAATGGCTGGTCTTACTGTCAGAAGTTACCAAGCCGCCCTAGGGCATCTGACTTGGCCTACCAACTGTCATTTAGCGACGGCAGCCAACATCAACTGCTTAACGTGCCTTGCAAAGCAAGGAACCGCTCGGACAAATGCCACTAGCGTTAGTCATAGAACGTTCACCCATCCATGCACTGAAAGCGCCCAGTGTTGCTTAACCTTCGTGATCGCTTAACATCACTCGGGCGACCGAGGCTACGAGCGATTACATTATTATAATTATGTAAACGAAATAGCTTTTTACTTTTACAACTCAAGGTCTTTCGAAATTTTGCTCTTAATTGAAGACGTGAGTGGATAAAGGTGATATAATTGTATTTTCGGTGTTCGATGTCATTTGTGTGGAAAAAAAATGTAGTAATAATTTAACTAAAATTTAAACAAAATCTAAAAAAATGCACTTAGCATCTTCATCCACTCACGTCTTCAATTATTTTATGCAATACTCTAAAGAACCTGTACTGCTTAACTCCGGACTCTTTCTAGGACAATACGACTACGGAACGGTTTGACAGCCTTGCTTATATCTGATCCTACTGAACTCGGCCAGGATGAAATGGTACGTACATACATCAATTATTATTTTATATTACGTGGGTTTAAAAGTAAAACTCACTAAGTGACATTTTTTTCTCGACATGAGCTTTTGCTACCATTTGTTTATAATTGTAAATGTTTATAAATGGTAACAAAATCTCATGACGAGAAAAAAATGACATTTCCTGCCGTACCTACTCAGAGACATTCATTAACTTTAATGGTTAGTTAAGAAATAAAAATAACACTTCTATGAATACGCATAAGGACGATCATTAAAAATTTTAATGAACATTTCGTTAAATGATGTCTCTGAGTACGGCAGAGAGAGAGCTGTTCTTGGAGCCAGGTAGCCTACTATTATTTTTATTATTCCAAGAATTTCAACAACCGAAAAGCTAAGTTCCGACCGGTATGGTATATTACATTTTTACGTCCTAAATGTCTCAGTCTCTCAAGAAAACAAATGTGCACTGCCAGCGATGACTTATGGACCTGAGACCAATGGGCTCATTATGTAATTTTCGCAACGGATATTCATACTTCTTAAAAAGTCACATCAACACAAAAACCGACGTACTATCTTGCTCTGACATAGGGTCTTAAAAGAAGATAGTGCTATACAGTAGTGGCATACATGACTTTTTAAGACGTAGTTATGAATATCTGTTGCGAAAATTACATAATGAGCCCACTGGTCGCTGACTTTTGGCCTTATAAGAAGGTTTAAGATCACCCAACGATCAATGGAGAGAGCATGTCAAGAGTTACACTGCTGCGTATTTGAATCAGGAATGAGTTAGAAGAATCCGAGTTAGGTACTAATAGTACGAAGAATTGCTCCATTGAAGAGGCAGTGGGTGCGGATAGCTCGGAGAACTAATGGTCGTTTGGGAGGAAAAGACAACCTTACAAATTTTGTTTAGTATTGTAAACCGTTAATTAAGTAAGTGTAAGGGTTTTTATGATAAGAGACAATTAATTGGCATTAACCTGTAAAATCTTCGAGTTTACTTGTTTAAGCTTAGCCTCAGTCAAAAACGAGCAGCCGACGATGCGAGCTCCGTTTCTGCTCATTTGGGAATGTGCCACCAAATGTGATGTTTGGAAACTTGACTACAGCTTATCTTAATTTTTATTCTTAAGTGTATTAAAACGTTGTTATAACCTTATTGAATACCAGTAGAAAGAAATTCAGATATGATTGTCATATTTTTGCGTTTGAACTATTTTATGGCCTTGCTTTGTCTGCCAATTCGTTTCTAAAAAAAAACATTTTTAGGATTTACTCATCTACAGATATATTATCAAGTATATATTTATAATAACTTCCGCAGAAAACAATTATCTTTCAAACCGAAACTGGAATACCATTATAGTATAGTAACAAAACAACGACATCACAAACATGTATGACATTACGAACCGTGTGCGGTGGACTCCAATGTGGGAAACGAACCCAAAAATCTCGGTCCTCCGACCTGTTACGAAAGAAGTAGAAACACTTATTGCACTTACAGTCAAATACAACCGAAATACACATAAGAAAAGGTGCAAACATAAGCAAATAAATAAGTTTGTTAAGGGTCTGAATCTATTTTTTTGGTCCCCAGGCGGCCTGCGCACTCAGCGTTAATGTGGGAAGCTTCAGCGACCCGCGCGGCATCCCGGGACTGGCGCATTTCATCGAGCACATGGTCTTCTTGGGTAGCGAGATGTATCCGGCGGAGAACCAATTCGACCAATACGTGACGGTAAGATAGCTTCGATTTCGGCCCGGCCACTCGTAGGCGCTCAGCGTACGGCGGTTTCTAAAGTTTCCAGACGTGCTCTTATGCTTTCTTGAGTCCTGCGCTCCTTGCTCTCTTTTTTAAACATTGAGTAGATTTCTTGACTTACAAGTAAGTCATAATGCAAGATCTACTGAATGTACAAATCAAGATTGAGCTATAAATCGAAAAAATATAAGCAACTTTAAAAAAGACTGCTCTTGCTTATTTGATACACACTTGATTGTTTCTTGATAGATGACATTGATAACTGTCGAAACTTGTTTCTTGACGAACGTGCTTTTTGTGTCTTGATAATAAGTGAACTCCAATACGAACTAGTATTAAGGATTCACACTTGATAGGCACCTGCTTGATAACTTGCTAACATGATAAAATCTTGATAACTTAACAAAATCTTGATAAACACTTGATAGTTGCTGTGAACTCGAACTGTCTTCAAACAAAGAATCCATTGATGTTAATAAATTTCTTCCCCTTACTGTTTCTGGTTTGCCTAGCGCCTAATTGCTCAAGAATGGTATTTGCGCCTTCTCAATCCGACTGGTGAGTCCCGCTTGTGAGACGCTTCTATCTCTTGTTATATACGCACAGTTGTCTTGTTATCTTGATAATTAACACATTGACTGCCAACTACGAGTATACTCGTATTGACTTCTTATTGTGGGAACCGGGATTGGGTTCATTGTCGGCAGCCAATGTGTTAAAGATCTTTAATCGTTTTTGAACTAAAACTTTCGTAAGCACAACACATTGTAAACTTTTAGTCCGGATCTACTTACGGGTGTTGTTATATCGGAAGAGTCCGACCAGGTTTCGCTCCGATTCGCAGAGCTTAATCATGGTGAGCAGAGACGGAGCTCGCGTCGTCGTCGTCACCCGTAAGTAGATCCGGACTAAAAGTTTACAATCTTTAACCGTCTCGTAATTTTGATCATTTTATTCTTGATACGCGACTGCACTTCACCGTGGTGTGACGTGATTAAGTAATTTTACCTACTTCGTAAAATAAAACAAACTAAACCGCACCATGTGCGATTGCTAAATCGTACACACCTTAATCAGGGTAAAACTTTCTCACTGTGAAACTATTTACAGCTTAGAGTATTGTCATCCATCAACCCATTACGTCCCCACCGAGGGGCACGGGTCTCTTATCTGAAGAAGGTATAGGCCATACTCCATCACGGGGGCCTAGCCCGGATTGGTGGATTCAGTATTGTATCGACCACATATTTTTGTTCAGCATTAAGTTTTTAGTATAATTTTTCATGTTAATTTCATGAATGGATGTTCGTAGCAAATAAGATCCTCAAAGAAACCCAAGTCGACAAAGAAAACCCAGGACCGAGCTGCCTGGACACCCCAAACTAAACACTAGGCCCCATATAAAATGGGTAAAAGCCAGGCAAAGAAGAAATTTCTTTTTCATGTTCACATTAATTAATACCTACATGCATACAAATGTACGGACGAGTCTGTCAGTTTGACTATCCGCACAATATTTTGTTCATATTATGTTATTGGAAGAATAAGAACCATTGCGATGTTATTTTCACTATATTTATTCCACAATGGTTGTCAGAGGGCAGTGGGCAACTGGCTTGTACTGGGGACAACGCTTACATGATGACAACACAGCATGTCTGTAGAGGTTCTTCCTTACTGATACTGATGTGAATATATGTGCAAATGTATTCCACTTACGCCACAGAGCGCAGGCGGGTCGTACAACGCGGTTACTAACCACGAGACGACGACCTTCTTCTTTGAGATTGGATTACCGTACCTGTTCGGGGCCTTGGAAATGATGAGTCAGTTCTTCATCAGCCCGCTCATGCACAAGGAGGTTATGCAGCGCGAGCGGCAGGCCATCGATTCTGGTCAGTGCCCTTTTTGTATTGCATAGCTTATACTAGGACGTTTTAATTAATTATGACGTGTGAGCTAAATCATCATCATCATTCAGCCACAAGAAGTCCACTGCTGGACATTGGCCTCCTCCGTGGATTTCTAAAAAGCGGAAGTCGGAAGCGACTCGCATCCAGCGTCTTCCCGCCACTTGGATGAGAATCGTCTGTCCATCTTGTGGCTAGTCGTCCTACGCTGCGCTTGCCGATATGTCGTCTCCATTCGAGAACTGGTCTGTGAGCTAAATGGTCACAGTTAATGTGCAGTTAAACGAGAAATACTCTTAGAACTATTTTATCTATACTCGATGAGATTGTTTTGTGAATCAATGCTATTCAATTATTTAATCAACAAGCAGTGTTGAAACTTTGTTAGAAAAGTGTTAGAAACTAACACATTTTCCCATCACTAACTGCTAAAATATATGGCACGCTGGGCCCCTATACACTCGTATTTTAACGGCGTCTATCTTGGTCTGTGCTTAAACGCTGTAATGCTAAATATATTGGAAACATGTAACTATGACTTGAAGAATGAACACGTTGGTTCATAATGCTGAATTAAAGAAAGGAACAAAATATGAACAATATGTGCCTCCTCATTTGACTGGTCGGCAACAGTGCCCAAAGTCAAAGCTTACCAATAAAAAGATAATCATAACTTGTACTTAATTTTTATTTGTCTGTTGTTTCTTGTGTGCATCGACATTCTTATGTAATCTTATGATAACTGGACTCTTCAAGGTGTTATTGGTAATAGATTTCTCAATTTCAATCAAGCAATGTGGTCGGTCGATGTTTACTTTGCCGAACTTTGAACAAAGGATTATGTCGAAACCGGCAGTAACACAGTTCCAACTCGTTAACACGTTCCCAGTTCAGTGCACCATGTATAGGACACGCTAGGCAAGCCCACCGAGTCCATGTACCATATCTGGTACACGATCAGGGTTAGCCTAGAGGTTTCTAACTTTGTTGGACTTGTGGTTGTTTGTTAAAGTAAGGGGGACTTGTGAGTGAGTTATCTATCTAAACCACCAGGTTAATTATTGTAGATAGTGTTATTTATCATTCTAAGCCAAAAGGCTACTGGGACATACCTATAGACTTGACAAAAGCTTTTGTATGGGGACAGTAAACGTGTTAATCGATCTTCACTATCATTGCTTCATGATAACGTAAGACGTCACACTGTATGAGAAATCGTTGTAACTCTATAGGAGCTCCAGTTAGAAACCATACGTTATTTTTCATGCTCGCCAGACCTTGCCTTAATATAGCAAATGCATTGCAATTCCGATTAGATGGAACCAATGTAATTATAGTAAATACTATGATTATGTATATGTTTATAGTCAATTTATATAAGTTTTGCCCCTCTACTTCTAGTATTTCTGTTTTTTTTGCACTACCCAGTCACGATCCACAAACCAACGGTTGACTGGTAGAAAACGCTACTTAGCATTAAGTACGCCTTTGTACCAAACATGTGTTTTTGTGCAATAAAGAATTTAATCATAATTATTATTATTACAACAACATTTTGGATTAATATAATGGGACAGAGGCAAAACCTTCTTGAAATGAAGTCAAACATTGATTTTGATAACGGGGTTTATGGAAAAATAAACAACTTTGTTAGTGATGCACAGCAACCGCTGGTTTGTATCATTCCTCCACATTGAAATGATACAAATTTCCAACAACACAGAGTTCGCGGACGGTATGCAGACCGAAGACAGGCGGGTACTGCATTTGCTGACGTGTATGTTCCCTAAGGACCACCCGTATAGCAAATTTTCAACTGGAAATCTCGAGAGTCTCCGCGGGCCGTTAATCAGTGACAAGAAGCTCTACTGCGATGCGAAAACGTTCCGCGCCCAGCACTACAGCGCGAACCGTATGACCGTCGCTGTGCAGGTACTGGATTACATAATTGCTAGTTTTGGAGTCAGTGTCAGCCAAGGAAACACTGCCATATACGTAACCATAATGCCACCGACGCACAGTGTACGGACATGTATGAGAGCATTGGCCATTATTATTTTGTACGTGAAATCTGTTTATTTTAATTTTTCTCACTTTTTGTTCGTGATTTATGTTTATGTATTTTATTCCTAATATATAAAATTTTCGCGTCGCAGTGTTAGTGCGCATATTCCTCCGAAATGGCTTGACCGATTTACATGAAATTTTATGTTTATATTCGGTAGGTCTAAAAATTGGTTTTTATCTATTTCTCATAGCCCTATGTTGAAAAATATATATATGGTGAAACAACGTTTGCCGGTTCAGCTGGTATTTAATAAAATGAGTAAAAAAACATGGACTTAAACCAAGTTATTAATATATTACGGTAAAAAACAGATGAGTCAGTAGAAAAAGACTGCAAGTCGTAGTCGGTTTGAACTTCACTGTCATCCATGCGACTCCTGATAACAGAAGTGGAATTTTTTTTCGGGATCCTCGGGATTTATCATCATATTCATTACTTCAAAGGATTGATTTAAGTTTGGTTCTGGAAGTTTCTGTAAACATGAAATCAATGGGTGTGACGAAATCATCAGACGATTGAAAGCGTCAGAAATTGAAGCTACTCGAAAACACAACTAGAGTAATGTTCTCCATAACGTTTTATGTCTATATTTCGGCATTCTTGGGTTTCTTTAGAGAGAGCACCAACTGGCAAGATTTGATGACCATGAATTAGCAATTTGTGGATTTGATTGATTTGATTCAATTTCTTGTGAGAGAGATCAATACCTTTAATTTGAGACCTCATTCATCGAAATCGGTCCAGCCGTTTAGGAGGAGTAGGGTGACAAGCTCTCGTACAAAATATATTATAATATACAGTAGCGCAATGCCGACTATCGCCCTGTGCTGACTTTTATAGATGAATGTACGGAGACTGACAGTTGACGAGTTGTAGATTTGACCAGTTAAGGAAAATGACGAATTAGCGAAAATGACGAGTTAGGGATATTGACGAGTTAAAGATTTTTAAGAAATTGACGAATCGGGAATTTACCAATTAGTGAAAATGACGAATTAGGGAAAATGGCGACTGACTCGCTAACCCAGCAGTAGGCATGTAGTACCTTGGTACTATCTTACCCTTTACAACTTTACCTAAGTAAACTACTGCGGTTTTTAAACAATAATTCTTAAATACCTCTACATTAATTGGATACGTGCATGATATTGTTATTAATGTATAATAAAATCTTTTTCTTAATTTTCTTACTTTCATTTTCTTATATATATTTATATTTTCTTTGAAAACGGGTCCTAAAGTTGCTTAATAGGTGTTTAAGATATCTCAGCTCTTCTTCGGGACAGTGATTTTTTTTAGTTAAATGCTCTATTAAATACTTCAATTTCGCTTCAAAGGACTTAGCTGGGTGGTTAAAAATATAATCATCATCTTACCCCTATGTTATGGCTACCACAACTAAAAAAATTTGAACATAAACATCCACACAAAAGAAGTTCAAGAATTCATTGATCAAGTACCTATTACGTTTGTATAGACAAGCCAACCACTTCAGTAGTGGTAGGTATTGGATTGCTGCAAATAAACGTAACTAAGCACGATAGTATTATTACTGTTAACTACTAAAGTAACAATTAAAAAAAAATAACTTAATTTTCTCACGGTTCGACTTTAGTCAGTTTTTTGACCTAAGTTGTACTAATGTCAACAAAAGTCAGCAGACTTCTTTCTTGATTACTAAAATAGATATATGAGGCTATCATTCCTACAAAGAAACTATACTGTAGAAATTTGTAGAACACTGTCAAAACTCTAAGAGAATATTTTATTTTCACTAAATAACAGGTCTCTTAATAAATGGATTATTAATGAAAATAATGGTATCAAAATGAAACTATATTAAACATCATCATGAGTACATACCAGTAGCTGTAATATCCATAGTAAACAACAACAGATATGCGAAGAAAACTTTAAGAACAAAGCGATCAACTCGAAGGTAAATAACGCAGCACAATCTTTGACGCGTCAACATAGTTGAACTGAGCATCATTTGGGAAGTAAATAATTTGACACTTACCCTCAAAAGCCTAAAATTAAATGAAGGGACTATTCATCTTTAATTTTCAACTTTGAGATATAGGTAAAAATGAAATTTTCTTTAGTCCTTTTTGGCCAACGCGTTCATACATGCCCGTACATTGTGCGACGCCAAAACTAACTATAATGAGCCGTTTTCAGAAGAACTAAAAAAAATAATAATAATATGGCTGTCAAAGGAATGCAATTTTGGACCTCAGCCCAATAGCCATGTGTGATACGTCATAAAATAGGTCTCAGCGAGCTGAACAAAAGTTACTATGACGCCAACAGCCAAATGTTTGTCCTTTCGGAGTTATAACCTCGTGAGGCCCAATGTCTTCAAGTGATCACAAAATCAATTGTTCTTTTCAAGGTCGGGCCTTACGAGGATATAGTATTGAAAAAAAACCAACATTTTCAACAAAATATAACTCCGAAACGACAAACATTTGGCTGTTGGCGTAGTAGTAACTTTTGTTCAGCTCGCTGAGACCTATTTTATGATGTATCACAAATGGCTATTGGGCTTAGGTCCAAAAATGCATTCCTTTGACAGCCGTATTATTTTTTTTTTTTTATTTCTTCTGAAAACGGCTCATTGTAACGCTACTTGCGTTAGTAAATATATACTTACATTATACGCAACAGTAAGAGTACGCAACTATTTTAAACTTTTTTGTTTAAAGTCAGTTTTTTTTGTTGAAATTTTCGTTTATTTTTAGTGAATCTGAAGTACGATAACAAATTGAACGGCAAAAAATTATTTAATAGACCACACGACGTTTCACGCACATACTTAAAGCAATCATGTGACTAGTTACTATGAAGAAAAGGGCAGGCGCCGAACAACCAAATTTAAGACTTTTTGGTTTTCTCGTGGATGTCATATCAAAGCGGGACTTAATTAAAAATGGACCACATTAAAAGCACCAGCTTTTGAATAAAAAAAAGAATAATTAAAATCGGTCCACCTAGTCAAACGTTTTTTATGTTTATTACCTCAGAGGTTACATAAAAAAATACGGTCGAATTGAGAACCTGCTCTTTTTTTGAAGTTGGTTAAAAATAGCAATTATAAAGTATTGGTATATGAAGGTACAAAAAATTTTCTCTTTTTTGTTAAAGGCCTCAGATTTTGCCATAGTTCTTGGTCTTGTGCTTTCTTCATCCAGTCTATTCCCGCAATTTTAATTAAATCGTCGTCCATCGCGCAAACAAATATTAAAGCGGGGCTCCCAAATGAGAATTGGTGATTTTTGCTCGATGTTAATAACGGCAACAGGTAGACTTTTGAAATATTCAAAACTCGTATAACATTGCTTTCTAAGTGCTCTGCTATACCAGACCACTTAGAAAGCAAGAAATAAAGCAAGCGTGTATCGTTGGTATAACGGATTCAAGCGTGGTCAACTAACTTTAAGGAATAAAGAAAGAAGTGGGCGCCCTTACATTATAAGACGTTACAAGGTCCCTGTGACGCCATAGCTCTAGTCCGATTTGTATGATTCAGTTCTGTGCGACATGAATACAGGCCACGAGCTGACCACAGCAGCGGATGCTAAATAATTTTTAATTTCAAACCAAAATATTATGTAAAATTTTAGTTTTAGTCTAGTATAAGTATTTTAAGTCACAAATAAATTACTTACTTACTTACTTACTTTATTTGTCGAGCGTCTATTTAATGTGTAAATAAAACATCGCAGCAAACATCGCAGCATACTGGGACTACTTTTCAACAAGGTTATAATTATTATGAAATACACCTACGAGTACTACTTTGTCGTAAAGAAAAAAATAGCACTATGATTTATCTTTTAGCATTGCATCTTCTTGATGCGGCGGAAACTATTGTTTGTGCATGGTCTGGTTGGTGGCGCCACACATGGCTATTTGCGTTGGCGTATTTGGCAATATTAACCATGCATTGGCGGGTATCCTTATTACAAATCTCAAGCACTGCTTTTTGTAAACATGCAATGTGTCGAAATCGTCGGCAATTACGCGAATACGAATAGCCAAGTGTGTTGTCAGCATGAGACACATAGACGCGCGGGCGCATCCAATTCACTTTCATACGAAATGTACTAAATAGACAGGGTGAGGGCGCGACTTCTGTACGAGTAAAGGTCATAGCCCACTTACACGACACTGCTCCCACCCGGCAAAAATAATATCATTCAAATATGGGCTTTAAATATTGCTCTTTAGATAAATTTAAAGCCCATATTTGAATGATATTTTTTTGCCGAGTGGTAGCAGAGTCGTAAGTGGGCTATGTATGACCTCACAACGTCGCGTCTTTACCGCGCCCCGCCCACGTCCGTTCTGAATGGCTGCTGGCATAGAATTCCAGTCTTATCAAATAATTTTGCCCCTAGTCGAGTATGGACATGCCACATCTAGAAGCCATGGTGGCGGACATTTTCGGTCGGATCCCGAGCAGCGCGTCCCAGCCCGTCGACTTCAGCCGTTTTGCCTACAGCGCTGACACCCTTACGCCGGAGTTCCGCTCGCTGTATTATGTCAAGCCTGTCAGCGACGTCTGCGAGGTGAGTCTCTAGACTAAGCGGTCATCCATAAATACTGGACATACCTAGAATAGAACTAGTTGGTAGAACTGTAATGTAAAAATTGTTTATAGGAGGTTTATTGAAACGGCGTCTATATTGATTAGCGTTGTGTATTGTAGTCTCGGCAGGAGAGCACGTTACGTAGTTACATGACTATGAATGTGTGGGTGAGGTGTCACCACACTACACCTCCCCCCTTTTTATTAAAAAACAATAATGAATGTGTGGATGAGGTGTCACCACACTACACCTCCCCCTTTTTATTAAAAAAAATATAATTCTTATCAACTAGTATTATTTTATACAATTTTCTCGCATTGTTGACGATTATTTTTCATTAAACTTCGGTTTTAAATTATATTCATATTAATTAATTATATTATAAATTATATTTGAATTATATAATAAATTAAAGGTATTAAAATTAATGTTGAAACTATTATTACAAGTGATATTTCTAATTGCCACTTGTTGCCACGTTTGGGACCTAATAAACTCGACAAAACGTGGGCCTAGTTCTGGTGATTGGTGCCTCTGCCTACCCCCTCGGGAATAACGGGCGTGAGTTTATTTGATATTTCCAATTTCAAAGTCCTTTCCTGTTTCAGATACTTATTATATCATTTACTTGCAATATATTTTTGGGCTGTCTCTATAAATAATTAAAAATATTAAATGTTGGCCTCACATTTAATATTTTTTATTATTTATTTACTCATTTGTTATCCATATTTCACTCATATCATTTATTTACTTTACTGGCCCCTATTTATACACATAATGACAAATTGTTCTTATTTGTATCTCTCATATTTTAATTTTGACTTTACAGGACTTTTAAAGTTGCAATTTAAATTAAATATATTTTCCATCATTTAACAAAACTGAACAAACTATTCCTACAACAAAGTCATTTACATTTCAAGCCATGTGATTGGTGAATCACGGCACTGCTCGTCTCCGCTCTGCTACGCTCCGCCTCAGTGGAACCGCAGTCTAATTGTGAGCAATCTTCCTAATCAGAGAGTTGTGGCTGACTTCCAGTCCATTACAAACTCAATGCCGTTGGTATCAATTTTGCAGGCCCCCTTTACTTAAAATCAATAACAAGGGCTAAGGTGCGAGAATGTTCAATTCCTATATAATGTTTGTTTGTTTGTCTTTGATATAGGTGCATACATTTACATACATACAAGAAGCCTTTCTATGCGTCGCATTACAACGAAAAAAAAACTTAGTCCGCGCTGCAAGAGAAATAGGCACCCTCATTCATTCTAATCAGTCACCGATATCTGACTTTGCTGTCGAAGAAGACTTTACAAAGGCCACTTAGGCGTTATACAGGGTGGAATTTTGTAATGCCACCTGAAGGGGAAGTACTCTTAATACTGTAGATCGAAAATTTTACTCAAAGAGAACATTCCTTTATTTTGAAAAGAAAGAAAACTGAATTCAAAGATTTTTAAAAATTCTCTTGCCGCACCCGGTAATCGAACCGACTAAAATCTGTGAAAGTTGTACCCTGTACTTTTATTGCAGCGATCGTTACGGTTAATTATAAGGATGAAATCTGTCTAACAAACTTCATAAATTAAATGAAAGGAAAACAATGAAATCTTAAATTATTTTAATTATTTACAAAAAATGGTAAGCTAACTACCGTCCGGCCGCTGGGAGTTTAGGATCCTGACAGATCATGTTAGAACGGACTACGTAACCTTGAAGTGGCGTTAAATTTTCGATTAAAATATTTTTACGTCCTATTTAGCCTACTAGCAAATAATTGTCATTGAAACTATATCATTGTGTAAACTTACAATCAATGTTATATTTTGCACAGTGATTTAAATGTTAAATAAGAAGAAATCAATATTTAATGTTCGTGCGTAAAATCCTTACTACGCTGTCACAAGGTTATGTCAACCGTATTTTTTTGTAGTGACGTACCAAAAATAACGAAAATAATAACGGTCCCTTTAACGATATGAAGTTGATGAACAGGCTTTAGAAAATGATCATCGCGTTCTCAGAATCTCTCCATACCACTGCCGTACAAAGCGATTGAGCTGATCTGGGCTCAAATAAAAGGTCGCACACCTCGCCACAACACTTCACCGCCATTGGGCACAAAAAAGATGATGACCCTTCTAAAATGCCTGCGAAAATGGCACAAGAGATGACTGAGTGAAGGTCGTCTAAAAAACAAAACTACTTAATCGTGAGTCAGTAGCAAAAGCTAGTTAAGAATAACGTAAGGAATGATAACGTTGATTTTCTCCCATCACTAGTCATATGTGTCAGGATCCTAAACTCCCAGCGGCCGAATAATAATTAATTGCTCGAAGTGGGCTCCATTTTCTTGGATACACAAAGGGGATTGGGTAAAGTTGGCGTCGTTTTAAATTTTGGCGGCCATTCATGAAAGTTGTGTTTTACGAAAGAGCAAAATAAACAATTTTTAATATGGGGTATATATAGCTAAATAATATCGGAGCCGAGATATTACAGTTCAAAGTTCAAACGTAAAACCTAATATTTTTTGTTATAGTAAGTAAAAACTAAATTATTAAGTTATTTCTAGTCGAAATAACCGTTCTCGATTAATTCCATGCGGCATTATTCATCGACACCATGGGTCACCTTAAGTTATAGTATAAGTTACGGTCACCTTAACCAGGGCCCTCGCCCACGGCGACTTTTTGCATGACGCGGTCGCGCGTTCGCGATACAGTTGCAATGCGGTCGCTAGCTGTGTGGACTCGCCCACGTAACCACGATTCAATCGCGATGCAAACGCGATACCGTCACGCTTCTGTCGCGGTGCAAACGCGATTTGGTAAACTAGGGCCCTTCCTCCATTCTTTTCCCTTATCGCGACTATATCGATACATCATAATCATCATCATCATCATCAGGCTATATTAGTCCACTGCTGGACATACCCCTCCCCTAACCCTAGAAGCCTAATCTATCTAAAACATACAAAACAAAGCCTTAATATACGCCTCAGAGGCATGCATATATAATAACCATTTCTAGGATAAAATACAATTATTGGTCAATGCATTTTTTTAATTTTTAAGGTTCGGTTTCAATAGGTAATAAATAATAAATTAATCAATGAAATCTTTAATCACACATATTTTTTTGGAGCAGAATAAAAAAACCCTCCTTGTATTGGAACAAAAACGTAAGTTATTTTTAATTAACCGTTATATTTATTATTCCTTATTTTTTATTTATTTTTTTACTAGTAATGAATTATTGTAGAATCAATTATTATTTTTTATCATAATTTTAGTGACTAGCTTACAGCTTTGAGCAGTGTACACATACATCAACTTTGTGTTCGCAACATACTGAATTTTTTTACCTATGACACACTAATTTAGACATTCTCTTCTTTTTCTAAGAACAAAAGGAGCAACAATTTCGATTTTTAGGTTCTGCTTCTTCTGCCAGAACTTCTCTACTAGAATCAGTAGGTTTCATGAGAATTTGGGTATATTTACGCGTAAAGATGTCTTCAACGTCGCAGTTCAAGTCTTTTCTCCATCCAAGGCTTTACAAATCTGTACTGAGCCACCAACACGTTGCTACTGTTTATCCCTTTATATCGTGACATATTATATCTGAAACATCGCCAATAAACACATAAAAACTGAAAAAAAATACAATATTAGAATGTCACACTCTTGGTTAAAAGTTACGCAAAGCCTAAACATACGCCTCACAGGCGTACTAAACGTCTATAAATCAAAAATCGCGGAATTTACCTTAGCGATATGGGCACCATTCGCAAGCTTCTGGCGGCCACTGAGTTGGCAAAAGTGCACGAACCCGTAACTTCACCCGTTAAAAAATCATACACCATTTTCGAATGCGTGTACGCCTCTGAGGCGTAGATTAGGCTTCTAGGGCTACTTCAGCTTGCCGCATCCAGCATCTGCCTGCTGTTTTTCGCAGATCGTCATCCCACCTGGTTGGAGGGCGTCCTACACTACGTTTGCCGAGTCGCGGTCTCCACTCAAGAACACGTTTACCCCAGCGGTTGTCGGTTCTTCGCGAGATATGGCGAGCTCACTGCCACTTCAGCTTGCTAATTCTCTGAGCTATATCGATTACGTTGGTTCTCTGTCGGATGTATTCGTTACGAATTATATCCTTCAGAGAAACTCCGAGCATAGCTCTCTCCACAGCTCGCTGAGCGACTTTGAACTGGTGGACTAGCCGTATCGTGAGTGTCCACGTCTCGGCTCCGTAAGTCATTACAGGTAGGACACACTGGTTGAAAACTTTCTTTTTCAAGCATTGCGGTATGGATGACGAGAAGACTCGGCGTAGTTTCCCAAACGCTGCCCAGCCCAGCTGGATCCTCCTCATGGCCTCCTTCTCGAAATTGTTTTTACCTAACTGCAGAATCTGCCCGAGGTCGAATCTACGACGACCGGTATTGGATCAATGTGGCCATTGATCAATGACTTTGGTTTTACCCAAATTCATGCCAAGGCCAATGCGTCACGAGGCTGAAGCTAGGTCGGCCAGCATCTGGTTCAGCTCCTCTAGCGACTCCGCCATTAAGACTATGTCATCTGCAAATTGCAGGTGCGAGATGTCGTCGCCGTTTCTGTTAATGCCCTTTCCTTTCCAGTCCAGCGTCTTAAACATGTCTTCCAACGCGCTCGTGAATAGTTTCGGGGATATAACATCCCCCTGTCTTCCTCCTCTGCGCAGTTGGATAAGTTTAGACTGCTGGCCCTGTACTTGGACACTCATGGTGGCGGCTTCATATAGACATCTCAACACCTCGATATAACGATAGTCTACTTGGCATCGCTGTAAGGATTCCAGAACAGCCCAGGTTTCGACAGAGTCAAAGGCCTTCTCATAGTCCACAAAGGCCAGACACAGGGGCTGATTATACTCTTCAGACTTCTGTATAACCTGCCTCACTTTACCTACCTCTTTGCGAGAGGATTCGTGATCACTCGTGAAAACAGCTTATAGACATGGCTTAGGAGCGAGATTAGTCTGTCATTTTTAAGAAGGGTCAATCAATCAATCAATCAATCAATCATTTATTGTTATGTCATGTGAATATTACAGCTGGTAAATATAATTTGATAAGGTACATGACACCCTGTAAGGGCACTACAATACTATTATACTATGTATACAACATTCAACTCGAAAAGTTTACGTGGGCCAAAACGTACTACACTCACTATACGCGCAGTCGATTTGGGGATAAGTTGATAATACCAAGGCACACAACGACAGGATATAGGGGTGGCTTCAAATATGCAGCCACAAAAATATGGAATGACTTACCTCCACCCTTGCGCCAATTGATGACTCTTGTTTCTTTTAAACGTAAATTTAGCCGACTTCTTCTAGATAAACAACAGAACAATAACTAGTAACCCTGTCATTATTTTTATTATATTGGTATTTACCCATGACATTATTGATTTCGCTATTAATTAATTAATTCTATTAATTGTATTATTGAATATGTACTGCTATTAATTCGTAATATTCTAAATTGTCTAAATTCAATGATTGTAGTTAATTCGTATTATTTATTCTAAATTGTAGTTAAATTGTATTGATTTATCGCCCTACCTGCATGGTGTGTCTTTTTTATATTGTAAGAAGGTGCTATTTGAAAACCAGCGCTGTTTCAAATAGAAACAGCAAATGCTGAAATAGCCCCTTTGTCACACGCTGTATATTATATAATAACTATTATTAATATTAATTATTCTGTAAGCATGCTGTGACAATAAACATTCATTCATTCATTCATTCATTCATTCATTCATTCATTCATTCATTCATTCAACTCACTTAAAAAGATGTTGACATTAAAATTCTAAAATATTAAACGTAAATTAACATAAATATATTAGCTTTCACTTAAATAGGTGCTGAGAACTGTTGTTATCAATATTAATCTAAAATAAAATAAAATCATTAAATTCATAAAATTAAAAATAATCATTAAATTCCTCATTAGTTCTGGTAAATTACATTATTCATTACAATACATTTTTATATATACCTCATTAATCCTCATTATTCCTGGTAAATTACATTATTCATTACATACATTTTTCACATTATTCATTACACACATACATTTTTTTTTTATACACACTTGCATAACACCTTCTTGGAGCTCTAGTACTTACCTATTCATTAATTTATTATGTAATGTCTATCTATCATCGTAAAATTCTTGTAGTGAATAGTAACATTTATTTGCTAGGTATTTATTTAAAGTAGTTTTGAAGGGTTTTATTTTATCTAAGTTTTTGATCGAGACTGGTAGTAGATTATATATTTTGGCTGCCATTGCGTGTGGTCCTTTATTAACTAATTCTAATTTTGACGTGAATGTGGCTAAACGTTTTTGGGGTCTCAGGTTTTCATGACGGGTATGTTGAGGAAATTGGGTCATATTATTTTTTACAAAAATGCATAACTCTGCGATATAAATAGATGTAACTGTAAGAATTTCATATTCAATAAAGTGGTTTCGGCAACTTGTCCTTGAGTCAATGTTGGCCAGGACTCTAATACACTTTTTTTGAAGAGTAAAGAGTTGTTTTGCGTCCGTACTGTTTCCCCAGAGTATTATCCCGTATCGAAGCCAGGCTTGAGCGTAGGCATAGTATGCACATGTAGCAGTTTGTAAATCTGTTGTTTTTTTTAATTCAGACAGAGCGTCTTGTCACCCTTCTTAAAAAGAGCACCACCAAACTCCTGCGCCATGCCTTTGGAGTTCTCCCACTGTGAAGGACGGCGTTAAGGAGCTTTTGTAATTCCTGTATAACAGGGGCTCCTCCAGCTTTTAAAAGCTCTGATGTTATTCCGTCCTCACCGGGGGATTTTCCATTTTCAAGCTACCTCAGAGCTAACACAATCTCGTCTTGACTGATGTCATGCAGTTCGTTGATGTAGTGGCGCATCAGGGTGGCTCTGGATTCTTGGTCGTCTCGTCGGGAATGAGGGGCATATGCAGCGTACAATCGGCCATAGAAATCCTCTATCTCGGCGAAGATCTCCGGCTTCGACAATACGGTCCTCCCGTCGTGCGTTTTGAGCTTCATCAGGTGGCTCCTCCTAAGCTGCTGAGTGAATACTTTGGACCCTCGGTTTTGCTCTATCGCCGCTTCAATGAGGCGTGTGTTTCGCGCCGTACGATCTTCGCAATTTGCTTGTTCAGGTCTGACCTCTCTGACGAAGTCGCTTGGGTGGTCCCGTCTTTTTGTCAGCAACCTGAGAGTCTCAGCCGAGAGTTTGGATTTCCTGTAAGAATCGTAGTGTGTAAAGGGTCTAATACGCGTTTGTCGCATTTGCAAAGCACTACAAAAGCGATGCCAACGTGCTACAGAATCGCGACTGTATCGATGCAAACGAGTGACCGTGTCGGATTTGTGTTATTACTGAATCGGGTTTGCATCGCGACCTAATAAACTCGGCAAAACGTGGGCCCAGTTCTAGTGATTTGGTGTCTCTGCCTGACCCCCCCGAGGACAACGGGCGTGCGTTTTTTTTATTTTTTTTTTATACATTAATTTTTCCAAAACTATGACGAGCGCAGGGCAATCTGCTTGCACGTCCCATGATTTCTCAGAATAAAACTTTTTTTTTCTGATTTTTGAAGAGCCATAACTTTTTTCCGATCTAGACTCGCGCCAGCGAGTCCAGCCAAGTTCGGGAAAAAAGGAACTGGCGACGCAGCAGCCGTGTGTAATATTACAGGAATCACTTCGAGCTACTTTTGACCCCTTCACAACTCTAAAACTATTTAACCTACGTATATGAAATTTGGCACATTTCTTAAAATCCATTAGCTTGCCTAGAATCCAAAGTTTCATCAATGTTGCTTATAGATCAAAAACCTAACCCACTTCTAGATGAGCTAGAAACTTGATATTTGGCATCAAGGTAGACTATTGGGCATATACAAAGGAAAAAATCTAAAAACTGAAAATTATTGATATTAATAGCCGCATAGTATTTAGTTCCAAATTCTGCCAATAGATGGCGCTTTTTAATTCTATATCGCGGTATGGTTTGGTCTCAACCGATACTATATAATATCTGTAAACAACTTCTTAGGCACGTTTCATTGAAATGTAAATGAGTTTCTGAAAAGTCGAATGTTCGTAGCCGATTTATAATTTATCGGTTATCGCTTCCTTGGCATGGCAATAAATACAGCGTCATCAAGTTATCTGTTCAGGTGGCCAAAATTGTAACTAACTAACTAACTAGTAGTAAATCCTGTTCCCCATTTTTTGTTTCATTTATTCACTTACTAAGGTTTTTAAGATACATTTTCGTTAAAATTTTAAGACGAGTTAAATAAAATAATCTCATTTTTCTGAGTAAATTTCTTAAATGTTATTACTAAATTCTCCACTAGCGCCGCTATCAACTGAACAGATAAGATGGTGGCACTGTAACGATGTATTTATTAGTGATCAATACCAATAATCTCTGTACAAAAATCAGTGATATCCCATCAAAAACATAAATGTGAATGATAGAAGAGCCAAGTTCGATAGGTATTAAGAACAGATTTCGTTATCGACTTCGCCGACAAAAGAATTGAGATCTATATGGGTGCTGCCAAGTTCTCTGAAGAAAATCATGAAATTTTAGTTACATGATCACTAGAGATGTAAATTGTTATTCATGTTTAAGATTTGACTTGGCTAGTTTTCACGTACAGGCTAAATAATATTTATTTAATGAACTCTACTTCGTTTAGTCATACGGGGGTTAGTGTACTTTCTGTTTGTATTGTACTTATGCTGTTAGGTTGATATAATACCTATGTGACTTTTCTAAAATTTGGTTTGTTGGTAAAAACTAGCAGTCAAATCTTGAGCTTGAATAACAATTTACATCTCTAGTGATCTTGTAACTAAAATTTCATGATTTTCTTCAGAGAACTTGGCAGCACCCATATAGATCTCAATTCTTTTGTCGGCGAAGTCGATAACGACGTCTGTTCTTAATACCTATCGAACTTGGCTCTTCTATCATTCACATTTGTGTTTTTGATGGGATATTACTTACAGCTAAACTTATTTTATATTTATGTTCAGTTAAATTAGTATTACAAATAAGCACGAACAAAAATGATGGCCGCTCAAAAAAAAAATGACGCTAACCGTCCATACAAAGTTACCCAAACCCCTTTTTATGCTTCTAACGAATTAATTTCTAGTAACCTTTAATAACGTGTTGTGGGGAATGTTATAAAAAGTATTCTGAACTTCAACTCTCAACTCGTTTACATTCTCATAAGATTTAATGTAAATTTGATTTTTTACATATGCCCACAAAAAAATATAAGTGGATGAGGTCTGGTGATCGTGGATAAATG
Organism: Yponomeuta plumbellus; assembly: GCA_947310845.1. Taxonomy (NCBI): domain Eukaryota; kingdom Metazoa; phylum Arthropoda; class Insecta; order Lepidoptera; family Yponomeutidae; genus Yponomeuta; species Yponomeuta plumbellus. The sequence continues at coordinate 10,440,621 of OX371212.1, read as the reverse complement.
ACGTCAATGATAATTATTAATTTATAACATAAGTAAACATAAAGAAACGGATCTTTGAGTAAAAGTGCTTTAACTTGGCCCATTGAATTAATAATTTAAGATTTCATTGTTTTCCTTTCATTTAATTTATGAAGTTTGGTAGAGAGATTTCATCCTTATATTTGACCCTAACGATCGATGCAATAAAAGTACAGAGTGCAACTTTCACAGATTTTAGTCGGTTCGATTACCGGGTGCGGCAAGCGAATTTTAAAAAATCTCTTTGAATGCAGTTTTCTTTCTTTTCAAAAATAAAGGAATGTTTTCTTTGAGTATAATTTTCTATCTACAGTATTAAGAGTAATTCCCCTTCAGGTGAAGGGGAAGTGCTCTTAATAATGTAGATTACAAAATTCATTACAAAATTCCACCCTGTATAGAAAACTGACGTAAAATGAGCCTTTGACATTAAAAGTGTCATTTATCCTATGTAACATTAGCTCAGTGCATTTTTGGGACAAGTGTAGGCTATTTAAACAGTTGCCCTTTGTGTGCCCTGCCTCCTTTTCCCAAAGACTGATATTTTCTTTTCATTCACTCACTTCTTGAGTGACCGGTCGCTTATGATGCTGCCTGCGCCTGCCATGGAAGACATCAACCCTACAAGCTTTAAAGCAAACAACCGACAACCAAACCACACAACTCAATTTTCAACGAAACAATGCAACGTGACATAAACCACGGAGAAACTACAGTGATGTCATGTCAATTTTGTCATATTATGTGACGTCAGCACCATCTATCGATAACTTGTGGTACTGTTTTTTTTAATGACGCTTTGAAAGCCCTTATTATTTTCAGGTACAAATAACGTGGTGTGTGCGGTCGCTCCTGTCAGAGTACCAATTAAAGCCGCTTCATTACATTGGCTTCTTGCTTCAACACGAGGGCAAAGGAAGTTTACTCACTTATCTCAAGAAAAGGTAAATATTTTTTGCTATAGATTATAGGCTCGTTCTATTATTTAAAACTGGTGATAGGTATGATCTCAAAAATATCGGTTCAGTATAGATACTACCACGTATTGAGCAAAATACCTATTCGAGACGATTTTAATAGAGGTCAACTACTTAAATTGTACAGAACAATATTATTGTTTAACATAAACATAAACATTTACACACAGGCACATACATTGCTTCTGGCCCCACATAGGATACCCTGTGTCGTGGGAACCAGAAACAGCGACGTCACAAACATGTAAACGTCCAAGACCTGGAGTTTGAAACACAATTATTGTCCAGATGACTCAAAATGACTGTGTCGATTGTCGAGTGTTGACCACAAAACACTACTCTCAAAGTTAAATAAAACATTACGGAATAAAAAATGCAGGATTAGATCTTTTAAAATCGTATTTAGAAGGAAGGGTTCAAAAAGCAGACATAAATCGTATTAAATCGTCGGGTTCACTTGTAAAAATGGGAGTCCCACAGGGATCTATCCTAGGGCCGTTCCTTTTCCTGGACTATGTAAATGATTTACCGTTTATGGTACAAAAAATGTGCGAGATAGTGCTATTTGCTGATGACACGTCACTTATTTTTAAAATACGGAGACAGGAAAATAATCTTGACGAAGCAAATAATGCTCTCTCGCACGTTCTATATTGGCTTACTGCAAATGATCTATTGTTAAATTCAAAAAAGACAAAATGTATGAAGTTTACCCTACCTTACGTAAAATTAGTTTAAAATAACATTGCGATTGGAAATGAAAAACTAGAATTTGTTGAAGATACTGTATTTTTGGGCATCACAATCGATGCCAAACTATAATGGGGTCCACATATTGTAAAATTAGCACATAGACTTAGCTCCGCAACATATACTGTAAAAAGAATTCGAGAACTTACTGACGTTGCAACTGCTAGGCTTGTTTATTTTAGTTACTTCCATAGTATTATGTCCTATGGTATACTACTGTGGGGCCGGGCAGCAGACATTGAGACTATCTTCATCTTGCAGAAGAGAGCGATCCGATTTATTTACAAGCTAGGTAGTAGGGACTCGCTAAGAGGCTTTTTCAAAGAAACTAACATCCTAACTGTTGCAAGCCAATATATATATGAAAATATTATGTACGTTAGGAAAAGTATTACAGACTTCGAAACACGGTAGCCACCATAACGTTAATACTAGGAATAAACATAAATTGTCATTTCCACGATTTAGACTTGCAAAAGTTAATACTTCCTTTATGGGGCACTGTACAATGTTCTACAACAAGATACCCCAAGATATATTAGAGTTACCTCCAACGCGATTTAAGAATTGTATTAAGCACACTCTTTGCAAAAAAGCTTATTATAAAATCAACGATTATTTAGAAGACAAGGACGTATGGCATCAAATAGTAGTTTAATATCAAATTTAATCACAGGATAAATGTGTCTAGTGTTCAACACATCCAAGATATTATTTTGTAGGTTTGATTTGTATTAGCTTTAAGGTGATTTGAGAAAAGATGGTCAGAGTGGAGTTTTTTTTCGCTGCCTTTTTCTCCACTACAGACGGCCCTAAGGCAGCGGCTAACATTATACATAACTATATGTACATTGACATTCAACAAGCAGAATGTAAATTCTTTACGTTGAAATAAAATTTTTGAATTTGAATTGAATTGAATTGACAGCCACCAAAACTAAGTCAGGTCAATCAATGTCTTATCATCATAACGGAAGACCGACACTGCAATATGCCGCAACAATAACTGTCCATATATACGGGGTGTCCCAAAAATGACACGTCAGTCACAGTGACACCGGAGGTAGACCTGCCCAAAAGGCATCGAACCAACCTAACATGACCTCAGTAAAAGTTGCAGTTTTTGAGATGTGGCCAATTAAAATTTGTTCTATTCATTCTAATTTTCAGGATATGGGCACTGAATATCGAAGCGGACAACTCGGACAATGATTTGGGCTATTCCTCAATAAATACTTTCTTTTTCACGCGAATCCGATTGACTAAGGACGGCTTGGAGCATCTAGATAAGGTATTTTTTTCAATACCAGGCAAGTGCGAGTCTTGCGCAGCCAGGACTTGCGCACAAAGGGTTCCGTACCATTTTCTATACAACATTTAAGTGTCTATATGTGGCCATTCTCAGTACTGTACAGAAAACGAAAAAAAGTTGTGCTCATTGTGTGAGAGCTTCCCTCCTTTATTTTGTTTTCATTGTTTGTTTCGAAAATTTGGGTATTAGTTTTTTTTATTATAGTAATTACAAACAAGCAATGATTATCGTGTTTATTAGTTGTTACGAGATCTTTTTCTTAAATTTGTTATAATACAAAAAAAAATACAAAAAATACAAAAACGTTTATTCTTTATCTTCATTTTTTTTCCGGTACATAGTAACTGGAGTCACCTTTTAAGCATGCAATGCATGTAATAAAGTACAATAAAAGTTTTTTAAATCATTTTGGAAATTCGTGAATTATCACCTTTTTACCTTTAACAGTCATTTACGGCGCAAAATGCCGCCATAAGTGCTATTTTATTTTTTATTTTATTTTTTTATTATTTCGAAAGTTTAATGTCTTGCAAAGTTTTTAAGATTCATTTGGGGCTCTAGAACCAGGCATAAGTATTTTTAATTTTATTTTGAAATTTTTGGTCCCCCGACTAAAAACAGTGATTTCAAACATTAAGCCAAAACGTACTTAATTATTGTTCGGATGTACAGGTTTTCTTTATTGGATATGAAAATAGGCTTAATACTAATTATAATTACAGAATTATTTTTGACGATTACTTGGAAAATCTCTAAATTTTCAAAAAAAAATTTTGTTTTTGGATAGGTCTCGATACGGGGAGGGCTTTGTCCAGCAGTGGACTAATATAGCCTGATGAGGATGATGATGATGATGAAAAAAAAAACAACCTCACCTGATCGGCCACCCTGTATAATAAGTCAAATTGAATCATTAACACACAAAAACATCATAATATGAACAAGTCATCTCGTTAAAAAAAGTAACGGGTCACGGCTCTAGAACAAATCGACAACATGACTGTCCTTCCACTCCCGTGAATTTGTTGCTGCTGGAATACAAACTTCGATGGGGGATAGTAGCTATAAAAGTCATAGCCCACTTACACGACTCGGCTCCCACCCGGCAAAAATAATATCATTCAAATATGGGCTTTTAATATTGCTCTTTAGATATATTTTACATTGGCATCATAAGTTAGCAGACAGCTCGCTGTCAGTTAGTTTATGATGCCAATGTAAAGTGCAATATTTAAAGCCCATATTTGAAAGATATTATTTTCGCCGGGTGGGAGCGGAGTCGTGTAAGTGGGCTATGACTATGACCTTAAGACTGGGGCGTGAGAAAATTTGCAGCTGTAAGTGCTTATTTTTTAACGAAAAACTGCTTTGACCCCATGGAAGTAATTCGAGAGTTAAGTTGGAAATTGAGGACTGATCGCTGCCGTCGAAGATGTAGTTTGAAACTTATTTGCAGCGGACCCAAAAGTACTTTGAACATTAATTTTAATAAATTAATGTTTTTCAGGTGATCGAGGCAACGTTCTCTTACCTTCAAATGTTGAGACGTGTGGGACCAAATGAAAGGTTATTTAACGAGATGAAGGTATGCCGTTTTTATTTTCTCAGTGAATTACTTCTAGAACTCTAACCGCTTACGAGTCACCCTCTATATTATTATGCTGTGAGCCCGCTAACACTCACGAGAAGCGTCAACGTCACGTGTCCTTATTGCCCCGACGTCGTCGCTTGCGAATACGCGTACAGTGCCACCATCTTATCTGTTCAGTTGATAGCGGCGCTAGTGCAGAATTTCGTTGTAACATTTAAGAAATTTACCGAGAAAAATGAGAATAATTTAATCCGTCTTTCAATTTTAAGGAAAATATATTTATAATTCTTAGTAAGTGAATACATAAACAAAAAAATGGGGAACAAGATTTACAATAAATTAGTTAGTTACAATCTTGCCCACCTGAACAGATAACTTGGTGGCAGTGTAGTTAGATTTTCGAAGAAAAACCTGTATGAAATATTTCTTTCGGTATAGATCGTGTTGTATTGACAGTACAACCTAACCACAGACGAAAAAAGAGTGCGTCATTATAAAAAAGAATCGGGCAAGTACAGTCGAGATCACATCAACCTATACACCCATGCACTCTATTCCGTTGCGTTACGGGCGACTTTGCAACTAAAATGTATAGGTTGATGTGTTCTCGACTGTACAAGTTGGGCTCGTATACCGAGGGTTTCGTACTAGCAGGTTTTTTCATGCTTTTCTGGAACATAAAAGACAGGTATTGAAGTGCTTTCGAGTTTTCATTTAATATTCTTATATAAGACAACAAAGACTTGCTAAATGTCATAGTTGTAGGTCAACGGAAATTATCCTATGAATTTTGATTCCATTGATTCTCAAAATATACGGTTTTTTTTTGCGGCAAAAACAGCCAATTTTTTTCACGTTTTTTCGACGATTTTTTCACACCTGTAACGCTCAGCCCAGTCCAGTGCCATGTCAAGCGAGCCACAGCCAAGCCAGCCATGGCCAAGCCAGCCATAGCCAAGCCAGCCATAGCCAAGCCAGCCATAGCCAAGCCAGCCATAGCCAAGCCAGCCATAGCCAAGCCAGCCATAGCCAAGCCAGCCATAGCCAAGCCAGCCATAGCCAAGCCAGAGTAGCCGTGACGTTAGCATACGTCACCGCCGCGCGCCTCGCACCGGCCGGTTGCGAGGGTGGGAGAAACAACGCCTGCCTATTTAAGCCGTTGCAAATGTTGGATCGGCACTTTTCCTGTTGTAATTATTTTATAGGGCGAAGCTCTGCCCAAATAAATTTCTATTTGATTAACTTTGTTGTTTGAGTCCCTGCCCTTCTTTACATTCAGAAGTGGTATTACTCACGAAGAGTGCTCGCTCTACAAACAAGAAGAAAAAGGCCTCGGTCTCCTGAAATCGAGCAATCCACATCTTCGTGTGCGCCAAGTGGATCCAAGTCTCGCTCTCCGAAATCGAAGAAGATCCTGCACCGCCAGCTAGAAAACTACTGAAAAATTTTCTGGTTCAAGAACTTCTAAAGAATGCTTGCCGCCCGGAACATCTATTACAAAAGTCGAAATACTAGGAAACAAGGACAATAACGACGTGATCACACCTGTGCGCCATCACGAGATGGAAGAGTTGGCCTACTCGATGCCTGCAACCATCCTACGAGGCAATCAAGGCTACATGAAGGTGATCAACATCGGGACCACGGACATCGTGTCGGAGCCGGCTGGGCGAGCTGGTAGTACGCGCCGAGACCTGCGAGAACACGCCGCTTCATACGCAGGTTAGCCCAATTGCCATTACTAGCCATTCCGATTGCTCGTGGTCAGCCAAAAGTGTACTAATAAATTGCCTTGATAAAAACTCTGCCAGAGGGGGGGTAGATATAGAAAATATTTCTGTAGGACTCTTAAATGAAATTGAAAAAAAAAACCTTGATTGAAATTTTGTTTGAGTTTAGGAACTGTTTTGCCAGCGATACTAATGAAGTTATGAGTTAGGATGCACAGATTTACTACAGATGAAAATAAATGTCACTAGCAATGAGCCTGTAAATCATCGCACCCATAGATTATCGCATAGCAAACAGGCTACAGTGAAATCAAAAGTCCAAGATTTACTAGCTGCGGGTATAATAAAATAATTTGAGTCCAGCTGCTCTATGATTCCCCAGTCATTCTAGTTAAAAATAAAAACGGTGATAGTCGGTTATGCATCGATTACAGTGCGAGTTAAGTACCCATTAACAAACATTGATGACAGTGTCTAAATTGGCAGGTAAAAAGCGTTTTACTAGTCTAGATATGGCGCAGGTTTACCAGTAGAGAGGAAAGTGTCTATCATAGCTACGAGTTAGAAACACTTGCGGTTGTAAAGTCCCTGTGCAGGTTCCGTGTTTGCATTGTAGGTCTAAATGTGAAGGTAGTTACAGATTGCACCGCGGTACGTGCGACTTTGACTAAACGCGACTTGCGCTCGGTTTCTAGAACAGTGATCAAATGTTAATCTCATGTTAATCTCACGTCAAGCTAATTTCAGCCAATCACGTGCCGGTATTTTGAATTAATCTTAGATTAATCTCTTGTTATACATTTGAACACTCTTTCAGAAACTGAGGCTTAGTACCACGTATAGCAAGATGGTGGATGTTAATTCAAGATTATGACATATAAGTATTGAATGCAGACCCGGTGAGCGCATGAAGCACGTGGATGCTTTAAGTAGAAACACAAAGTTGGACGATATTTACTCAGGACCTTACGTAATAACTATGGTACTACCTAAAATCAACATGACATGTATCAAATTTGTAGCATTGAAGGTATGCGTGGTTGTAAGAGCTTTCAGAGATTAGTTTCATCTGATGCAATTTGACAGTACAGAAGTAGTTATTGCCCCGATGACAGATAGTGCCAGTAGTTCAGACAAACCGATAGAAACTGAAGACCTAATAGACTTACTAGAGAGCTAATACGAGTATTTTTCTCTGTTCCCATTGCGGGAGCAATTGTTACAGGATGGCCGACTGTAACGCTCAGCCCAGTCCAGTGCCATGTCAAGCCAGCCATAGCCAAGCCAGCCATGGCCAAGCCAGCCATAGCCAAGCCAGCCATAGCCAAGCCAGCCATAGCCAAGCCAGCCATAGCCAAGCCAGCCATAGCCAAGCCAGCCATAGCCGTGACGTCAGCATACGTCACCGCCGCGCGCTACGCCGCGCGCTACGCCGCGCGCCGCGCCTCGCTCGCACCGGCCGGTTGCGAGGGTGGGAGAAACAACGCCTGCCTATTTAAGCCGTTGCAAATGTTGGATCGGCACTTTTCCTGTTGTAATTATTTTATAGGGCGAAGCTCTGCCCAAATAAATTTATATTTGATTAACTTTGTTGTTTGAGTCCCTGCCCTTCTTTACACACCTTGAAAGGACTGTAGATGGAAATACGGTTTCAACTACGCGTTCCCAAAGTAACGGTTTTAACGGACAGATAGACGGGAGGACCGGTGGAATACAAAGTGATTCTTTAAGGGTTTCACTTTCCCTTTAAAAGAACGGAACTCTAAAGGTCGAATTACATCAGACGAGCGAATGCTCGTTCCATCCCCATTCTATCAAATTCTTTCACGAAGGTTGGATGGTGCATGGATTGGTAACTGTTCTATGACTAACGCTAGTGCCATTTTCCAAGCAGTTTCGTGCTTCACAAGGCACGTTAAGCAGTTGGCGCCGGCTGCCGTTGATAGTTAGCAGTCGTTAAGCCCAGTCAGAGGCCTTAGGGCGGCTTGAAACTTCAGGAGAGTAAGACCAGTCTTACAAGAGGAGTATGGCCTATACCTTCCTCAGGGTAGAAACCCGTGACCTTCTGTGTGGGCATAATGGGTTGATGATGAAACGAACACATGTTCGATATCTACTATAACATCAGCGCAGGGTGGTTTCCAGGGACAAAATAATTAAATTCTATTTAGTCCGTATTTTAGATTATAAAAAAATATTGGACACGTATTTTTTCCTTTTTCGATTGAACAAAAAATAACAAAGATATAGCCCATTAAAGTTACGTGTGACGTCACGCCATGCTGCATTTTTTAGCACGGAGTAAAATGACAAAGATATTATCTTTATCATTTTTGGCCTGATTTACAAATAAAAAAATACGTGTCCCTTATTTTTGAATAATCTAAAAGACGGACTAATTAATTTTTTTAGGGCAGCTAGCCCATTCAAACAGTTATTCTTTTGCTTCTTACAGGTACAGCTAACATATATTTTAAACTTTTCCTTGTTCTCCTTACTTACGTAACCATTTTTCTTCAGACATTAGCAGACAATAGATTTTACTTCATACGCTCGTCCCGGCCGTTTGACTTCGTTCAAAATTTGGCCAAGAAGATGCATATCTATGCGCCCGAGCACTTCATCACCGGCGACCAGCTTTACTTCAAGTATAACTCGACGGTGAGATCACAGTTCATTTAACATTATAAACATAAAGATAAAGCATTTTATTTGCTAACATATTCTCGACGTCAGACGCATTAGGTCGGATGTGCGATTTTGGCGTTTTTCAGGAGAGCAAAAAGAAAATTGTGCCATAAGTCGATTTGATTTCTCAAAATTAGTGAGGAATTCTGTATTTTTTTTAATTATTTCAAATAAAACATTAATCTGGCTACAAGTAAAACAAACTTTATTATTTTATTGAACAAATAAAATATATAATAGCTTAATAATATTAGTTTAAAAAAAAATCCATACAGACCTGCTTCTAAAAAACAGAATATCCCCTTTACTTACCGAAACGTATCTGTCATACGACCTTATGCCATTAATTTTGTGTCAGGGCCCTGATATGTTACTTGAAAACGTACATTGTGTCTCTAGGAAATTGTGATAAATTTATGATTAATGTAAAAATACTTTGTTTTATTTATGGCATTGTGGTTGCCATATATAATATGTGGTTGCTATAAAAATATTTTTGTGTCTAATTTTTATCGAGCTGTCTCTTTTTTATGTACAATAAAGTGTTCTCATCTATCTATTTGTTTAGCAAGAATTTCACAAGAATTATTATGATTAATCAGTAGCTGGAAAATCAGTCTCTTTGTGATTGTAGGGAAGGTTTTTGTAGGATGCTTCATATCCCATAGGGATCCACGCAATAACTTCAATAAATCCTTGTGTTTCGCTTCCGCTGCAGGTTTTTGCGTATTTCGTTTAGTTTATGCTAACATTATTTAGTTTTCGACATTTTCGGGTATCTTTAAGTAAGCCGGATTCTTAGCTGTTGATTGTATGTGTGAGCATCGCGAATCATTAGAACATAATATCTTTCCTTCCCAACTAACATAGGTTCTTCGCATACTACTTTTAATGAAGTGCATTTTAATGTTTATTACATCAAATTATGACATTAAGGGGTGACTGAAAAAATTGAATTTTTTGTGACGTCTGGTTGCAATTACCGGTACCTTCAATACTTTTAATACTTTTATAAAAAAATAAAGGACACCTCACCATTGCGACAAACGCTCTTATCTCGACTGACTCCTCTTTTTTAGGGTATCAAGGAAGTACTGGACTCATTGCGAGTGAATAACGTGAACATAAAAGTGTTGTCAAACAAGCATTCCAAGCCAATTCAGTATGATATGAAGGAGAAGTGGTATGGCATTAAATACCGACGGGAAGGTAAGTTCCGCGTAACAAACAATCGGGTTCAAATAAATCTAAGCGGTCGCGCACACTGACGGCCTGTTAATCGACAGACGAACATGAATGCGACTGACAGCTGTTAACAGAGTGCGTATACTGAGTTTTTTCATTCACTCTCGACAGTGAGAGCGTTTGCAGTTTGTATAGGAGTGATAAAGCGCGCCACATAGTTGTCTCTTTGTCACTCCTATGCAAATCGCAAACGCTCTCGCTATCGAAAGTGAGTGAAAAAACTCAGTATACGCACTCAGAGTGCTTATACCGAGTTTTTTCCTTCACTTTCGATAGCGAGAGCGTTTGTAATTTGTATAGGAGTGACAAAGCGCGCCACCTAGTAGTCTCTTTGTCACTCCTATGCAAATCGCAAACGCTCTCGCTATCGAAAGTGAATGAAAAAACTCAGTATATGCACTCAGAGTGCTTAGTGCGAGTCTTTTTAACTACTCGATCGCGTTAACGTAAACTCATATTCTATAGGAGTGACAAAGCGCGCCAGCTAGTTGTCTCTTTGTCGAATCGCGATAACGCGATCGAGTAGTTAAAAAGACTCGCACTAAGCACTCTGAGTGCATATACTGAGTTTTTTCATTCACTTTCGATAGCGAGAGCGTTTGCGATTTGCATAGGAGTGACAAAGAGACTACTAGGTGGCGCGCTTTGTCACTCCTATACAAATTACAAACGCTCTCGCTATCGAAAGTGAATGAAAAAACTCGCACTAAGCACTCTGTATACTAACGAGAAACCGAGGGTAGATTAACAGTATCCTATTCTGCAGTGTGTATAGCTTGTATAGGCTACTCTATAAATACAACACATCGTGAGACCTGTTCAGTTAGCTCTGAAAAGTCTTCGAATCGAATAGTTAGTCTTTAAGTTATACTAACTGTATCATTTTACCGGAGTAACTGTAATGTGCTTGGCTTAAATGTTACATACATTTGTTTGTTCAATTATAGAATTGAAGGAAAGGAAATAGTTCGAAAGGAGAATGACCAAAAACAGTATATTTTGCACTTTAAGCATTTATACCTCAAAATGTTTCTTTTGAAAAATGATTTCATAGTTCTATTTGATAAAATAAAAGAATCAGGGGTTTGAAAGTAAAAATTAAAAAGTATCTGTATTGATTGTATAACTTCAGTGAGAGACGATAATGCACGTACCGCGAATGCACATCCTGAGAACGTACGCCCTGGTAATGTACAGCCATTGAATCCGTGTACATGTACATGGATTCCCGTCCGCACGTTCTCGGGTCGTGCGTTATCAGCGTTTCTAAACGAATCCCAAAAGGAATACCTCACACACTCCAGTAAAACGAGCAAAACCTATGATGTGAACAACGTAGTTGATTGTATTCTCTGTGATGTGAACGAGGCACCGAATGGTCACCGATTCCAGGGCTATACGTTCCGTATGGACCGGACAGGAATGCACATCCCGATAATTGGTGTCATTTGGGCACGAATTCCCGGGCTGTACATTCTCATGCCCTACATTCTCGGTCCGTGCAATAGTAACCCACTTCAGTCACTCAATACAGATTACAAACACAGATTAGATTAAATTATTGCAAAAATCGCAAAAGGTGTACTGTGTTCTACATTGCGAAAGTGCAAACTGCAAACGGGGAGTTTGTGACGGGAATTCAAACGAGCGGTTTTATTACGGTTTTATTTTTGCAAATTGATCCTAGTGGATTTCATATTGTTAAGTTAATGTAGTTTAGTGTTAAAATGACCATGTGTAATGTGTATGAACAATCCAACTGGCCCTTTTGGAAATCGTTGGGAGATTCTAATGTCCATCAGTGGACGTCCAATGGCTGAAATGATGATGATGATGTATGAACAATATGTGGAATAAATAACTAAAATAACCGCAATTGTGGGCTTAGGATAGTCTTGTCTCAATTGTGCGCAGGACCTAAGACTGTTTATGCTTATCAAAAATTATCTCTTTGTCCCCCATTAGGCACCTTAAACATTGCGAATTTTTGCAGTGACATACTCGTAGTCGCGATTTAGACGATTTGCTAGTGCATGGATACACTCGCAAATCGTCCATCGTTACACACACACGCTATCTGCAAAAAGTCGCAGTATGTAAACTCCTGCATATTTGGCTAAAAGCATAAATAATCTGTGGCATAAAGAACAAACTTCTTCCGTAGGAACGAACCTCAGAATAAGGGAGGAACGAACTGATAATTACCTATGCTTATAATTAAAACTAAAAGGTGAATGCCAATCCAAAATAATACCAAACCACCAAAGTTGTCATAACCTCAAAACATGGGCTCAAAATTAAGATTTCTCGAAACTCCCATCTAATATTTTCATAATATTTTTCCTGCATAATCCAGAGCTAATTTTTTATAGTTTACCGTTGGTTTCATCAATGTGCAAGAAGACGCAAAAATAGACGAACTCTATAAGAGTTCGTCTATTTTTAAAATTGATCATTTTCCTTTTTAGATTTCGACAAATTAGCCCTCATTTGTTTCGTTGTATCCATAGCATGAGTGTATAAAAACATAAAGGTAAATTATCTTCTAATATGTAACTATTTAAAGATCTTGAGTCAGTGTTTGTTACTGGCTCCTCCGAAACGGCTTCTATGGGATGGGTTTAAAAAGGTCGTTAAAAAGTTAATTGGCAAAACAACATTACCGGGTTAGCTACTATTGTGCGGCCGCTGGGAGTTTACGATCCTGACACAATGTCTGTTTCATATGACTAGTGTAAAATTCATTGGGTCAAAAGAATGGAGAAACAGCGAAACTAACAAAGTTACACAAAACAATCACGATTTATTCAGCAATTGACATTATAGAATATAATTTACATTTTTGCAGTACATACCTTAGTAATAGTAGGAGCCGTTTTCACAAAATAAAGTCACCTCAAAAGGAATTTCACTCGGCGAAAGTCGGGAACAGAATGCCATGCCAAGATGGCGCGCTGCCACAATTCTGTCACGTTGATAGCTAGCGCGCCATCTTTGCACCGCGTGTTTCCGCTTAACTAGTTTTAAATTTTATTTATTAATTTTTAAATTAATCGAACACTATTAATATTTAATTATATTTAAAACAATAATATTTTAATACGCATAATCACACATTTACAAAGATACGGTAAACACTGAAAATAATATTGCTAACACTAGTGATGGGAGAAAAGCAACGTTATCATTCCTGACGTTATTCTTAACTAGCTTTTGCTACTGACTCACGATTAAGTAGTTTTGTTTTATAGACGACCTTCACTCAGTCATCTCTTGTGCTATTTTCGCAGGCATTTTAGAAGGGTCATCATCTTTTTTGTGCCGAATGGCGGTGAAGTGTTGTGGCGAGCTGTGCGACCTTTTATTTGGGCCCAGATCAGCTCAATCGCTTTGTACGGCAGTGGTACGGAGAGATTCTGAGAACGCGATGATCTTTTTCTAAAGCCTGTTCATCAACTTCGTATCGTTAAAGGGACCATTATTATTTTCGTTATTTTTGGTACGTCACTACAAAAAAATACGGTTGACATAACCTTGTGACAGCGTAGTAAGGATTTTACGCACGAACATTAAATATTGATTTCTTCTTATTTCACATTTAAATCACTGTGCAATATAATATTTAAAGTAATTGTACAACAAGCGACGCTTACCATGAATTGGACAAAATGAAAAGAAAGAACTTCCTAATAAGGTGTCAACCTATTCAATTACAACAATAAAATTAAGCCGAAGAAATGTAATCTAAAATAGACCAAATGATTATAGCCACTGTTAAAATAGAATAAAAATCTCACTAAAACAGGAGAATTGATGATTTCGGCCGTACCAGCCGTTGACAATATAGGCAGGCACTGACTTAAAATCAGCTTTGAGGGCTCACTCCCTGAATACAACGCTGAATCACGCTGCCTTTTTAGGCAACTTAGACACACCATAGGTTTTTTTTTGTTTAGTCTGTATTGATTTTTTCAGTTCTTGGTAATATTGTGCCATTAATCTGCTAATTGAATCATGTAACTACTACGTTGCATGATTTAAAGAATAGTTGAAGAATAGTCGCAGAACGCATGAAAAAACAAATTAAGAGGGAACATCACGGGCTAGAGAGTTGAAAAATAGGTATTCGTAAAATCTATTGCTGTCGCGCGATGCCCGAAGAAGCGAGCTATCAATGTGTGAATGGGACTGTCAATGTGTGCGTGGCACGCCGCCGCGCCGCACACGCCGCCGCCGCCGCCGCCCGCCACGCTCGTGAGCGGGCCGGGTGTAGTCTGCAAGTTGATTTCGTTCGACGCGGCGGCGGCGTGCGCGGAGTGTTGTTTCGTCTTTGCATTAGTATATTGTATTACCTACTGCTCTTTGTTTGACTCTGGCTATTGTTTACTGGACATTTTATTTTGTGGAGCTCAGGCTTACTTTACGAAAAAATTAAAAGAGACGATGTATTTTGCCAGAAAATCGATTCGATATTAGAAACTTTTTATATCGATTGTCTGTTACTAGATCGAAAAATAATCCGCTCGTTTTTTATAGATCCAAGTTCATTATTGATCCGATTCCCATTTCATTCAATATCCGTTTCAACCAATCCCCATTTTCCCATTCCCGCGACGGTCGTATACCCACCACGAAATTTAACACGCTCCGGACCATTTTTTTTATAGATCAGAGTGAGAGAGAAACGGTTTGACCACTGAAAAGTTTTTTATACCTAACTTTAGATATACTTTCAACATTATTCTGCCATGCTAAGAGCAGTAAGTCGGAAATTTCAAAGTTGAGAAAATGGAGGACAAAGTTTTGTATTACATTTTTACTTACTTCTACTTTAGCTTATAAGTTTTTGTATGTGTGATTTTTTCAATATGTAGCTTAAATGGAGTTCTTTCATGACACATGCTTAATTATAATAACTAAATTACTATTTAGTTATTATAATATATTATTTAATTGACAAAAACTCATAATATTTCTAGTACGAGTTAAATCTATTTGTACTGATTGCTTTGAATAACCGCAGTAAGTACCCCAGTTACTGCTTTAATACTAAGTATTCCATACATTCGATGTATGGACCCATATAACATCTTAGTTATATAACATAACTAAGATGTTATATGGGTGAATATACGGTATTTGATATTTTTGTGTCCCAGAAGAAAATGTAATGTGTTCCATTCAATATTGATAATTTCTCTATTTGACACAATTTTTTAATGGGTAATGATGAAGGCCAGAAGATTTTTCCATTTTTTTGAATTTCATAAGCACGAGAGGAAAATGTTTTACCAGAGGACTGACACTATTGGCAGAGTAGTCACAAATTAAAGCAGGGAAGTGACAGGCCATTGATTATAGCTAAGAAAGGGGACACGTATTAAATAAAACATGAAATATGCAGACGAGTGACGCCAGAGGAGTGACAAAATCGTACAAAACCTACAAAAACATATCACTCGCTTTTCTGATCACCGTTTAACGTAATACATGACATCTACACACTATAAACATTGCATTGTGCAAATATACAATTTCGTAACTATAAAATACAAAAACATAGACTTGCCAGAGGAAATATTCCAACGACTGGCAGAAACACGCTTTCCTACAGTGAATCGCAAATTAACGCTATATTATAAGAATTTTGTTCAACGTCATTAGCTTGTTTCTAACTTAACACTATTGTATGCGCGTAGTTCATGGACAAAAACATACCTTTGCGGTTTTAAGTCTTGATTGTAACGTGACATGAAAGTAAGTTATTTTTCTTTATGTTAATAAAAATTTTTACTGTATATTTTGATGAAATATGTTTCGATGTTTATAAAAGCATATGATCATATTTAAAAAAAACATAATGGCATACGTATTTAAAAATATCTCGCCATAAAATCATTATAATCTAGAAATGGGGAGGCCAGAGGAATATACATTTACAACTATTTTTAACGATTAATGTCTTAAATTAAACAATTATCGTGAATAGACTATGTGGGCCAAATAAAAGACCATATTCTTTAATGCTTAAGCATACGGACGCAATAATATAATAAGTTTAACATAATATTTGTCCATGGACCATAGAAATTCAAATAGCGTATATTGACCCATATAATAAGCAATAATCACAATATAAAAGATAATATAGTGAGACATCTATACTTACGAACCTTGAAATGTAGTAAATTACCTAAAGTTTTTTTCTACAAGGCTTCGTTTAATTTAACGAAACCTACAAATATGCTACAATTCAATCTTCAGGAGCTATTACACCTACAATATTTGTTACTTTTTATTGAGTTAATATGAAAAAAAATGTGCCAAAGAAATTATGCAATTTGAACCATTTTCTGAAAATAACCCTTTTAGAGTTTGCTTGCCGTACTGAATCGATAAAATCTGAAAAATTATACGTTTTTGTTTTCTTTGCATAGCTTGTTAAACCTGGTGTAGGAAGCTGTCGACTAACTTAAAAGAGTGACTAGGCTCAAATTATTTTAATTTTTATCGCATGTAAATGCTGGCTTTTAATAATGTACACCAAAAAACTGAAAACAGCGAAATTTTTGTTTTTCGCGCAACAATTATCCATCCATATTACTAGGTACTTCTTGAGTTTTCTTTTTAAAGTTCTGTACCCAAAGGGTAAAACGGACCCTATTAACGGACTGTTGGTCCGTCCGTCTGTCCGTCCGTCTGTCACCAGGCTGTATCTCATGAACCGTGATAGTTAGACAGTTGAAATTTTCAAATGATTTGAGATTAAAGCAGTAAGTGTGATTAGTGCTGACATTCTAAGTTAACATTTGTTGATTAAGCTCATTTACACAACAATAATGTTCACACACATACAAATATAAATACAGACTGTTTTTATTATTAGCAAAATAGAACATAGATTTTGGATGTACAGTAATTAACGTGAAGTAATTTGCTTTTACGCTAAGAAAACAAAATCATTTCATTGACTTACTGCTGTTATGCTTCATGGTATTTTTAGGTTCCAGTGAATTTGGAAAAAGGGGGAGTAGACTAGTTTTTAGAACATGACGCGGCGATTCAGGATATGTACTTAACTAATTTTTTGATAAAAATCGACTTATTGCTCTTACTGTTAGCGCGGCAGTATTGATATTAGTGTGCTTTGAGCATTTCAATAAGTAATATAAAAGGTTTATAACCTACTTATTATTTTCCAACAATCGAACAACACAATAATCTGCTAAATGCACTTCACGTAAAATACTCTAACTAGAAATATCGATATCAATGAACAACACTAAAGTATCGATAAAATTATCGACTACGTGTCACGTCGCTAGTGTATGTATACGTAGTCCGCGCCTCCCCAACCTCAAGCCTCCCCCCGCAGAGCGCGATAGAGACAACTGCAGCTTGGACCGAAAATACCAATTAAAAATACACAAAATCAACGATTCGTAGTCCCCTGATTTCTTCTCCAAAACTTAACCAATTTAAGTACTTTTTTCATAAATAATTAAAGAAACTCCTATGTTCCTATGTTTTCCTTTTTTTGTATAATCTAGTAAAATTGCTTTTCTGATTTTTTGAATACAGTGGAAAATTGGGCTAATTTTTTAGGTTTTTGAATGTTCATATCTCTTTTAATAATAAATTTAGGAAAAAAAATCAAAATATAGTGACATGCGTATAGTAGCCGTAGATTTTATGGAAAAAAATATTGCTCTACTGGCATTATCCAGGGAGGACACAGGGGACTACGTTTGTATGGAAAAACTGCCGTTATGTTTCCTCTTAATTGTGAACCGTCCCTTTTTTTGAGCTGCACCTTACCAACCCACCACTCGTCACTCCCTTCCAGCAATCCCACAAGAGTGGCTCCAGCGCTGGACAAATGTGGCTGCTTACCCCGAGTTCCAAATCCCAGAGAAGAACATTTACATCACCACCAACTTTGACGTCATCCCTCTAGCAACTCCTTACGTGGAGACAGCTGGAAGACTCGGCTTGGATCTTGAACACAGCTCCTTACATGATATTTGGATCAAATCAGCCAATCAACAGGCAGTGACGAAGAAGTTCCAGAAAGATACTCTTATTGCAAATGTTAATAACTTTAGGTTTGTGTTGAACGCTTTAAAACCAAAGGCCGAGGTCCGAGCGACGTTAAAAAATATTTTCGGCTTAGCGACACTCGGTCTTCGGCATTTTTCTTGACGGGAACTACTGATGAAAGTTTTCAGTGAACGTAAACACCAGACCATTTACTCTCGATACTTTTACAAACTTTTGCCTTCTCTTTTGTTTACTCGGTTCGGACTAACTTAATCAATTGAGTAACGTTTGCTTTTCCACCTTTCTGCATTCTGCTTAAATGCGTTTTTGCAAACAAATACTGACGTCGTCTATGCATATTATTTGCTGCTATATGTTTGTCTCAATTAACACTCACCGGAACACACCCAAGAGGCGATTGGGGTAGAGACTTTGGGGCCATAGGGTCAGGAGGCGAGATCTCATCGCGCCTAGTTGACGCCTCTGGATCTCGGAGGGCTGGTGCCTCCTTTGGCCAAATGCTAAGCCTCGCCATACAGCGAAGCAATGCCCCCAGCCTTTTCGGAACTCTACCGGCCGACAGCGATCTGGCTCCAATATTTTATTTAAATTAGAAAATAGGTGTAGACAAATAGAATATTCTTTATTGTCCATTCTGTACAATAAGTATCGGGAATGGACGATTTTTTCATAGTTCCAAATTAAAATTTTGTATTTTTTTGTTGTTGTTAGATTGGCGCAACTGTTTTCCATTTATGAGTTTGAGATGCATCGGTTATTTAGATTAAATACCTACAATGTTTTTAGTTACATCATATCTAGTGTGTGTTGCGAATTTCATAAAGGACAAAAACATCAAACAAAAAGTTTGCCTTAAATTTTGCATCGTCAATGGAATTTCGTGTTCGGAGTCCCTGAAATTTTTTCAGAAGGGTTACGGCATTGGATTTCGGTGAATCGACTTTATCAAAAACATGTGATTATGAGTGGCACAAAGCATTCAAAATTAATCGAGATGTGATGAAAGATTTGCCCCGCTCTGGTAGGCCATCAACTGAAGTTAAAACACCGCAAAAGTGAAGGAAATAGTGACTGAAAATCCCCATTCAAGCTTGTGAGAGATTGCCGCTGAACTTTATGTATTATTTGAGCGTTATGTGGCGTTTAAGAGAGCAAATTCGACGAAAAAGACCAGATTCTGCGGAAAGAAAATTGTTGGATTTTGTACCACGATAATTCGCCTTGGCACAAGGCCATTTTTTGGCCAAAAACTCAACAAACACCACCGAACAACCCCCTTATTCATCAGATATGGCTCTAGCCGACTTTTTTCTTTTTTTCTAACGTCAATTTACATTTCGTAGCACTCGCTATCATTCGGTAGAAGACATAAAAGAGAATTCGCGGCGGGAACTGAACTTGAATTTTTTTTTTTCATGATTTTATTTTTCGTTGGTGTAAAGTGTATCGTTTTTATAAGAGCATACTTTGAAGGCGATAAAATAAATTTGGATGAATAACTAACATTTTGTGTATCATTGATCTTTTCTCGGTACTTTCTTGACAGAGTAGTATGTACACCAGGAATTACACAAGAGATTTGACAATAACATAGTTCAGTACAATTGGTGCCGTACTGACTGAAGATAGTGTAGATTACTTTTTTATTATTATTTTTTGTTTTTTAAATACTACATAAACTATTCTAATATTTAGAATATTTGTTATTGCTTACAGAAATTACTTAACAGAAATAAAAATAAATCTTCTCTTCTGTGCCATCTCACACGACTCCGACATTTAATCTTAATCTCTGCAGACTGTACCAGCCTAATTTGTTCCGCAAGAACAGTCACATGGAGGTGTGGTACAAGCCGCAACTAAGGTGGCCCACATGCATCGCGATACTATACTTCTACTTCATATTGCCACTCAGTCTGCAGACGCCTAAGGAGTGAGTAATATCAAAGTTTTAGAAGAAAATAAAGAAAGTAAGAAAGAAGGAAAGGAAAGAGGAAGGGAGGGAGGTAAGGCGAGAGGGTGGGAGGGGGATTAGGGTGGGAGGGGGATTATTAGGAAGCAAGGAGGAGAACGATCCGGACCAATCCGGACTTGGCCCCCGTGGTGGAGTATGGCCTGTACCTTCCTGAGGGAAGAGACCCGTGCCCCTCGGTGGGGACATAATGGGTTGATGATGATGATGAAGGAGGAGAAGGCAGAAATTCTTTCAGCGGTAACTGCACTGCAAGCTATTTTATCCATTATAGGTGTGAACATCAAACTTGATGGCTACGAAAAAAATGATATTGTAAGAACTCATAACATGCACACTAGGTTTTATCAGGCAAGGCATGTAAATCTACATTCAATTGCGCTATTTGCAAACGCAATCACTATAGAAAGTTCCAATGAGGGCTTTTCAATGACTGTCAGTTGATTTAATTAAAAAAAACTAGATGGCGCTGAAAGAAGAACAAAAAGTCATCATACGTTTTAATTGTTGTACATCGTTCTTAATCTGTGATAATCTAAACATCCTCTTTGCAGTCTGTGATCTAAGTTACACCTTGTTTGTTTCGAAACTGTTGTAACTTGTAAGTTGTCGAAGTATTTCACTTTGTTCATTACATACATACGTGAATTGTGTCTTTAGTCATGACTAGCTCATGCACTGTGCATTTTTGTAAAAACATAGGCACTCACCCTTTTCCTAAAGATTAAGTACGTAGAGTCTGACAAGCGAGTCGTGGGACGCGATTTATTTCGAATTCTTCATATGGCGACACTGCTGACTGTCAAACTTAGGAATTTCAGCTGCAAGTAGTACAGTCCAAACAGTTTGATACTCGTCCTAGATTTAATTAAGAAAAAATCTTTTGTTTTTTTCAACATATTTTTATAAAACATACGAGTAATAATGTTTTAAAACTTGCATGAATTATTTCTTGTTTTGAGGTCTGTCGGATGACGAAAATTTTTAAAGTCAGATCGAAGACTTAGTCAAAGAACTCAAAGATGTTGAGATAAAAGATCTGATTACGTCTTATTCCAGTTATTAGGTGATCATAATCTGCCAACTAACACAATTATAATTATTGTTGTTATTGCAGAAGTTGATGTTAATACAATGAGAAGGATAAAAAAGCAAGGTTCCTTAACCTTCCGTATACGAGGTGGGGTATAACATACCCCAGCGGTAAAAAAATCGTTGCAATTTATAAACGAAAAAAACGCGCAAGTTGGTTTTCTCAGTAGCTGCAAATGAGACGTTGCCGCTCCTATCCATGCGAAAAATTTAGTCCGGCGTCGGCCACAAATCGTATGACACGTGCGTAAAGTGCACTTGGGTATCACACACCCCACCTTGTATGGCGCGTGACCCAAAAGGTAAGCGTAATTACTTTTGTTTTTTAATCATTTATATGTTTATTTCGGTGTTTAACGCGATTAAATATTATTTTTAGGTAATAGTTTAACTAAAAAATGTATTGGTTAGCGGATGAAGATATATTACGAGCACTGACAGGAGAAGACGATGATGACAAAGAGTCAGAACAAGAATCGGATGGTAATGCAGATCATATCAGTGCTCAAAGCAATACAGATAGTGAAGTGGATGCTGACATACCGTCTTCGGATTCAGACAGTGATGACTTACCACTCTCGAAGTTGCAACAAGCTGGTCACACAGAATAATTATATAGGAAAAGATGGGGTAAAATGATTAAGATCTGATTCATTATTGTTTGTTTTTACTAAATTGTTAATGTTCAAAACTACTTATATTGTAGTCTTATAGGTAAATTAAGAAGACTGGATTCTAATATTATGTAGTGTAGTATGGTTTTGATGTAGTTAATGTTTTCGTTTGGCTTATATTTATGTTTGGACAAAATTAATTGCAGACTCCAAACTAATTAGGTAGACAAATAATGAAGTTAAGCAAAAGTATCAAGATAGTTTATTCAGTCTATATGCAGGGTTAACTACTAAATGATTTTTAAGTTTCCCGCCAGAGGCTTGTGCCACGACTCACTTGTCACACTCTAAACTACAATGGATCCAAGCGATAAAACATAACATGTTATGTGAGGTCAGCACCATCTATCGGTAACTTGGGTACTCATTTTTTTTAATGACGCTTTGAAAAACTCTCATTGAAGCCTTGCGAATCTAGCTAGGCTTCCAGTGCGGCCTCTCACGACGGACGCAGCTGTTACGTGCAACTGCTAAGCAACTGCTAAGCGCAGACTACACGCCGCCGCCCCCGCCTCGAAGCCGGCGTAATTTCGAGTCCGTGGCTCTACTTTCGATTCAATGTATAGGACATTCTAATAAAATTATTAATTCGCGCAGTAAATTTGAAAATAACAATTGTTTTACACTCTAGTCAAGGTTTGGAATTAGAAGGTTATTACACTGCCTACAAAAAAAATAAATCCGGACAAGTACTGTACCAGTCTCTACAGATTGTCACCTTTTAGTCCGGATTTACTTACGGGTGTTGTTATATCGGAAGAGTCCGACACCCGTAAGTAAATCCGGACTAAAAGGTGACAATGTGTTGTGCTTACGAAAGTTTTAGTTCAAAAAAAGTCTCTACAGAGTCAACTTATTCAGTATTAAAGTCAGTCAAGTGGCATTTCGACTCTTCCAGATTGTGCCTTCTCGACTTATGGAACGACGTCGTACAGCACGGGCTCAAGGTAACCCCTCATCGCTTAGTGCTTATTTTACAACTCGGACCTACATGGTCAGAACCTTTCCAATCTTGTATCACAGAAACAGTCCAAGATGAAATGGAATGTTACTATAATACATAAATAATTTAACAAAATTCAAGCAATCAGAAATATTCAAAGCCATACCCCAGCCGGCTTCGAATCCCAGCTGGGGACAAAAAAAATAAACCCAGGCCTTGGATGTTTACATGTTTGTTCTCACGACACAGGATAGTGTGGGGCCAGAAGCAATGTATGTATCTGCCAGGTGCCTGTATGTAAATGTTATGTTATGTTATACGAAAATCTTTGTAAAATTTTAAGACTATTATATTCTAAGGGACTCCACACACGACGGCTATAAGGTAAGGATGTATATTATAGCACGATATATCTCATTACATCTTTCCATAGAAATCGTCAGGAGACCACACACGACAGCTATAATATACATCCTTACATCTTCGTACCTTAAAGGTACTGAGCGATACGAAGATGTATATTTACCTTTCGATATCTTTCAATATCTCCCAATACCTTTCCGTATATTACGATATATCTTCCTTCGTAAAGGGTGTTCAAAAAGTTTCTTGGTGATTCAAAAAACTCCACTAGGAGTCTTATGTCGCTAAACGACATAGGTATTCAGAGTCCTATCTCAAAAAAATCATTTGCTCCACATTTTGCTCCATATAAATAGTCTCGCTAAAGGCCGGTTTCCGAATTGAGAGTTTCACTTAAATATTTAAATAACGTTCTGTCACGCTCTTTTCTGAGAAACTTGACGAGACAGCACTAGAGTTAGCTGCACTAGAGTTACTTAGCGAAATTCTCAATTCAGAAATCGGCCGTAAGCTACGTTTCGTAAGCCTGAGGAAGGTATAGGCCATACTCCGCCACGGGGGCCCAAGTCCGGATTGATGGAGGCTTGTAAGACTAGTGGTCTTGCTCTATGGCCTCTGACTTGGCTTAACGACTGCCATCTATCGACGGCAGCCAGCACCAACTGCTTAACATGCCTTGCGAAGTATGGAAACGCTCGGAAAAATGCCATTAGCGTTAATCATAAACGGTCACCCATCCGCGCACTGAACGCGCCCTATGTTGCTTAACGTTCGTGATCGTTTAAGATCACTCAGGCGGCCAGGGCTGCGAGCAATTCTTCGATTCAGTCGATTGATACACCTCCTGTGGTTGACTGGTAGAAAATGCTTGTAGCATTAAGTCCGCCGCGTTGCCATTGTATTTTTTAATTATGTGCAATAAACGTATTAATAATAATAATAATTGATGACCTATGATTTTATAAATATAACATAGGAAGTTACAACTTGTATATAGTGATGGAATATAACATTAAAGTTGCCTTTAACATGAAGGATAGTAACAAAAATCAATCTACCTCAAGAAAAGAAAAAAAGTGTAGTAACACAGTGGTCATCAATTTTGTAATTATATCATGCCTGTCCACTTGCTGGCGATGTCTGATAATTCCGCATATAATTTAAACTCTTCGGAATTTTCCTTACTTTATTTGATGTTCAATGCACATCGTTCTATTTTTGGCACATGTGCCAACGCATACGCGCATCAAAATCTCAATCATCTTCTGATGAACTACCTATCTATTAAATCTAGTAGTAAGTCGACAGATCCATAACACCCTGTATAACGCCTTAGCAGCTGGAACGTGTGTCGGTCGAGACGTATGTCAACGAAATGAAGCGAAATATACATTACGTTACCTGTTCCGTGTGTGATACTTTAATATAATGTAAAGCTATACCTCCCGGGATGTAATGTATATTATAGCAGTCGTGTGTGAAGTCCCTAAGCCACTTGAATTATAACGGACTTTTGCAAGCATTGTATAAATATTTGAAAAAAAAATTGCTTCCATAGCTCTAAGAAATTTCTTAGTTTGTTTTCCTTATAGTTTTTCATTTATTTTATTACAGTTCTAGTCCCCTACATTTTTTAACTTTTCTACAAGCAGTTCTTTAGCCAGAAGATGCGGGAAATGGATTTAGCGTAACACGGTCTAATTTTTTACTTATCTATTTGTAAATTTCGTAGGATGATATTTATCGGGCAAGCTTGGGCGACCTATGGCAGTCGATGTACATACAGAACAGGGGAGCGATGCTGTATATAGGAGGCTACAGCCAACACCTACACGTAAGTATCATTTGATTGATTCAATCACAGCTAAAAATTTTGTTTGCCGCGACGACTGAGTAGTCATCATCAACCCATTATGTCCACACCGAGGGGCACGGGTCTCTTCCCTGAGGAAGGTATAGGCCATACTCCACCACGGGGGCCAAGTCCGGATTGGTGACTGAGTAGTGCTTAAGGCTATATCAGTAATACATGCACTTATAACTTATATTTCAAAACCGTTTTATGTCCCCACCGAGGGGCACCGGTCTCCTGTGGTCCCTGAGGAAGGCATATGCCATACTCCACCACGGGGGCCAAGTCCGGATTATTGGAGGCTTGTAAGATTATAGTGGCTGGTCTCACTGTCAGAAGTTCTCAAGCCACCCTAAGGTGGCGGCACCCTTGGTGCCGGCTGCCGTCGATAGATGGCAGTCGTTAAACCAAGTCAGCGCATTAGGGCAGCTTGAAAACTTCTGACAGTAAGACCAACCATTAGTCTTAAAAGCCTGCACCGCATGGTATGGCTATTCCTTCTTCAGTGAAGAGACCCGTGGCCCTGGGGACATAATGGTTTGATGATGAATGCACACTAATAGCCAAATACAAACCTATGCATAATAAAACGCGCCTGCGCTCGCGGTTTTCATAGAGTGTACGATTGTCATCTTTCTTGTTTTACGGCGTTCTAACTCTTTTAAAGTGACTTAGTTACTTTACTTAAGCTCCATGGCCACTGACTTAGTACCGTGTGGCCCTGGTCACTCAAGGGATATGGGCCGAGGTCGCGTAAAAGACGAGGCATGTTTTATTATTTGATAGAAATATTGGACCTAATATGACACTTAATTTCGAAATCAAAACACACACTTATTACATTCGTGTGCTTTCGGCAAAAACCGAAGCCTACTTTAGAGCCCGAGGTATATTCTAGAAGCTAACAGACTGAACATTCTGAATGAAAGTGAATTGGATTAACGACTCGTCTTCTCCAGCGCGTTTCTTTTGGGGAGCAAAGGGCTGTGACTCCATTTGAATCCGAAAAATACAAAATCAACTCTACTATTATAATAGAATTTTCGTTACCACAAGAAGTGCTGTCAGGCGTCGAACAGGGTATAAACGATATTTCTGCGGCGGAAAAAGTGATTCGAGAACGGGTTCAGGCGCATGAAACTTTGTATAGAGGCTGTTGGAGAGTGCTCTGAAAACATTTGTTACTAAAGTAATACATATTAAATTATTTTATTTTATTTTCCCAAAAAAATATGAGTATTCTAGATATTTTTACGTATAATTCGCGATTCCTTACCACGTAGTTGAAATTAATTTATTGTTTTTTTATTAATTGGTGGTTACCTTCGAGTTCTATAAGAAAATCATTCATCATCATCATCAACCCATTATGTCCCCACCGAGGGGCACCGGTCTCTTCCCTGAGGAAGGTAAGGGGAGGTATGAGGAAGGTATGAAGGGAAGAAAATCATTAATGTCTTCAATTTGCAAAAGCATTTTGGCGTTGTGGTCATGACCATACTACGAGTACGATAAAGAATACCGTCTGCGTCACTTACTTTTAAAATGTTTTATAAAGTTTTTGATTAAGCGTATTTTGAAGGCAGTCTTTCAGGTTGTCTTTATTGACTTGGCGTCATCTTATAAAACCTATATTCTTACCAGTTGCTTGTAGAATCGACCACGAGCAGTATGCGCACTGCCACGGAGGATTTGACGCCGAAAATGTTTGAGGCACTGCGCGAGGTGCGCGCGCGCACCTACTATAACGACCTAATCGAGCCCTCTGCGCTATCCGAGTAAGTGAGACCTTCATTTTTGGTTTCGAAAAACAGTACGCCATTGCCAAGAAGGTGGTGCATGGCAGGTAATATATTATGTTAATTTTATCTCTTGTTATCGAGAGATTTAAATTAAAAATGTTTTACAGCAATTCTTATAAGCTTTCTTTGAAACTGTAGTAGACTGCACAAGAGTAACATTTTCAATTAAAAAAGATAAAACAATGGAATAGCCAAGTTTAGCTTAGTGTTAAAAAGTTGATTTTACAGGTATGTTTTACATGTCACTTAATTTTTGATAACTGGTATTGCGTTATCGGGCACTGACAACAGCTTGAAGCCGGTTTGGCATACCGTACACGAGGTTTCGGACCCGATCTTGGGGAATATTTTCCCAATCGTTAATCAGGCCCTGTTCTAGTGCCTTGAAGGTAGTAAACTTTAGGCTGCGGCTTTTGACAAGCTCATCTCAGGCGTGCTCAATCGGGTTGAGATAAGTACTTCTTTATCCATCCCAAGCCAAGCCATCTGAATATACTCTTGCACGACCTGAGCCGTGTGTGACCGGGCATTATGATGCATCAGGATCGATCCATCACCCATATTCGCTAAATACGGGCATACTCATTGACAATCTCTTGGGCATATCTTTCCTCAGTCACAGTGCCATTTTCTATGGCCGCTAGCTCTGTGCGACCTTACAGTACATGTATGGGCTGACATATTATGTCAGCCCATACATGTACTGTATACTGCCTCCACTGTACTGGATTCTTTCTGAGACGCAGGTTCGATGCTATCGCTCACGCCTGAATCAGAAGTGTGAAATGAGAATCAATGAGGCCAGCGGCAATTTGAACTTGCAATTACTAAAAATTTTCTACCATGAAATAGACCTAAGAAATCAATGTGTAACCATGTCCAAGGTTCCGTT
Organism: Yponomeuta plumbellus; assembly: GCA_947310845.1. Classification (NCBI taxonomy): domain Eukaryota; kingdom Metazoa; phylum Arthropoda; class Insecta; order Lepidoptera; family Yponomeutidae; genus Yponomeuta; species Yponomeuta plumbellus. The sequence goes on along the minus strand of OX371212.1, from coordinate 10,412,659 downwards.
AAATAATATTTAGACTATAAAGCATCATAAGTTTCCTAACCACTGTGATTATAAATTTTAGTTTCACTATAATTAAGAATAGTGATAGATCTCTTGTTATGCATGTTAATTGTAAATACCTAAATATGTGTATACACCTGAAAAGGTAGAACATGGAGATCCAAATGTAAGCAACTACGACCGCTAAACGTAGCCTATGTTTTTGACACAATAAATCCATTCATTCAATTCATTCAGGTTCTAGAAGGTCGATCGGGGACGGGGACGGTAGACGGGTGTGGCACACTCGCGGCACGCGCGCTCCACATCGACCACCATCACACGTAGCTTGATTGCCGAACACTTCACAGAATTTTACGCTGATACCGGCCAAATTGAAACGTTTATCATCACCGCGTAATTTATTGCAACTTACATTAACAGTTGGTACTCCTATACTTTATACTCCGGAACCCCCACGCACTGTGCCTTTTGGCAGCCGTATCGCGTCGGGCTAGAGCCCGCGAAGCCTCTTTTACGGGGTTGTGCGGCCACCACACACCGCCACCGTCGTGGGGTCGCTTGAAACGGTGGTCAGAGCCCCCACTCTCGCCATCCACGACCCCGGTCTCCTTTTAGTCGCCTGTTGCGACAGGCAGGAGATACAGTAGCCCTATTTTAAGCTCGGGACTGCAGGGCTTTGGTAGTCCTATACCTAACTCTTATGACCATTGTCTTTGAACTAAAACTTTCGTAAGTACTACGCATTGTCACATGGTATTAATCCGTGTCATATTTTACAACCATTACCTTCCAAGTTTCTGAACTTTCGTTTAACCAGGTAGGCAAAGTTACAATCATCATCAGCCCATCTCTGGCCACTGTAGGCCTTTTCCCCACTACGCCACATCTCGCGGTCTCTCGCCATACGCATCCACGGCCCCCTCGCCAAGCTGGCCACAACACCCCCGCTAAAATGATTACCTAATGCTGAGGCCGCACCTGCGTCTATCGTGACAAAGCTTCGCGCCAGTAGGTACTCTGTGGAATCATCATCATCAACTCATGTCCCCACCGAGGAACACGGGTCTCTTCCCTGAGGAAGGTATAGGATATACTCCACCACTGTCAGAAGTTTTCAAGCCGCCCTAAGGCCTCTGACTTGGCTTAACGACTGCCATATATCGACGGCAGCCGGCACCAACTGCTTAACGTGCCTTGCGAAGCACGGAACCGCTCGGAAAAATGCCACTAGATGCCATAGACGGTGAACCATCCATGGACTGAACGCGCCGTATGTTGCTTAACCTTAGTGATTGTTTAAGATCACTTAGGCAGCCCAGGCTACGAGCGATTCTGGAATGTAGGGATGGAATGTAGGGACTGAAATGCCCGTGCTTTGTCACGATAGACGCAGGTGCGGCCTAGCATAACTGTAAAATCACCAGCATTCGAAAAATAGTTTTCTTTCTTGAGGTCTTTAGTCCAAAGCAACCAAAGTTTTGGGAGGTATTAATATGTCAGTGTTACAGCGGGAGTGCGATATGTTGACAGTTTTTTTTTCTTCGGCTGTATAAACAGCCACTGGCTCGTTTTTTTAACTGTTTTCGCTGACGAAACTTAAAACGTTCGGTTAATACACTGGGCTGTGGCTGTAAATGGGTTTTCATTATGGCCACCAACTGTGAAAATGTTTTACTTGCCGGACGATGTGGCGTGCATAACTTCACCGTTAATTCGTATGCATCACTACCTATGGCGCGGTCCATGGCACTCCACCAATCCGGACTTGGCCCCCGTGGTGGAGTATGGCCTATACCTTTCTCAGGGAAGAGACCTGTGCCCGTCGGTGGGGACATAATGGGTTGAAGATGACTACCTATGGCCGTAATTAGCGTGGCCACTCTTACTGGTTACACAAAACCGTTCCACGTACAAGTCCCAACTGTCGTTGTCTAAATCGAACGCACTTATTTTTCCAAGAGACAATATTACTGTCACAAATCACTGTTCAAACACACGATCGCAAGTTTTTAGTCCATTCCGTCGCCACTGTAAAACAAAGGTTTTGGTACATATCTAGAAATTTGGGAGCACAAAGAAACACGTCAATTTGCAGAAAGCGGATTACTGGAAGATAATTAGGCGGTATATTCATCTTATCACATCATCATCAACCCATTATGTCCCCACCGAGGGGCACCAACTGCTTAACGTGCCTTACGAAGCACAGAACCGCCGGGAAAAATGCCACTAGCGTTAGTAATAGAATGGTCACCCATCCATGCACTGAACGCGCCCTACTGACCAAAAGAAAAAAATAACCAAGTGAAACTGGATGCGGGCAATTATCAGTTGTTCCAACTGCCTGCCCGTCTACAAATAATAATAATAATAATAATAATAATATATTGCTTAACCTTCGTGATTGCTTAAGATCACTCACGGCCGGGGATACGAGCGATTCTATCATATTGTAAGATCACCCTGCACTACAATCATGTTCTAAAATGCACATATCTACCCCTCAGGGACGTACTCATGAACGTACTACAGGAGCCGTTCATTTCGCCGCGCGACAAGGCGGCCTGGATAAACAAAGTTACACACAAAGACCTCAAGGATTTCGGCCGGCGAGTGCTCAAGAAGATGTACATGCAGGTGCGCAAACTCCTTTAAAACGGCCTGACCGATGTTTATGAAATTTTATATTGTTCGGTAGTTCTGAGAACAGGCTGTTATTTATTTTTCATAGCCCTAAGTGATAAACGGTGCACCCAATTTTTTTTCATAACAATCCCTACAAGTAATAATATACAAGGTACTTTTTAAGGTTCTATACCCAAATGGTAAGGGACTAGTCATAGAAAGCGCCCGAGGCGCGCGTACAATACGCTGCATTTCGGACGCTCTTTAAAATTGTATGAAGTTCTATGCAACGGAATACATCAAGCGTCCGCGTCCGTGGTGCCCGCGTCATACGCGCGTACTACGCGCGCCCACCTTCTTGGATTAGAAAAGTGTGCTCATCCTAGCGTAATTGACGAGCGTACGATAGGCGTCCAACGCTCGCTCGACGCGCGCCCAAAGCGCAGCGTTCCGGGCGCGCGCACCGGGCGCTTTCTATGACTAGTCCCTAAAACGTACCCTACTACTGAGACTTCGCTGTCCGTCCGTTCGTGCATACGTCTGTCACCAGGCTGGATACATACATATTTTAGGCGCAAGTTGGCCGGTTTTTTTACAATCTAGACACGTGACAGCGAGTCCAGCCAAGTTCGAGGAAAAAGGAACTGGCGACGCAGCAGCCGCGTGTAATATACAGAAACTACTTTGAGCTACTTTTGACCCCTTCACAACTCTACAACTATTTAACCTATGTATATGAAATTTGGCACATTTATTAAAGTCCCTTAGTTTGCCTAGAATAAAAAAATTCATCAATTTTGCTCAAACATTTATTTATATACTAACGTTTAAAAACCGGCATTTTTATGACTGCCTGACTGACTCACTTAAAGATCAAAAACCTAACCCACTTCTAGATGACCTAGAAACTTGATATTTGGCATCAAGGTAGACTATTCGGCATTTACAAAGGAAAAAATCTAAAAACTGAAAATTATTGATGTTAATATCCACATAGTATTTAGTTCCAAATTATGCCAATAAATGACACTTTGTAATTCTAAATCACGCTATGGCTATGTCATAACCGATTCTATATAATATCTGTAAACGACTTCTTATGCATGCACGTTTCTCTGAATCGTAAATAATGAGTTTCTGTACACAAGTCGTATGTTCGTAGCCGATCTCTAACCCATCGGTTATCGGTTATTTGGCAATATTGATGTATTATTAATGATCAATACCAATAATCTCTATACAAAAAATAGTGATATCCCATCAAAAACATAAATGTGAATCCAAGTTCAATATTAAGAACAGACGTCGTTATCGACTTCGCCGACAAAAGAATTGAGATCTAATATGGGTGCTGCCAAGTTCTCTGTAGAAAATCCTGAAATTTTAGTTCCAAGATCACTAGAGATGTAAATTCTTATTCAAGTTATGACCTCAGGTGCTGATACAAGGCAATATACCGTGGTACCAGGCTATCAATATAGCCGAGAATGTGCATCGCGAACTGAAGTGGGAAGCCTTGCCTCAAAAGGAACAGCCTGAGGTTAGTAACAATTTTTTGTTGGACTTCTCTGCGTCTCACCTATTACTGCCATTAGCTTAAGCCTAGGTTCGAACAGAAACACCAACTTTGCTTTCACCTGCTCTGAACAGCTTTGGTCAACATTAATAGTAAATAATTATTATAATATCATCTACACATTACAATAATTACTTTCCTATAAATATAGCCATATTACTGGCACCAAATACTGAACGATTCCAATAGTGTAACATTTTTCACACATGATTTTTTGTGTGCATAATAATTGTAGGCCCCCGGTCTCAAACTAAACTACCATATTAATTGGCTAGGCAATCTAGGCAGATAAGGATGTCACAAACTTGGAAAAAATACCCAGACTGTGGGCACACATGAAAGACGCGGGAATCAACCCCACGCTATATTACTACTTGTATTTATAGACATTACAATACAATACAATACAATACGATACAATACAATACAAATAAACTTTATTTCTCTATCCACAAATTAGGTACAATAGCTGATGTGATACATTAAACATGAAGAAAAAATAAAATTTTCGTGTCACAGTGTTAGTGCGCATACTCCTCCGAAACGTCTTGACCGATTTTTATGAAATTTTATATGTATATTCGGTAGGTCTAAGAATAGGTTGTTATCTATTTTTCATACCCCTATCTGGTAAAACAATGTTTGCGGGGTCAGCTAGTATTGTAGATACGTAGTTCGTAGGTTCGTAGTTTGTTTTTCCATCTCGAAGACCGATGGAAAATTTTGACATTCGATTTTCCATATTTTGTTTCGCGACATCTCTAGCGCAAATAAAATCCATAAGCTCTAGCACTGGGCACGTCACCTATAGCAGATTGGCGAGCAAATAGAAGGTGGAAATATGGAAATAGGAAAAAATAATAATCAAATGTAAAAGATTCTCGTGTCACCACTCATCTTAGGTACCACTCGCATAATTCTCCGAAACGGCTTGGGCGATTTTGATCAGTATTGTATATTCGGTAGGTCTGAAAATAGGCTGTTATCTACTTTTCATAGTCCTAAGTGAAAAAAAAAAACCGCAAACAACGTTGCCCCAGCTAGTGTTAACTATAAAATTGCAGTTTAAAATCCACCAACTACCTTTGGGCGAGCGGCGCGTGCGTGTGTTTTCACGCAACAAGCTCTCCACTAACAGCATCGTGACTAATTACTATCAGGGAGAGGTCTTTACTGCGAAGGACAGGGCGTTGCTTTCCCGTATGGAGGTAAGGGATTTATTTGAGAAATATTTCAAAGGGCACACGATTGATGTCTCAGTGACGTGATTCAATGTGACTCACTACAGTGTGATTCTTTATAAAGTGCACATGAAAACGGGCGATACTATGCATATTTTTATCGACAAAAAAATATCGGTTGTGATTTAGTTAGATAGCTCAAGCAATTCTATATGATCTAAAAAGTGCGCTGACATAATAGAACCACAGTTTTATACAAAAACCACCATTGTCTATGAATAAAAAAAGATTATTCCAGAAAAAACGTGTATTTTTTTTAGTTTATTTTAATAAAACCAAAATTTCTCAGAAAAAGTCCTGTCAAGAGGACAAAAAATAAAAAAATCATATTACCTAAAGCAAATTTTTAAAAATTTTTTTTAGTATTTTTTTTTGTCTATAATAATAGGCCGAGTGTCGCCCTTTTTCATATGTGCACTTTATAAAGAATTACACTGTATATTTCCCGAAATGGGTTCGTACAATACAGCGTATTCATAATGTGCTTTTTGACACCAGTAATTGTACTATGTATTTGACAAGTTACCACTTTTTAGGGTTCCGTATGCAAAGGGTAAAAGGACCCTATTACTGAAACTCCGCTGTCCGTCCGTCCGTCTGTCAGCAGGGTGAATCTCATGAACCGTATAATTAGACAGCTGACATTTTATAGATGATGGTATAGAACCCTTCGTGCGCGAGTCCGACTCGCGCTTGACCGGTTTTTTTTAATAACACTGGCACAGAAGTAAATGCTTGTTATATTGTTAAATTATGATTGTTATATTGTTATAATGTGCTGTTAATGGTGTCCACGTAAGCACTTGCTATGATCTTGGTATATCATCGACATTCATTAGCCGCTGCATGCTCGTACGCCGGCTTTGGGTACTTTTTATCTTGCTAATACGTCCCCTATTCGGATGAAGTATATTCACCCGGGGCGTCCCTTACCGGCCCTTCCATTCACATTCGCTCGATAATTTGTATCGTCAGTCGTTCTTCGTTCATCTTCTCCACTTTATTATACGACTGGTTTGTTACGTATATTTAAAAAAAAATGAATGAAATTGATGATGCTGAATTGAAATTAAAAATTAATTTAGCAGTATAAAATAAACATTCTATACTGCCCAAAATTAAGTAAAGTAAATTTAACATAAGCCCCGCTCCCCAGACAATCATGTGGGACGAACTATTCTACACACTCCGGACAAAGGAGCAGCTGGGTTATACCGTACTCAACGAGGCGCGTAGCACATTAGGAATACTCGGCTTCAGTATCAGCGTCCACACGCACGTTGACAAGTACAGGTGGGTAATGACTAACTGGGTTCTTGGTAAGTGGATTTTAGACGGTCAGAAAAGTTTTTGTCAGTATATTCCAATTGATCAACCCTCAATTCACTACCTGCCAAATAGTAACATAATTCACTAGTATGCGTCCCATGGATCCATATTTTACTTTTTATTTAATAATGCAAAAATTTTTTTTACATTATTAATATTTTTATGTATATTAGAAACAAATATAAAACGAAATTATCTACAGCAAAGAAGTAACAAAAATTGCATTGTTTACTTACTTATTGAGTATCTGGAAAGACATAGCAAAATCAGTATTTTTAACAATGCCTTACAATGATAAATCACAATTTATCATTGTGGAACATCTCTGAGGTAATTTTTTAAATTACTATTATAGGTTTTTGCGCGTAATTCAAAAAGTAATTAAAGATTACAACTCTGATATGGTTCCATGGGACCAGTGTTGGGCAAAATATAATTGCAATTAACAATTTAAAATAACAATTGATTAATTGTTAATTGGGAAATATCAATTAACAATTGATAATTTGTTAACTGTGACTTTACAATTAACAATTAATTAATTGTTATTTTAGTTGTACCTCGCAATCAATTAATTTATCGTTAATTGTTCCTGAAATTAAACTTAAACTTAATTTAAATGATGTATACAGAAATAATATAATATAGAGAGGTGGCACATGCAGGACTTCCACAAGGTTGACTGATAATGATCTAGCAAAGTCAGCAGGATGCCGTTGGTTCCAGGGCGCGCTAAATTGTTCATTGTGGGAATTATTAGGGGAGGAGACTGTGTGACACACAAGCTGTGGACGTTTATTAACTAAAAATAAAAATAAAAATATCTTTTTTTGAAAGATTATTAATTGTTAATTTTAATTGTTTCTTTCAATAATTTAAAAAATATTAGTTGCAATATTTTAAATGTATCTTGCAATTAACATGAGTTAATTTAAATAAATTAATAGCAATATGCAATTAATCGATTAATTGCAATTAAAATTAATTGTGATTAAATTAATTGCAATTAAATGTTCAATCAATTAATAAGATGATTAAATTTTTAATAAATTAATGCCCGACACTGCATGGGACCCAGGTAGTGAATTGAGGGTTAAGATCGGCAAAGTCCAAGAAAGTGTCAGTAAGATCTTGCCAAAAAGACAAAGTATAAAATATGATAATGTGCAAGCCTTGACGATGTCGATGAAACTTGAACAGGTTTCCCGGTTTACATTTGAGAAGTGGTCGTTAACATAATTATAATTCATGAGTAGTTCTGCTTGTCCTGCATAACTTTGCATTTGAAGCTGTTCCGTTCCGCCGCTGCCACAAATTCCTCATATAACGTTTTTTGAAACTGACAGTAATATACTTTATCTCGAGTCGTGTACCTATAGGTACTTTTGATATAGTTAATACACCACTTCGGGTAGCTGTAGCCAACTGCTTTGAAAATCTCATCAACGACAGTGAAGAGATTTTCATGGTTCCTAATAGGAACACCATTGATCCGACTGACCGGAACCACTGATCTCTAGCGGTCAATACGTGGTTGAGCTGAGTTACTTCAACTTAAGTAGCAATAAGATCTGATTGAAATTGTAATATTTCAATATTTAGAAACGACAGCATAATTACAGAACTTTTCAATTCTGCTACTACCCCTTGCATGTTTATTACGTCCTCTACCAACGTAGGTATTTTGACAATTTACTGCTTAGTTTCTCATATCTCTTTAAGAATGATATCAATCTTATCCTCACCCACTTTTGAGGTCAGAGAAGATAGCTTGCAATTTGGGCACTTCCTTTCCGTTCCCAGTTTGCGATATATGGAGTCCGGAATACCAGGACAGAGGAAATCATAATGCTTAAGACAATTCGTGCACTCTACACCATCATTGTACGACTCGTTATGTTTATCACAATGGAACGTAAATTGATGCTTCACGCCAGCGTGTAAGCTTTACAATCTTTGATTGAAATAAAATGAGTTTGGGGTAAGACAACAGTGGTGAGAAAGGGATTTGTGGTAAATCGGAAAAATCTGCTATGAGTGCTAGACAAGAAAGCGTATTGGGACTTCAGATATTGGGGTGTGTTAAAGTCACAAAAGACAGAGTACAGGATGCAGAGGATTCTAACATTTCTCCGGTCGCGAATAGGGAGTCATCTTGGCGCGAAATACAGACACATGGTCGTATATTCGAAGTCAAAGAAATCGTCGAAACGGGTGTAGAACGAGGTGTTCTGCAAGCGATAAAGTTTGTTATGACGCTCCTGGGAAATATCAAGATAACAGACATCAACGTAATCTATTGACAAGGGATATCTTAATATTGATCGCAAGAATTTTTTTTCAAACTTTCTTTATTGAATACCTACCATTTTATGAAAGTAAAAAGAGGCAAATGACAAGAGAATAATAATAGTATATTGTGTATTTTCGTGAATAATTCTAATAATTAAATTATAGTAGTAGGATTGGTAAAAATAACATAACATTTACATACAGGCACATATATTGCTTCTGGCCCCACACTAGGATACCCTGTGTCGTGGGAACCAGAAACGGCGACGTCACAAACATGTAAACATCCAAGACCTGGGTTTCTTTTTTTTTTGTCCCCAGCCGGGATTCGAACCCGGGACCTCTCGCATGGTAGTCAGATGCGCTAACCGCTGCGCCACAGAGGTCGTCTGTGATTGATATAGTTAAATAAATAGTGATAAATATAGTTGATTGTACAGTTGAAACCAAGTCAATCTTTACATTTTATTGACGACCTCTGTGGCGTAGTGGTTAGCGCATCTGCTTACCATGCGACAGGTCCCGGGTTCGATCCCCGGCTGGGGAGAAAAAAAAAAAACTCCAGGTCTTGGATGTTTACATGTTTGTGACGTCGCTGTTTCTGGTTCCCACGACACAGGGTATCCTAGTGTGGGGCCAGAAACAATGTCTGTGCCTGTATGTAAATATTATGTTATGTTATGTTATGTTATTTGCAAAATTGCCCGTAACGTAAGTAGGCCGAGTACACCCATGTAAACGTTGATGTGTTGTCGACGGTACCATGATAAGATCCAATCGATTAACTTTTCTTGTCTTTGGATCTCTAGCGTTCAAAACGTGGACCAGCGAATCGAGGCATTCCTGGTAAATTACTTACGGGAGTTGCAGGCGATGGCTCGCAGCACTTGCAATCCTGACGATGACATTTTAAAGTTTGCCCGACCGGAGGAGTCACTCGACGAGGAGGTGAGAAAGTCTAATTTTTGATACTGCCTACTGAGTGGCATTGATGTGGTTAGCAGAATGTTAATGGTAAGTACATCCTAACTATGATTAATGTTCAGAAACATAAAACAGACAATGATTTCTACTCAATTTTAAAGTGAATAAAGCTACAATGAGGCCATGAAAGCCGGAGTGGCCTATATTTTTTTCAATATTTATCCGAAAATAAATTAATGAATAAGATGCCTAGGGTTAACAAATTCACTTGAAGATTACATAAAAAGTGCGTAACACAGCACACAATTATGAAATAAACTGATTTACCAAAGTTATAATTTTAAATTAGGGCTCAATTTTTTCTCTTCTTCTTTTAAATGAATCACTATTTGCAAAAAGGGCACATTCTCATGAGTATAAAATGTTCATGTAAATATCTTTTCATACAATTATTTTATTCGTTTTGCTTTCTTTTAGATTTATAACTCTCTTTGGAAACATGTATTGTGACTTACGAGGGTGAAAACTTTAGTGGAAAGTCTACAATTTATTGGCTTTTAAAATCCATGTATATGTACCTTTTTTGCTAAAAACTCTGGAAATCATCACAATTATTCAGAAAACGTAATGTTATTTGACGACCGCCGTGGGCGCAGTGGTTAGCGCATCTGCTTACCATGCGGAGGTCTCGCGTTCGATCCCCGGCTGGGGAGAAAAAAAAAACCTCAGGTCTTGGATGTTTACATGTTTGGGAAGTCGCTGTTTCTGGTTCCCACGACACAGGGTATCCTAGTGTGGGGTTAGAAGCGAAACCTGGTTTTTTTTGTCCCCAGCCGGGATTCGAACCCGGGACGTCTCGCATGGTTGTCCGATGTTTAAGTTAGGTGAGTTCTGAAAATCAGCGCCGTTAGATGGCGTGAAACCCACGCCGGTCTGACGGCCCGCGCTGAGCACTATACCTTTTGCTGGCAACTGTTTAGCAGGCTGATCTCATTAGTCACTGTTTTTTTATATACCTTATAGAAAGTGCCAATGAGACTGTAAATTGTTACCACGCTAAGATTAGCTCGTGGATATATTTACCTAAGTTTATTTGTTGTTGGTGGCAATAAAATCTTTTTTATAAAGGCCTCTGACTTAGCTTAACGACTCCCATCTATCGACGGCAGCCGGCACCAACTGCTTAACGTGCCTTGCGAAGCATGGAACCGCTCGGAAAAATGCCCTAGCGTTAGTCATAGGCGGTGACCCATCCATGGACTGAACGCGCCGTATGTTGCTTAACCTCAGTGATCGCTTAATATAACTCAGACAGCCCAGGCTACGAGTGATTTCAGTCAGGCAGCCCAGGCTACGAGCGATTTCGTAGCCTGGGCTGACTGACAATGGTCTCTGCCCCTCTGGAATACGGGAGTGGGCTTATGTATATGTACCTACTTAAGTATTTATCGGTTTAGTTGGTTTACAGTTTTGACAGTGCATCCTCACGATAGGCTAGTTTCCAAAAAAAATGTAATTAGTCCGTCTTTTAGATTATTCAAAAATAAGGGACACGTATTTTTTTATTTGTAAATTAGACCAAAAATGACAAAGATATAGCCCATTAAAGTTACGTGTGACGTCACGCAGTGCTGCATTTTTTAGCACTGAGTGACGTCACACGTAACTTTAATGGGCTATATCTTTGTTATTTTTTGTTTAATCGAAAAAAGAAAAAATATGTGTCCAATATTTTTTTATAATCTAAAATACGGACTAAATAGAATTTAATTATTTTGACCCAGGAAACTACCCTATTCTATCTAACAGAGTTATACAATCTATAAACGGATCGATTGAAGGCAATGGTGGTAAATCAATCTCAATGAGCGTAAGTAAATAGATCGGATTGTTTTCAGATAGATAAAAACTGGGAAGAAATCATCCACAGAGAGTATAACTTCGAAAGACATTTTAAAATAGTAAGTAGTGTAATTACTAAAACCTTATGATCAATTTATTATGATTAAAAACCAGAGCTGTAAAAGAAAAAAAACCTGATTAGCGGAGGTGTTGAGTTCAGCGCCTATATAGCCAATCGACGGTGGGTACGCGTCCTGATTAAATATAATTAATCATCTCTGTCTCTCTCTCTTTCTTAGAGAAGGCATTTGCCCTGTTGTGGACGTATATAGATTGGGCTGTACACTTTTTTCTCTCAGTCAGCGCGTGAACGCCATGACCTGAGTAGGCTATCCTAAAGTCAGTGCAAATTATCCTTCCGGTCGAGTGTGTATAGCCGGGTCCACACCAAACGATCCAACGCGCTCCGATCGCGCGCGGCACGGAGCGCCCTCCACGGAGCGTTTGGTGTGGACGCGCCTCGCGCGAGGCAGGTCTAAGCCAGACGCTCCTGCCGCGCGCGATCAGAGCGCGTTAGATCGTTTGGTGTGGACCCAGCTATTGACTAACTTGGATCGCAGTAACAGTTTTGTGACTACGGCATAGGTACACAAATCAAAAACTACTAGTGGTGAACGTTTACTTCGCTTGGTTGATAACCAGCTATATAAGCAGCTAGAATTTTATTTTTTGGGAAAATTAACAACCGGACGCGAAGAACACATACAACAGTACGCGAACAAATTGTAAGTGTATTCATTTACAGTTGTTAAATCAAGAACAAATCACGAGTTACCATAAATTAATTTTGGTTAGATGAACTACACTATAACCTGTATTCTTCTTACTCTACACCACGCCAAACTTTAGTGCACAAGAAAAGTGTCGATTGATTGAATTTTCATTGCGTGGCAAAGAAACTCCCTAGGCCTAGTTTGGTCGATTGATCACACAAACATGAAAATGTTAGTGTAACTATGATGATTATATTGACACAAGGAGGAAATCACTATAATCGTTTCTATAGTATAATACAGTTTTATCGTCAAATCAATAGCCATACATAACTGCTTAAATTGTGTTTTGTTCAGTGGGCCGCTGACGAGGCCATCACAATGAGAGACCTCATCGATTGGATGAAGAATCACTTCGCTTCGGGTAACAAGTCGATGTTTAGAAAACTCTCCGTGCAGGTAAGTGATGTGATAGTAGTAGAAGTATCACCATCAAGTGACAATGATGATGGTATTCTTCCTTTCATGTTCTTTAAACTTAGTCGAACAAAACAACGTACATAAAAATAATTATCAGAATTCCTAATGGCTTTACACAATTCCATAGCGCGAGGTGTATTGTGAAGTGCGCACTGTCTAAATAGGAGATAAGTACTTACCCACTAACAGTGTATTTCTTAGTGTGCAAAGTTCGTTGGGATATTGTGCTCAGTATTATGTGAAGCCTTATGGCCTGATCATACGTACCGAGTAACTGGGTGAGACAGTGTGCTCGGCCGAGTACTCGGTGCGTCTAAATATCTGATATCTTCGCGAGTACTCGGTGCGTCTAAACACTTCGCCGAGTCCTGATCCGATCGCTCGGCCAAGGACTCGCATACAAATCACTGTCTCGGCCGAGCAACATTTTACTGTCTCGCCCGGTTCCTCGGTACGTGTAATCAAGCCATTAGCGCTATAGCGCTTATCTATAGATAAGCCACCAAAAAATGTTTAGGACTTGTGTAAAATGTGGTGGAATCATGAAAGCGGACAAGTCGAATTCTCGAACTTAAGTAAGAAAAATTGTCTCCGTCGAAGATATCAGTCGCAAATTCACCTAGTTAGGCAACTACTCACGACCTAGGTCACGAGCCGTTTATGAAGACAGAACTTAAATCATAGTAACCTGCAAGCGATAACTGAAGCAATAGCGTCACCCTGCCTTAGGGGTAAGAAAAATAGATAACAACCTATTCTCAGACCTAGCGATTATACATTACCTATATAATTTTATCAAAATCGGCCAAGCCTTTTCGGAGGAATATGCGCACTAACACGGAGACATGAGAATTGTATTGTATTATATTATTATATATGAAATTATATTATATTGTATTGTATTGTGTTGTGTTGTATTGTATTGTATTGTATTGTATTGTATTGTATTGTATTGTATTGTATTGTATTGTATTGTGTTGTGTTGTGTTGTGTTGTGTTGTGTTGTGTTGTGTTGTGTTGTGTTGTGTTGTGTTGTGTTGTGTTGTGTTGTGTTGTGTTGTGTTGTGTTGTGTTGTGTTGTATTGTATTGTATTGTATTGTATTGTATTGTATTGTATTGTATTGTATTGTATTGTATTGTATTGTATTGTATTGTATTGTATTGTATTGTATTGTATAATTATATTATATTACTTTACAATACATTATATAGGTACTTTTTAAAACTACCTGCGGTTGACCGGTAGAAAATGCTTTGTTTAAGTTACCTGCCTATTATTAGCCTCTTTTTCGCATTTCTTCAAACGAGTTTATAATTTTTTAAAGCTTCCAACGACTTCAGTGCGATCGATTCATTCGGTATGGGTACTGCGCGTCCTTCTTTATTGACCACTTTCATCTTTCTTCACCTCGTATCGTATTGCCTTGCAGATAGTGGGCTACAATGAGAGCAATGACAGTACAAACAACAGAGGAGAGCCGGGACCATCGCAGATGACTGACTACAAACTCACTTACCTGAAACGCGAGCCCAGTGAAAAACCATCGGAGTACATCACTAATATAGAAAAGTTCACGAAGAGTCTCCCCCTCTTGACAGTCCCCAAGGTTCAGCCGGCGTAGTGCTAAACTATCCTGGTAGAGCAGGGGTTCCCAGAAGGAGTATTCTGTAACTTTTTTCCTCAAACAAATATCGCAGTATTGTTTCAATTTCTTTATTACATTAATAGGGGTATTTTATATAAGTGATTACATAGAAAGGGTAGTATTTACAGAACTAAAACTAATATTAATATTAAAAAACTAAACGAAACCTATTTTCTAATTTAAATTATTGGAGCCAGATCGCTGTCGGCCGGTAGAAAGGCAAGGCAAGGGAAGGCTGACGACATTGCCTCGCTGTATCGTGAGGCTTAGCCGTTAGTCAAAGTAGGCACCACCCTTTGGATCTCCAGAGGCGTCATTTAATGCAGCGTGTCTAGACAGACGTCCATCGGCGGCGGCAAGCCAGGCCATGATGACCAAACTCGTCGACGCCTCCACCGTAGCGGCAGCGATGTGGCTCGTTGGTCCTAGCTCCCAGCTTCAGACTAATTCCCAGGCTAAAGTATTCCCGTCTAAAAGCGTGCCTGTGCTCGTCAATGGGAGGGCCCTAAGCTAGTAGCCCGACTCTGGCTCACTGCTGGTTAAGAGACGAGCACGCTCTACGTCATTCACTGTGGTATCAATGAGGTCCTTTCGAAGCTGGATGCAGAGCGGCTCGTCCCAAAGCCGCTGTAATGCCGTATTCGTCGGTAGGTCCTGGCTCAGACTAGCTGCGTCGGTCCAGGCGCTCCTGGCCGCAGCCAAGCACGCGTCTTCTACGTCTCCATGAGACGGGGAAATAATTTTGCCAAGGAGGCCGACCGTACTGTGAACTGACAACAGGAACGCCGAAAGGCCTACGCTTGAAGCAGTTCTTTTACCCAGACCACCGTGATGGCTCGTAAGTGTGGCCGGGGTCCAGTTCTTATCTTGCAACGGGCAATTAAGGATTTATGTTAAGGTAGTTCTGATAAGTTCGTCCAGACAAAGTAGAAGATCAAGGTGATTTCTGAGGGTTGAGCACCTGAAAGCAATACTTATGGTTAGACACGAAAAGGCAGATTTGGACAGATCTGTACGGAACACGACAGTACAAAAATATTTGTTCTTTGTGATTTGAACCTCAATAGCAGTACCAATGTAATAACGGATGTTTGTTGGAAGACTGGCAAACTGTGTTGCTTTTTTTTTTTTTTTTCAAAATGGCGTCGCACCATAGTACCTACAGCGCCACCAAGCTATCTGTTGAGGTGGGCAAAATTGTAACTAACGGCAGCCCTTGGGCAGCTCCTGCCCAACAAAGGAGGGCCCAACGCCAGGTGCCGTAGGCTAATGGTGGGGATCATCCGCAGCATGTCAGTGTACCCTGTGTAGGTGGACGCTCTCTGTGCCTCCAACAGACCACACCCCTCCTCCAGGGAAGGGGCCCGGCTTCGGTCGGGCTGACGTCGCCGGGGCACCCATTGCACAAGCGACAGGACGGCTCCAGGGCTGTTTTAGTCAGTAGGCCTACTCTAGGTAGAAGAGTCTGACACACGGCCGTCACCCTCCCTCAAGGGTGGCGGTTATGGTGCGTAATAGCATTTCACCCCGTAAAAAAAAGGTACCTAGTTATATAACAAAATGTTACAGCATTACTTTTTAATTATTAACATTTTTCTATAAGCTTCTCTAGCATTTAGCACGCCATTGTGCATTAACATTTATAATTAGTGTGATGAATTATTGAAATAAATATTATTTTCATGTAACCTATATATTTAACGAATTTAGCCATGCATGTTCATTAGGAAACTGACTGGTTTCGTACAGCATCAGACACCTATTCAGTTTATTAAGCTGCTCGGCAAAATATGAAAATTTGATCCTTGCGGGGCAACTTTTTCGTACTTCTGACATCAATGGAGGTCGTGGGAGAGCCATTACTAAAATTTAATAAACAAATATTCGCAAATATTCCAACCATGTCGAACAGGAACGCTTTTCACCGAACGCTTCAATTAAAGCCTATAGTGAAGGGTAACTCTCGTACCAAGCGGGCCGGGGGAGTGCCGGAAGAACCAGAGGGAATTGAAGTACTTGCTACACCTATGAAATCTGAGAGTGATGACAAGATATACAAGTAAGTGTGTTGCTAGATTTTTTTCAATGCCCATGTGAGATGTTAATATTATTGCCTCCTAATAGACCTAAGGGTAGCCTTAAAATTATTCATACTGAAACAGAGTTCTGTGGCCAATATTATTTATTGCACGACAATGTTATTTCAAACCACTTTTTCGTATAGTATTTTAATTAAATTTATGACTAAACCGTACCTTTATTAAAGTTATTAGACCCTTTAAGCAGCCGTGTTAAACACACCTACAGCTTGGTTAAAAAAAATCTAAATAATAATTTCACTGTTTTATTCTATTTATTGCTTTATAAATAATATCATCTAGGTCTCTCAAAATTTGACTCTTCACTATTTTGTGCAATGCTGTTGATCGACCCTGGATTCAGGGGCGACGTGGAAGAATTTGGTAGAGCAGATTAAAAGAGCGGAGGTTTTTTCTTGGTAATTTTATTCCGACATCAACAATATTCGTTACCTTGGTAACCCTAGTTCTCAGATTATATATACAGGTGGCGTTTTATGAAATAATTACAATGGGATGCAAGAGATGGCGCTGTCGTTAGACATGCTCCCACCTCGAGATACTGGGTACGATTAGGTTCGCAAAATGTAAATAAAATATGAAAAACTGGCAATAATAAACAATAATTGGTATTCTTCACGAATCAACAAAGAAATAAACAAATTAAATAACTGAAAGGTAGTTATCGAAAAAAGCCAGATTCATAACGGTTTAGGTATCTATCAAGTTTCTTAGTCAAGGTTCCTAATCTAGGTACTTAATCTATATTTTCAATTGGTAATGGACATAAATTAGTGAATGCTCTCTTGACGAGTCCCCTATTGGTACGTATTTCGGCCACTCTTGTGACGCCGTCGCGACCCTGGCAGCAGCCGACGATGCGCCCCAGCCTCCACTAGCAGGGCGGGAGTTGTGCCTCCTTTACTAGCACCACCGTGCCGACGTGCAAGCCTGGACCCTTCGAGATTCTCCATTTTGTACGTTCCTGAAGGAGTCCAATATAGTCACGAGACCATCGACGCCAGAAATCCTGCTGGAGTTGCTGTAACTGCTGGTAGTGTGTTAAGCGGTTGCTCGGTATATCTTTGTAGTCGTAGTCTGGCATCGAAATTGGCGTTCTACCGATCAAGAAGTGGGCTGGCGATAAAAATGTAATTTCGTCGCTATTTGAATTTGGTACTGGACATAAAGGACGGGAATTTTAAATTCCCTCTATTTGGATAAGTACAGTCGAGAACTCCTCATACGTTAACAGAGCCTGCCCCAATACTCGTTTGAGGTGATACTTACAAGCTTTCACGGCAGCCTCGTGCAAACCACCCATGTGAGGTGTGTATGCCGGTAAGAACCTCCAAGTTATACCGTCTTCAGCGCTAGAATAGACAAGTTCATCGGAATTCTCCCCCAAAAACGCGTAAAGCTCACGTATCTCCTTATTAGCTCCATGAAAGGTCGTTCCATTATCGCTAAGCATTTCCCGCGGCTTCCCTCGTCGGGATATAAATCGTCGGTACGCCGAAAGAAATGCCGAAGTTTCTAGTCCTGTAACTAACTCTATATGTACTGCCTTCACTACAAGGCACACAAAAATCGCTATATAGCATTTGCTCGTTTTATAACCGCGTCCTCTCCGGTCCCTAACCATAAAGGGCCCACCATAGTCTACACAAGTAGTAAGGAAGGCAGGAGCCGGTTTTACTCTAGACGTTGGTAGATTACCCATTATGGGTGAATCGTAGGTTGGCTTGGCTCTGAAGCACGTCACACATTTATGAACTATGTACTTGGTTAACAAGTTTTTTACCATGAATTGGCCAAAACCGCTCTCTGATTGACGACAGCAAAAGTTGTGGTCCGGCATGCATCAGCCTCACGTGTTCACTGTGTGCGATGAGTTTGGATAAAGTATGGCCATGTGGTAGGATAATAGGATGTTTTTTGTTATAATCATAATGTGACAAACCAAGTCGCCCCCCTACTCTAATGAGTCCATTTTGCATGAAAGGATGCATGCCTATTAGGTTAGAAGATTTTGGCAGTGGTTTCTCATTTTGTAGTAATTTGTACTCGTTTGGGTAAACCTCGGTTTGAGCAAATTGAATTAACTTATTTGTAGATTCTCGAAGTTCAGTTACAGACAACGGACCAATTAATTTATTGTTCTTTAGTCGTAGGTTTTTTATAAATCGCAATATATACGCAAAACAACGTACCAATTTGTTAAAATTAGACCATTTTTCGTATAAGTTAGTCATGAATTGATTTGGTTCAGCAGTCGATGATAGGTTACATTGAATTTCGTTCAACCTTAGTTCTACCTCCGCGTGCGGTAACCTTATAGACGGCCATAGTATATTCGGTTTAGCTAGCCAGGCTGGTCCCTGCCACCACAGGTGACAGCCTTCTAACTTGTCAGCGTCAAGCCCTCTTGACAACAAATCAGCCGGATTGTCAGCTGAAGCAACCCAATGCCAATCGCTCGAATCGGTTACTTTATTTATTTCGGTTACTCTGTTTTTTATAAACGATTGTAGTTTATTTGGTTCCCTTGACTTTATCCAAGCCAATGCTACATTCGAATCAGACCAGAAACATTTCTTTGCAAATTGATAACGAAGTGCATTGTGTACCTTATTGTATAATGTAGCCAATAACAATGCAGCTCGTAATTCTAGTCTTGGTATTGTCTCTTGACGAGCTACTCTCGTCTTTGAGCATAGCAGTCGTACCATGATGTTACCATCGCTATCTAAAGATCGAAGGTATATAACTGCTCCATAAGCAGCTAATGAGCTATCACAATACCCGTGCAGTTCAATTGTGACATAATCGCAGGCCACAACATGTCTTGGTATCAACAAAGTTTGTAAGGAAAACAACTTGTTATAAAACACAACCCATTCGTTATACAAATACTCTGGGAGTTTTTCGTCCCAATCGGTTTTTATCTTCCATAATTTTTGGATAAAACATTTGGCAATAATAATGATCGGACCTAACAGCCCTAGAGGGTCAAAAATAGCCGACGCCACGGATAAAATCTTTCGTTTGGTTAATTGCTTTGGTACGACTTCTCGTTTTAGATTATAAGACAATTCATCACTATGACACCTCCATGCAAGCCCTAATACTTTATGAGTGTCGCCTGGCCCTAGTGAAGTAGGTTTGGTGCTTGGTTGCGTAGGTAAGTTAGTATTTACCGTATTGAGTACAGTTGCAGAGTTCGAATTCCACTTTCGCAGCTTGAAATTTGCCTCGCGAAGGATAACGTCCATCTGAACAGCTGTTTCGGCTACACTCTGCTCGTCATCGCCGCCGTGTAACAAGTCATCCATATAAAAGTCGCGAATTATCGCTGCTGCTGCGTTTGGAAACTCTTCTTTGTTTTCGTGTGCTAACTGTACCAAACACCGAGTAGCTACGTACGGCGCGCACTTCAAGCCGAAACTAAGTGTCGTTAGCTTGTATGTGAGTAATGGTTCGGTTGGGTTTTCACGCCACAAAACGCACTGTAGGTTCTGTTGTTCAGGCTTAATAAAAATCATTCGGTACATTTTTTCGATATCTGCGTTGACTATGTACCTATGCTTTCGAAACCTCAACAAAATGTTGACCAAATCATCTTGGTTCAAACCGCCCTTGTACTGTATCTCATTCAGGGACTTTCCGGTACTCGTCTTAAATGATGCGTCGATCACTACACGCAGTGGTGTAGTGGTTTTTTCTAGGTTTATAACTCCGTGGTGGGGTAAGTAATTGTAAAGTTCGGTTGGCTCGGCCTCAATCATATGCCCCGAGACTTTGAATTCAGTCATGAATTCTACATACTTTCTTTTATATTCGGTATCCCGCTCAAATTTTGACTCTAACGCCATAAATCGTTTGTAAACTGCTGGACGTGATTCTCCAAGGCACGTTTTCGGTTCTTTTAGAGGGATCGAAACTTCGAAGTTTCCATTAGAAGTCCTTGTGTGAGTCGCAAATATTTTTTCGCTTTGGTAGGTATCGTCATCATTTGGTAATAACATAGAATGTTGACCTTCGCTAGCACCCCACAAATTACGTAGACTATTAGCCACGAGGTTACAGGCGACATGCTTTGGTCGGCTTGGGGAAGAAATCGCACCAGAAACCACCCAGCCTAATCTAGTTCTTTGCAGGATGGGTAGGCCTTCGCCAAGCAGTACTTGACCAATACACAATAGTTGATAGAAAAACTCGGCCCCAATTATCATATCTATATCGCCACCTTCATGAAATAAGTCATCAGCTAACTTGTATCGCGACGGAATTTTAAGATGCTGCAGCATCGACTCATTAGAAGGCGGCGGTAACATATGAATAGTTGGTGCAACAAAGCATGACAATTTGGTTTCGTATGTTTTATCTTTCGATTGAATCGTTAGGTCACAAAGTTGATTTATTTCTGTTATGTTTTCATTGAACCCTACAACTTTCATATCAATCGGTTGTGTTGATAAGTGCAGAAGCTGACATGCCTTTTGAGATAAGTAATTCGACTGTGACCCAGAATCGAGCAAAGCTCTCAAAATGTGAGTTTGGTTATTCGAGTCTACAGCCCTGACTTGTGCCGTGGATAATAACACATACTTAGATTGTGTTGGTAAGTGAGAATCGGTTTGGTTCGTAGTATTGTCCACGGCTTGTTTGGTAACTAGAGTTGTCGATTGTTGGTTGGTAACTAGGTTTATCGGTTGTTGTTTGGTACCAGAGTTTGTCGGTTGGTGATTAGTAATGGAGCTGGATGGTTGGTGAGGTGTCTCGGCACCGTGCATCGTCGATTGATGACTTGAATTAATAGGTATGTGAAGCAACGTATGATGTTTTCCCTTGCAGGTTCGGCAGGTACTCGCTCGGCAATTTGGTAGTATATGATTCGAACAAAGGCAGTTTAAACAAAGGCCTAGCTTTTTAACAGCACGTATGCGTGACTTCACGTCCAGAGCCAAGAACCTAGGACATTGGTTGATATAGTGGGTTTCTTTGCAATTCGGACATTGACTACGGAAGACACCAGTCGGTTTAGGTGTTACCTTTGTGTTTGAGGGGAGAGGAGAGGACGTAGCCACAAGTGCCTTTCTCGAATTAGGACATGGCTCGGCATACACTGCCCTTGAGTGGCTCAGAGAATCTTGCAAATCAGCTTGAGCCCGCAGAAACAACTTGAATTCCTGTAATGTTGGTAATTGGCGAGTATTATTTTTCTCCTCCCATTTGCGTTTTAGTGACTCTTCGAGCTTTGAAGTTAAGAAAAATATTACTAGCAAATCCCAGCCTTCTATCGATATATCTTTAAAAGTGCCCAGTGTTCGCATGTGCTTTGATATGTTATCGGCAAATTCCCTCAAAGCCATCGCATTGTTAGGAACAGTATTGATATGGAACAGAGCTCGCAAGTGACTATATATTAGCACCTTTGTATTATTGAACCTCTCGCATAACATTTGCCAAGCGATAGCGTAACTTTGTTCAGAAAATTCCAATGAACTTATCACCTCCAAAGCACTTCCTGACAAACTACTTCTCAAATATTGAAACTTCTGTATCGGTTTTAGAGTGCTCTGGTTTATAAGCGCGTCGAAGGTATCTCTAAATTCGATCCAATTGGTAACATCACCACAAAATGAAGGGAGTTTAATATCTGGGTATTTAATCGACTCACTGTGACCTGAAGTATTTCCAGTCTCACGTGATGGATCAACTTGCTTCTCACCATGCTTTTTTAGGTAACTCTTTGCTAAAGAAACATAGGAAAAATAGGTAGTTTCAAAGTTTTCCCTCTCTTCTAGCTGCTGTTCAACTTCCACGCTTAATGTTTCGATACTATCCTGAATTCTTTCAAATTCTGAAAATACTGACGTTAGTCTAGTAATTCGCAACTCGATGTCTATGAGTTGATCAGCTGATAGCGATTGGGTATCCAGGCCAGCTAGGTACTTCTTAAATAAGGTCAACTTCCCCTTAACAATACCTCGTTTCTTTATTAGCGCCTTAATTTTACCACTATCTATTACAGTCTCATTGTCGCTATCACTTGCCATGGTTGACTAACGCAATTTATTGGTACCAAACTCAAATAGAAATTGCCAAATATTATTGTAAATTGGTATTATAACTATACCTACTAGCTACACACCAGCCACTTACTTGGTAGATACGTATGTCTCGCTTTCGGTTCTCTCCTTTGTAATCAAAAATGGAATTGCCTCGTAGAGTCGTAGTTCGTAGGTAGGTAAGTATATCAGGTTTCGGTTGCTTGCTTCGAACTCGGACTAGGTACAACTCGTTGATTCGTAGGTAAGTATCACCGGTTTCGGTTATTTTCTACGGACTCGGACTAGACACACCTCGTAGACTTGCAGGTAGGTATTATCGGTTTCAGTTATAGGTTACGGACTCGGACTAAACACGATTCCTCCGCCAATTGATGCTGCTCCTATAAGTCTTCAAACCTGGAAGGTTAACGTGTTGCTTGCGTTCTTGGTTCGTCGCGATCTTTCTCGAGCGAACGACCCAAGATTTTCCCTTCGAAATCGGCCGGCCAGAGTTTCTTCTGCACAGCGTCCTTCCTGGGCTCGTCGTCGGGGTCACCAAAAATGATCGACCCTGGATTCAGGGGCGACGTGGAAGAATTTGGTAGAGCAGATTAAAAGAGCGGAGGTTTTTTCTTGGTAATTTTATTCCGACATCAACAATATTCGTTACCTTGGTAACCCTAGTTCTCAGATTATATATACAGGTGGCGTTTTATGAAATAATTACAATGGGATGCAAGAGATGGCGCTGTCGTTAGACAGCTGTCAAGAACCTGTGTGCTTATGAGCCTTATGACACTAGCGAATTGCGAGCGTTTTCAATGCAGAGCAGTCGCGCAACGAATACGTTACGGGCGCGCAACGAATACGCAGCACACGCGCAGAGAATTCGTTGCGGGCGCAACGAATTCCCCGAGAATAGCAGCGTGGACGCCATTTTGTACTGTCGTGTACAGAGGCCAGTCCGTCCGCCCCTCCTCTCTTTGTCGCAATATGAGATTGGGTGCGGTCGGCAGAAGTAAAAGATAGGGTATCCAGAGGCAGAGTAGTTTCTGTATTTATTTAAAGGTAAAGGAAAGGCACCTGGGAACAATAAAAAATAAAGGTCTAAAAGATAAATATAAAAATACAATTTGGAGTATAAAAGAAAGCACGAACACTTACATAATAAACAACAACAACAACAACACTTGCTAGACAACACAAAGTAGTCGCTCTCTTCCATTCGATTAACTGATAATGGATCTTCCCAAATTCGCTGATGCTTTCGGTTTCGTCTCCGACGTCGTCGAAGTAACAGAAACAACAGCAGTGTTTTCTCGTCGGAATCCATTTTGTTACTGAATGTACAAACAGGCGACGAAAAAGTTGCCAATGCACCACGCGTCCGCAACGTCTTCGCTGGGCAGCCGCAGCGTGTTCGTGATGCATTCGTTGCGCGTCCGCTCCGTTCCGGATCCGCTCGCAATTCGCTAGTGTGATAAGGCTCTAACTCTGGACTTTTTCTAGAACAATACGACTACGGAACGGTCTGACAGCCCTGCTTATATCTGATCCAACGGAGGCTGGCCCGGAACGAAAAGTACGTACATAAATCATTATTTTATAGTAGCTACTCTATGGTAGCAAGATAAGCAGTGATATCCCATCAAAAACAAAAATGTGAATGATATGAGAGCCAAGTTCAATAGGTATTAAGAACAGACGTCGTTATCGACATCGCCGACAAAAGAATTGAGATCTATATGGGTGCTGCCAAGTTCTTTGAAGAAAATCATGAAATTTTAGTAACAAGATCACTAGAGATGTAAATTGTTATTCAAGCTTAAGTAACAAGATTGTAATTTTAGTAACAAGATCACTAGAGATGTAGATTGTTATTCAAGCTTAAGATTTAATTTGGCTAGTTTTCACGTACAGGCTAAATAATATTTATTTAATGAACTCTACTTCGTTTAGTCATACGGAGTTTAGTGTACTTTCTGTTTGTATTGTACTTATGCTGTAAGGTTGATATAATACCTATGTGACTTTTCTGAAATTTGGTTAGTTGGTAAAAACTAGCAGTCAAATCTTGAGCTTGAATTACAATTTACATCTCAGTGATCTTGTAACTAAAATTTCATGATTTTTTTTCAGAGAACTTGGCAGCACCCATATAGATCTCAATTCTTTTGTCGGCGAAGTCCATAACGATCGTCTGATCTTAATATTGAACTTGGCTCTCATTCTCATTTATGTTTTTGATGGGATAATGTATTTCTTTTAATACTTACCTACTTATTATTACTACAAGGTGATCTATTTATATTTATCTGATTTGGGATACTTTTATATTTGCCACGGAGTGTCTCAACGTGACGCAAAGAACAATTAACGTTATTTGCTATGTCCTCATCTCCTATATTAGTCATATAACTTCCCTGATAACCTGATGGTAGCTACGTACATCTACTTCCTGTAGACCTAACAAAGCAGTAGGCAGCTTGTCGAACCAAGATGATGTAGAAACAGGCCATTATAGTGAAAGTGAAAGTGAATAACCACTTTAAGTGTAATGAAATAACCACTTTAAGAGTCGCCGCACACGAGCGGCTACAGAGTGGCTGAAGTGCGCGACAGCCACTTGTGGCCAGTGGCCGACACTTGCGGTCGGTGCCGCATTGAATCTCTGATATAAATAATGCCATATCCATATGGAGATAAGGGAGAGAGGGGGGCGGAATCCCGGGCGTGGCGTGTGGCGGCGTTTTGTGTCGGCGTTAGTAGCCGGTGCGGGCCACAAGAAACAAACAGCGGCAATTGTAGCGTGTGGCGGCCACCGGCATCAACCGTGTGCGGCGAGTCCATATAAAATATATGAAAACTACAGGAAATATGACAGTGGCAGCGTTTTGTGGTTGTGGTCTGTGGCCCGTGTGCGGGGCCCCTAAGTGATCTATGCCAACGTTTAATGGCTACGTTGCTTTAAGGGTGATAATTGCAAATTCTATAAATGAACAAAGGTTTATTTGTTTATTTGCGTCATGTGGTACATATCATGGTCTTAAATTAAATTCCAGTTCACAACATGAGCCCCGTAAGGGCATTGCAACATGCAGTTTATAATTATAAGACAAGTTTAATTATTAGTACCTATAAATGCCTATAATAATAGTACGTCTTAAACTAAAATGGGATATTTTAACTTAAATAACATTATCTTGTATTATGTTTTAATCGTCCATGTATTCCTTAACTGAGTAGTAGGCTTTTTCTAATAATATCAATTTTATTTTTCTTGTGAAAATCGCTTGGTTTGTGTCAATTTTGATGGAGTCAGGTAGTTTGTTGTAGATTGTAACATATCTGTAGTTAGGGCTTTTTTGTGTGATCGTCAGTTTTGGCGCTATAGGTTGTATTAGTTTGTTTGCGCGCCGCAGTGTGTAGTCAGGGTTTTTTTCGTCGTTCGTTTGGAAAATATGTCGATTTTGATATACGAATTTACATACTTGAAATATATATATAGAGGGTAAGGTTAGTATTTTATTATTTATAAAGTGCGGCCTACAGCTTTGTCTTTGTTTAATATTAACTAATATCCGCATGCATTTCTTTTGTAGTATAAAAAGGTCGTTGAATTTAGTGCTATCTCCCCATAGTATTACTCCGTAATTCATCCAGGCGTACGCATAGGCGTAGTATGCTGATAGTGCTGTGGTATAGTTTGTAATGGACTTTAGTATGTTTAGAGCGTAGATGAATGATGATATTTTGTGTTCCACTTTTTCTATGTGCTTTTTCCAGTTAAGGTTACTGTCAATAGTTATACCAAGTAAAGTAAAACCTGTCACCTCCTCTAATTTAATTTTTTCCAATAGGTCTTTTAGTATAATAGGTTGTTTTTGGGTTGTTCTGAACTGCATGATTTTCGTTTTTTTCGAGTTAGTTCGAGGTTATGTCTATGTAGCCAATTTTCGGTAGAACTTAGTTCTTCTTGGACTATGTTAAGGTTTCTAGAAGTGTCAATTTTAAAGAGAAGTGAAACATCGTCAGCAAACAGTATTGATTTTGACTGCAATATTTTAGGCAGCTGGTTTATGTAAAGGATAAAGAGAGTACATGCTAATACACTGCCCTGTGGTATTGAATTATTAAGAATTTTCACCGAAGACACTTTTTCAGTAATTTCGTTTTTTTCCTCATCAAAATATTCTATGTGTACGTATTGCCGTCTATCGTGTAAAAATGACTTAAACCATTCATACGTACGACCTCGCATCCCGTTTTTGTACAATATTTGTAGTAGGATGTTATGCGAAACCTTGTCGTATGCTTTTGTCATATCTAGGAAGAGGCCAATCGCATATTTACGTTCGTGTATGTAATTGTGTATTTCTTGTACGAAATTATAAACAGCGAGGGTAGTTGAGCGGTTTCGTCGAAATCCGTATTGATTAGTGTCCAGAAGGTTGTATTTTTCTAGAAATGCGTTGAGCCTGGTGGTCATAGCTTTTTCGATTATTTTTGATACTGTTGGTAGCAGTGATATCGGTCTATAATTAGATGGGTCATATTGTATACCGCCTTTTTTTAATATTGGTTTAATTTTTGCTACTTTAAGTTTTTCCGGGAAGCGGCCTTCTTCAAACGATTTATTTATGATCCGGGTAAGGGGCAAGGTGAGTTTGACGACGCAGTGTTTGATTAAACTTGGGGGAATTTTGTCTACTCCACAGCTTGTTTTGTGGCTCATCGAACATATGATTGCGTGTACTTCTCGTTCGGTTACGGGAGCCAGGTACATCGAATTGGCAAGCGGCTCGGGTCCTGCTGCCGGGGCACCGCCAGCGCCACGGCTGATGTCGTCGGTAGACTTGAGCCGTACATTTGTGATGTTTTTCCTAGATTCACCGATTGACAAAAAGTATTCGTTGAATGTATTCGCAATTTCATTTGGATTTTGAATATTTTTATCATCTATTTTTAGGCATATATTTTGATGTGTTTGTGTTTTTCTGCGGTTTGTAGCTAGTTTACCAATTATGGTCCACATAGTTTTAGTTTTGTTTTTTGAATTCTTCATGATCTTTATGTAGTTCAGCCTGCTCGACGTCTTTATGCATTTTTTAAGTATCTTGTCATATTTTTTGTAGTATTTTTTTAGAAAGTCATTTTGATATATATTTGTCATTATATTAAGTATTCTTTTGTGTCTACAGCATGCTTTTAATCCCTTTGTTAGGCTGGTTTTTGTCCTTTTTGTAGGTGCTTTAATTTGTCTTTTTGGCATAAATTTATTTAGTAATTCCAGTATTATATCTTCGAAAGTGTTGTAGGTGGTATTAATATTTTTTTCAAAATTTATTGCCTTTTCCCAGTTTGCATGTTTAAGTTCTTTTTTGAATTTGCCAATGTTTATTTCGTTAAATATTCTTTTAGTGATGTGGTACGATTTTATTTGCTGTGTTTTTATGATTGTTTGATATATGATGCACCTGTGATCTGAGATGCCATTTTCTTGTATTTTTAGGTTAGTTTTCTTGTCGTTTGTAAAGAAAAGGTCAATACAAGTTGCACTTTTGTTCGTTTGTCGTGTGGGGGTGTTTACTATTTGGTGTAGGTTACATTCTAGCATATTTGTCGAGATATGGCAATGTTTTTTTTTAAATGTTAGCAACACTAATTTTTCTCTTCCTGTGTGACCGCCATTGTTTCTGTGCGTACATCTATTTCTTCTAATTAAAACTAGCGTAAACAGATTCAATTCTCCTTTTATTCCACTATACCTGCCAACAGGTTATGGGCCCAGCCCAGCCCAGTTCAGTCCAGTCCAATTGAATCTGTTCTTCAAAGTCAGACGCTTTCGACAAGTTTTGTGTGAGCTGAAGAAAATTGAGGTTAAGTACGCGTGTCGTCAAGCTTTGTGAAAATGGAACCGCAGTCCTCGAGTTTGAAGTTATCCGGTGGCGATAACTGGGCTGTCTGGAAGTTTACGACTGAAGTAATCCTGAAAGGAAAAGGATATTTTGATTTGGTCAGCGGCGCCACACCAATGCCTGAGTCGGCAACTGAGAAGATGGCTTGGATGACGAAAAATGCCAAGGCCCAAGAAGTTATTGTTACAAGGATGGAAGCTGCCCCAATCTCCCATATGTTATCGTGCTGTACGGCTGCCAGCATGTGGGCGAAGTTGAAGGCTGTGTATGAGAAAGAATCCGTTGTAAGCATCCATCTGTTGCAACAAAAGTTCTTCTCCATTCATTTTGGTGAATACTCTGTGTCGACGTTCCTGTCAAAGCTAGAGGATATTAGGACCAAGCTGAAGCAAGCAGGAGAGCCAATATCTGATAAGATGGTCATCACAAAGATACTAATGACCTTGCCGGAAAGGTTCAAACACTTCCGCTCGGCTTGGGAGTCTGTGCCAGTAAATAATCAGACTATTGAAGAGCTAACGTCGAGGTTGTTGATTGAAGAAGAGAGATATGATACTTCAAAAGAAGGTGAAGTAGCGTTGGCTAGTGTAAGCAGACCACCTCGTCATGGTCTTGTGAAGTGCTACACCTGTGGAAAAGAAGGCCATATTTCAAGGAATTGTGCGACAAATAAGAGAGGCAATAGAGAGTCCAGATCGTGCCACTACTGTAAGAAGAAAGGTCACTTGTTGGCTGATTGTAAAGCGCTGAAGCTGAAAAACAAAACTGCTCCTGACGTCAACGCTTTTATGTGTACAATCATTGAGGAATCTGAGAAGTTCTGGTTTATGGATACGGGAGCTAGTGATCATATGTGTGGAGAAAAACGGCTGTTCAAGTCTTTATGTGAGGAACAAAGTTCTAGCAAAGTGACTGTCGGAAATGGAAAAGCTCTTGATGTTATGGGTTACGGAACTGTAGAACTGTTTGCGTGGAATGGTGAAAAATTCATAAAAACTGTGATGAGTAAAGTGTTATATGTGCCTGAACTCAAGTTCAATCTGTTTTCAGTAGGCACTGTGTTGGACAAAGGCCTAAGTTTAGTGTCAGACAAAAAACAATGCGATTTTGTGAATGACAGAGGTGAAATTCGTGCAGTGGCAATACGCGTAAACAAGTTGTATCGTATGCTGTTTACGTTGAACGGAACGCAATCTGAACTATCGAAAATTACATCATGTGATTTTGAAACGCCGTCCGAAAACCCTTCGAAAGGTTTACAAGCGAAATCGAAACGCAACGAGATTGACATCTGTGAGTTCTGTGACGTTGGACAATCTGTGGAAAACAAGAATGGATTGTGTTGTCTATCGAAGAAAATTGAAACTATGAGTGTTTGGCATAAAAGGTTATGTCATCAGAATAAGAAATACATAAAGCAGTTCCTAGATAGCAAGAACATAAGTTATGTTGATGATCTGAACGTATGCGAGGAATGTTTGGTGGGTAAACAATCCCGCTTGCCATTTCCACCGAGTTCGTCGCGCGCCAAGGAAAAGCTCGAGTTAATACACGCAGATGTTTGTGGTCCGTTTGAGAACGTGTCAATTGGCGGTGCGAGATTTTTTCTGCTACTGAAGGACGACTACTCAGGTTTGCGAACTGTTTTCTTCCTGAAACACAAAAGTGAAGTCACGTCGGCGATAAAAAGATTCGTTTCGTACTCCGAAAGACAAACAGGAATAAAGATAAAGTGTTTACGAAGTGACAACGGCCTGGAATTCGTAAATAAAGAGTTGGGAACGTTTTTGAGTTCATGCGGCATTGTTCATGAACGCAGTGTCATATATACGCCCCAACAAAACGGACGAGCTGAAAGAGAGATAAGAACCCTTGTAGAGGCCGCTCGCGCTATGATGACAGGTATGCCGAAGTACTACTGGGCAGAGGCTGTGAATACAGCCGCATACACTTTGAATAGATCCGCCCCGAGCCCTGTGGTAAAACACCATATGAAGCATTCTATGAGAAAGATACACCTGCCGAAGAGTTCAGAATGTTTGGTTCACGAGTTTTTGTGCTGATACCTAAAGAGAAAAGGTTGAAACTTGATCCGAAGAACAAGATTGGAGTATTTGTGGGATATGATGCTGATGTGAAGGGATATAGAGTGTTCATCCCGAAGAGCAGGAAAGTTGAAGTTCACCGGGATGTAGTCTTCTTGCCGCCACAGCTGATGGAACCTGAAACTAAAAGAAAATGTGATACAGTAAAAGCTGAAGATAGAGATACAGAATTTGAGAGTGAGAAGTTGTCTGTAGAGACTCCAGAAGAGTTGGAGGATGTGATAGAAGTGAGAGAAGATTGTGAAAGCTCTACACCAAGCGAAGACAGCTATTGTTCTGTAGTAGGTGAAGATAGTGTAAGCTCTGAGGTTGAAATGCAAGTTACAGACAATGTAGACCATAGCCTGGGAAGTGGCTATCATCTTCGTCCTAGAGACGCCATTAGAAGGCCAGAATGGTTAGATGGTTATGAGACTGGCTTGATGAGTGTGATAAATGAAGAACCACAGTCTTATAATGAAGCTGTTCAATGCATTGATGCACCTCAGTGGAGAAAAGCGATTCAGAGAGAACTACAAGCATTAAAGGAAAATTTTACGTGGGAATATGTAAGAAAAAGGAATGATTACAAGGTCATTGACACCAAGTGGGTGTTTCGTTTGAAAAAGGATGAACATGGTGATGTTGCATCCTATAAGGCTAGGTTGGTAGCTAGAGGTTTCTAACAAGATGTATCGTTTACAGAAACTTTCAGTCCAGTAGCGAGGTTAACTTCTGTTCGTTTCTTTCTAGCTTTTTGTAATCAAAACAACATGTTAGTACGTCAGTAAGATGTTTGTAGTGCTTTTTTGTATGGTGAGATAGAGGGAGATGTCTATATCTCTGTACCTCAGGGGTGTGAATCGAGTGAAAATTCTGTTTGTAAATTAAAGAAAGCACTCTATGGGCTAAAAGATTCACCCAAGAAGTGGAATAAAAAGTTTCATGATGTTATGTGTAATTTAGTTTTTGTGAGATGTGATTATGAGTACTGTTTATATGTAAGAAATAAAGATGGTTGTAAAACTTACCTAATGTTGTACGTCGATGATTTGCTTATTGTCTTCTAGTGAAGCAAGTGAACTTGAAAATGTAAAACAACTGCTGAGCACAAATTTTAAAATGAAAGATTTGGGTTTGATTTGTAATTACTTGAGGATTCATGTGAGTCAGAATTTAAAGGAGGGAACTATTAAGATGGATCAAACTAATGATTTGAAAAATGTTGTAAACCGTGTTCAACCCCTATGGAAGAAAATTTTGATCACAGTGTACTTAAGAGAGAAAAATCTGAGAGTCAAGAGATAGAGACTAGATGTAGGAAAGTAATAGGTTCTCTTATGTATGCTATGTTGTGTAAGAATCCTCAATTACACCATAAATTGAAACATGTCGATATTAAGATATTCTTTATGAGAGATAAATTTTATGAAAAGAAAATTTATATTGAGCATGTTAGTACAAATGCACAGGAGGCAGACATTTTTACAAAACCGTTAGGTAGAGTAAAATTCGAAAAATTTAGAAATATGTTAGGTTTTAATGATTTTGTTTTTTTTTAGTTGCTGGTTTTGTTCAAGTATTGTTTTTTGTATAGATGATGATTAACATTGAGGGAGGGTGTCGAGATATGGCAATATTTTTTTTTTTAATGTTAGCAACACTAATTTTTCTTTTCCTGTGTGACCGCCATTGTTTCTGTGCGTACATGTATTTCTTCTAATTAAAACTAGCGTAAACAGATTCAATTCTCCGTTTATTCCACTATACCTGCCAACAATATTATTTTTTAGTTTTTGGTATTCTTTGGAATTTTTTGTTGCATTTATGTTAAAATCTCCTGTGATTATTATTTGTTTGTTTTTATACTGAGCTTTGATTTTGTCTAAAAGCCTTATAAGGAATTGGAAAAATAGGGTAATATCATGATCTGGGCGATATAAACATATTAAGATACAATTTAGATCTGTCAGTTCTACACCGCAACATTCTACTATGTATTCTATAGACATATCCGATAGTTCTACCAGTTCACAAAATTTCACAGTACGCTTTACAAAGATTGCAACACCTCCTCCTCGTCTGTTGCTTCTGCAAAAATTGGCGGCGAAACGGTATCCATTAAGGCTTAAACAGGATTTCTGATGCTTGATTATCCATGTTTCCGAAAAGCATAGTATCTCGTATGCATTTTCATTTGCGTAGTCTTCTATTATATGTAGTTTATTCTTTAGGCTTTGTACATTTTGTATGAGGAAGTTAATTGTTTTCTCGAAAAAAGTTTTTTCTTACAATTCCTGGGGTAGGCATATCGACACGGGGTGTTTCTGGTTTGGGTTGGGGTATTTGTTGAGTGGTAGTCCAGGTACTTCTTGCACTCGTTGTTCGTTGCTTGGTTGGGGTTTTATCCGTGTGTGAGAGCCGACTTTCCTGTTCTTTCTGTCCTATTTTTAGCCTGGTTGCATATGATTTATGTCTTGATTCTTTCCTTTCTTGTAGCTCCTCTTGACTCAGCAGCTCAGGTTGCTTGCAAATCGTCTGCACTGGTCGCTTGTCAGCTAAGTGGGGCATCCAAATGTACATAATATCCAAAATTTGGAAACAATTTTTGCAAAAAGCAATGTATCAGCCTGTATGTAAATGTTATGTTATGCTATGCTATGCTATGCTATGCTATGCTATGCTATGCTATGCTATGCTATGCTATGCTATGATATGATATGATATGCTATGCTATGCTGTGCTATGTTATAGTGTCCTATGTCATTTTATCTTTTATGGCAAAAGCTTCTGGCCAGTGCATGTACGTATCGAATAGTCACACAGTAGTGAGCTCCATCTGATGACGTCATTAAAAATCCACTAAGTGTTAAAATCAGTATCACCTGTCGGAAAAAATTCCAAATGTAAAACCCAAAACCTCGGTCCTCCGACCTGTAAAGAAAGAAAGAGAAACATTTATCGTACTAACTCACACACAGGTGAAATACGAAATACAAATGAGCTAAAAACAATATAAGAAAGGTACAATTATACATAATAATAAATATAAATAAGTACGTTGTTTGGTCTCCAGGCAGCCTGCGCACTCAGCGTTAATGTCGGAAGCTTCAGCGACCCGCCCGGAATCCAGGGACTAGCGCATTTTGTCGAGCACATGGTCTTTATGGGTAGCGAGAAATATCCGGTGGAGAACCAATTCGACCAATACGTGCAGGTAAGATAGCTTCGACATCGGCCCGGCCACGCGTACGGCTGCTGCGAGTCACACGTCCACGGAAACCCACCTTGGCTCTGCTCTACGAGGAAGTAGGAGGAGCACGACACGTGGACCCTATTTGATGTATCTTGTAACGTGGCGCCAGCTACTTCACTACCCCTAAGGCCCTATTCCTAATGGGGGTGCGTGTTAAGGTTCCCTGAGGGGGTGGGAAATTAAACTCCGGGGTTAGTTGCAACAGACTGGACCTCCGTTTATTATAGGGACCAGAGATATTCCACACTTATACTACTTAAACTAACTTATTCGTGCACTCACACCTAACGGCTTTATGCCAAAGAACTGGGGCCTCGCGGGCCACTATCTATTGCACGCTTGCAAAACCTGTCTGGCGGCGCTGATGCCGCACCCGTCTCTGGGCTAGCTGCCCCGGTGGTGGTCATCGTGCGCGGGACCTCGGGTCGATACTTAGGGACAGCACCGACCACGAGTGGCCCGGGACACGGCCACGCCGGCGGCAGGGGAATTGGGTAGAACTCCAACCCGGGATCGAATCCGCATATGAGCGTGACCGACCTCCAGTGTGCGTTGGAGCCCGACGCAAAGTCCGTCTTGACTGTTTTTTTTTTTTTTTTTTTTTTAGCCCTATAAAAGGGCACCCTCCGGAGGACACGGGGGAGGGAGGTGGTGAATGCTCATGCATGCACAGCACGGGCCCGGCCGTGCTGCCAATGTGGGACTCGCAGAGTGCGCCTACCCACTAAACACCACCTTGGTGCTGGTTTGGTCCTAAGGACCCCTAAACCTACATCATGAGCGACCCCCCTCGAGGCCGAGGAGGGCGTTTTGACTGGCTCTCGCGGCGGCTTATATTCGCTCGGACGCTTCCCCCTCCACGACGACCATCGGTGCGCACGCGCTGGCTGCGTGCGCTCTGTTGCTAGGCGTGGTGACGTCATGGAAGATTCCACTCCGGCCGACTGTTGTATCGCGGCGCCGCGGTGCCGCGTTACACTCTCCCCCCCCCCCCCCCCCCCGTCTGGAGATTTTTACCTGTAAAAATCACTCAATACATATGTTGCCAAGACCTGTTCCTGCTTGGGCAAGGGGATGGACCCTGTGTCCTGGTTATGCTACATTTATATATCTGTGCAGGGTTATACTGACTACTGATTTTCAATCGAACTTGATTTCCTTTAACACTAAGTACACCTCGCTTGTGATTTTATTTTAATTACCTACATGACTCACCTGTTGTACAGACTGAAGCTGTGAAAGGATCGGTCTGATCTCCGCTTATAAGTTAAATTATAAGTTCGAGTTACGTCACCTTTTCCTATTGCTTCGCTTGAACTGCTCTTCCTTCGTGTGTTGGCGAGTGAAGGGTCTGGCGCGTGTCAACTGTTGTACTATGCCGTCTCTTATCAATTTTTTTTTCAACAGTTGGCTTGCGAACTGTCTGCCGTTGTCTGTTAGAACTGTTTTCGGGCAACCGTATCGCATGATAATGCGTTCTTTTAGCGCAGCTTCTACTCTTTTCGCTGTGGTTGTGCGCAGTGAGTTCACTTCTGTCCATTTTGTAAATCTGTCTTGAAATCTGATTATCCATTTGTAACCTTTGCTCGAGCGTGGGAGCCGCCCTAAGGTCTGAAGTGATAATCTGCCAGTGTTCCGTGACTGATTTTGTGAGCATTACTCCCGCTGTTTTTTTTTTGTGTAGGTTTGTTCCTTTTACATGTGTCGCAGTCCCGTACGTCTGATCGAACGTCTCTGAACATTCCCGGCCAGTAATATCGTTGTGCTATTTTGCTAAGGGTTTTATTTGTACCTTGGTGTCTTGCATTCGGCGAGTCATGGTTCTGTTTGAGTATCATTACTTTTTCATTGTCTTTTACACATAGTTTACACTTTGATTGTGGGTCTAGTTTTACTCCGTACGCTGGGCTGGTAATTCTTTTGTATAATTTCTGCTCGCTGAAACGGTAGCTGTCGTCTTTGCTGGGGTTCTGGTTCACTGTTCCTCTATTATGTCTGTATTCTGGTTTTTTTTTTTCGCCTTTTTCTCTTGCTCTATATCTTCGAATTCCTTGGCCAGCATTATAAGTTCTTCGAGGGTTTTGAAGTCTTGTCTCTTGACGTAACATCTGTGGTTCGCGTTTGTGTTCTGATAGATCCGGTCTAGTTGTTCATCTTTGCTTAGCTTACCGTACCTCCTCATGATAGTTCTCAGGTCTGTCACGTATTCTGTGAATTTTTCTGTGTTTCTCTGTTTTTTTAGGATCATTTTCCCTAACAAGTTTCTTTCGTAGTTCGCTGGGAATTAGTATAGCTTGAAATCTTTCGTGAAGTCATCCCATGTTTTCCATTCAGTGCTGTTATTTCTCAACCACTGGAGTCCTTGACCTTTGAAGATCTTCGTGAGTAACGGTAGACACGACTCTAGCTTTCCTCCGTTAATCATGAGTTGTTCCAGCATTTCTAGAAACTCTATGGGATCGTCTCCTGCGTCGAAAGTGATTTCCCATGTCGTGGATGTTGAGGAAGTGTTTGCCATGGCGTCAGTGAAGCTGTCCGTTTCCTCTACGACGGTCTGTCGGTCTTTGTTCTGCTTGCTCGCTGTTTGATTTCCTGCGTCTTGGTTCGTTTCTGTTTCGTTCAGTTCCTCTGTACGTATTTTTTCTAGAACTAGTTTTCTTATTTCATCAACGGTTAAGTTCTCGGATTCTATCCCCTTTCTGGTGGCTAGCTCGACTAGTTCTTGTTTTCTCAATTCGTACACCCATGAAACTGGCATCTTGTGCGGTGTATCTTCTGTGACTTTCGTTATCTAGCTCTGTTATTTTTATTTTTACTCTACCCTCCTTTGTTTTAGCGTGCTGTGAATACTGGGCCTCTGTGTATTACTGCTTACCTACTACGTGCCTAACCCACTGCTTGGCTAACCTACGTTTGTTTGTGTTATCTGAAACGCGTCTGAGCAAATCAACAAAGAGGGTTGTGTTATTAATATTCTAGTTTGGTCCAATTAGTACCCTGGCGTCGTAAACGCATCCGAGCGAATCGACGCCCTCCGTATTAGTTATTCTTATACTATTGTGTTACACCGAGCACCTCGGCGTCGGAAACGCATCCGAGCGAATCGACGCCCTCCGTATTAGTTATTCTTATACAATTGTGTTATACCGGCACCTCGGCGTCGGAAACGCGTCCGAGCGAATCGACGCCCTCCCTGTTAATTTGTCTTATTCTATTATGTTATTCCAGCACCTCGACGTCGGAAACGCATTCGAGCGAATCGACGCCTTCCCTGGGTTAGTTGCAAAAGACTGGACCTCCGTTTATTATAGGGACCAGAGATATTCCACACTTATACTACTTAAACTAACCTATTCGTGCACTCACACCTAACGGCTTTATGCCAAAGAACTGGGGCCTCGCGGGCCACACTATCTATTGCACGCTTGCAAAACCTGTCTGGCGGCGCTGATGCCGCGCCCGTCTCTGGGCGAG
This sequence comes from Yponomeuta plumbellus, assembly GCA_947310845.1. NCBI lineage: Eukaryota > Metazoa > Arthropoda > Insecta > Lepidoptera > Yponomeutidae > Yponomeuta > Yponomeuta plumbellus. Next base: position 10,375,061 of record OX371212.1, on the reverse strand, counting down.
CTGCCCCGGTGGTGGTCGTCGTGCGCGGGACCTCGGGTCGATACTTAGGGACAGCACCGACCACGAGTGGCCCGGGACACGGCCACGCCGGCGGCAGGGGAATTGGGTAGAACTCCAACCCGGGATCGAATCCGCATATGAGCGTGACCGACCTCCAGTGTGCGTTGGAGCCCGACGCAAAGTCCGTCTTAACTGGCTCTCGCGGCGGTTTATATTCGCTCGGGCGCTTCCCCCTCCACGACGACCATCTGTGTGCACGCGCTGTCTGCGTGCGCTCTGTTGCTAGGCGTGGTGACGTCATGGAAGATTCCGCTCCGGCCGACTGTTGTATCGCGGCGCCGCGTTGCCGCGTTACAATCTTGACATTCACTCGTCAGTAAATAACACAGTCATAGTAAATAATGCGTTTTAAAAAGAACTGACAAATGCCGCTAATGTGTTTTTTAGAACGGCATACGCATGTATAATTGAATAATGTCAGTCAGGTATAGTGGGTAATACAAAATGTCACAACTCACTTCTAAAGCTTTGTCGAATATTGTGTTTCATAACATAAAACAATGAGGATCATTTACGTTAAACCTAAGTGTGCAGTTTCATAGAGATATTAAAAATAGTGTTGTGAAAAAAAAATCGAAATCAGATAATAAATGACGAAGTTATAGCGATTTTAGTGCGCGGGTTCCAAAAACGGGCGTAAACTGGCTTGGCACGTCACAGGCTACGACGACCCACGTGCTCAGTTGCCACGCCTATAGCATTTTAGTCCGTCTCAGTAAATTGACGTGTGCGTTTTAATGTTAAAAGTGATCATGTCGTCGTACTATAAATATTGTATTGTGCCAAAATTCAAGAATACAACTATGACTGCCCCCGAAAAAATATTTTTTTCGGATATTATAGGACGAAAAAGTTAGAAATAAATGGTTTAACGTTTTGATGATAAGGCGACTCACTTGACACTTCTTAGGCTGCCTTGTGGTAGATCAACGGGGGCCGCGGCACAGGAGTGCAATATCAGCTTGTATTGCCCAACTGCAGGGTCCATAGGGGTATTTCTTTTTCGCACCCTCCAGAGTGCGTAGTGCGTTTTTTTCATTCACTTTCGATAGCGAGAGCGTTTGCAATTTGTATAGGAGTGACAACGAGACAACTAGGTGGCGCGCTTTGTCACTCCTATACAAACGGCAAACGCTCTCGCTATCGAAAGTGAATGAAAAAACTCGCACTAAGCACTCTGTGGATGAAAGGGGAAGGCTCACTAGCAGTAAAACGTGAACACACACAGCACGGGACACACGAAACACAGTGGTCAACCGGCGCACGCGCGGGGTAGGTATCGCACACGTCTATACGGCGCTAAGGTTCATAGGCGATTGTGGGGTTCGCAATTTGCGAATCGTAGCGCGGCACACAAGGTATACCGCCTAAAATAAAAAGACCGTCGCTTTCCCATTAGAAACAAAATTACTCGAAAACATGAAAAGCACACATACAAACCTGCGTTGTCTTGTAGAAAAATAAAGAAAAACTAATAATATGGGACGTGACGGAACATGAGATGAGACCCTCTTCCAGTTAAAAGTGCTTTTGCAAAATCATTTTGACGTAATAAGTATCTATATAAAAATGTATTGTATTTTCCTCTAGATAAATAGAAAAAAAACGATAGATACAATATGAATACTAGACAGATCAGACAGAGAGTAAATATTTGTACAAATCGCACCCTTGCAAGAACTCGAAATAACACGTTGTTCTTGCAAGTCATTGAATATTCAATGTTGCAAGTGTGCGAAATGTAATCCACAGACAGGGCGCTATGGCGCTCATTAGGGGAGGGCTATGTCCAGCACTGGACTGCTATAGCCGGATGATGATGATTATGATGAATCTACTTGCGCCACAGGGATCAGGCGGGGACAACAACGGGTTTACTGAGCGCGAGATGACGACCTTCCACTTCGAAATTCAGGAACCGGAGCTGGTCGGCGCCATGGAAATGTTGAGTCAGTTTTTTATCAGCCCGCTCATGCGCAAGGAGGCCATGCAGCGCGAGCGGGAGGCCGTCGATTCTGGTCAGTGCCCTTTTGGTATTTCATAGCATAAGGGCGCTTCGACGATACAGGGTATCCTAGTGTGGGACCAGAAGCAATGTATGTAAATATTATGCTATTTGTTATGTTTATGTTAATTTGCCTTTGGACTAGCTTGCCTCTGAACATCCAACAGGCCCCATCACTTGAAAATAGAAAACGAATTTTCAAAAAGTTTAAAAATTCAAAACTAAGGTATTCAATCACTATCTTAAGAATTATGTTATTTCAACTTATAATAAGTAGAATCTACATTTATACATCACATTACCATTATCGAAGTTGTAGGTTAAATGTTTTTATTTCAGTATGTATTTGTTTATTACTATGTCGCATACGTTTAGTATATCTCTTTTGTATTATTACTATTTATTTATTTGTTTATATACCTCAATCTAAGTAAGTAAATAGGATATTTCATATTATTATTTAAGCTGCATTACTTGTACATGTTTCATCATTATCTAGGTTAGTTAGAAAATAATGCCAAGTAGTAATAGGAAGTTTGGCTGGTACATCCAATCAGCACCATATTCCGGAACGCAATGGCCTCCCGCCGCCAGCGTGCGACGTGAAGCCATTTGCAAACCCTTTCAGTTTCCTTTTACAACTACCCTTCAATATTTTCACTATTTAATGCTTGCCAATGTAATCTTTACATACCCCACGATTCACGATTCTCTAATGGGCGTTTTTCCTTTCTTTTTTTTTCTTAGTTCCTTGAGATACACTAGATGGCGTCATTCGTTTCTTCATACGAATTTGTGAATCGTAGCAATCAATGTCAAAGTCAGTCCACAGATTACTAAACAAGAGAAGAAACCAGGGTTGCTATTCGGACGAGGTTACTCGTAATAAAAATAAAAATTCAAACACACAATCCATAGCAAAGACTCCAAAGTATCCAAAAGCGCACTTATCACCAAACGACCACAGCATTTTTTTTTTTCGGTGACCAACCATCACAAATTCTACAGAAGCATAGTATTATTTTTTGCTTTGACGTTTATTATTACGGTACGGCAGCGCCACCTAGGGATCCTTTTAAAACTAAATTTGACATAAGGAAAAACGCTCATTGCATTCTTATGGTGAAACTTAGGTAGGTACGGATAGATAGAAGTCAAATATATTTGTCGGTAGCATTAAGTTCGCCTTTGTGCAAAACTTGTGTTTTAATGCGATGAAGATACGCACGGATTACGGAGTACGGATTGATTCCGATGCAATGGACCCTTAGCTTAAAGCGAGATGTCGCTACCGGATAGTGAGATAAAAGTTGGATCTTGACCTTATGCTTCTCTAGCAGAAGTACAGAAGAGAGTGCCCAGAGCCCGCCCACATTGACTTTCTTTCGGGTACCGCACTCATACTCGTTATTACAAACATTATTTTGGATCATTAAAATGGGACTGTGGTAAGACCTTATTGAAATGACGTCATATATTGGCTTTGATATAGGGGTTTTGTAAAAAAATGAACCACTTTAGTGATCCACAGTCACCGCTGATTTGTATCATTCCTCAAAATTGAAATGACACAAATTTCCAACAACACAGAGTTTGCGGAGAAGGTGCTACTCGAAAGGAGACGGGCAAAGCATTTGCTGACGTGTATGTTCCCTACGGAGCACCCGTATAGCAAATTTCCAAGCGGAAACCTCAAGAGTCTCCGCGATGAGTTGAATAATGACACGCTGCTCCATTGCACGGCGGTAGGGTTCCGCGCAGAGCACTACAGCGCGAACCGCATGACCGTCGCTGTGCAGGTACTGGATTAGATATATTCTATTTACTGAAGCGAACGACTAAAGGTAAACAAAGACACAGCATCTCTCAAACTTACATCTCACTCAAAATAGCTCATGCACGCAGCTTTGCTTGCATCGTTGTACTATTATGTATTCTGTGGCATCGTATACTCGGTTTGGCAGAATCAGCGTTGGGTCCGGCTCGCTCGCCCATATTTTCCGTTTCGTAATAACAAACACAAAAGTATAAAACAACTGGACGATGGACCAAAAAACTTTACCAATACCTTATTTACAATGATGAACAGACTAAAGATAAGTTACCTATTTTATTTTCTTTAGTCGCACTCCCATCAACAACAACGTCAATCTTACTTTTTTTGTCTTTAATTAAAAAAGAGTTTCGTAGTCAGCTCTCCATACTTCTTCCTACACTTCGCGCTATTAGCATAAAATAGTCGATCATAATCGGCCTTTAAACAAAAGTCCGTCATCTTTCCTAGTTGCGAACATATTTGGCAGCAGTAGGATCGCTTTTATTTGAGGACCACTGAAATTTTAGGTATTTTTTGGGGCATAGATCTCTTAAGCAAATGGTATTTTCATGATAAAATAAAATATTAGTTAAATAAACTGCAAGTGGGGGATAAATCAGGTAATAACAGTGTTATTGTGTTAATTGCTTAATGGTATTTATCATATCGTTTTGTATAACTTTGCTAAATATTATGCAGTGTTGTAAATGTGGAATATTGAGAAACTAAATTTTTGACATGTTGACACTTAGTCGTTCGCTTCAAAAAATAGACTGTAGTTTGATCTAAAGTTTTATATACTCACTATCTTTGCTCGCATTGGGTAAACAATATTTTTATTCTGCGAGAACTTGATATCGAAATAAAAATCTCAACCTGTCTGCTTTGCACCGCTTCGGATCGGTCGACTTGTAGAACGATTTAGGATATTTAAGAAAATATCGTGAAATTCGATTAGTACTGCTTATTATAAGCATTAAGCTTCATCATCAACCCATTTTGTCCCCACCAAGGGGCACGGGTCTCTTCCCTGAGGAAGGTATAGGCCATACTCCACCACGGGGGCCAAGTCCGGATTGATGGAGGGTTGTAAGACTAGCGGCTGGTCTTACTGTCAGAAATTTTCAAGCCGCCCTAAGGCCTCTTTGCATCAACTGCTAAACGTGCCTTGCGAAGCACGGAACCGCTCGGAAAAATACCCCTAGCGTTAGTCATAGACGGTCACCCATCCATGCACTGAACGCGCCGTATGTTGCTTAACCTTAGTGATCACTTAAGATCACTCAGGCAGCCCAGGCTACGAGCGATTCTCAGACATATTTTATTTTATTATATCTATTCCGAAAATTTAGTAGCAGAGCGTGGTTTGGTTTTCATACTAGTCAAGAAAAAGCCATGCGTCGAAGCGTGGCTCCTACGGTACTCGGTCGATTAATTGGATGCATTCGGTTTTTCACTTCGGTTGATTTGGGGATGAAAGGGGAGCCCTTTATTCAAGGTGTCTCCAGTTTGCTACATACTTACCTCAGAGCATTGAAAAATTGTCTACTTCTCTTCTACATATACTCGTACTTCTCGACAGGCCAACCATAGTTCCAGCTATGTCACACCACCTTATGTCACACTGTTACATACCGGGACGTTTTAACCAGTTTGTCATACTGTAACACCCTGGGAATTGAAAAAATGTAGTGTCGCAATATTGGGGTACAGGAGTGCAGTTGGAAGAAGTAAAATAGGTTATATAGAGGAATATTTTGGTTTGAATCTTCGATTAAGAAAAAGGTACAAAATCGGAAGAAACTTTCGGCGATTAGTAACACGATTACTAATTGGAAATTATATTATTAAAAGATTAATAATACCATTTGGTAACAGTGTGACATGAAGGATATAACAAACTGGGATTACCTATATTATTTTTAAAATGCCAGTATGTCACAGTATAACAGCTCCGTGACTTTGTTTTTACTGGGCGTCTGTGATTCGACGGAATAGTACATTGTTCACCGAGAGGAGAAAGTGACCGATTACCGTCGAGGGTGTCGTTCGTAACACCTGAGATCGGGAATCGCAGTTTCTCTCGAGTGATACATAGTGCTTTATACTACACCTACAAGGAAAATAAAAAACGAAATCTTTACTAATTGAAATTCATATTGAAATTGTTGCTAGTGGCCAGTGTCATTTTGCGAACTTGGAGATAAAAACTCACTGTAAAAACTTTTTGGCTTTTGATATTTAGGTTACCGGCGCATAGTCTTACCCAAAATTAAAAAAGAAAAACCACGTAAGAAATGGATTTTCATACACTTTTCTCTCCCGCTCAGATGCGTTTTCTCCCCGCATATTTGTTCGATATGCAATGACGTACTTTCTACTGTAAATTTGATAAAGTATCAAGGTACTTTCCAAGCAGGTGTAGTATAAACTATTTTTCGTGCAAGGTCTGAGACACACAGAAGTGACGTGAGGCGGGGTACGAAATGCCGCTGATATAGAATTCCACTCTAATCAAATCATTTTGCCCCTAGTCGAGTATGGACATACTAAATCTAGAAGCCAGCGTAGCGAGAATTTTTGGTGCGATCCCGAGCAGCGCGTCCCAGCCCGACGACTTGAGCCGCTTCGCCTACAGCGCTGACACCGTCCCGCCGAAGTTCCGCTCGCTGTATTATGTCAAGCCCGTTACCGACACCTCCGATGTGAGTTTCTGGACTACGCATATAAAAAGGGGTCATCCATAAATAAATATACAGGGTGTCCCAAGACTCAACGTCAAGCCGGTTCCGGGTGAAAAGGCAAGTCATACTGGTTATCAGAAAAATTAAAAAAAAATCTATTTATTCATTTTAGGTACAATAAATTTTTTTTATTATTATTTATTCAAGAAATTTCACTAAAATTAAAATTGGGCAATTTTTTTAGTTATTTTTTTTTTAATGTCGCCTTTTCTTCCAAGCTGGAGCAGCTGGTTTTGAAATTTTGTTAACAGTTTGAAGAGGCATTATTTATAGATACGAAACAAAAAAAATTGGAAAAAGTAAAGATTTGTTTCAACAGGATTTTTCAATTTTTTTTTAAATGGCTATAATTTTTTTCAAGCAATTTTTTTCTTATATTTTATTTTTCTGATAACCAGTATGACTTGCCTACTCACCCGATCCTGGCTTGACGTTGAGTTTTGGGACACCCTGTAGACTAGGAGATAGTACACTTCTTTGCAGGGACAATAGTATTATGGGCGGTGGTACCCTTAGTGAAGAAGAGTGGGCTTGAAAACGCAAGACTCTCGTTCGATTTTTATAGCGGGTCATAGCATTCGGAAGAACTACTTCCACAGCAGCAGTAAGTATTATAGTGGTTTTTGCAGAACACCTGCTTGCTTGAAATCTCCAGCTTAGAAATCAGAAAGAAAACTACATTTGTCGAATTCAGTTATGTAAACTTGTCGTGTGAATCGAATAGAAGAAACTTTTGGGAAAAGGCAGGGGGAGAATTTTTTGCTCAAATTATGCTAAAAAAATGGTGGTTGGGTCTCTCCATTTAAGTTTAAAAAACTTGTATTAGGAGAGGCCCGCTCTTGCACAGCACCGATCGCAATTTACAAATTACACTAATGTTTTTAGACAAAACATAGAATGGAGAAGCAATATAATATATTTTTACGTAAATGTTTGTTTGGCTGTAGTAGTTTACACCAACATGAGAGACACTATCTGATTTAGTAAGATCGGGGTTAATGAATTGATTCTTCGTTATCAGCCTATGATAAATAAGTAACTGAGCAGATTTTATTTGTCGTTTGTTTTATCTCACATTACTTTTCAATCACTTTTTATTTGGAATTTGGCACTCTAAGAAGATATTTTTATCTTTAAAATGTATTTATTTATTCAGTTAAGAGAATCATCAGCTTATAAAATTAATCTAGTAGAATAAAACTAGGTAACAAGGAGCTAATAACAGATTCTCGCCTATAGACACAACGTAACCAAAAAATGTATGGACTTCATGCTTTGTCAAACACATAACTTACAACAACTAATCAAGGCATCAAATGATAGCAATGATTTTATAATTATATTATTATATTTCACCACTTATATTTATCCACCTGCAAAGAATGGCGCACTAATTAAGCATCTTATAGTATGGACCCCTGTATTGAACAAATTTATGTGCAATAATTTTATTGAATTTATCACTCGCTCGCACAATAAAACTATTTTGTCGAAAGTTTGTGGAACCTTTAGGCACTGCAAACGGGGGTTTATGTCGGGCTCGGCCCGGAACCCTTAAGTAAAGTCTACCGAGTAGTTCGGAAGAGACGATAGGTACTAGATGTTGTTGCAATCTTATGCAAATGCACTGTGCCAGCTACCTTTCGTCTAAGCCGGAGAGTTAAAAAATGAAATCTCCTACACATATCGTGATAGTTCCTGGAGTCGTAAGATATCTTAAGACGAACGCACAAAAACTTAATAAATTTTCTTTGTATGGATTCGATTCTATTTATGTAGGTACCGTACTGGGGATTCCATACTTGGGATGCGTATTCTAAGATAGATCTGACTAGGGTGCAGTATAATAATTTGAGTGTATTGGCCTGCTTAAAATCTTTAGACATGCGCATAATGAAACCTAGAGATTTGTATGCTCACGAGATTATATTGTTGACATAGTCGTCAAACAAAATCTTAGAGTCATGGAGTACAGTTACAAGCAATAATATAAATGCACTGTCACATTTTGCACAACGTACACATTTTGTGCTGCACATGTAAAAGACAATTTGTTCTAAATTTTATCAAACCATTGGTTACATAATTTAGAGCAAATTGTCGTACACTTCTTTCTAGATTGTTTTAAGTTAAGATTTTTAAAATGTGACACTTGATCTATATTATTGCTCGTGACTGTACACGTACCTAAGTAACGAACAGTGTTATCTTTTACTACAGAAAATCCAATCATCTGGTTGTTGTAGGTAATTGTTTTAGTCTTACGCGTGAATGTTACTACTGAGCACTCGCTAGGATTCAACTCCAAGCTATTATTGAGACAATACGAGCCAAGGTTTTTAAGATCATGCTCCAGCTTTTCGGCATCATCAGATTCTAATGTTTATATGAATAAAAAAAATCTTCATATCGTTGGAAAAACAAAGCAACGGAGACGAACTGAAGCTTATGTGGACATCATATTAGAATTGTAAAAAGAAGTGGGCCGAGCAAAGAGCCTTGGGGAACTCCGCTAGGTACACTAACCCAGCTAGAACCCAGTCAAACTTAGATACGATTAGAACGTATTTATTATGTCATGTAACGCCTTATGCGTTAATAATGTGAAGCGTATAACAATAATATTTGTGTTATCTCGCAAAATTGTTCTTATGCATTTGCACCTATAGAAAAATGTTTACGATTCAGTGAGAATACTAAATCTAACGAGGTTTTCTACCACATTCAAAAATAAGCAGTCAGTATTTCCCAACGACTCTGTGCAACCGGGCTATGGAAAGAAAACAGGTGTTTTACATAACATAACATTTACACACAGGCACATACATTGCTTCTGGCCCCGCACTAAGACACACACTCACTAATCTTGTCAGCCGGTGTTTCGGACCAGCCTATGATGGAAGCAATGTGCGATAGAATACCTTTAACCTCTAATTTCGACAAGAAATACAAGGTACAACTACAAGAGGAACCAGTGCACTATTCGGGTAAACACGAAGTCTGAGTGTATACGGACGTCTCCAAAACCGAAACAGGAACGGGTGTCTACAATCCTTGGCATCCTGAATACAATTTTTCAGGCAGAATGCATAGGCATAACAAGAGCTGGCGTGCTGTTGAATACAATAAATTTACAAGACTTTGCCATACGCATAGCCTCGGACAGCGCCTCAGTCCTACGAGCACTTTATAGCAATGTCACTAACAACAGCCTGATACAAGAGTGTCACAATGAGTGTCTACAAACAACTGGGTCACAACACTGCGGATGAACTCGCTAAAAGAGGCTCAGAAACTACAGTGGAAGGGCCCAAACCACTGCTTCCACTCACTTACAACCAGTTCATGAAATGGTTGAGGTCACAAACAGAAAACCAGCATGCAGAACTCTGGAGAACTGAAACTAAAGAAACTACAGACAAGCCTAGGAAACTATCAACAATCTCGAAACTTTTTTCACGTAGCCTGCTTCGTCTGAGAAGAGATGATCTGTGCAGAGCTGTGGCTGTGGCCACTGCGCATTAAACCGGCATTTCCACAACATGGGACGAACCGATAGCTCGCTTTGGCGGGAATGCCTGAAAGATGAGGAAACACTTGCCGCGTGACCATCTACTGTGAAGGCGTGGAAAAACCACGGACCGCCGTCGTTGGGAAGCTGGGATACCTTCGGGAGGCCTGCAATGATATTAGAGCATTGCTGGCTTTCTGGAAAGAGCTAGGCTGGCTGGAGTAAATTCACAGCCTTACTAGGTGCAATAGTCCAACTATGCGGAAATCTTCAAGCCTTACTAACTAAGGTTTTATAGTATTACATTATTTTAATTTTTTTTGTGATCTATTTTTCTTCCAGATTTCTCATTTGTTCCAGATTTGGTTTATGCTCTGGCTTTCTTTTCTTCAGTCAATAGCATTTCACGACGTTTTTATGTTGATTAAAAAAAATGCCTTTCGAGGCAGCTTCAGTTTCGCGGTGTCAAAATGCTGGAATGATTAAAGTATTTAATTATTTTCTTTTATGTTTTTAATATATTTTACTATTCTCTTTAATTTTGCTAATGCATTTTATTATCATCACTATCACTTTTATTTTTTTTCGGTTGAAGCTCCGTGAGTCACCAAAGGCCCTTGCTGAAAATCAGTGCTGTGGGTAAAACCGCAGCGTATACTGAGCTTGAGGCCATTTTATCGCTGCACAGACATACCCTACGTCCCTTATTGTTCTCAAATTATTCTGTGTTTTCGTTTAATTATTTTTTTTTATTTTTAAATCACTGTTATAATAATGTATGTCTTGTGTTAAATAAATATTTTTTTCTTTCTTTCTTACTTAATAGTGGCGCCATCTAGAAATAGCTTCGTGTTGTCATCTGTATTGGCTTGCAGTAGCTATGTCAAATTAAAGACGACCATTGTTTTCAGGTGCAATTAACATGGTGTATGCGGTCGCTTCTCCCAAAATACAAATTCAAGCCGCTTCATTACATTGCTTTCTTCCTTCGACACGAGGGCAAAGGAAGTTTACTCTCTTACCTCAAGAAAAAGTAAATATTTTTTTGGCATGATCCCAAACCTATCAGTAGGTACAGTATAGGTTCTACCTCTTCATGATATGTTACTGAAATTGCTGAGCACTGTATTATTGTTCAAGTCTCAAACTTAATTCCTGGTGTACATGCCAATGGATTTTTATGTAGGAGATCATATTAAAAGCATAATTTAGAACAAAATGACGCCAATTGAAAATGTCGAAATTTTGAGACAGAGAATAAATGCAGAAACGGCTGCGAAAATGAGGAGAAACCTACGAACTTCTTTAGTGAAGAGTAATTAAAAAAAAGAATTATTAGAAAAAGAGGCAATCATGTTGAAAACCAATTATAAAAATATTACATAGTATATTTTTATTTTCTTGACATATTTTAGATATTTTAACCTCAACTAAAAATTTACCGTTTGCTATCTTAAGAGACACTTTGCTAACGTTTTTTCAATATAATAGCATGTGATATAAATACGTTTTCTAATACCTAAAGAGACGTAGAAGTTTCTAAAATGATTTGCAGAATAAGTTCCTGAGTTACCTAAACACCTAAGACAGCATGTCTCCAAAGCACAAAAAAGCCTACTTGACCTTTTTACATAGTTTAAAGGTGCTAGGAAGTAACAAAGATTTTTTTTGTATCGAAGTTCAGTTATACCACTAGAGCCTACTCAAATAACATTATTTAAAAAAATTATACACATACCTATTAAATGTTATATCTTTTTGAATAGTTAAAGAGACGTAGAAGTTTCCAAAATATTTGCAGAATTAGTTCTATACGTTATTTTTTTTTAAAGAGCTTCAAAGTGAAAAATATTTAGAGAAAATAATTTAATTCTAACCGTTTCCCAGCAGTTTTTTTAAAGCTGTTAATAGTAGCTGCAGTTTTTGCTGATGTTTTTTATTTTATTCGTCATTTTAGTAATTCGTCATTTTAATGGATAAATTACGTCAATGATAATTATTAATTAATAACATGAGTAAACATAAAGAAACGGTTCTTTTAGAGTGATTTCATCCTTATGATTGGCCCTAACGATCGATGCAATAAAAGTACAGGGTGCAACTTTCACAGATTTTAGTAGGTTCGATTACCGGGTGAGGCAAGCGAATTTAAAAAATCTTTAAATGCAGTTTTCTTTCTTTTCAAAAACAAAGGAATGTTTTCTTTGAGTAAAATTTTCTATCTACAGTATTAAGAGTACTTCCCCTTCAGGTGGCATTACAAAATTCCACCCTGTATATAATAGGACAAAATTCATTAGAAATAACTTTAATAATAACCTTCTTTAATATTCAGTACGACTTTTCCTGTAGCCCTGTATAATTAAAACTAAAATTAAAAGCATATGAAAATTACGCTGCTTTATCTGAAATCTGAAAATTTGATAAAAATGACAAAATTTAATAACAATATTTAAAAAAAATATTTATGAATCAGTAATTTGTGTTGTCCCTTCCTAACGTTTATTACACATCGGCATCGATTACCCATACTTAAAATTATTAGGTTATCAAAATTTTGTTGGGATATAATTCTAATTATGGTCCCATGTGTTTCGTGAATGCTGAAAAAGATTATTTTTAGTATTGTTATAATTTCATATTTTTATAATTATTAATATTATAATGCGACGCAAAATTGCATGGAAACGTCCGCACCACTGATGTGTGTTCCGTTATTTTAAAATTATTTTTAACATTTTGAAATTAGGGCAAAGGAGTTTTAATCCACAATCAAACGTTGACTACAATTGGGTAGTCAAATATACAGAATGTCAAATGAGTTACTTTTAAAACGGAATTTTGTATGAAAATACTTGCGTGTGACGTCACATTTCAGAGCACTCTTTTTATGTTTCATCTATTTAAAAATTGTAATAACTAGTAAATGATGAAAAGAGATACATTTTCCGAATCCTTTAGTAATTTTCTTTTTAATCGAGCATCCCAAATAATTTATTGTTGATAGTGTCAAATACCGTATTCAAAAGAAAGAAAGAAAAGAAACATGACGTTTGTCTCGTCGAGATTCATGCTGAATCCGTGTGAGGCAACCCACTTGAGTTCGTGCATTTCTTACCGTCGGTAAAGCGCAGGCTTGAAATGTATTGTAATAGTACATTATGATGTAAGTGCGGTAAGTTGAAAATTACAGCCGAGGCGATATAACTAGCCCGAGCCATCGGCGAGGGCTATAAGGAAGCAGAGGCTGTAATTTTCAAAGCGCACGTATGTCATACGACGTTTTATAACATATATACGAGGAAATTAATAAAACTCTGACTTTGTTATCATCACTACTTGACGACATTTTCAAATAAAAACAATACAGCGAAAAGAAAAAGCGCGCGGATTTATTTTTACTTGTCTACAAATAAGCGATGCGCGCGCATCAACTTTTTTTTTGAGGCAAAGGTACAAAAACAGCCAGTATTACTAATAAAGTAAATTAATATTTTTGTGTTTTTGTTACAGATAAATGGTTGTAATTTATTGTCAAAATTAATTAAATTAAAGAATTAAATGTTTATTTGTTATATTTTATTTCCCAAAGTTAATTTTATTCATAAAATATTGACCACTTTCTTGACATAAAACCTCTTTGCTAAGATTTTTAAAAGTATCGTTCATTTTTAGACGGAGTATCTTAAAACTTTATTTAAAAAAAACACGTGCCTTTTACATTACATTATCGCACAAGTACGTAATGAGATACATTACGATATTGAAATTGGTGTAATTACAACCACTTTACGAGCAAATATGTTATGAATGTTATTACCTATTTGGACAGTCATTTGACGGCATTAAGTATTCAGTAATGGCCCTTTTACACGAAGCCAATAGCTGAGACAATCCAGTAAGATTGTCTCAGCTATTGGCCTCGTGTAAAAGGGCCATTACGAACAGTTGGTTTCATATCGTTTTAATTTTTGGTCAAGCTGGAATCGGCAATGAAATGACATTGTACACCAGATGTCTGATATTTCTACTACTTTATCTTAAAGATTTACGATTTCTCATTTAATTAACAGGGTGTGGGCGCTGAATATCGAACTTACTGACTCAGACGATGAAGTAGGGTATTCATCAATAAATACCTTTTTTTCCACGCGGATCCAATTGACCAAGGACGGCTTGGAGCATCTGGATGAGGTATTTTTTTTAAATCAATCAAGTGCGAGTAGGAATCGTGCACGAAGGGTTCTGTACAATGGTACAGAACCCTTCGCGCAGGAAATGTCCTGTTGCCGTTATTACTATGGAGCAAAAAACTTCAAAAATATCACGCTTGTTTGAATTATTAGGGAGCCCCCCTTAATTATATGTTTTACCTTAATTTAATTATTTGTTTTGAAAGTATATAATAAAATATTTTTTTGTATTATTTCTTTCTTGTGTACAATAAAGTATAACGTAAAGTATAACTGGTAAGTCTGGCGTCAATATTTCAATCGTCTACCTGCTGCTGTTATCAATATCGAGCAAAAACGAGCAAAAAAATCACGTTTGTTATATCGGAGCCCCCTATTTATTATATTCTGTTTTTTAGGATTTGTTGTCATATCGGCAATGAAAATACATATTTGTTAAAATGTCAACTGTCTAACTAAAGTGGTTCTTGATATGCAGCCTGGTGACAAACGGACGGACCGACAGCAGAGTCTCAGTAATAGGGTCCGTTTTACCTTTTGAGTAAGAAAAATTTGGCCAAAGACAATGAGAAATGGTGTAAAAGGGGAGTCTTTGCCAGCACAGCAGTGTGACACGGTCATAGCTACTCAACATTGAACCAGCCACGTGCGTTTCGAGTCTCAAACCTATATAAGGTTTCCGTAGTAAGACGGAGTTTTAATTTGCTTCATTTAACAAGACATTAAAGGAAACATACAAAATTCATTGAAAAGTATTTCTGTGTATTTCACTGGTGAACAAAATCTAACTATTTTTTTGTTTTATTTAGTTTCTCGACGGTTACTTACTAATTAGACGTCGCTGATTCCATATCTACTATCAGTTTACACCCAGCAGTTCTACTTTTTGAGTTACAGGTAGGGGAAAACAGGGCAATGGGAGCCTACTAAGGGAAAGTTTTGATAAAAACCACGTTTGTCAAATTTCTTGTAATTTTTAATTATCATCTATTGCCTTGGTTATTAAACAATGATCACAGTTATAATCAACTGCAGACATGCATTAAGGTACAATAACCGTTTTACAAAAAAAGTCAGTCGCTCCTATTACCCGACAAATGCGGCTAATGAGAGCCAATTTAACGCTCATACGGGAAATGGGAGCCATTACAATTACTCTTCAACCAAAAAATTAACAAAACGTACTTTGAATAATATCTTCATTATTATAATTATCAATACAATAATAAAATTTGTAACACAAATTAAAAAATATTTTTTTCATACAAAATGGAGAAATAAATATGAAATTATTAATGGGAAACAAAGGATCCCGACTTTACGGATCGAAACAAATTGCACAAATATAACAACCTGAACTATCAGTCCAAGTACACTCCTTGTGGGCCCAGTTTCCACAACATCTGCATAGGTACCACATCTCTCTACTTTTCCCTGTGTCTATCTATGTAGGCTCCCATTAGCCGCTGACCACCATTCTGAAAAGTAATAACATAAATATGTAATTCTATTTTCAATCTCAATTTAACTATTTGGACTTGAAAGTAAATGAATCTAGGGTTATAATAAGCATAAAAACAATAAAATAGGAAAATAATTTCATGCTTACCTTGATGTTGGCAAATAAGTACTAAATCCCTATGATTTGGCGTAAACCATGACATGACAACCACGGGACGGCAGAGCAAAATCTGCACTTTGGACCAGAAAAGATTGACCCTTGAGGGAATCTTTGGTACCGGGAGCTCCAAATGTGATAAACACACCTCTGGTATCGAGAGATCGTATAATATTTTAAAAAGGATGGTGAATTCGAAAAATCTGCATGGATCGAGTGATCGTTTGGGTGATCCAAAATTTCTTAGGAAATAAAAGTCAACGGGTTATTTTGAACATAGTACTCAGCCTGATGCTACACTTTCAGGGACTTGGATGCACCATGAGCATTTTCTTTTTAGTCATTTAGACGGTTTCCCATAAAATTAAGGTGACTTGAGTGAAGACATGGAGAACGCTTCCATCAAGACATTTGTGTTGGAGAGCAATAACAAGGTCGCTGGAATGCTAACATGATGGCTGATTACTGCTGGAGTATTCAGAATAGTACTTCAGACCTAGTTCATACAAGAAAATCTTATAAAAGGAAATATAAATTCATTTTGGACTGGCTTAAAAAGTATTTTAGTTATAAATTCATGTATTTTTGTTAAAATCTCTTACCGTTGATATCTCAAAAACTAGAGCTGCTACGGGGAAACTAGATTTCAGATTTGAAATCAGCTTGCAAATAAATTACGAATCAGGTATAAAACTTCATAAAACAAAACCATTGTTCCCCGGTGTTTTATGTGAATTTTTATTTTTCTTACTTGGTCACTTATTAAGGCTTCGTTACACAAGAAAAATTTCTCGGTAGCGAGCGGCAAATAAACGTAAACGATTCTCCCAAGGCAATACTCGTCATACGATTTTTGCCTGCGGTAGTTTACTTTTTGACAAAAATTCGTGTTATTCAAGCGGCTCTCGAATGCGAGTATCACAGGCGAGACTCACTTCTTCTAATATATTGTTTACACTACATGCGAGTTATCGTAGATCTATAGAAGCATACGAAACTCGACTTGTATAAATATAGCTCGGGCGAGAATTGCATGTGTCGATGCGAGACTCGCGCATATAACTCCGAACTGATTTTGACGCGAAAGTCGCCATTCAAGATCTACAATTTTAAAGATGGGACGTGTTTTGAAATACGTCAAAAACTATTGTTAAGTTTGGTACGCAAGACAGTGTCGTTTTGTCAAATTTGTCGAAATTCATAGGAATTAAAAATGATGTATTAGTATTATTATTTAGTGTATCTGGAGCACTCGAAATCCTGTTTATAAAGATAGGGATGCTAGGGATGATGCTCTTAAATCATTTGCAGCAGAGGCTTTTGGCTATTGACAACTTTGGCCCAAAATAAAAAATATGAGAAGTCAAAAAGTCGTGTTGTCGAATGGCAAAACTCGTAAGATAAACCCGTATAGTTTGTTTATACAGGCTCGCGGCCTAGGAGAGTTTAAGTAGCGATAATTGGGTAAGGCTCTCAAAAAATTTACCGTAACACACTTGATATTGTAACACATAGTAACACACTGGAAAATCGCAACACCCGGCTGCTATACCCAATCATGTTTTTCTTTGTTTCTGAGATGTTGAGATTGATTGATTGGTGCATGTTCAGATTTGTCCAGGACGTTGCATTCTGTAAAACTTTCAACTGTAAATTTGTGAATAGATTGTCTTCTCTAAACGAACACGCGACATCCCAGAAACATAATTGGGTATAGCAGCCGGGTGTTGCGATTTTCTAGTGTGTGACTATGTGTTACAATTTCACTTGTGCTACGGTACATTTTTTGAGAGCCTTACCCAATTGTATTCGAGAGGCGAAGCTCGGGACATTTGTTTACACTAGGCAACCATATTATTAATGCCTAAAAGAAATCGTCGCTCTCTACCGAGAAACTCTTCTTGTGTAACGGAGCCTTAACTTGTAAAGCCTACTCAGCTCAGATAATTTTTCCTGCAACACCTAGTTAAAAGATTTTTATTTAAATTTTTTTCTATCGTTGCCATGATAATTTTCAGTTTTCTAGTACTAATCGTCTCCGAGTGAGACCGCGAACAGACAGACAGACAAACACACCGATGGACATGGCAAAACCATAAAGGTTCCTTGTGAACTACGTAACCCTAAAGAAAGAATTTAATGTCGCCGAAGTTGCGGCTTGAAACTAGTTTGCAGCGGTACCAAAAGTTGTGATTAACTCAATGCATGATTCTTTTAACGAATTCATATTTTTCAGGTGATTGAGGCAGTGTTCTCTTACCTCACCATGTTGAGACTTGTAGGAGAAAAAAAAAGGATATTTAACGAGATGGAGGTATGCCGTTTTTATTTTCACACACTTCTAGAACTCTAATCGTTTACGAGTCGCCCTCTATATAATTAAGCTGTAAGCCCGTTGACATTTACGGAAAGCATCAGGGTCACAATGACCGTACTGCCCCTTCATAGTGATCGAAAAGGCTGAAGTCTTTTCTCCTTAAACTTAGAGCTTACGAGTTTATTTTAGCGGCGAACTCATAAACTAAGACTACTAAAAGTTGCTCAACAAAAAGCAGTGGCGCCTTTTTTTGGGGTCTCGTACTCCACTTCGCATGACAATACCTCTTTCTTACAGTCTTTAATACACCTTTGCTGCATAATTTAAATTAACTCTGGTTTTGATAATCTTTCGAGGCAACAAGCCATGGATGAAGTGTACCGACGAGGCAAAGACCCTTCGAGGTAAAAACCCTTCGAAGTGCTGACCTTTCGAGGTAATGATCCACCGACAAAACGTACCATCGAGGTAGGGATATCGAGGTATCGAGCATCAAGGTATCGTCATTCGAAGTAGAGTATGAGACCCTTTTTTTTGGCCTAGGCCTTTTTTGAAGCTAGAGCCTTTTTTGAAGACTCGCGACGTAATTTCCAGTCTGGGCTTGTTTTATTAAAAAAAGCTGCAAATCTATTTTTATATTATTTATTCAAGCGCAACTTACAAAATATACATATAATTGCTTTAATTTGATTGATGTGACATTTAATTTTGCATGTATCGACGTAATATTATTATGTATTCGAGCATTTAATAGCATTACTTATAAATTTTGTGTACGAGCGGGCGCGTGAGTGTGTGTACCTATCTGCATGATAAAGAGGTCTCTTCAAAACTCTTAAACGTCAAAACTAGTTTTGACTGCAGAGATTGGTTAAAATAAGTTTTGACTGAAAATTATTAGTCAATAGTACTTATGACTAATGTCTTTAAGTCAGAACTAGTGTTAACTAAATCTTGTGGTCAAAACTGGTTTTGACTACAAAAGTGTTAGTCAAAACTAGTTTTGACTACAATAGCTCAGTCAAAATATTTTTTGACTACAAATGTTAAGTCAAAACTTCTTTTGGCTATAAAATTATCAAATTAAATAATTCACGCTTATAACTACCCAGTTACAATCAAAATGAAACTACAATTTATCAAATACATAACATAAAATAACATAAAATAACATTTATATACAAAAATGTTTAATGAGAAACTTACAAAAAAAAAGGTTTTATAAAGCAGATATTAAAATGTTAGTTAATGTAATACAGTGAACTATCACTCAAGTTGATACCTACTATAAATTGTTATTTATTGGCACAACTTAAACTATTATGGCATTTGGAATTACACAGTAATGCTTTCTTCTTGCAAAGACATTTGAATCGATGATTGTAAAAACACACCATTTGCTGTTTACAAAACTTGTGGGAAATGCAAAAAAACTGTGTGGTAAAAAAAAAATGTGTGATTTTAAACTCGAATATTTTAAGCAGCCGTATATTATAGTAAGTCATATTAATAGTAAGGAGGGTTTAGAGTGGTATGTTTTTACAATCAAATTCGTAAATTTCGGTATCGTAAACAAAACTGTGTACTTAAGTCTATTTCGGAAAAAATGTCAAATGGTGTGTTTTTACAATCATCGATTCATTTATTGTTCTTGCAGCCCGTAGAGCACATTGTCATGTTGGGTGCCTCATCTTCTTGAATAAAGTTTTCTTTACAGCCATCAAACTCTGACAAAATGATGCTAACTTTTTTATTACTGAGTTGACAAACTCTCTTCCACTATCGGAATGAATGTCCATCAATCATCGAATCTATGCCTAGCTTTAGCTATGTAGATGACGGTTATGTAGTTATCGGTACTCAACAAATAATATTTTAATATTATTCGTTGAGTACCGATAACTACATAACCGATTTTATAAAAAATAAAAGTATTATTAAGCATCTACATTTTACCCGAGCGAAGCAGGGTTTTTGTTTGATTATATTTCAGCGCCATCCGTTGCATCCGCGTTGGCAGATCTGAATAGAAAAATCATAAATCTTTGAAAATATTTTTGCCATGGCAAGGTATGATACCTTTCTCCTTGTTTTGTTCTCCTTACTTATGTAATATTGTTTTCTCAGATATTAGCGGACGATAGATTTCACTTGACACGCTCGCCCTCGCCGTATGACTACGTTAAAGATCTGGCCCTGAACATGCACATCTATCCGCCTGAGCACTACATCACCGGCAATCAGCTTTACTTCAAGTATGATCCGACGGTGAGATCACAGTGTGCTTAACATTATTAAATAATAAAGATAAAGGATTTTATTTACTCAAGCATGGTAAAGACATTAAAAGTACATCAAGTTCCTAAAAACTTAGAAGTCAATAGTTCATAGGTGTCTGCACCAGGCTCTGGCACATAAAATCATACCTACATCCTGGAGGGGTACGAGGGTTTGCCATTTAGCAAGATCCTGTCAAACCGCCCAATATTAACTTGCCCCAGCTTCTTGACCCCTTATTTATCTAATATTCCTACCTTTAGCTATGTATTACCTTAAATGCATGCACGTACCCCGACTTGGGGTACTCTTATCATGCCCTTAGCTGGTATATTTCCAATTAGGGCAAAGTAGGTCCACCTGAAACGTCCCTTATTGGCAACATTCATATTTTTATTCATATTCTTTGAGGTAGAGGGCGGCGGGGTGGCGTGAGTGAGCGGCGGGCTGGCCGGCGCACTATTTGGCAACATAGCATCCCTTACGCGTATCTTCTCGATGAATTCGGTGACCCGGTCAGTCCGCGCGCATTGACCTGGGTGAGTGCACGTGCGCCGTTTCCGCACTTCCTGCAGTCGAAAATTACGCGCGCAACACGATGTTTACAAACCGCGAGTTATACGAAATGGTTCGTAGGTAGTTACTTTCTCAGTGGGAAAAATACAGCTGCAGCTCGGTGGGTATACGCTGAAGAAATTTGCCCCGCCTGATAAATGCCGGTTTTATTGAATCTCAAATACCCAACACTAGGACATTCATGAGAGTGACGCAGCATTTGCTAGACTACGGACAGTTCACTGCACCAGCGCACGCTCAAGGCCGAGGAGGGAGACCTCCCTTGGCCGTGGAGATTGAGGAACAGATATTCGCGTTCTTCGAGGAAGAAGGAGCACCAACGACGCGGCACGCACGGCGCGCGTACTGGACGTACTAAAAAACTTGAGAGCAATACATCCAGGTCACTTAAAAAAACTTCTAAATCTCGGAAACTAAGTTTACTAGCCATAAAACATGAGATAACCTCACTAAAAGAGGATAACGTTTGGTCACTGCGACTTACCATCCAACCGAAAGGCATTATCATACAAGTAGATTTTTCGAATCGAGCGGAATCTTGACGGAGTCATTGATAAGTTCAAGCGTGCCTAGTCGTAAAAGTATTCAGACAACGGCAAGACATTGATTACGATCAAACCTTTAGCCAAGTCACCCGTATGGCCACAGTTAGCTGCCTACTCTGTGGATGCGAATATAGAAGAATATGCATCTATTATAATTTGATGTGACAACGGCATTCCTTAACGGAAAACTGAAGGAAGAGTTATGCAGCAGCCAGAAGGGCTTCATGATGGGACACCTAGAATTTGGAAGTTCAACCTGAGCTTTTACGGATTAAAGCAGGTGCCACGCTGCTAGAATACAGGCTTTGAGCAAATTCTTCTGGATCTGAATTTAAAGCAGTGCGTGGCTTGCTGATTTTGATTTTGATAGTCATAAGACTACGTATAAACGTTGACGATGGACTAGTGGCAGATTCAAGTTAAAAGCTGGCACACAGCTTCCTGGAAGACTTTTGACCAAAATTACCATTAAAACGGTTACATATTGCTTGAAAATAGAGATTTGACAAGAAAATGGTGAAATTTTCATTAACTAGGAAGCTTATTTAAAGAAAATCCTGGAAATATTCAACATGTTAGATTGAAATCCGATTTCAACGCCTATGGAAAAATCAGTAAGCGAAGAAAGTCCTGACTCAGGGAAAGTTGGAAATTTCCCTTACAGAGGAGCAGTAGGAGCTTAAATGTATCTCACGACAGGAACTCGCCTTGATATTATTATTGCCTATGCCGTTTGAATAGTATCCAGAAAATTAGCAAACCCGTGTCACTAAGATTGGATCAAGGTAAAAAAAAAAATTCCGGTATCTGAAAGGTACCATGAACTTTGTAATAAAGTGTTTTAAATGAAAATATATCGATTTGATTATTTTTTAATTTATTATGACATCATTTTGTACAGAGAGGGTTACAAAAATACCAAGCTGCATAAACCTGGGGGGTTTATTTGCAGATGAGTTGAGTTTTCTAGCTTAATAGTTTTCTAACTTAATATAATTTAACTTAATTTAAATTGAATTTACATCTAATATTGTTTTTTTCTTTGTTATTCTACTGGTAAGTAATAGTTACGTCTTAACAATTTTCTCTTTTTCGGGTTCTTAAAGATTTTATCAACAACATCGTCTGGTAGTTCGTTGAGGATATTGGGGAGCAAGTATTCCCACGTGCGAGTTCCGTATACATTGGTTGTAGGTGGTAAAGTAAACTTGCTCGAGTTTCGAAGCTGCCGTAAGTTACGTGGGCGACTTATCTTGTTTAACGAGTCGATGTTGTTGATTTCCTCCAGTACAATAGCTATTTTTATTTTATCTTGTATCGGTGGTACATTGCAATACTTAAACAGAGACGAATAGCTGTCACGATAGAGCATTTTTATTTTTAATGGTACAATTGTTTCTAAAAGCCTAATTTGTAATTGATAAAATTAAATACTGTCTATGTGTGTCTTATAGGTTCTTCCATAGCTACTTAGGCCATAACTTATAACTGAATCCCCTAGGGCTAGGTATAACAATCTTAGGGTGCTATATGGGACTTTGAATTTAAGTATTTGTAGTCTGTCTAGACTGTCTCAGGAGTGATCTCAGTTTACCACAGACATAGTCAATATGAGGTTTCCAGCTGAACTTATTATCTATTACTAAACCTAAATAGGTGTGTTTATTTACTAATTGAAGTTTCTGACAGGTACAATCTTGTGGGTTTGAGTGAAGACAATTATGAGAATGCGAGACCACAAAAGGTTCGTTCATTGTATTTTTTAGGTAGGGCGAGTGTATGTGTAGCAGGTTGGTTTTTTCCGCATTTAGCACTAATCCGACGTCATGTGCCCATTTGCACAGTGTGTTGTAGTTAGCTTGCATCTGTTGTTGTGCTTTTTCTAGGTTTTTATGAGCTGTTATTAGGCAAGTGTCGTCGGCAAACTGATACACAGACCCTTCGTCAAACGCGTTACACATGTCGTTTACGTAGATTAAATATTCGGTTGGACCGGTAATTGAACCCTGTGCCACGCCCTCTTCTGTGGGATACCACTTACTATATATACCATCTATGTTGACAGCCGTATACCTATTTAAATGATAGTTTTGTAATAGCTTTAAAAATGGTCCCCGTATACCATTTTGCTCCAATTTGGAGAATAAAGTTGTGTAATTTATTGTATCGAATGCCTTACTAAAATCAATAAAAACTGTAAGCACATGCTCTTTGTTATTCATGTGTTTGTTGACCCTATTAGTAAATTTGGACAATAGTTGTGAGGTACTTTTTTTCTTTTGGAATCCGAATTGTTTTTCGTTTATTATATTGTTTTTAGTAAGGAAACTACTCAATTCATTGCCGAAGTATCTCTCAACAATCTTGTCCAAACATGTAAGGATCGTGATAGGTCTATAGTTATTTATATCGGTTTTGGAACCTTTTTTGTAAATAGGTCTTATACAGCCAAGCTTCAGCTTGTCCGGGAAGATAGAAGAATTTATACAGGTGTTTATTAGATGGGTTATAAGGGGCGCTATGTACCTATTAATGAACATTTCCTTACAGCGTATGCCATCATTTCCAGGGCTTTTTTTGCATTCATATGTTTTACGATGGAAGAAATTACATCATCGCTGGCTTTTCTTAGTCTCATTGTTACATCACAGTTTTTAGTGTATAACTCTGGTTGCAATAAAGGCACATCACAGTAAGTACTTATTTTTTTAACGTTATTCCGAAAATCTTTGGCAAAGTTTTCAACTGTTTGAATAGAACGATTGCCCGTGCAGCGGGAGAAAATATGATCTATGCATGATTTAGTAGTTATCTGGCCTCTTTTTTCTACCCTCGTGTAGTTAGTTATCCCACAGTCAAGTCCCGAACTAGACATTACATTAAGATATCTTGTGACAATATTTTTTGACAATTTTATATCTATATTGATGTCGCCTAAAAATAATACATTTGACTTTTCCGGGATTTTTGAGAGCATGCCTGTAATTTCGTTTACAAAAAGTTCTTTACTTATATTTGGAGGCATGTACAAGGCATATAAACGGGTTACATAATTTACGTTTTTATGACAGGTTGAAATCTCACCCAGCACGCACTCGTAAGTAATCGACGACGCATGTAAGCGCTTAAACTGTATGCTTTTATGGACATAAACTAGAATACCACCTCCTTTTCTTGCACTACGCAATTCAGAGTGCATTTCGTAATCTTGTCGCTCAAACAGTGATTTGCAGCTATCTGAGATGTTCACCTCCGTGACGACAATGATGTGGATCGTGCTAGGGCTGCTCGTGATTATTAATTCAAGTTGTGCGAAGTTTTTGATGAGGGATCTGATGTTTACACTCAGGACAGACAGACACTTGTGTTTTTTATGGCAGTTGTCGAATTCATTCCATGATGAATGTGTTGTTTCGTTTTGTTGTGATTGTACACAATCCATTAAGTTTTTTTATTCTAGTAGGTAGCTTGTATGTCTATTGTCAATAGTGAGAATTTATGTATGTTTTGAGAATAGATTCAGGCGATCTATGTCGCTGGTTGATCTTATAATGTAATGCCGCTCTTTCTCATTTTTCCTAGCCATTATCTGTCCGTTTTTAAACCATACAAATTTGCACAGATCGGTTTGTTTCAGGTCGATTTTTGACTTCCATAGTAGGTAGGCGGAGTTGGCGGAGAGGGACTCGCGTAGGTAGATTCGGTGGTTTACCTCACGACCTATGTCTATGTTAGTGAGTTGGCTGTTCTTGGATGCTTCTAGCCAAGAATCGCGACACCCGTCCTGCAGGGATACGACGATGACCGATGACTGCGACTCTTTGTTGGCATTTAGTCGCGTTTTTGTTTTTCTATAAACTTTTTTCACGTTGCTTGGATCCTGTTGTAATTTTGAACATATTTGCTTGGCGATTCCTTTAACGTCTTCGTTTGGGACCTCTTTCACTCCGCATATTTCAACTTGGTTGGATAGCTGTTGTTGCTCCAGTGCGTTCATTTTCTGTTCCAAGGCGTCATGTTTAAGTTGTAGATTTAAATAGGAGTTTTTCGTAACCTTGCATTGGTTCTCCATGAGCTTCATGTTTGATTCGAAGTAGATTATTTTCTCCTCGTACTCATCAATTTTATCGGAATAAAATTGTAGGGTAGTTTTGAGTTCTGTGCTGATAATCTCTCGAACCTCTTTACGGATTTCACGCAGAATATTCTGGATCATTTTGTTTTGCAGGGAAACATTAGCAATAGACTCGCTATCGGTGTTATCTTCCTCCTCGGCATCTGGCACAATACACGACAGACGTTTCGGTTTGGCGCTGCCCGTGCAGGTACGACATTTCCAATCAACGGAATCTGTCGCCACCAGCGCATTGAGCTGGTCTGTAGATATTAATGCACATTCACCATGAAACCACTTGCTACATTTTCCGCACTGTAATCCTGGGGATTTTTTTGTGACAAGTTTGTTACATTTTAAACACTTGACCATGATTATACGCCCGGTCGATTGCGCTTGCACACTTTCTATGTAGGTAGGTATGCCACGCGCGCGCGACAGCTCTGCTCGGGTTTGCGTCAAACGAGAAACTGAAGATTGAAGGATACAGTGATGCCGACTACAACGGAGATCCTTCAGCAGGCAGATCTACTTTAGGCGTCGCATATTTTTAAACTGGTAGTTTTCTGGCTAAGTCAGAGTTAATCTTTAGTGGCTATCTCGACAACTGAGGCGGAAATAGTTGCAGCAAAGATTTTAATCAATATTCAGTTTCCTATTGCATCTCGAAAGTATACCAACTAGCAACTTTGTATGTGGACAACATAGCAGCTAAACGCACGAAGAATAATCGTGTTCGGCACTTATTCGTCAGAGAAATGGTTTTAGAAGGGAGCCTAAATGTCCTGAAGATAGGTTGGGTTAACCAAATGGCAGATATAATGACGAAGCTGGTCCCATAGCCGAGGTTCACCCAAATGTGTGCAAAGTTGGGACTAATGCACCACTGATATTTTTGAACGAGGGAGAGTATTGAGTTTGCAACAAGTTTACAATGACATCCTTCATGTCATGGGATGATGAGAACTCAGTTTTGTCATAAAATTGAAAGAGTTGTTCTTGAGTGATAAAGTTTCAATTGACAAACAATTTGTTTTTAATTTAAATAAATTAAATTCTAAATTTGGGCTCAACAACTATTTTCAATGACAGGTAAATTCAAATATTTATTATATAAAGTTTACGAAATTGAAGGGCGTCAAATAAAAAGGCTAAAAAAATATTTTGTTGTAACTTCTGGTTGCAATGAATGTAAAACCGGCTTTTCACTATGGGATGTAATTTTATATGTTAGGTAGATACCTAACATATAAAATTCTCGTGCCACCACTCACCGTCTCAGTGCGCATACTAATCCGAAACGGCTTGACCGATTTGAATGAAATTTTATATGTATGTTCAATAGGTGTGAGAATAGGTTGTTATCTATTTTCATAGCCCTAAGTGAAAAAAAAATATGGCAAAACAAAGTTTGCCTGGGCAGCTAGTAATATAGATATTACACCTTGAGACATAATAATTTATGGCTCGTCATACATTTTGTACGTTTGGGATGTAACATAATGTTATTATAGCACAGTGAAAACGTGGTGTGAACGGTCTCGTACAAAATGTATGACGAACGATAAATTATTATATCTCAAGATGTAATATATATTATATTACATATCGTAGTGAAAAGCCGGCTTAGCACTTAATATATTATATTATGACTGTATCTTCTACTTTCATCGAAAATTAAAGGACAACTTCTATTGTTCTTCTTTTGTGAAACAATAATATAATAATAACTCTAATACGACCTACATTGCGACCAACGCTGTCACCTCAACCGACTACTCTTTCTTAGGTTATCGAAGAAGTACTGGCCACACTGCGACCAAACAACATGAACATAATGGTAGTGTCAAACAAGCACACCAAACCAATCCAGTATGATGTGACGGAGAAGTGGTATGGCATCAACTATAGACGGGAAGGTAAGTTTCACAAACAATCTGATTCAAATAGACTAAGGGCCGATATCTGAATTGAGCAATTCACGTGAGTAAATAGTTAAGTAACGTTCTGTCACGCTCTTCTCTGAGAAATTTGGCGAGACAGCACTAGAGTTAAGTAGTTACTTATCGAAATCCTCAATTCAGAAATCGGCTGTAGGCGGTCTCGTACACTCTCAGCCAAAAGGTGGAGACTGACGATGAATATTCGCTCGATGTGAATATTACCATTATATATAACAATTATATATTAAAGCATTGCATATTAATACATATTAATACAGCAATCACGCACACAACTGCAATTTCGAGCACAGCATGAGATATTTTGGCCTAATTTGACATCCTCCATTTTGACGTTAGGCCTGATGCGATTCTTTGTATTCGCATGAGAACTTATACAAAAAGATAAAAGTCAATTAACATTTAAAATGTAAGGATAACCAATTTCGCAAAACAACGTTTGTCGGGTCAGCTAAGAGATCTCGTGTACGGGCTAGCCGTACATGAATACGCGGTGTCAACACTGCGCGCCCGCAATGTTTAGTTTACCTTATCGACCTAACTTCAATTTACTAATCATAATAGCGTACCTACACGTGTATCAAAATAAGATCTGCGAACTATCATTGTCCGTGTATAGTCTGTATTACTATCAAATAAACTATAATAGTGTTCTCAATATCAAGACCTATCATTTCTATAAATCAAGCAAACAAAATCATCTATTGATGTTTGGGGAAACCCATACATCGCGAGCCACAGTGTTTGTTACCGAACTACTCCGAAACGGCTTCTGCTATTTTTTTTTATTGTAGGTATATTTGGTAGGTCTGAAAATCGTTGGCTATTGACAGGTTCACTGTCCAAGCATGAAAGTGGAAGCAGCCCTCACCCCCAGTTGCGTTTTTTTTTCTATTTTTTCTCAGTGATATATCCCGTCAAGTCCACGCCGCATAAGCAAATCCCCGTACGTCTACAGCTCCAAAAAGCCTAGATGTTGTACTTGCAAGGAGACCACAATGTGGACTATGAACTTGTATAGCTTTCCGTCTACAGACCTCATAATTATGGTCTGGGGACAGTGAACCTGTTAATATGGTAAAACAACGTTGCCAGGTCAGCTATCAATGAATATTATAGCTAAAATAGCAAAAACACACACTAAAAAAGAAGAATTGATGACTTTACATTATAAGCACTTACTTAACTCAGTGCTGAGGGCTCACTCTCTGAGGACAACGCTGAAACACGCTCAAACACGCTTTTTGGCAACTTAGACATACCATACGCTATTTTTTGTTTAGTCTGTGGTGTCTTGATTTTTCTTTCCGCTGTTGTTCATATTGTGCCATTAATGTGTTAATTCTTTAATTTGTTTAACTTGGTAAAAACTATGTGAACCGCCGTTTTTTTTTATGGAAACCCTACCAACCCACCAACTGCCACTCACTTTTAGCAATCCCACAAGAGTGGCTCCGGCGCTGGATGAATGTGGCTGCTTACCCTGAGTTCAAAGTCCCAGAAAAGAACGCTTACATCACCAACGTCTTCACAGCCAGCCCCCTACCAACTCATTATCTGGAGACAGCTAGATCACTACGCTTGGATCTTGAACACAGCACCTTACATGATATTTGGATCAGGACGACCAATCAGAAGCCACAGGCGAAGACGTTCCGAAAGAATTTTAGTTCTGCGACTGTTAAAAACTTCAGGTTAGTGTTGCACTCTTGAAGACCAAAGGCCGAGGTCCGAGTGACATTAAACGCTTCCGGCTCAGCGACACTCGGTCTTCGGGATTCTTCTTGACGAGAGCCGAGTGCTGAAAGTTTCCAGTGAGCACAAACACTAGCTAATTTACTCTCTCAATTTTTACAAACTTCTGCCTTCCCTTTTGTTTACTTGGTTTGGACTACCTTAATCTATTGAGTAACATTCGCTTATCCACCTTTCTACAAATTGCGTAAATACATTTTTGCAGACAAATTCAGACGTAGTCTTTACGTACAATTTACTGCTATTGTGGAGAGCGGAGTAGACGCTTAGGTTTTAGGGGTCAGTTGGGAGTGAAGTCAATCAGAACACATGTTTCTTGAACCATGGTCGTGTATTGAATATCTCAAAAATATTATAAAATTTGCAATGTTCTGACTTACTGACTAAGCGTTATTGCTAATTTACACGTCTGGCCTTATTATTTGGCCGATGCGCGGAAGCGCATATCGCAACGTTACATCTCCACCGAAAAAAACAGGGTTGCACAACGAATAAAAAATAAAAAAAATGTTTATTTTATTACATGTCATAAACAAAGGAATTCTTAAAGTAAACTTTTTTTTTACATCAACATAAATAAACTAATTACTCATTAAACATTTTTTGTATTGTTTTTGTGTATCAAGTATTCTTTATTATCCTTACAAATATTTACATTTGGAGATAGATCTTCTAATACTACGAAAGGGCCTTCGTAAATACAATTTAATTTATTACCTATTTGATTTTTAACTAAAACTAAATCGCCTGGTTTATATTTAACGCTATTACAGTTCTTATCAAAACTAAATTTTCTTAAATTCCTATTTTCTATCAAATTTTGCTTAGCTTCTAACAATGCTTTCTGTAATTTATACTTTAACTCAAGTGGGTAGTCGTCATGGTTATACAAAGGATCGGCTCCCTTACATAAGTTGGATGGAAGGTTACATACTTTACCAAATACGAGTTCGTATGGAGTGTATTTTTTCTCGGAATGTACACTTGTGTTAAAGGAAAATTACCAAAACGGAACCCAATCGCTCCAATCGCTTCTATTATTTTCACACTGAATCCTAAGGTAGGCGCCTAAATGCTTGTGTGTGTTTTCTATGCCTCATAAAGTCTCGTGATGATAATCGCTAGAGACGAGTTTCTCGATTTTTAGTAACCTGCACACCTCGGCCATCATAAGCGATGGCGTGAATTCTGTACCCCTATCGGTGAGGATCTGTTTAGGGATACCATAGCGCAGAATGAAGTCGTTCACGAATGTTTTCGCAATGGTTTCAGTATCTTTGCGCTCTAGAGGATATGCCTCTACGTATTTACTAAGATCGCACTGAATTGTTAGAATATACTTAAGGTTATCTATATCTAGTGGGCCCATAATATCTAAGCTAATCCTCTCAAATGCTGAGCTAGCCGTGGACGTAATTGTCATTGATTCTTTGACATGGCTGTTGGAGTGTTTTTGTATTTGACAACTCCTACAAAGTTTTACACAATTAATGACGTTATTCATCATACCTGTCCAGAAATAATTATGTTTTTATATTATTTAACATTTTGTTCCTGCCCGAGTGTCCACTTGTGGGCAAGAGGTGAAAATCATTTAAAATTGTAGTAATTTCGTCTCAATGTGAAATACGAACTACATCTCGTGTGATATGGAATTTTGGTGGAGTGATAATTATTACATTGTTTGATACTGCGCAATATTTCTTTATAAATCCAGCATTACTCCTATTTTTAATGATGAGTAGCTGAAATATTTTTAATTTTTGGCACATTTTTTCAAGATTCCTCGCTACGCTAACTCCTTTTCGGGTGATAACGATCGGGTATCAACAATGATCGCAGATTGCGATATGTGCAATACTTAGCGTCACTCGTTATTTGGTCTGAACTTTTCTGATATTTTTATTTATATTACTTGAAAAAAAAAAACAGTTATTTCGGTTCGTCGTTTGAGCACTTTGAAATATTACAGTTGGTTGATCAGACCCACGTGAAGGAGAAGGCTCGGTCTGTCGGTCCTGGATATGAGCAGCTTCCTGTACGTCTAGCTCTCTCGTTTTTGCTCTAATAAGTACAGAAACTACCTGGTCGCGCATATCCTTCAAGTCTTTTGACGTCACCGGGAGTCGATTTAACGCGTCTGCAGCAGCGTTTTTTCAACCGGGAACGTATTCGACTTCAAAGTCATAAGATAAGAAGATACGAATATTCTTTATTGTACCAGGAAAAACAAATACAAAACATTCAAACAAACATACTCTTCTAAGTACAACCTAAACTTTGTCAATCGACTGGACGGATCGGTGGGGCCGAACAAATAAACAAGGGGCCTATGGTCGGTGAAAATTTTTAACTTTCTACCGTATAAATATGATCTAAAGTAGCGTACTGCCCATACGATTGCCAAAAGCTCAAGTTCTGTTATTGGGTATCTAGTCTTGGCTGGTTTTAGACTTCTGCTGGCATAAGCTATAACTTTGTCGTTGCTGTTTGAAAGAACTGCTCCTAGTCCTAATTTTGAGGCATCCGTTTGGACACGAAAGATATTGGATTCTGAAAACTCAGGATACTGGTGGGCTACATAAAGCTATTTTTAGTTTCTGAAATGCATTTTCGCAATCATCATTCCATTCGAACTTGGCAACTTTTTTACACAATAAATGTAACGGAAATACTATTTCAGCAAAACGTGGTATGAAGCGGCGGTAGTAGTTGGCGAATGCTACAAAACTTGTATCTCGTTGCAACTATGACGTCATAATGCTTTGTGAGACTTGGCTAAATTCCAGTATTTTTGACTCCGAACTTTTTGATGGTAGGTATATGGTCTACAGACGCGATCGGGAATCAAGTGGTTACCACGCCAACAAAAATGGTGGTGGTGTCTTGATAGCGGTATCAAAGTGTCTCAATTCTTGTCGCTTGAAAGACTTAGAGAGCCAATGTGAAGATGTATGGGTTTCAATAGATGTCCGAAACAATAACAATAAACCAGAAAAATTATATATTTCTTGTGTATATTTGCCTCCACCTATTAAAAAACACATACTTGAAGAGTATATTAGTAACGCGAATAGAGTCATGGAGGATCAGACTACCACACTAATAGCAGGCGATTTCAATCTTAGTTGTATTGAATGGTCACCTAGCTCTAACCTAAACTCTACTAGCCTATCCGGTACTGCACAAGGCAATAGTGCACTCTCTCATACTCTACTCGATTTTTTGGCTCATAACGATCTCAAACAGTATAACAATTGCCTCAACTCTAAGGACAGAATCCTTGATTTGGCACTTGGAAAAATACCTATCTCAGGTCTTTTGAAAGCAAAAGATCCTCTGGTTCCTGTTGATCCTTTACACCCTCCACTGGAGTTTTCATTGTCAATTTTTCGTGCAAAGGTATTGCCCACTAAGCCTGTACTGAAATTTAACTATTTTAAAGCGGACTATAACTCAATAATAAACGCTCTTAAGATCATAGATTGGGAGAGCGAGTTGAGTAACTGTGATTCTCCCGATGATATGCTATCAGTTTTTTACTCATTACTAAAAGATATAGTAATTAAACATGTCCCTCTTACAAAAACCAAAAACACATCTTATCCAGCCTGGTTTAAATACGATCTCATCCGTCTATTAAATGAAAAATACAAGATTCGTAATCGTATACGTAAATACAATAACCCTTTAGATGTTCTGTCTCACCAAGTTTTAAAGAAAAGGTGCGAAAAGCTGGAGTCTGAGTGCTACAAAAACTACTTGTTTCGGCTTGAATCATCAATTTCTTCAAACCCTAAACTTTTTTGGTCTTTTGTTAGAAATAAACGCTCTTCCTCTAGTAATTACCCTGCTGAAATGTATCTAGGAAGCCGTAAAGCTAGTAATGGAAACGAAATCTCTAGCCTGTTTGCAATACATTTTTCGTCTGTTTTCACCTCTAATTCCTCTAATAATCCACCCAATTTTAATACAGTACAAGCCGACAATAGCAACTTCTTACAAACTGTTCATCTCTCTTCTGATAGCGTACTTAGAGCCCTCAAAAAACTTGACCACTTTAAGGGTGCGGGTCCTGATGGGATTCCATCGGTATTCGTGGCGATGTGTGCAAATGAACTTTCTTATCCCTTGACCGTGATATTCAATGCATCTCTAAAGTCTGGTTATTTTCCAACAGTCTGGAAAGAGACTTTGGTAGTTCCCATATTTAAAGCTGGTGAGTCTAATTCAATCGAAAACTATAGACCCATATCGATTCTGAGTGTTTTCGCAAAAGTGTTTGAATCACTCATTGTCCCAATTATAACATGGCATTTTAAATCAAGCATCACCCCTCATCAGCACGGATTTTTTAAAGCCCGTTCTACACTTACAAATTTGGTTTCATTTGTGCATGATGTTATTGCCTCAGTGGACTCTAAAGTCCCAGTGGATGTGGTGTACACAGACTTCAGCAACGCTTTCGATAAGGTAGACCATGACATTCTCATTCATAAACTAAGTAATTATGGAATTCCCGGAAGCCTTCTGCAGTGGTGCGCATCTTACTTGAGTGAGAGAACGTCTGTTGTGGTGGTCAAGGGTGATAAATCTGATCCCTATTTGAATAAATCAGGTGTTCCCCAAGGATCCCACCTGGGTCCTCTATTCTTTAACATGTTTATTAATGATATTGTCCATTGCTTCCATAATACTAATTTTTATTTATTTGCGGATGACCTAAAAATCATGAATCCAATAAAAAGTACTGATGATTGTATCAGGATGCAGAAGGACACTAATCGACTCGCTGACTGGTGTGATATAAATGGAATGTCTCTTAATGTAAGAAAGTGTTTCCAGATTAGATTTTCTCGCGACTTTAAGGACATCACCTATAATTACAATATAAAGGGTCATAAACTAGCTGAGGTATGTTCAATTCGCGATCTGGGTGTTGAATTGGATAATAAACTGAGGTTTAACATTCACATCGACAAATTGGTAGCTAAAAGTTTTAAGATGCTGGGATTTGTCTTGAGAAACTGCAAGGGGTTTAAGATGGCCTCAACGAAAATATCTATTTATAATTCGCTCGTACGAAGTGGTTTGGAATACTGCAGTGTTCTTTGGAACCCCCACTATGATTTACGTGACAGATTTACGTAAAGCGGCTTGAAAGAGTTCAAAAACGTTTTTTGTGGCATCTCTCTTTTGGTTGCAACTTAGCAAAAAAACTTCCTTCTTATAACGACCGTCTCAAATACTTCAAGTTGAACAGCCTTTGTAACCGCAGAAAATTGCTTGACC
Source organism: Yponomeuta plumbellus (assembly GCA_947310845.1). Classification (NCBI taxonomy): domain Eukaryota; kingdom Metazoa; phylum Arthropoda; class Insecta; order Lepidoptera; family Yponomeutidae; genus Yponomeuta; species Yponomeuta plumbellus. The sequence goes on along the minus strand of OX371212.1, from coordinate 10,340,277 downwards.
AAATGTTTCTTTTCAAATTGCTTAGTAACAGGATTGACTGCCCACAACTTCTGTCAAAAATCAGGTTCAGTGCTCCGTATAAACTACCCCGTTGTTCTAAATACACACTATTTGCAAGAACACCATCAAAGAGTAATCTTGGTCATTTTTGTACTATGCAAAGGCTCATGTCACAACATAACGCTCTAGCCAAGTCTCACAACATTGACATATTCTCTGACTGTTGTGCAAAGTTTAAAAGAAGTATCTTGTCCACCCTCTGAAACTTAAAACTTAAGACTTCTCTTTTTTCCATATTATATAATCTTTAATTACTTTAATTAAGAAATTGTAAAACGTAATTGTAAGTCCTCGAGCAACTTAGTACTATCGGTGCATGTTGTGGCTGCCTGTAAGTGAGGTAACACTTACCGTATTTGTTAGTCTATTGTCTATTGTGAATGTATTGGTGTATATCTTGTTGGTGGTCCTAATCAATAAAATAAAATAAAATAAAAAAAATAAAACGTTTTACTTCGTCGGCGTTATTTGGCTTAGGGTAATTTTTCATTGTTTTAATTTTATCTGGATCTGGGAATATACCTTTTGATATTATCTGATGGCCTAAATAAATAATTTCCTGGCGTAAAAACTCGCACTTCATGGGGTTTAATTTAAGATTGACCTCTCGTAATCGGTTTAATACGTTCATGAGATTTTTATTATGGTGCTCCATAGACTTTCCTATGACGACACAACCGTCTAAATAAATAAAGCACTTGTTAAAGTTAAGATCTGACATTGCTATAGTCATAAGCCGGAAAAAAGCTGGCACTCGTTTTGAGGCCCATGGGACAGCGTTTTATTTAGTACTGTTTTCCTGCTGTAAATGCTGTGCATTTTCGTGAATTTTTGTCTAGAGAAAGCTGGTACATCTCATTTAAACTAAAATATGTATATTTTCGCGATTCTGGATTGAGAGACAACTGATAGTAACTTTGTGAAAGGTCTAATTTTGAGAAATAAATGCTACCAGACTTACCAAATAGAATTTCAGTGATATTGGGCAAGGGAAATTTGTCGTCTTGAATTTTGTTATTCAATGGCCTATAGTCGATGACTAATCTCCGTTTTTTCTCGTTTGACTTATCAGTTTTCTTGGGTACTAATAAAAGTGGACTAGACCACTCTGAAACAGTTTCTTCGATGATGTCATTTTTTAGCATGTCCTGATCTTGTCTTTCTATTTCACTTTTTAAAGCTTGAGGCACTCTGTAATGTTTGATATAAACAGGTGCCACATTGTCTTTTAATACAATGTTGTGCTACATTAAATTAGTTACTGAAAAATGATCCCCTGCCAAGTGGAAAAAATTTGCGTATTTAGCACAAATTTGCTCGATACCTAAACTCTCTTCTTTGTTTAGGTAGCCTAAATCGAGTATCTCTAATAGTGTCTTAACTCTATCTACTGACCTGTTTTCTCCGTTAAAACAACACACATCAAAATTTTTAATTGAATTTGTAATTGAGACAAGTCTACTGCGACTTCTGTGTCTCTTGTATTTAATATTCAATTTTTCAATTTCAATTTCAATTTGTTTATTCATAAGAAATAGGCATACATGATAAGGTACTAGACAATACTTAGACTAGTGAGCGAGTTTAATATGAGCTATTCGTACTTACGATGGCGACTATACTAGTTCTTTGTTAGAACTGTGCTACAGTCACCAGCGCCACTCCTCGAAATGGTATTGTGAGTTAGAGTTCTAGAGTACCTATATTTATAAAGGTATTAATAAACGTATTCTAATCAGAATACGGCCTTGATAAGGTTTTGCGATGATTTCGGCAATAAAAACTCCATCTGTAATTTCTTGGGCTAAAATTACCTACATTCTATTTACTGAAGCGAACGACTAAAGGTAAACAAAGACACAGCATCTCTCAAACTTACATCTCACTCAAAATAGCAAAATCCATTTTACGTTAAATTAAATACAATTTTGAAAGATAGTGTATGGCGGAACTGTCAAAAAGTTAAATGGATTTTAGTCGGTGGTACAAGCCGGCCTTAAGAGGAAACACTGAGGCAGTTTTTCCATACAAACGTAGTCCCCTGTTTCCTCCCTGGATAATGCCAGTAGAGCAATTCTTTTTGTCCATAAAATCTATGGCTACTATAGGCATGTCCTTATGTTTTTATTTTTTTCATAAATTTATTATTAAAAGAGATATGAACATTCAAAAACCTAAAAAATTGGCCTGATTTTCCGCTGTATTCAAAAAATCTGAAAAGCTATTTTACTAGATTATATAAAAAATGGAAAACATGGGAACACGGCCAAAGCCTTTCTTTGATTATTTATGAAAAAAAAAGTTAAATTGGTTAAGTTTTGCTGCCCAGCCCAGCTGTATTCTTCTATTAGCCTCTTTCTCGAAATTGTTTTTACCTAATTGCATGGTTTGCCCGAGGTAAACATACTCCTTAACGACTTCGAGAATACTGCCTTGAACTGCAATTGGCTCCGGATTTACATGTTCATTGAACATAATCTTGGTTTTATCCAAGTTCATCCGGAGACCAATGCGTTGGGAAGAATCAGCTAGGCTACTCAGCATATGTTGCAGATCTTGCAGCGTTTCCGCCATGATGACGATATCGTCTGCAAATCGCAAGTGTGAAAGGTACTCGCCGCTAATATTAATGCCGTACCCCTTCCAGTCCAGCGTTTTAAACATATCCTCCATAGCATTTGTAAACAATTTGGGGGAAATAACATCCCCTTGTCTCACACCACGATGTATGGGGATAGGTTCAGATTGCCGGTTCTGGATTTGGACGGCCATAGTAGCGGCGTTGTATAGACCTTTCAACACTTGGATGTATCGCCAGTCGACTTGGCATCGCTGCAAAGATTCCAGAACAGACCAGGTTTCGACCGAGTCAAAGGCTTTTTCATAGTCCACAAACGCTAAGCACAGGGGCCGATTATACTCTTCGGTCTTCTGTATAATCTGCCGCACTGTGTGAATGTGGTCTATGGTGCCGTAACCCGATCGAAAGCCGGCCTGCTCAGGTGGCTGAAACTCATCGAGTCTCCTCGCAAGACGGTTCGTGATGACTCTTGAAAACAGCTTGTAGACGTGGCTTAAGAGTGAAATGGGTCGGTAGTTCTTCAAAAGGGTTTTATCACCCTTTTTGAAGAACAACACGACAACACACTTACTCCACGCCTCCGGAGTTCTCCCATCAAAGAGGACAGCATTAAAGATCTTCTGGAGCTCCTTCATTACGGGTTTACCGCCGGACTTCAAGAGCTCAGTTGTAATACCGTCCTCTCCAGGGGCTTTTCCATTTTTAAGCTGTTTAAGAGCCATCACGATTTCGTCTAGGCTGACTTCTGGCAAGTCTTCAGTATAGTGGCGTGTCAATGTAGCTCGGGAATCCTCATTGTCGGGATCAGGCCGAGATGCATGCGCAGCGTACAGCTGGCCGTAGAAGTTTTCAACTTCCGAAAGAACCTCTGGTATGGAGGAAACAACCACTCCATCCGTGGTGGTCAACTTTGTCAGATGGCTTCTCCCAAGAGATTGAACAAACACTTTCAATCCCCGATTTTGCTCGATTGCTCGTTCTATTGAACGAGTGTTGGAGCATCGGAGATCGCGTCGAACTAGTTTGCCAATTCTCCTGTTTAGAGCATGCCTTTCTGACGCAGTGACTGGTGGGCGTTCACGTCGTTCCTCCATAAACTTGAGTGTTTCTTCTGAAAATTTCGACTTCGTGCCTTTATGCCGCATTGCGCAAAATCTCTCGCCTTCCTCCCTGAGGATTCCGACTACATTCTCGAGGGCCTGGTCAATGTCAACGTCATTTGTGGTTTCCACGGCAGCGAATCGGTTCTCCAGGTTAGACTGGAACTTTTCAGATCCCACTATAGTTTGGTGCAGGTTTGGTCGGAGCCTGGATTTCATCAAACGGACACGTTCGAGCTTAAAATTAATATTCAGAGAGCCTCGCACAAGTCGGTGATCGCTTCCGGTATTAAACCTATTGATCACTGAGACGTCTCTAAATATACGCTTCTTGTCCGTTATGATGAAATCGATCTCATTTTTTGTCATAGTGTCGGGGCTCTGCCATGTCCACTTCCTTTGGGGCTTTTTCTTGAAGAATGAATTCATCAAGAATAACCCCTCCCTTTCGAGGAAGTTGACTAGCATTTGCCCCCTATGATTCCTGTTTCCATAACCATGGGATCCTACTACCGATTCGTTGCAATTTTGTACTCCCACTTTGGCGTTGAAGTCTCCCATGACAACGTTGTAGTGGGCCTTGGTGGTGGAGTGTAAGGCCTTTGATATATCATCGAACATATCTTCCACTTCATCGTCCGAGTGCGTCGAGGTCGGTGCGTAAACCTGCACAACCTTGAGGTTATACCTCTCGGTTAGCTTAATGACGAGGTACGCAACCCTGCTCGACACACTTGACACTTCTACAACGTTGTCACAGAGAGCTCTATTTACCAGGAACCCTACGCCACCCTGAGATAGCTGGTCTCCCTCTCGAAAGTACAGCAGGTGGCCTGATTCAAGGGTTACGGTGTCCTCCCCCTCTCTTCGGACTTCAGATAACCCAAGAACATCCCACTTTACCTTCTCGAGTTCGACTTCCAGTTGTGCCAGGTGCTCGTCCAGCCGTAATGTGCGTCCGTTATACGTCGCCAAGGTCAGTTGTTTTTGGCAGCCTTTCGTAACCCGGGGATTCTTCGCACCCCCTACCCTGCCGTTACCGTGACCGCCGCCTTGATCAGGAATAGCAGGGCGACCGGGAACTGGGGGCCGTGGTCCGTTCTGGCTTTTCATGGAATGAATTGCTCGTAATAGCCCATAATAGCCTCGTAGTTTCCCAGCATATGGGAAACTACGTCGAGTCTTCACATCGCCAATCCCACAGTGTCTAAAGACGAAAGTCTTCAACCAGTGCGTCCTACCCGTCATGACATACGGTGCCGAAACGTGGACACTCACGGTGGGGCTGTTCCACAAATTTAAAGTCGCTCAGCGTGCTATGGAAAGGGCTATGCTCGGGGTTTCTCTGAAAGATCGAATTCGAAACGAAGTCATCCGACAGAGAACCAAAGTCACCGACATAGCCCACCGAATTAGCATGCTGAAGTGGCAGTGGGCCGGCCATATCACCCGAAGAACTGATAACCGATGGGGTAGAAGAGTTCTTGAGTGGAGACCGCGGATCGGTAAACGTAGTGTAGGACGTCCTCAGACTCGGTGGAGCGATGATCTTCGCAGGGCGGCTGGCAAGAGCTGGATGAGAGTAGCCGAGGACCGTGCTCAGTGGCGTGTAATGGGAGAGGCCTATGTCCAGCAGTGGACAACCGTAGGCCGATGATGATGATGATGGTTAAGTTTTGGAGAAGAAATCAGGGGACTACGAATCGTTGATTTTGTGTATTTTTAATAGCTATTTTCGGTCCAAGCTGCAGTTGTCTCTATCGTGCTCTGCGGGGGGAGGCTTGAAGTTGGGGAGGCGCGGACTACGTATACATACACTAGTGACGTGACACGTAGTCGATAATTTTATCGATACTTTAGTGTTGTTGATTGATATAGATATTTCTAGTAAGAGTATTTTACGTGAAGTGCATTTAGCAGATTATTGTGTTGTTCGATTGTTGGAAAATAACAAGTAGGTTATAAACCTTTTATATGAAATGCTCAAAGCACACTAATATCAATACTGCCGCGCTAACAGTAAGAGCAGTAAGTCGATTTTTATCAAAAATGTGTTCATCGCCGCGTCATGCTCTAAAAACTGGTCTGATCCCCGTTTTTCTAGCTTCACTGGAACCTAAAAATACCATGAAGCATAACAGCAGTAAGTCAATGAAATGATTTTGTTTTCTTGGCGTAAAAGCAGGAAATATACTTACTTCACGTTAATTACTGTACATCCGAAATCTATATTCTATTTTGCTAATAGTAAAAACAGTATCTGTAAGTGAACATTATTGTTGTGTAAATGAGCTTAATAAAAAACTTTTAACTTAGAATGTCAGCACAAATCACGCTTTTTTCTCAAATCAAATAATCTGTGAAAATCTCAACTGTCTAACTATCACGGTTCATGAGATACAGCCTGGTGACAGACGGACGGACCAACAGCGGAGTCTCAGTAATAGGGTCAGTTTTACCCTTTGGGTACAGAACTTTAAAAAGGAAACTCAAGAAGTAGTAATATGGATGGATAATTGTTGCGCCCAAAACAAAATTTTCGTTCTTTTCAGTTTTTTGGTGTACATTGTTAAAAGCCAGCATTTACATGTGATAAAAATTTAAATACCTTGAGCCTGGTCCCTCTTTTAAATCAGTCGACAGCTTCCTACACCAGGTTAAACAAGCTATGCAAAGAAAACAAAAACGTATAATTTTTCAGATTTTGTCGATTCAGTACTGCAAGCAAGAGTTATTCTCAGAAAATGGCTCAGATTAACTCAATAAAAAGTAACAAATATGGCCGTAATGGCCCCTGAAAATTGAATTTTAGCATATTTGTAGGTTTCGGGACCTTAACGGTATTCACTTTAATTACGTACTACTTTCAGAGCCTTCTAGAAAAAAACTTTAGGTAATTTACTACATTTCAATGTTTGTAGGTATAGATGTCTCACTATATTATCTTTTAAATTATACATAGTGAATACTGCTTATTAGTCACCATCTTAGTTTTTTTTTACCCCAAAGTGACTCGTAATTTCATACAAAATATAGATATCGAATGTATGGAATACTTAGCATTAAAGCAGTAACTGGGGTACTTACTGCGGTTATTCTAAGCAATCAGTACAAATAGATTTAACTCGTACTAGAAATAATAGGAGTTTTCGTCAATTAAATAATATAGTATTATAATAACTAAATAGTAATTTAGTTATTATAATAAAGCATGTATCATGAAAGAACTCCATTTAAGCTACATATTGAAAAATCAGAACTACAAAAACTTATAAGCTAAAGTACAAGTAAATAAAAATGTAATCCAAAACTTTGTCCTCCATTTTCTCAACTTTGAAATTTCCGACTTACTGCTCTTACCCTTAGCACGGCAGAATAATGTTGAAAGTAAATCTAGAGTTAGGTATAAAAAAACTATTCAGTGGTCAAACCGTTTCTCTCTCTTACTGATCTATAAAAAACTTGTATGTAATGATCCGGAGCGTGCTAAATTTCGTGGTAGGTTACGACCGTCGCGGGAATGGGAAAATGGGGATTGGTTGAAACGCATATTGAATGAAATGGGAATCAGATCAATAATGAACTTGGATCTATAAAAAACGAGCGGATTATTTTTCGATCTGGTAACAGACAATCGATATAAAAAGTTTCTTTTTCTCCCAAAATACATCGTCTCTTTTAATTTTTTCGTAAAGTAAGCCTGAGATCCACAAAATAAAATAGCGGAAGTCCAGTAAGTAATAGCCAGAGTCAAACAAAGAGCAGGTAGGTAAAATAATAAGACGAAACAACATCCGCACACGCCGAACGAAATCAACTTGCAGACTACGCCCGGCCCGGCCCGCTCGCGAGCGTGGCGGGCGCAGGGCGCGGTGGCGCGCCACGCTCACATTGACAGTCCCATTCACACATTGATACTCGCTTCTTCGGGCATCGCGCGACAGCAATAGATTTTACAAACCTATTTTTCAATTCTCTAGCCCGTGATGTTCCCTCTTAATGTTGCTGAAGACATAGATCTGCATAGGTAATACGACGACACGAGTCACGCTGTTTGTGGCGCTAAAATGTCAGAATTTGACAATTAATGTACTGGAAAGTCGCGACTTTTGGCATTATGGAGCGACACTCGCGTCAATGTACTACCTATACTGACATAGCTTGCGACGACAGCACCCATCCATCGGGTTTATTTATCATGAAAATTGTATAAATCAACTGGGTCATCGACTTCATTGCTAATTAAGAACTTCAATACCTGTGTGTTGACGATTAATTATTTGTAGGTAGATAACAAATTTGTCTCACATAGCCAAATCTTATTGTCACCCTAGTAGAAAGGGACACGCGGCCTTTATACTACCTAACTCGGTCGACTCTCTTTTCAGCTGCTAGTACTCAGTCCTGTTATTATTATAAAATCCTTGCGTTCCTTTTACACGTTAATAATGTTGCCTTCTTAAAGGTTTTAAGAAAATTTCAGGACACGCTTTCGGTAGCCACAATCTATGCTTACATGTGTGTTTTTTTTCTACCAGCCGCTAGTCAAAGTAGTAATATGGTAACACTTAATAAAAGGGTAGGTTTTTTGCTGTTACAAGTTACTTTTGAGTTTGATGTCTACGTTTTAGATCTTCAGAAAAAGGGTTCAATCTTACCTAAAGTCTGTTTTTTAGTTCAATGCAAAGATATAAAACAGTCACGTTGACATCTCCATATAATCCAATGTTGCTAGTACGTATAAACCAAATTACCCCATTTTACTTCCAAATAAAAATTGTTTGTGCTACTTAGGTGTTTTTTTTTTAGACCTTGCTCTTAGGAGGAAATAAACTTTATTGTCTTTGATGTGATAAGGCTTTATTCTATCACTGCATAAAAAAATCTCCCGAGTAAACATATATATTTTATAACGGTAACACCTCGTCATTTTTTTTTTTGCATCGAATTAAAAAACGGACTTATAAAATAGAATTATTTGAGATTTTTTTTGTTCAAAATATCTTCGTTCAAAGTTACCCGAAAGGCAGGATAACTTTGAATGTACACTCAAGATACAAAATATCAATAATTTTGTTTTAAATTTGATAATTACATTAAATTATCTAAAACCGGGGTATCTAAGAACATTATTATATTATTGAAGAGAATAAAGTTTGATCCACACATTTTTATTGAACTATCAACAAAAGTTTAAGAAAATAGTTCAAAGTTACCCAACTTGACTGTACGTGATTTAGCCGTAATAATTATATCCTCGTGAGGCCCAATGTCTTCAAGTGATCACAAAATCAATTGTTATTTTCAAGGTCGGGCCTTTCGAGGATATAATAGATAGGTACGTAGCATATTCTTTATCTCTACAGACTGTACCAGCCTAATTTGTTCTTCAAGAGCGATCACATGGAGGTGTGGTACAAGCCGGAATTAAAGTGGCGCACGGCCATCACGATACTCTACATCTACTTCGTCTTGCCACTCAGTCTGCAGACGCCCAAGGAGTGAGTACTATCGAAGTTTTCAAACTCAAAAGAAAAGAAAGAATAAAATATTAACCTAACATAGGAACCACGCAACCAACATACCCCACCCTAGTGTTTTTTTTTACGCGAGAAAGCATTTACGCACTATAAAATTCATTAAAAATGAAACATTGGGCTGGCAAAATGAAGCATTTTATTCCTGACGTGTCCCACACACACCTTGCTTTAAGGAACCTTCCTTTTTTATCCTCCTCATTGTATTAACACCAACTTCTGCAATAACAATAATTATTATTGTGTTAGTTGGCAGATTATTATCACCTTATAACTGGATTAAGACGTAATCATATCTTTTTTCTCAAAATCTTTGAGTTCTTTGACTAAGTCTTCGATCTGATGTTTAAAATTTTCGTCATCCGACAGACCTCACAACAAGAAATAATTCATGTTTGTTTTAAAACATTATTACTCGTATGTACATACTAACTAAAACATAGGTAAAATTATGTTGAGAAACAAAAGGTTTTTTCTTGTTTAAATCTAGGACGAGTATCAAACTGTTTGGGCTGTACTACTTGCAGCTGAAATACCTAAGTTTGACAGTCAGAGTGTGGCCATATGAAGAATTCGAAATAAATCGCGTCCCAGGACTCGCTTGTCAGACTCTAGCTTAGTAAATATGACGTCACCACTGGCATAATTATGTGTGCCTTTGACACATTCGACAGGTGTTGAACGAACGAATGTATGTTTTATATGTGGAGGCAATTGAACTTTACATTAGAGCCAACGATGACGTATTTAAAGGACAAATTAAATTTATACAGTTTTTGCGACAAATATTAATAATACGTCTTTATTTCACATGTTTAAACCCCAAATAGTAATCAGTATCCCTATTCCTCGAAATGGTTTTAATTTTACGACAAGGGGGCATCCCTTGAACAATGTCCATTATATATTTACATAAATATAGATAATATATATAGTTATATAAATATACTTATTTGTGTTCTCATAAGCATTTTGTTTTTTTATTATTTCTATAGCATTCGCCTATAAGACACTTTATAATAATTTTATGATAACAGGCGTGAGTTTATTATATATTTATTTTATTATTTATAATAATTTTTCAGTTTCAGTGTAGTTTAGGCTATTGAAATATTATAGTAGTTTAAGTTTTTTTTTGCGCTGGTTTCTATAGACTATAATGTCGCAATTAAGACTTATTTTATTAAATAATAACAATGGTAAAAGAAATGGGGCAAATAAATACCTATGTACCTAGTTTGTTTTTTTCTAACTTCATTCTTTACTGAATCAAGTTGTTCAGCATTTAAATCATGGCATTTTGACTCTTCCAGGTTGTGCCTTCTCGATTTATGGAACGACGTCGTACAGGAAGGGCTCCAGGTAAACCCTCATCGCTTAGTGCTAATTTAATATTTCTTACTTGGGTAGAAACAGGGAACAAATAAAAAAAATGCAATACGCTGTAACCAACAACCCGACTGCTGAGCATTAGCTAGCAAAACTAAGCATTAGGCAGATGCAATTTTATTTATGTATGATTATTCTATATTTATTTAATATTTATGTATGTGTATTAGATATACAAATATCTTGTTAAATGTCAAGGTACTCTGTAGGTGTGATCTAATAACGTACTAATAAACAATCAGCCATGTAGCTGTGCTGAATTTATTGTTCGGAACCATGTAGGTGTGTTGTGAATTAATTATGTGGAATCATGTAGGATGGGTCTATGACTAACGCTAGTGGCATTTTTCCGAGCGATTCCGTGCTTCGCAAGGCACGTTAAGCAGTTGGTGCCGGCTACCGTCGATAGATAGCAGTCGTTAAGCCAAGCAGGGTGACCATCTCAAAAAACGAGAATCTGCCACACATTGTCTAAAAATCTGCCAAAATCTGCCAAACGTAAGGCCAAAATCTGCCAAAAATATGCCTTGTTATATCGCTTTCAAGGAATAGGAAAAAATAAAAGAACCAATACACTATGTACATACAAGAAAAATATTTAATACAGGGACACAAAATTTACAATTTAACAATTTTAACACTAAAATTAACAATTAATCTACGTTTGCCTCAAAATTTTCATTTTCATTTTCTATATACATCGATTTTGAAGACATTTTTGATAACATATTTTTTGTGGGTTTAAAAGATATGCAGTCTCCGTGTTCCTTAATTCCCTCTTTTGCCGTAATGATAGCCGACACGTGTTTGTTTATAAACCTGTTCCTTCCTTTAGTTTTATTTAAATTCACCTGGGAGAATATTCTTTCGCACGAAGCGTTTGACATTGGCAAACTTAGAAGAGCCTTTGAAAAATTAGTTATATTGGGATATTTTGCGGCCCCTTTTGCATCACGCATTTTCCCAACGGCTCCCCAAAATTTGTCCACACTCATATTTGTGCTGGTCCTACTTTCACCCGATTCCAACAAATCGCTTACACTTGTGTCAAACTTAATTTGTCTTAATTCGTCATCAAGCATTTGAATGTTGTTTTTGTCTATTAAGTTGGGAAATTTCTGAGTAACGTTTGAAATTGATGCAAATATTTGTAAACAACATTCTGAGGATCAAGGAACTGTAATTCTTTAAAAATATTGTTCAGTGGCAAATGCATTTTTAGTTGATTGCAAAGTTCCATCAGGAATGTTAGCATTCTTTGAAGGAATGCTTGGATTCCAGGTTTCATACTCGCATCCGCGGATAAGCGAGCGATTTCATTGCCCACGTTAACGCCTAAATATATTTCTTTTAGAGGCAAGTTTACGGTGGATTTTGGCCACTAGTCTTACAAGCCTCCACCAATCCGGACTTTCCTCAGGGAAGAGACCCGTGCCCCTCAGTGGGGACATGATGGGTTGATGGTGATTAATCATGTAGGTGTATTCTAACATAAAGTGACAATTACTCCGAAAGTACAACCGAGCCATGTAGGTGTGCTGGATTGTTTGAAACCATGTTGACGTATTTCAATAAAAAGTGGAATAAATAAGAATAGGTATTTAAATAGACAATTGGCCTTGCAGGTGTGTTGTTGTAAGCTGTGCAGAACCATGTAGGTGTGTTCCATAGTCTAATAGTATTGTACATACTAATACGAAGGACTGCAGGCAGATGCTGGATGCGGCAAGCTGAAGACAGGGCGCTATGGCGCTCATTAGGGGAGGGCTATGTCCAGCAGTGGACTAATATAGCCTGATGATGATGATGATGATGATGATACTAATACCATTCTGATGTCTAAAGAAATTGATTACAGTCTGTAAAATATAGCTTGAGCTCCACGACAGCCGTCACACTGTCGGGGCTAGAGATAGGACGATGTCGACATCGAATGTCACTTAAAGCGTGTTGATAGCGTGGATGGAAAGAATAATTTCGAGAAGTTGGAAATATGAAATCAAACAGGAGAAATATTATTTTACAAAGTGTTATTCAAGTAGAAGTGTACATCCTAAAATCCCTAACTGGAGCAGTCTTTCATATTTATGATGTCTTGTTCAATATTATCAAAGCTAACATCTCGCTAGCAATCTTCTTGCACAGTATTTCTGCATTTCGTAACTACCTTTTTCCAATTTTCTGGCAGCTTTTCAACAACGTTAGCATTTTATTTGCTGTGAAAGGTGGTGTTATGTTATATTTGGCTGCATGACCTATAAACAAATGAAAATTATTAAAATCCATCTAGATAAAGCCTTGGGCAGATTAATCTAAAGATATAGAAAATAAAGAAAATGTATACATACTTGAGCTGGGACCAGATCAGCTAAATCGCGTTCTACTGGCGATGATAAGGAGGTAAACGGATAACCGTATGCCCCATTTCCTCCGCTATTTCATCTAAGATGTAGGTCGGAGTCCGGGGCTTATGGTTGAGAACAAATCTTAATAACTCTCTTTTTAACATGGTTTCCTTAGCCTCAACACCTTTTTGTTGCAACTAGGAAATCGAATTACATTTTGTTGTTTGCTGATGTTGGCGTCTTATCTTTTTGTACGGATTGGTATGGGGTATTATTTCATTATTATTTATTAGTTCATCAAAAACCGACAATCATTTCATCGTCAGAGTAAACAAGAACGTCACTCAATAAAACATCAAATAAAAATCAAAACTTGACCATAGACCACGCAGCCGATCAGAGCCCAGAAGCATGGAGGTTCGGAGGAAAGTTGGAGAGACGTGCACACACACTGTACGTTATTGCTCTATCATCACAGTAACACCAGTATTTTGTTAAATAGGTATTAACTAAAACAATGTTCACCCGGGAGAATAAGAGGTTTATTCGCTAACAATTATGACTATTTTAATTCTAATGAAATTCGATAATGCTTTTCAAACAAATAAACTTCAATTCCAATAGTAAACTTGCAGTTTAGATCATCCATCACTAAATCATAGATAGTTTGTAATTTGCAGTTACGAATTTACGATACTGGTTAGCCATCACTATTATGTGGTGTAAGTACGGAGTTTTCGCAGAACAAATATTCTGTGAAAAAATGTAAAACTTCATGGACGCAATGTCGATGACAGTTGTCACGGAGCTCAAGCTATGTTTTACAGACAATAAAACTGCAGTCAGTATTCAAATATTTTTTAAGAGTTAGCCAAAACGCAATGACAATAAATTAAAATGTAGTGAATGAGCAACGTCAGGTATTCTTAAGAGCAGAGGCACACTTTATGCACTATACGAGGGCTGCTACTTATGTATGCGGAATAGAAAAAAATAAACAAATGTATATGGCTAAATATGCTTTTATTGTTTTTCAAAGTATTCTCCACTATGATCGATGCACTTTTGCATTCGATGAAACCAATTTCTAAAACACTTTTTCCACTCTGATTGAGGTATCTCCAAAACGTTTGAACGCATCTACGGCATCTTCACGGGTCGAAAATCGTTGACCACGTAATTTATTCTTTACATTTGGGAATAAATAGAAATCATTGGGAGTCAAATCAGGGCTGTACGGTGGATGACCCATCAATTCTATTTTTTGACCATCCAAAAATGTAGTTGTTTCCTGAGATGTATGACAGCTGGCATTGTCATGGTGAAGTATTTTTCTGCGTCGCTGGTTGTTTTGGCGTATTTCTTCAAATACTTCCGGCAAACAAATGGTCGTGTACCACTCCGAATTAACCGTTCTGCGATTCTCCAGTGGTATTGTAGCCACATGGCCATTAATACCAAAAAAGCAGGCCACCATTTGCTTTACAGTGCTTTTTGCACGAGCCACTTTCGTAGGGTTTGGCTCATTTTGAAACACCCAAACTTTTGATTGTTGTTTACCTGACCTTCTTTGACTTCGTCCGTGAGCTTACTGCGCCCGCGATTAAACTCACTAAACCAGTAATACACAGTCGTTTTTGATGGAGCTTCGTCACCAAAAGTCAAAGTTAATTGATCTACGCACTGTTGTTGCGTTAAGCCACGTCGAAAATCGTAATAAATCATAGCACGAATAGTCTCACGAGTGAGTTCCATTTTTTAAGCGATATGACATTTTAAACCCAACAAAAACAAAACACTAACGTATATAAGAGAAAAATATTAGCGGCCAGTATTTAAAAAAAGAACGAATTTGACCATGGAGGTCTGACATTGCGTTTAAAATTATTGGAATCCCAGATTCCGCAATAAGTAGCAGCCTATGTATGACAAAATAATAACATTTATCACTGCAGCTTTCGAAAAGTTTCAGACTTCGAAACTTCTAGTAGCCATTATAACGTTAATACTAGAACTAAATATAAATTGTAATTTATTATCTTGCAAAAGTAATACCTTCTATATGGGTAATATGGGGCACTATACGGTTCTGTAGCGGGATTCCCCAAGATGTATTGGAGTTGCTTTCGCCGTGTTTAAATCTTCTAAAAAGTTAAAATCTTCATGAACACTTAAAGATCCTACACGGATAACCAAAACCACTGCAACTTGCTTAGACTTAATATTTACAAATTTCCATATTTGAAATATGAACATTTAAAAAAGAAAAGTAAAGAGTGAAATAAAATTTATTGAAATAACTCGGTTACTGCATTTGTTGTTACATTATATTTTGGGTAAAAAAAAGGAGGGTAGGTGCACAATGCAGGATTTAACGGCGGTCCGTCATTTATTTAAACGAACATAGCACCTCAGATCATAAAGGCGTACTAATGAACGTTCCTTGTATGTATCTCAAATGCGAAATATCCTACTTTTGACAACTGACAGCAGCTCTGTCAATAGCAGATTTAACAGACTGTTAGCGTTTGAGAAACCGGGGAAAGCCATTCATTAGTTTGTGATAGTATTCCTTTTAATTTTATTACAATGTGCTACTGCGCTAAATTTTTTCAAGTTTCTGCAAGCAGCCAGGAGATGCTGAGGGGTTGACATTTTTTGCTTAGCACGCTCTAATTTCATACAATTTTTATTGGTAAGGATCAAATTTTTCGGGCAAACTTGGCCGACTTCTCGCACAAGATGTCCATAGAGAACGGTGGGGTTTTGCTGCGTATAAGAGGCTTCAGTCAACACTTACCTGTAAGTTTTTATTTTATAACCGTTTTTTGTTAATTACATCTGTAGTATTCTGTACAAGAGCCTGCGCAGACGAAGGACTTTACTGCTTGCTTTTCCGTGCTTTTGTCCGATCCGCTCTCTGCATGTCCTCGGTTATTTGTGGGACTTTTTGTACGCGGTACTTTTAATCCCTCGTTGGCGTTACTCGATACAGTTGTAAGCGATCTATTTTAGCGGATAAAAAAGTCCGCGGACAAACCTTCCTCGTCTGCGCAAGCTATAATTAAGTTCTTCTTTGGATAATGTAGATGTCTCAATCATCATTGTACCACACCGCGGTCTGTGACGTTCGCGGGTTATCTCTTGGCACTGATTGAAAATCAGCGCTGAAGGCTTATCCATCAGCATAATGCTGAGTCAGCTGCCATTTATAAAAACAGTGACACGCCCCGTGACCTTTATTTTCCTTCTGTTTTCTTCGTGGGTGTACGCTAAGAAAAGCCCACCAGTAGAGCCAGAGGAGACTACGTTGTAATAGAGACGTTGAATGCACTACTTCCAAGGCCAGGGGTATGTTGGAGCATTGTGGATTGTGCTGTCTCGCTCATTTGTAAAGAAATTTGACGAGACAACACTACAGTTAAGTGATGGCAAAATACTTAGCAAAATTCTCAATTCAGAAATTGGCCCTTTATGTTGTCTTTATCGACTTGGCGTCATCTTATAAATATTTCTACCCAGTTGCTTGTAGATACAACCATGAACGGTATGCGCACTGCCATGGGGGCGTTGACGCTGAAAATGTTTGAGGCGCTGCGCGACGTGCGCGCACGCACCTACCACAACGAACTAATCAAGGCCCACAAGCTATCTGAGTAAGAGAAACCTTTATTTCTAGTTGTGAAAAACAGTACGCCAGGAAGTTTGCGTATGCCGCATCTTTCTTATATTAATAATTCCGTACCGATCTACGGTAAACTTGTACAAAATGCACATCAAATTGAAGAGCGTCAACAATTAGTGGATCCGAGTCGACAAGTTATAGGCGTAAAATTCGAATTGTCGTGTATTTACTATGTAAAAATGATTTTATATAATGGCGTTGTGAACTTAACATGAAAATGTCATCAATGTTGCGTTGGTGTCACGTCATCACGCGTAACTAGGTGTCACAGGTTTGTATTCTGTTATCCATTGTGACTTGCTAAGAGCTTAGTCTAAGTTCTTTGATTCTGAGACGGATACGTGTTAGTTATTTGGATAAATGCGATATTTTTATATTCTTTTATTATTTGTTCTTTTAACCACGTTGCCGTGGGGTGCCGGTTTTAGAATAGTGCCCCCCCCCTCCCCATCTAAGCTCGTGGGTGCCATAAAAACCGACAAAGGGACACATTACCAGGAGGTGGGCAGCGGCGCCTTTTGCAGAAATGCCATACACTGCGCTCCCCAACCCGCATGCCAAGCGTGGGTATGGTAAATACCCTTATGGCATTACACAGAAAAACCAGGCCCCCAGTTCCCGGCATCTCCGCTATTCCTGGCTACGATAGCGGCCACGGTAACGGCGAAGCAAGGGGTGCTAAGAATCTCCGGCAGAGATCCGGCTACCACCCACAACAGCAAAAACGACTGGCCCTGGTAACACACAACATTTGCACATTGAGGGCAGAGGAAAAGCGAATAGAGCATCGAGAGGGCGAGGACACGATAACCCTGAAATCCGGTAACCTGCTCTACTAACGGGAGGGCGAGCGACAGTCCCATGGTGGTGTCGGGTTTCTCGTCCACAAGTCCCTCGTTAACAACATTTTGGCCATCGATAGTGAGTCGAGCAGGGTGGTATACCTAATAATCAGAATATCTAAGAGGTATTCGCTGAAGGTCATGGTCACACTCCGATGAAGAGGTAAAGGCGATGTATGAGGACATTAGTAGGGCCATACATACCTCGGAGACCTATTTCAATGTGGTTAAGGGGGTCTTCAATGCGAAGCTGGGCAAAAGAAGCGAAGGTGAGATGAAAGTGGGGCAGTTTGGTCATGAGCAACGGAACCCTATGGGACATACGTTTGCTGACTTCCTGGAGAAAAAGGGACTCTTTATGATGAACTCGATCTTTCTGAAGCCACCTCACGGGAAATGGACTTGGTTGAGTCCTGATGGTTCCACGAGAAACGAAATAGACTTCATCTTGACCTCCAAGTGACAAATATTCAATGATGTCTCCGTGATCAACATGGTGAAAACCGGAAGCAATCACCGAATGGTAAGAGGCACATTGAATATAAATATTAAACTTGACAGGTCTCGTCTCATGAAATCCGCGCTCCGACATACTCGTGCCCGTTCGATCCCCGACTGGGGACAAAAAAAACCCTAGGTCTTGGATGTTTACATGTTTGTGATGTCGCTGTTTCTGGTTCCCACGACACAGGGTATCCTAGTGTGGGGCCAGAAGCAATGTATGTGCCTGTATGTAAATGTTTATGTTCATGTAAATCTCTATTCTTAGTGATGCCACTAGTAACTGGGCTTGTACGCTTTAGTGTCGCTCCAGAACGAGAGCTAGTCTAGACTGAATGCGCATCTGATAGTCATCATGAGCGGCTGTAATTTTTCCGTTAACTAAGCTCGCTTATGAGAGAACAACTCGTAATCAGTAGTATATAGCCATGCTGCGCTAGTATAGTTACTTTTTATAACAATATAGCCCTTTGTCTAATGTCGCGTATTAATCCGGATGTAAATAAAAGGAAAATGTACCTACTATACGAACCGTTATCTTTTTCCTCGGAGAGCATTAATTTGTTCATTATAGCAATCTAATATAAATTGTATGAAATTCTCGTGTCAGTGTTAGTGCGCATACGAAACGGCTTGACCGATTTTGATTAAATTTTATGTGTATATTCTATTTTTCATAGCCATAAGATATAAGGGTTGTCCACCCCAAATTTTGTGTTAATTATAATCCCTACAAATAATTTGAATTGACAAAAAACGTTTTGTAGGTCACCGTCTATATAAATAAAATTCAAAGTCCTGCTGACTGACTGATTCATTCACTCATCAACGCCCAGCCCAAGCCGTTGGACCTAGGAAGCGGAAATTTTGCACAGAGGGTCTATGTATAATCATGTAGGCGAGGAATAAGACCGGATTTTTTGAAATTCAACCCCTAAGTGGGCGAAAAGGGTTGCCAAAATTTGTATGGGAAGTACAAAGAATGTTGTCTAATTTTCTTGAAACTTAAAGTAAATACTCTTCAACACAATTGATTGAACACGTGTTTCGCCGTTTTTCTAAATTTAACCCAGGGAGTGAACGGGGAACTGGAACAAAATTTTGAACTAAAGTTCACGTGGACGGAGTCGCGGGCGAAAGCTAGTTTAATATAAAATTCTCGTGTCACAGTGTTAGTGCGCATATCCACTCCTTCAAAACGCCTGGACCGATTTTAACGAAATGTTATATGTATATTCGGTATGTCAGGGAATAAGTTGTTTGTTATCTATTTTTCATATGGCGAAACAACGTTTGCCGGGTCAGCTAGTATAATATAAAAAATAATGATGGCGATGATGCAACTTTCTTGAGTTATCAAAAGGACCACAACATCCAAAGTGAAATAAAAAATCGTTGTTAAAATTTCACTGCGGCTGGTCGCACCCCGCCGGTGACGGGGAAGCGAGCTATGAGGAAGCAATGGACATGGCGCGTGGGGCAATTGATGTTCTCTCAAATTTAGTATCTAATAGAGGGGTTTCTTCATGATATTTTGAGAACGGAGAAATTATTGATTTTAAGAAGGTACGTTTACATTTCATAATAAAGAATATGGTAAGTATGTTCTAAAGTGCAACTGTTCACCTTTCAGGGACGTGCTCATGGAAGTTCTACAGAAGTCGTACATCTCGCCGCGCCACAAGGCGGCCTGGATAAACAAAGTTACATTCCAAAACCTCCAGGACTTCGGCCAACGAGTGCTTAAGAGGATGTACATGCAGGTATGAAAGTTATAACGAGAAAGTTGTATTGAGTTGAAGTGTTTTTCTAATAAAGAACGTGACTCTTCTGGATAAGTAGTTCGTAGAATGTGCTTTACTTACAAAAAAAAAACGTAACTTGGTGACGCAATAACGCATTTCTTTATCGGTGAGATTTTCGGCGACCCCATTTAACAGAACCTAAATATTAAAATAAAATTCTGCTAAAGTAATATACCTTACTTTGGATGTTAGTTTCCGCGAGAAATATATATAAATTTTGCGGCAGAAACGCCTATTTAGTAGGTGTTGTTGGTTTATGACCTCAGGTGCTGATACAAGGCAATACACCGTGGTACCAGGCTATCAATATAGCCAAGAAGGCGCATCGCCTCCTGGACTGGGAAGCCTTGCCTGAAAACGAACAGCCTGAGGTTAGTAACAATTTTTCCAAGGACTTCTCTGCGTCTCACCTATTACTGTTATGCGTTTAAGCCTAGGTTCGAACGGAAACACCAACTTTGTTTTTACCTGCTCTGGGCCGTTGGGGTCAACATTGGTAGTGAATAACAAAGACATTATCTACACAATACAATAACTGTCCTGTAATATAGCCGATTACTGGCACCAAACACTAAGCGATTCTAATAGAGTAACAATTTTCATACGGGAGTTTTATGCGCATTATTAGGGCTCCAGTTTCAAGCTATACTACCATGTTAACTCAGTGACCAGATTAGAATGTCACAAACTTGGAAAAATACCCAGACTGCTTATGCTAGTGATCACATTTTTTTTTTTATAAATAATAAAATTCATTTATTGTAAGAAAAGGATATTGACATTCATAAAAGGATATTGACAGAAAATGATATCATAGCGCCTCCCACACTAGGCGCAGCCTGTCAATGTGTCGCGGGTGTCAGGTAGCTTACATATTTTGTTTGCACCAATATCGAGCAAGCGAGTCACAGTACAGTCGTAGGCATGCGGACAGAAGTGTTATATGGACTGACTTTCGCTGCCGCACTAGGCCGAGCCTGTGTCGCGGACAGCTTTAGTATACAATGCGTGCCTGCGATTGTGTTACACAAGTTTATTGGCTTCATGTTGTTATTGTATTTTACATAATTATTGTATTTAACAATTTATTTAACTTAACATTACAGATTTAATTTAACTTACTGACTAATTTGCTTTAAACAAATAGGTAAATGTCAAAAATAGATTTCAGTGACAATTTTAAATAGAAATAAAAATAAAATTGTCAAATTGCGCGTTTAAACAATAGATTTCTAATATATTTTATTTTTACTACAAAAGCATGCATACTTGTTTTAATACTTGGGATTATATTAAATTTGATTCGATTAAAAATAGTATAAAAATAAGTTTTGTGTATGTGTGTGTGCGCGTGTGTGTGTGTGTGTGTTAGGGTGTGTGTGTGTGTGTGAGGGTGTGTGTGTGTGTTAGTGTTAGTTCGTAACCTCTTGCATGACTGTGAAAGTCTTGTTATGTTTTGTATGTATATTTACTTGCATATTTTTAATAGTTTTTCTGTTTCTGTGTACTATAGAGTACTCAACCAATCCACAACTTTCTTCTTAGCTTCAATAATAGTAGTGTTTAATATCGCATGCTTTATTGGTCTTGTTGTAAATAATAGGTTTTAAAAATGTTGGGAATTTTTGTGCGAAGGTCGTTTTAGTGGGAGGATTAGAAATTTTAAAGATTCTACGATTTAGCAATTTGGTGTAACCTTGGGAACTCAAGACATCTCTATGCTGTGTAACAATAATTTTTAGCGCAAACAGTAGTCTTATGGAGAGGAGGCCGCCTTTTTGGTATAATTTTGAAGTTGGGTAGCGTCTCGGTTTCTTCATCATAACTTTCGCTGTGCCCTTTCCAAGCTCATCAAGTGGGTTTTGGCAGCCCCTCTCCAACAGCCAATGCAAAAGCTAAGCACTGATTGACATAAACCGATGTAAACTAACTTTAGAGTCTCTAAGCTAGCACTACTTCGCAAAGATTTCATTGTGTAGATGAATTTCCGTGCTCGGCTAGCCAGGATTGTGAGGTGTTGCATAAAAGTTAGCTTTTATGTGTGTATGTCATTATTTGTTTCATCACCATCAACCCATTGTGTCCCAAACGAGCGGCACGGGTCTCTTCCCTGAGAAAGGTTTAGTCCATAATCCTCCACGGGGGCTTAGTCCGGATTGGTGGAGGCTTGTAAGACTGGTGGCTGGTCTTACTGTCAGAAGTTTTCAAGCCACCCTAAGGCCTCTGTCTTGGCTTAACGACTGCCATCTATCGACGGCAGCCGGTACCATCTGCTTAACGTGCCTTGCGAAGCACGAAACCGCCAAAAATGCCACTTGCGTAAGTCATAGACGGTCACTCATTCATGCACTGAACGCGCCCTATGTTGCTTAACTTTCCTGATCGTTTAAGATCGCTTTGGCAGCGACCGAGCGAGCAATTCAGCTAGATTCAGGTATTGCTAATATACTTATTTTTTTATTTGACATCTCCTGCCATTCTGAAAACTTGAAAACTGTGTAGTAAACTCAGGTAGTAAACAAATGTAAAATTCACTAAAGATAATCATGGACCGTTTTACTCCACAAGAACATGGTATAATCATGTCAATGTTAGTTAGGGATGCTTTTCGAGGCCGTGTTATCTCAATCTAATTCTGTTTTAGGGACTCAGTCCACTGATTGTCCAGTACAACTTCGCCAATATCCCGTGTTAGACAAGACCAATCACAAGTGAACGAGGCTTGGACCGTGTTATCTGTCGTTTCGGCAACTTACCTTGGCCTGCAAGATCACCCGATCTCACTTGTCCAGACTTCTTTCTTTGGGGTTCAAATAATCCTCTCTCTGATGTATGTGAACTAGCCACAGACCATAGCAGCTTTAAAAGAAAAGATTCATCAAGAAATAAGAAACATATCGCAGGAAGTGTAACGGCTGGTTATGGAAAATATGCTTCAACTCTGGATGTCAACATTTGAGAGAAATCATATTTAAATTTCACAACTTAAAATATGTCTAAGAAATAGTTCAAGTCGGCATAAGTCTTCTCAGTCCTAACCTTCAAATTAACAATGGTTTTCTTCCGTTATTTTTTAGGGCGTAACTAAGTAGGAAAATGAGCTTGCAAGTCAGCTAATATTTAAACTAAAAATTTACAGTTTAAAGTCCACCAACTACCTTTGGGCGAGCGGCGCGTGCGTGTGTGGTCATTCAACAAGTTGTCCACTAGCAGCATCGTGACTAATTACTATCAAGGAGATGTCTACACTGCGCAGGAAATGGCGCTTCTCTACCACATAGGGGTAAGGGATTTCTTTGGGAAAATATTGCAAAACGTACACGATGACGTGATTCTATGTACCATATTTTTCGAGAAGCATTCGTATAACACAGTGTATTCATATGATATTTTAGAACACCAGTAGCTGTGCTTTGTATTTGAGAATTTACAGCGTTTTTAAAAACACTGGCATGGAAGTCCGCTCTAAATTATGATGTTACCTTTTTATAATGTGCCGTTAATTGTACCCACGTAAGCACAGTTTGTACTCGTATTTATAGACCCAGTAAAATCGTCACTGCATATGTACATAAGCATCACGAACAGGTATGCAGAGACCAAAGACTGCCACTTGGCACGATCCTGATAGATCATTTTACGCTTTATTGACATACATTTTAGTCGTTGCATGCACGTGCGCTGGTTTCGGGTACTTGTTACCTTGCTTCTTTCTAATACATCAACAATTTGGATAAAGTATGCCCGCCTCGGGCGTCACCAGCCATTCAACTCACCATTGCTCGACATATTTGTATAGTCAGACTTTCTTCCCTTATCATCTCCACTTTATATAATACGAACCAGTTAACTACCTACATTATTATACTGACCGTCCAGCAAAGTCACTTTTGCATGGCACCAAAAATCTACAACAAGCTTCCGAACAGCATCAAATTTCTTTCGCTGATACCTTTTAAAAGGTAACTAAGTAAGCTTCTTGTCGATAAATGTTTTTAATCGAACCTACTAAAATCTGTGAAAGTTGCACCCTGTACTTTTATTGCAGCGATCGTTAGGGTCAATCATAAGGATGAAATCTCTCTAATAAACTTCATAAATTAAATGGAAAGAAAACAATGAAAACTTAAATTGTTTTATTTATTTTCAAAAAATGGTAAACTAACTAATTAATTGCTCTACATGGGCTCCATTTTCATGGATACACAAATTTATTCTTCTAACGAATTCATTTCTAGTAACCTTTCATAACGTGTTGTGGTGTTATAAATTGTATTCTGAACCTCAACTCTCAACTCGTTTACATTCTCATAAGATTTAATGTAAATTTGATTTTTTACATATAAAAAAAAATCTAAAGGGATGATATCTGGTGATCGCGCAAATTGCAATCGTCTTATCTAAATAGTAATTCGTCATTTGAATGGATCAATGACGTCAATGATAATTATTAATTAATAACATGGGTAAACATAAAGAAAAGGATCTTTGAGTAATTGTGCTTTAACTTGACCCATTGAATTAATAATTTAAGATTTAATTGTTTTCCTTTCATTTAATTTATGAACTTTGTTAGAGAGATTTCATCCTTATAATTGAGCCTAACGATCGATGCAATAAAAGTACAGGGTGCAACTTTCACAGATTTTAGTAGGTTTGATTACCGGGTGCGGCAAGCGAATTTTTGAAAATCTTTGAATGCAGTTTTCTTTCTTTTCAAAAATAAAGGAATGTTTCCTTCGAGTAAAATTTTCTATCTACAGTCCACCCTGTATAAAGAAGACACTGTACATAACAGACACGACACAATATGGTCTACGAATCTATCACTAACCAAAATATTATTTGTTGAAAACGGTTAACTACAGAGCTATCATCTAAACCGTATGAAAAAAAAGTGGATATTATATGTCTAGTCGATTTGTCACCTCGTCACTTAAACGAAATGTTTCCTAAAGTTTGTGGGTTTTTTAGATGTAGGTATGTTTGTTTAATTGGTAGGTATTTAATGATTAGGATTAAGTTAAATCATTTTCCCCAAATAAAGGAAATAAAATTGAAGAGTGAATGATTGAATGAAATCGAACATTCAATGAATACATCAAGTCATATCACGACGATCTTGCTCTGGCAACATTTTAAAAAAATAAGAGCGTTTTGAACTATCAGTTTAGTCCACCTAATTAAAAATCAAGGTATAGTTATTTTGCTCACTATATTTTAAATTATGCATACTAATCAAATAAACTGCTTATAGACATGTTTTATCTGCTGATCAATCATGAAATCTTGCTGATCAAGTGGTTGTTTTGCGGACTGAATGTTTATTATGCCAACTCATATTATTGTAAGCTTTGGCGTATTTGGCAAATTTCATAATTGAAAAAACAGACAATTTGACGAACTACAGCTTTGACCATTGTCACATTGCACGAAATGCCGATTTAACCAATATCAGATTTGAACAATGTCGTTTAACCCGATAATTTTTTGTACACCCAATGGATATAACATCAGAGATACGTAATAGCTTTAACACCTACACGAATGTCACCTATTTACACAAAATAAATGATTGATTGATTGATATAAAAAATATCCAGCTGAATTAACGGGCTAATTATGATGATGACGCTGAACTGAATTGAATTAATGTACCTGTACATAAACATTCTATATGTACCCAAAATTACGTTTAACTTAAGCCTCGTTCCCCAGAGAATTATGAAGGATCGACTATACAACGAGCTTCGAACGAAGGAGCAGCTGGGTTATACCATATCGGAGGAGGCTCATAATACGATTGGAGTAGACGGCTACAGTATCACCGTCCACACACACGCTTACAAGCACAGGTGGGTAACGACTAACTGGGTTAGGGTCCTTGGGAAGTGGGGTAACTTTCAGTTTTCTAGTCGATCGGAAAATTTTTGTCAGTACATTTCAATTGATCTACATTTAAGATCAGCAAAGTTCAAGGAAGTGTTATTAAAATCATGCCAAAAAGACAAAGTATCGAATATGATAATGTGCTAGCCTTTTCATGTCGATGAAACTTGATCAAGTTTCCCGGTACGCTTAAGAAATTGTCGTTAACATCATTTTAATGTAAGCGTAGTTCTGCTCTTTCTGCCGCAAAACTATGCATTTGAAGCGTTTGAGGAACACTTGTAATTTCCTTAAAAAAATGCACGTTTTTTTTAAACAGCCTTTGTGAACCCTACACGGTCGTAATCTCTGTTGCTACCTATCCTCGACTACGCTGATGCCAGCTATCTTGATTCTACCGAAGGACAGCTTAATAAACTTGAGCGCCTTCAAAACTTCGCTATTAGGGTGAATATGAATACGGTATTTCATTTTTTTGTGTCCCAGAAGGAAATGTAATCTGGTCCATTCAATGTTGATAATTTCTCTATTTGACACAATTTTTAAATGTTTAATGATGAGGGCCAGAAGATTTTCCATTTTTTTGAATTTTATAAGCACCAGAGGAAAATGTGTTACCAGAGGACTGACACTATTGGCAGAGTAGTCACAAATGAAAGCAGGGAAGTAACAGGCCATTGATTACAGCTAAAAAAGGGGACACGTATTAAATAAAACATGAAATATGCCAGAGGAGTGACGCCACAGGAGTGAAAAAATCGCACAAAACCTACAAAAACATATCACTCGCTTTTCTGATCACCGTTTAGGGAATACATGACATCTTCACACAATAAACATTGCATTGCGCAAATATACAATTTCGTAACTATAAAATACAAAAACATAGACTTTGCCAAAGGAAATACACCAACGACTGGCAGAAACACGCTTTCCTACAGTGAATCGCAAATTGACGCTATATTATAGGAATTTCGCTCAACGTCATTAGCTTGTTTCTAACTTAACACTATTGTATGCGCGTAGTTCATGGACGAAAACATACCTTTGCGGTTTTAAGTCAAATTTTACTTCTTTGAGTTTCGCCAGACGAAGTGACATTATTCTAACGTGACATGAAAGTAAGTTATTTTTCTTTATATTAATAAAACTTTTTACTGTATATTTTGATGAAATATGTTTCGATGTTTATAAAAGCATATGATTATATTTAAAAAACGTAATGGCATACGTATTTAAAAATATCTCGCCATAAAATCATTATAATCTAGAAATGGGGAGGCCAGAGGAGTATACATTTACAACTATTTTTAACGATTATGTCTTAAATTAAACAATTATCGTGAATAGACTATGTGGGCCAAATAAAAGACCATATTCTTTAATGCTTAACCATACGGACGCAATAATATAATAAGTTTAACATAATATTTGTTCATGGACCATATAAATTCAAATAGCGTATATTGACCCATAAGGTTCATATTTGGCTTACGCAAATATGACTATATCTCTGAATTCCGCGCTAAGCTCGAGTGGCTTCCAATCCGTTTTCTCACCGTCCGGCCGCTGGGAGTATACGATCATGACAGGTCATGTTAGAACGGACGACGTAACCTTGAAGTGGCGTTAAATTTTCGATTAAAATATTTTTATGTCCTACTTATCCTACTAGCAAATAATTGTCATTGAAACTATATCATTGTGTAAACTTACAATCAATGTTATATTTTGCACAGTGATTTAAATGTTAAATAGGAAGAAATCAATATTTAATGTTCGTGCGTAAAATCCTTACTACGCTGTCACAAGGTTATGTCAACCGTATTTTTTTGTAGTGACGTACCAAAAATAACGAAAATAATAACGGTCCCTTTAACGATACGAAGTTGATGAACAGGCTTTAGAAAAAGATCATCGCGCTCTCAGAATCTCTCCGTACCACTGCCGTACAAAGCGATTGAGCTGATCTGGGCTCAAATAAAAGGTCGCACAGCTCGCCACAACACTTCACCGCCATTCGGCACAAAAAAGATGATGACCCTTCTAAAATGCCTGCAAAAATGGCACAAGAGATGACTGAGTGAAGGTCGTCTAAAAAACAAAACTACTTAATCGTGAGTCAGTAGCAAAAGCTAGTTAAGAATAACGTAAGGTATGATAACGTTGATTTTCTCCCATCACTAGTCCTATGAAACAGACATGTGTCAGGATCGTATACTCTCAGCGGCCGCACTATAGGAATGCTCACATTCTCTCCTCTATTCAATATTGTTCAATCCAGTCACCCTTTCCTATCTCAAAGAGTGCTTCAACTATCTCGGTGATTCCCACAGCCGGGCATTACGATCTAATCAGAGTCTGTCACTGAAGACTTTGGCGCATTCGACGAGATTTTTCAGTGACTCATTTACTGTCATGGCTGCCCGGCTGTGGAATGATCTACCGAGTTTATTAAGGCGCTCGCCCTCCCCTGCCGTCTTTAAAAGCAAGGTAAAATAATATTTTGCCGAGCTTAAAGCAGATTAATTAATTCAAATTGAGTATAGTATAACAATAATTTTAACATTTATAATCTCAAATATCTTTATAAATTACATAACTAATCATTTTAACATTTAGTTACGATCTGAAATGTATTCTGTTCCTTTTTTGGAAGTGACTAGCTTGCACGACACAGGGAATCCTAGTGTGCAAGTTAGGGTAAGAAGGTGACAAAGCTGTTCATCAAAATAATAGGATATTATTATTTTTGTTATGAAATTGTTATTTGTTACCTATGTGCCCGATGGTCGGACGATGTCCTTGAATCGATGTCGGGAAGGTCCGTGGATGCGGGTGGCGAGAGACCGTGTAAAATGGCATTTGGGGGAAAAGGCCTGTACCCAACAGTGGGCAGCGGTAGGCTGATAATGATGATGATGTGCTAAACCTATCTATTGATAATAAAAAAACTTAACTTTTTAACAGTAAATTGTTTATTTTGATTGTCTTTATATTTTATTTGCGCTTTGCTTAATACTTTATATTATGAAAAATCGTTCGTAACTTAAGTAAGCAGAGTACAGATGACATAGACTACAGTGTTGTCGACAGGAGCATAATTTTTTTCCTCTCGTATCTCTAGAGTTCAACACGTGGAAAACAGAATCGAGGCATTCCTGAAAAATTACTTACGGGCGTTGCAGACGTGGGCTCTCAACGCAACATGCAGCTTTGACGTTCGCATCTTTAACAGTGGCAACGAGGATGTTTCACTCCACGAAGAGGTGAGTAGGTCTAATTTTAGAGACCGTTTTCTCGTGGTCCTACTGATTTGTCCTACTAGTAGGACCACGAGGTAGACCTATTTCTGTCTGTCCTACTATGTGCCTTCGTAGCTGTTGTCAATTATTTAAACTGACTGTTTTTAAATAAATATATTCAAAATTAGGTACCTCTTGTTTTTTTTTGTATCTGTATGTTTATTTTAGTGAAAGCCATTGTGCGAATCAGAACCATTGAATATACAAGTGGTTTAAATAATTGACAATAGCTACTAATAGACCGGAAGATAGTGACACAAATTACTTAGTCATTTATAACAGTATGGCGGTTCTTCAAGGGTCTTAGTACGCAATGACAAAAAGAAAAGTTATGGTCATAGCGCTAGTACCGTTGGCCCAATCACGTGGGCGTTAGTCGAACTCGTCGGATAAATTACGAGTGTCAAACGATTTCTACCACAATTTTTTTTGTATTTTCCGATAGGCCATGTCGCGTTAGGTAGTCGCGAACTGAGGTAGGTAATCTAGCTAGCCGAGGATATCTTCAAGAAAAGACGGTACTTATTAATATACTACATACAATTTAATTCTTTTAAAACAAGGCTTTTTTAACTACATTTAATATCCTAGGTAGGATCTCAGGGTCTAGAGTCTCTAATAATAAATTCGAGTCCACTTTGCACTAGTTAGTCCGGATATGAGAGCACACTTAGCTTGCGAAGAGTTGCGGGTAGTACACGGCGATGCGTTAGGTAAACGCGGGTATGTTGCAGTAGGCGGCACCGATCAGGAAATCACAGCCACGCAGCACGCCATGCAGCAATGCAGCAAGGAAGCGTGTAGTAGGAACCCACTTATGGGGAAACACACTTATAACACTTAGTAGATTCTTAATTTCTAATTACAGTTGTTGAATTACAAAAATCCGAATTCGAGTACAATTATTATGTCTCGGTAGTAAAATTTGGGATTGTATTCTCAGCTCAGCTGACCGGTTCGAAATGAACAAGCGGTGGGCGATGACTCTGCGGCGGGGCATTCGTGCCGTGACCGAACGTTTTCGAGTAGTTCCAATTCAATCCGCTCACTAGTATTATAAAATATCTGTATGTACAGTTTGTCCGTACGTAGGTTTGTTTACTGTTGTTTTTGTTTTGTTTATTAGTTTTTAACGACTTTAGTAATAGATTAGGTTGTAGGTTTAGGTGTAGTTTTTCATTATTATTTATTTTAGGTATATTTTTGTTATTATAAGTATAGTTTTTAACGTAACCGTTACATCCATAAAAAACAAGTAGGCGGTAGTGTCATACTTTTTCGGTGTGACTTACAGCCCGCCATACTGACGCGAATGCGTTAATTTAAAATAAAATCTACCATTTGTACCAGGCTAATTTTTGCACAGTTAATTATCGTCGTGCAGCCATTTACGAAAATCAGCATGCCATACTTTTCGGACGGTTCCAAATGGTCGCCATACCGCCGAAAATCAGGAATTTTTTTTTTTCACCAAACGATTTGTACCACCCTAAAATTTTATTTCAACAGCTCCTGAATGATTATAAATAGAAGTGTGATAATGCCATACCATTTATTCGACACGTTTCAAAAATACGACTGCACAATACTTAAAATATTTTTTTACAGCATGGGATCATTATATTCTGTTTGTTTGGATACAATTCTACCTACGAAAAAATATCCCGGATTGTAAACATGGGGCGGACGACTGTGAGACTTAAGCCAAGACGTAAAAAAAAATAATTGACGATTTGTACCAGTATTCAAGCGAAAAAAAAATTGCTGATTTTCGGCGGTATGGCGACCATTTGGAACCATCCGAAAAGTATGGCATGGTGATTTTCGTTAATGGCTGCACGACGATACTTAACTGTGCAAAAATTAGCCTGGTACAAATGGTTAAATTATTATTTATTTTAAATAAACGCATTCGCGTCGGTATAGCGGGCTGTAAGTCACACCGGAAAAGTATGGCATGACACTACCGCCTACTTGTTTTTTATGGACTATCGGAAAATACAAAAAAAAAGTGGTAGAAATCGTTTGACACTCGTAATTTATCCGACGAGTTCGACTAACGCCCACGTGATTGGGCCGCCGGTACCAGCGCTATGACCATAATTTTTCTTTTTGTCATTGCTTACTAAGACCCCTGAAGAACCGCCATACAAACAAATGACCAAGTAATTTGTGTCACTATCTCCCAGTCTATAAAGCACGTAGTAGAACAGACAGAAATAAGTCTCCCTCGTGGTCCTACTAGTAGATCAAATCAGTAGGACCACGAGAAAACGGGGATTTTGTTGATGTGGTTAGCAAAATAGGTAG
Organism: Yponomeuta plumbellus; assembly: GCA_947310845.1. NCBI lineage: Eukaryota > Metazoa > Arthropoda > Insecta > Lepidoptera > Yponomeutidae > Yponomeuta > Yponomeuta plumbellus. The sequence continues at coordinate 10,308,928 of OX371212.1, read as the reverse complement.
ATTCTATCTATGAATAACGTTCAGAAACATCAAATAGATAATGATTAATTTTAAAGATATAAGATCAGTGAATATAACGCTACAATTTTAAGTTAATAATATTAATCTGCAGCTACTTTTTTATTTTTATTTTTATTAACTTACAGACAGTAATTATTTGACATGAAGTTTATCTACAGACGGATCGATTCAATGAAATGGTTGCAGATTGATCTCAATGAGCGTAAATAAATAGAACTGTTTCATTTCAGGTGGAAGGAAATTGGGCTGAAATCATCCACAGACAGTACAACTTCGAAAGACAGTTTCAATTTGTGAGTATTATAATATAACCTTAGATGAAATAAGGTTAAGCAACATACGGTGCGTTCAGTCCATGGATGGGATCTATGACTAACGCTAGTGGCATTTCACACTCGTCGCGGCGACGCGCAATAGATAGTACCATATTTTTACGCTCCGCGTTTTTTAATGAAAACTATACTAAAATTCTCAGTTCGTGTATTATGAGTCAGTTCAGTGCTTAGCCAAAGTCCTTAAGCCTTAAAGTACAATCAAAATAGCACCTCTGGATCCGAAGATACAAGCGTGTTTGCATAAAAAGTAACCGTTTATTAACTGACCTACATCAACTTCCACGCAACACCTGCGTGAGCCCGAGCGCCGGTATTCACCGACACCCACCGAGGCTGGCCGCTACGACTGCGTAGCACTGCTACGGGCGCTTTGCAAGTACCACAGCGGTGTTGCGTTTTATATGTCACCGCTACGGCTTGGATATTCTTCTAACGAAAACAACATGAAGTGCTTTACCTGCAATCTTCCTGCGGCTGGCAAAGACAAAATAGTGTGCGTTCGCAAATCCTGCGCGCATCTTTTTCACCTCAAATGCGTAAGCCTCACTGAGCAAACAGTGAAGAAGCAGGTAAGCACTTGGCATTGCGAAAGCTGTAAATCGATTTGCTGTTTCGCATGCAATGCGCTGACTGAAGAGAAAGACCGGATCAATTGTGCCATATGTCCCTACATATACCATTACTTGTGCGTTGGTCTCACGTCTACCAGTATTATAGCAAATTGAACTGGACCTGTCAAACTGCAAGAAAGGGCTACCCAAACAAGATAACACTAACACGCCCCTTAAAGCCCCTGTGGCTGGCATATCTAACGTAACAATTAGAAAAACCCAACCTGCACAGGAACTTGAGGATAACTCACCATCTGCCGGAGACCTCCGATCTTTCATCAGTCTCTTAAGCAGGACATCCAATCGCTTCGATCTGAGATTTTTGCCAGAACAGAAACACTCAGAACCGAAATGGAAGCTAAGTTCTCTCGGATCGAGGCCAGTGTTGCCAGAATCTCGGATTTGGAAACAGAACTACTGCAGGCAAAAAATCGCATTACGGAACTGGAATCTCTACATGCTAATCAGCTAAAAACAACACTCCAACGTCTAGAGATCACAGCAAACAGTCAACAGCAATACAACTTAAGGAATGAGTTGGAGATCGCAGGTGTCCCCGAGGTGGAAAGTGAGAATCTTCAACACACGGTTATGCTGATTTCAAAGAAGATTGGAATTGATCTCAGCGCTAGCGATGTAGATGAAATAACACGCGCAGGGCCCAAAGCGCCCGAACACACCGAAACCTACTTATGAAGGTATGCCTCGCCTGATTGTTGTCAAGTTGGTGAGGCGAGCAAAACGTAGCGAGTTCTTGAAAGCTGCAAACGCAAGGCGCACTCTAACCTCAGAGGGCATTGTTGATGCTCCTTCAAAACAACTCTACTTCAACGAGCGCCTGACAAAGCAGAATCGCTTATTGTTTCGTGACGCTAGACTGCGTGCACGCCAACATGGATTTCGGTACTGCTGGGTACGTGATGGCGCCATTTATGTCCGGCTGGCAGACAAGAAACCGGCGATACAAATTAAAACATCCAGTGACCTGGTATCTGTCATCGGCTTACCGGTGCCTGTGGATCCTCCCCAGACCGCCGCAGTCTCAACCTCGCAAACAAGTTAAAATTACCATTTTCTTTTGTAAAGTTAGTAATTTAATATTCTTTAGGCTCTCGCTACAGCCATTGAAAAAAGAGTCTGTTTATCTCAATTATAGAGCTCAGTATAAATTCTACCACATTAATCAATCATACATCACATCTCACTCTACACTCACAATCACTTCTCTACAAGTAACTCCCAATATACACACATATAAACTCCCAGTTCACCCTGAAGTTATTTTCAAACCACAGGATTCTCATTTAATCGTTAGCGCAATAACCGATCCACCCAAGCTTTGCAATGGCTATGGCTAATCTAGATATAGCTAATGAAATCGATAACTGTAATTCTATTAATTGTAACATCACTAAGTCACTTGAATCCTGCAAAAATATTCCTTCTCTGGCAAATTTCAGTAACTTCAAAATTTTAACTATGAACATTCGTAGTATAAATCATAATTTTGATGCTTTTGTCGTAAGCTTGCAGCGTTTAAATATTACTTTTGATGCTATCGTCCTTACTGAATGTTGGCTAAAAGATAATGCAGTCAAGAACTTACCAGGGTACAATTGTTTTTGTAATACCAAATTAATAAATAAAGCGAGCGGATTGTTGTCTACACTAGGATCGATTGGAATGTAAATGTCAGCGAACCTATTCTTACCGAGGCAGAAGGTCTGTTAATCGAGTTCTCAAATAATATAACTATTCTGTCTCTGTATAGATCTCAATGGTCTTACTTCAATGGCGAAATTAACATTAACAAACAAAACCCTAGAAATCTTTGGAAAACTATAAAAAGTATCTGTGATATCCCAGAAAAATCGAAAATTCCCGCTTCTAGCAGCGGACCCAAATCTCAATAACTGTAACAGTTTCTTTACTTATGTTGGCCCGAATATAGCAAATATAATCTTAAATAAGCTCCACAAAACTCAATCAGAACTTGCCGCGGAAATCCAAATTCCCCAGTCACCTCATGCCTTTTTCATGGAACCTACGGACACTGAAGAGGTCACTGGAATAATACGCAGCCTAAAAGTTAATAGTGCTCCTGGATTTGATGGTATATCAAACGTTCTGCTTAAATCAGCATGCCACTTACTTGCTGTCCCGCTCACACATGTGTTCAATCTGAGCCTTGCCTCGGGCGTCTTCACCTCCTGTTGGAAACTTGCCTCAGTGACTCCTGTCTATAAAGCAGGAGACAAAGATTGCCCAAACAATTATATACCCATCTCTCTTTTAAGCAATATTTCAAAAATCCTGGAAAAAATCGTGAATAGGAGAATGGAATCTTTTCTTGGAGAAATCTTTCTCCAAGACAATATGGCTTCAGGCAGGGAAGGTCTACTGAGGATGCCGTTCTCTTGCTGGTTAATCTGGTAACCTCGCAACTAGATGCAGGCAGGCCGTGTGTCGGAGTCTTTCTAGACTTAGCCAAGGCTTTTGAAACGGTGTCTGCTCCCATACTACTTGAAAAATTGAAAAGGCTAGGGTTCAGAGGGCATGCCTTGGAATAAATCCGTAATTACCTAACCGGCAGACACCAAAGAGTTAAAGTGGGTCATGATAGCATAAGCGACCCGGGTCAACTTAGTTTTGGCGTTCCACAGGTAGCATTCTTGGTCCAATTCTTTTTATTATTTATTTAAATGATATCAGCCCCGCCATAAAACACTACAACAATGTAGAATTATTTTGCTATGCGGACGATACGGCCATAATCTTCCACGAATCGTCCTGGGAGGCAGTTTTCAATCTTGTCCAACTAGGTATGTCATCGATAGCGACTTGGCTAAACAATAATCTTCTTACGCTCAATGCCTCAAAAAGTAAATATCTGTGTTTCTCTAAGACAAAGGCCTCGGCCCCGGTGAACTCCTCCCCAATCACTATCCATACATGTTCCGGCCTACAATCTATAAACTGTTGGCCTGACTCTATCTCAAGAGCCCCCAATATCAAATATTTAGGCATTTTGCTTGACGAGAATCTCAGCTTTGCCCCCCATATATCGAGTCTATCGGTTATAGCACGAAAACTGATTCATCTCATGAAACAAGTAAGAATTATCAACGACAAAAAAGTCCTTAATACAATAAATATAGCACTATGTCAGTCAGTGCTCACTTACTGTATTTCATGTTGGGGTGGTGCTGCCATCTCATTGCTCTGCAGCGTGCTCAAAGGTCCATACTTAAGGTCACCTTCAGTAAACCTTACAGGTTCAATACTACTGCACTTTACATTGAAACAAATCTTCTCTCAATACGTCAACTGTTTATATTTAGGGTGGTCACTCAGCAGTACGTCCAGTTTCTTCTATCTCCTGATTACTTAGCTCTAATCATTAGACGCAATATAAGAACCCCCATCCCCAGGACGAAAATTAAATTTGCTCAGCTGTTTTTACCCTTTCTTGGCCCTTTCCTTTTTAATATTTTGTTCCGCAGATGTAAGTTAAAGAATTGCACCCTCAATGAAGCCAAGCGAAATGTTTTCACCCACCTTATTGGCTTAGGCTATGCTGCAACTGAGGATATCCTTAAAATTATTACATAATCTACTTTTACTCTCACAAAGTCACACACTTCCTTCTGCTCATCACATCACACATAAATACTCACACATAATACACATCCACTCACCCCACACACCTTACACCCATTACCACTCTAACACAAATTTAAAACTGAGCTCGCAATATGTTTTATTTTTCTTATTTTCTACTAAACATATCTTATGAATGAAATTCGATTAATTGAAAATAAAATAAATAGTGTTCTGAGACAAGTTGTATATAAATAAATATTTACATATGTAAACTGTAAAATATTCTCTGCAGGAACACAGTCGGATGGTAATTGTATTTTTTTATTGTTTCACATGTTTCTAACTACGTACTGCGTACTACTTACGTTACTGTCTTTTTCACAAGTAAATAAAATTATTATTATTTATGCGAAATTACGAGTACTAAGAATGTTTTTATGTCATCACAGTTATCACCACCAAGGCAATGCAAATTTTGATCCAAACTCACAAACATCTACAGTCACTGCTAATTAATAAATTCATGTGTTAAAATAAGTAGTTCTAGATTTTGATAGTACCTATATTTAAAACAATTTAAGGCGTGCGCTGTACAAAAAAGGGTGAAGGCACGGTGCAGGCATCTTGCGGCTTCAAAATGTTTCAAACAAAATTTACGTCGGTAGGCAATATGTTTTGAATTATATTCAAGCGGCGCGGCACTGCCGACGTAGTTTCGTCGCCTATGTAGGTACATTTTACAGTTATGAAAACGTTTTGAAGCGTTTCAGGTACATATGGATAGAATAGAAATAGATTTTTTCCTTAATCGACTATTTTGTTACATCCCTAATGTTGTGCTGTGTCTGTGAAACCTTCTCATTGGCTGTTTTATTTGGGTTCACGACAAATCATGGGCCGGTGCTTTATGTTGAATCAAATAGAGATTATGAGCAAAATGTAGCTGTGTGAGTAAGTGGCGACATCGGTTTTCTAGCAAACGGGCAATTATAACACTTCTCCTTCTTTTTGTGTTCTGAGGTCGCGACATTCCAGTACATTAACTGTCAAATTCTCGCGACTTTTGACGTTGTCGCGCGCGACTCGCGTCCTCATACTACCTTTGCAGGTCCTCACTATACAGATTTACCGTCTAGTGTGGGGACCAACGGTGAACCTTTGATTGTTAATCCTAACCATTTTCTAAATTCATACCTAAGCTAACCAATCATACTTTTATGTAACGGGAAAATACCTATACAATTTGTTAGTAAGTGGTTTAAATATTTTTTTTTTATTTTTTTATCTTTTTTATTTGTGCGAGCGGTTCCGTGCTTCGCAAGGCACGTTAAACCGTTAGTGCCGGCTGCCGTCGATTGTTGGCAGTCATTAGGCCAAGTCAGTAGAGGCCTTAGGGCGGCTTAAAAACTTCTGATATTGTGAGCAGCCACTAGTCTTACATGCCTCCACCAATCCGGACTTGGCCCCCGTGATTATACCTTCCTCAGGGAAGAGACCCGTGCCCCTCTGTGGGGACATAATGGGTTGATGATGATGATGAAGATCAAATAATTAGTTGAAACTGTAAAACATAATAAGCAAACCTGATTATCTGAGATGATCACTTCAGTCTACTTCACTTACTTGTAGACGTCATACTACTGTGGGCACGCATCGCGATCAAACATAATTATTATCTTTCTCTCCTCCGCTAAAAGAAAGCCTTGTCCTGCAGTGGACATATTATATAGGTTTTTTTTTTTACCCGGGGAATGCCCTTACGCACTTCACTACTCTGCTTTCGGGGGACAAGCTTCCTTTGGGACTCCCAGACCCATCAGGCCTCCTGCTCCGGGCCGGACTACCCACTAAGCTCCATGGTGTTCCTCCTACTACTCTACCGGGCCACAGGATAGGCCAGAGGTTAAATTTCTGTGCCGTGGCAGGGTATTCTTTGTATTCAGTGAAAAGGTGTGGGTATAGGCTTTACTGCACCACGCCAAAATTAAGGGATTTAATTTTCATTGCGTGGGAAACAAACCACCTCTAGGGATAGTTTTGTCTAAAGCCGCAATAAGTAACGTTAATAACGAATAACATGATCATAATGTCATATTATATTGTAACTGTGGTGATCATATTGAACCAAGGAGGAAACCAATCCAATAACTTTCTTTATAAATAAAAAATACACGTTTATCACCAGAATCAATAGTCATAACGATTAAATTGTTTTGTTCAGCGGGCCGCTACCAACAACCTCACATGGAGATATTATATCAACTGGATGGAGAATCACTTAGCTTCGGGCAACAAGTCGATGTTTAGAAAACTCTCCGTGCAGGTAAGTGTAGAGATGATAGTCAAACTATCACCATCAGTGACCAGACACATCACAGAAACAAAATAAACAGACAAGTAATATACTAAATTATGTATGACTTCGACTGGGCTATAAATAATTTCGCAGACACACCCGCTCGCCTCAAACGAAATAATAGCAAAACTTCATGCAATTTTGTAATATTACGGGCACAAAACAAAATTTTTGTATTGAGTAAAATGGCGATTAAAATAGAAGAAGTAGATGAAATAAAGTTTCTAAGTCTAATGATAGATATATCCATTGTAATTAAGAAAACACACGCACATAGTATTCGTAAAAAAATTGTAGCAGTAAAATCAGCAAATGTTGCCTATAATGGGTACATAATAATATACTCTACGTTGCGGTATGGGATCGTTATCTAGGGCAGCTGTAGAGAAATTGACAGAATATTTTAATTACCTACAATATTTACTTCAAGATATATATACAAGATATATCTGAACGTAAGTTACGCTCACAATATCAAAATAAAATACACCGACTCTATGCCAGCCTAAGTGTTACCTCCAGAAACTGATATACTTTGTGTTTAGATTGTATAGATAATGTAATATATAATAGGTTACCTAATTTATATAGAGAAAATCCTGCCAATAGTTGTAAGAACCTAATTTTTAAATATCTTATAGACAACTCTTTTTAGTCCATTAAAGAATATTTAGAGTTGAAGTCATAACTTCCTAACCACTGTGTTTATAAATTTAAGATTCACTATACCTAATTGAGAAAAGCCATATGTCTAACCTCTCGTAAATGTGTATACACCTGAAAAGGTAGAACACGGAAATTTAGATGTAAGCAACAACAACAGCTTAATGTATGTAACCTATGTTTTTGACATAATAAAATTAATTAGTAATTCATTCATGCGATCGATTCATTCTGTGCGGGTACTGCGTGTTCTTCTTTACCGACCACTTTTGTGTTTTTCACCACGTAACGTATTACCTTGCAGATAGTGGGCCACCAGCAGAGCAATGACAGTAAAACACCCACAGAAGAGCCGGGACCATCGCAAATGACCGACTACAAACTCAATTATCTGAAAAGCGAGCCTGGAGAAAAAGCGTCGGAGCACATCACCAATATAGAAAACTTCACGAGAAATCTCCCTCTTATGGCAGTGCCCAAGCGTCAACCAGCGTAGTGCTAAATTGTCTTCGTAGAGCAGGGGTTCTCAGAAAGACCAATGTCTATCTTTTGTCCCAAAACAAATTTTGCAGTATTACTTTAATTACTCGCGATGCTCATACGAAGTTATGACTATAACGTACTTAGTTTACCTATGTACCTAATTTTGAATTTCTAACTAAACCTATTCTCGTCCGTTCTGTGCCTAGTACATATATGTCTGTTGTGTGCCTAGTATACACATATTTCAACTAGATCTTCTTGACCAAATACCTACCTACTAAGCCTGTATGCCCCGCGACTTGAAAAATGTGTGAAAACCTAGCTTCAGAGTTTACTCGGTTATTGCTTTTATGAGCCTTGAAGTCCTAACGGAATGAGGTCTGCCGATTATTTTCTCGTCATTGACACTAGAGGTTACATTCCACCTCATGATCGTACGGCACAAGAACCTTTTTGTCATTTTTAACTTTTGAAGCAAGTTGAATATTGTTTACGATGAACGGCCGCGACAATGCAATTCATTTACTGCTACTCTGCTCTCTTTGCGAGCCCACTCCATCGTTAAAAAATTATGAAAGTAATTGTGAATTTGAGCCTACATAATTAAAAAAATATTCGAAAATTGAACAACATTTTCATTTTTTTTTTCCTGGTGTCCTAAATTTAAAATTAGTGGAACCGACTAGGTACGAGTATGTATCTCGAATCTATCTCCTAGAAAAGGCGCGAGTGATTGTTTGCAATGTCAATTTTATTTCAGTTAGTGGAAATCATATTGGTGGACATGCTTAATAAACAATAATAAATTGGTTTGCGGAAACAATTTCTCGAAGTATTGAGTGGCAATTATCATGCTGCTTTGCATATTCTCGTATTGAACAGTGTAACTGCTCTTGTTATACTAATGTTTTCTGTTGTGCCAAGGGTTGTAGTGTAGATATTTTTAGGTTTAGTTCATTGGAGAAGGCGCCTGTACCCGCACCTGCTACCGTTTTGGAGCCTTCCGGACTCTCTCTCTGACTTCGTTTTTAACCAAGAAATTAGCTGGCTAATCTTGTAGTATACCTTGTATTTTTTGTCGAAAGTAAGTGGGTTTTCCTGTCGCACACCGCTTCCATCATAGGCTGGTCCAAAACAGTGGCGGAGAAGATTCGGATGTGTGCAATATAACTATTTCCATACTCCGGTCGCCTTTATGGACCCAGTTACTGCAAGGCGTGCCAGTCGACGTAACCTATGTATATGGAGTACTGACATAGTATTATTATTGTTATTGGAGTACTGACGTAGTATAGGTATATTGTTTTGCTTAGTTACACAATTAAAACATAAAAAATTACTCAAAGTACTTCGTATTTACATTTTTATACTAATCGAGGTCAGTTTCTCTCAAGACCAGTTTTAATCAGCTAAAATATTTTTGTCTCAAAAACCTTGGTCTCTTTGACACCTCTCTTTAACATTGTCTTTAAATCTTGATGAAACGTTCGCCATGCTCAACGCTCACGCTTCCTAGGCTTTCGGGAAAAAATCCAAATGCGAGTGCAAAGAGTGGATGCGTCATCATGTGAGGTTCACCTATCTTCCATAAAATCACCATCATCACTTTCAAGATTGCACTGTTTTGCAGAAGATTCTTCAATTTAATTCATTGCTTCAGAATACTTTTTTGAATTTGAACTACCAGGCAATTACGGATAAGAAACTCCATCACAGTGAAGCACAGGTTTTGTGATCGGTGGAACATCAAGATACTGGACAGGTTTCTTGTTTTTGTTTTTAAAACTAAAAGTTTATGTTAGGTAAAAGTAGCAGTCGCTGCAGTGTTGTTGGTTCTCTTCATTGCACGGGTATGCCAAATTTTAGGTATACATATATTTTCTTCTGGAGCCCAGTTCATAATATGCACACTTCTCCAATTATCACATACGTACTACATACAGGAATTTCAAAGTATTCAAAGTAGGCTCGTTTTACCGCTTCTGTAATGTTTCTCTTCTTTTTTCTTAGGACAAGTTAATAGCAAAAACTATTCAGACTTAATACAGACCTAATTCAGACCGCAAACATAACTGTACGGGCCAACCCGAACAGTTTAATAGTATAGACGAATTGCTTGTCAGCAATTCTGCGAGACCGCGTACCTTAGTTTTCACGTAGCGTGTAATCGCTATGTAAATTAGTTCACGACATATAGCCGATCCGTTCAGACGGACACGCGTCGCGTCCTCATTATGAGTACAATATCAGTTCATCTCACCCTTCATCTTAGTCCTAATACTTGTATAATAAGCTCAATAAATTGCTAAATCTTCAGTGTTTGAATAATTATGAGTGTAAAAAATATACTAAGAGCTACCTACTGAAACTTACATATGACCAAACGGAGGAATTGCTGAAAGTTGATAAATAAACATATTTACTATGGATACCTACCTACTGTTAAATAGGGAGGATAAATATCATATATATGTACAGAAATATATATTATGTGTTAATGAGTATGTGTCTGTATGTAAATGTTTATGTTGTATATTTATAAAGCTCGCATATAAATGTATAGATATATACAAACGATAATCTATATTTATTTCTCACGCAAGCACACACACACGCACACACACACACGCACACACACACACACACACACACACACACACACACATACACACACACACACATACACACACACACACATACACCCTCACACACGCACACGCACGCACGCATGTTAAATTAAGTTTGGTTTATTGCACGTAATTTCATATTGTTAGTGCTTTGGCTAATTGTCGATATTTTCATGCAGTAAATGTCACTGAATATAAAACTAATTATGCACTTAATATGTTATCTGTTAAACAAAGCTATTCGAAATCTATCGATTGTTATAATGACTATTTTTTTTTAACATCTAGGTACGATCCTGACACATGTCTGTTTCATATGACTAGTGATGGGGGGATACCGCCGTTTAGCCAAAGTATTTTTCGCCAAATTTTACTTCCCAATAAACTTATGGCATCAGTTTCATTTCCCAAATGAAACTTTAGCAAGTTTTCATTTCGCATTTTATTCATTTGGTCAAATTATCATTTCGCATAATTTTACTGCGTCAAGTTTTATTAAGACAAACGTTTATTATGCTAACGTTTTATTTTGGCAAGTGTTATTTTCAAATAATGGAACGGGGGGTCGGCGATGTAAAGAATACGTGACAACAGAAATATAGGTGCGACGACGCGCGTAGCGAAGCGGAGCGCGTCGGAGCGTTAGGTTCTCTATGTAAGATCGAAAACAGACTCGACTTTGATGCGTTCTTACCTTGCCTCTTGTTGCCTCTTTGGTAAAATGAATTTTGACCAAGTATTTATTTGGTAAGCAATAACTTGCCATAATAACTTTTGCTAACTGTTTATTTGCTTTAAGTTGTTTTGAGAAATGTTTTTTTGCCAAGTGATAATTTGCGGAAAATAGTTTGGGAAGTAATACTTTGGGAAACGATTTTTGGCAATACATTAGTAAACCAGTGATGGGAGACAATCAACGTTATCATTCCTTACGTTATTCTTAACTAGCTTTTGCTACTGACTCACGATTAAGTAGTTTTGTTTTTTAGACGACCTTCACTCAGTCATCTCTTATGACATTTTCGCAGGCATTTTAGAAGGGTCATCATCTTTTTTGTCTCGAATGGCGGTGAAGTTTTGTGGCGAGCTGTGCGACCTTTATATTTTAATCAAAAATATTTTAATCGAAAATTTATCGCCACTTCAAGGTTACGTCGTCCGTTCTAACATGACCTGTCAGGATCGTATTCTCCCAGCGGCCGGACGGTAAAGCATTGAATTTTTTGAATTGAGAATCACATTTTCGAAGCAAACGCTTAAAATCACAAATAACACGAGTAGTATAGTCACCAGCATAAATATATGACGGTGGGCAGTAGTGCCAAAATATCTGATTCACCATTGAAATCATAAGAATATGATGACACTTTGCCGGTAAAAATATGTGATGCTTTGTGGGCGGTATAAATATCGTATCTCACTAATTGCATAAATATCGGACCATGTCGCTTAAAAATATGTAATCACTGCTAAAATCAAAATGATGTGACTGCTCTTGCTGGAATATTTATCTATTCATTAGGAAGGAATAAATATCGAATAATGGCAGGCGTCATAAATATGTGTAACTTAAAACACAAGCAAAAATATTCCATCGATTTGTCATTTCATATTAGTGCGTGTAGTTCAGTGTCCGTGTAGGTACCGATATCTTTTTTTTTTTTATCGGGGTTAATTATTGAGATGATATTTATGTTAACCTCCTTGCACGCAAAACTTTACTGACATCGTAAAAAAACATTTTATCCGTCAAGTCTGTCACAATAAAACAAACATAATATTTTATACCTACACCATTTCATAATTCGAGTCAGTAAGATGATAATTAGAACTGTCATGTTTTGAACCCATGTCTAGGTGTCATACCGACCAAGTGCGAGTCGGACTCGCGCACGGAGGGTTCCGTACCATTATACAATAGGAAATAAATCACGTTTGTTGTATGTTTTGTAATATTTTATAAAAATATAATTACTCAGTATCTGCAGAGTTTGATTACAATACAATTGTAATATATTGCAGCATGTAGGACCACTCAGTGCAGGAGAGAAACTGACCAACTTTTTGTTTAGTCATATTTTCTTATCCAGAAGAAAATAGGTATCATTGGGAGTCAAGGTTTTAAATAGAGACGTGATTTGGGTTGAGCAAGAATTCTGATAGGTATATTTTCCAAGACAAGACAGAAACCAGCCGGGTAGCTCGTTTTTGTGACAAAGTCACATATTTTTGCTTGTGTTTAAGTTACACATATTTATTATGCCTGCCATCATTCGATATTTATTCCTTCACAGTGAATAGATATTCCAGCAAGAGCAGACACATTATTTTGATTTTAGCAGTGATCAAATATTTTTAAGCGACCTGGTCCGATATTTATGCAATTAGTGAAATACGATATTTATAACGCCCACAAAGCATCACATATTTTTACCGGCAAAGTGTCATCATGTTCTTACGATCTCTATGGTGAATCAGATATTTTTGCACTACTGCCCACCGTCATATATTTATGCTGGTGACTGTACCTATGAAACAAAATGTTACACCATTACTTTTCAATTAGTATTCACATTTTTCTATAAGATTCACACGCATTAAGCACGCCATTGTGCATTAAAGTTTATTATTAGTGTGATAAATTATTGAACTAAATATTTATTTAATGTTACTTAATAATGTCATTAACGAATTTAGCCATGCATGTTCATTAGGAAATTTTGACTAGAGTCGTAGCAGCAAACACCTATTCATCACATAAACAGCTCGGCAGAATATGAATATTTGATTCTTTAGGAGCCATTACTACACAATTTAATTGACAAACATTCGCAACTATTCAATCGAATCGAATCCAATCATGTCGAACAGGACCGCATTTCACTGGACACCTAATTCAAAGCCTGTGATGAACGGTAACTCCCTTACGAAGCGGGCTGCGCGAGTGCCGAAAGAACCGGAGACAATTGAAGAACTCACTACACCTATTAAATCTCCGACTGATGAAAAGATATACAAGTAAGTGTGTTATTAAAAGTTTCTTGGAATTTTGTCAATATCTACCTAAAATGTTAATATTATTGGCTCTTAATTTAGACCAGGGATAGTTTTAATCAACCCATTATGTCCCCATCGAGGGGCACGGGTCTCTTCCCTGAGGAAGGTATAGGCCATACTCCACCACGGGGCCAAGTCCGGATTGGTGGAGGCTTGTAAGACTAGTGGCTGGTCTTACTGTCAGAAGTTTTCAAGCCGCCTTAAGGCCTCTGACTTGGCTTAACGACTGCCATCTATCGACGGCTGTCGGTACCAACTGGTTAACGTGCCTTGCGGGGCACAGAACCGCTCGGAAAAATACCACTAGCATTAGTCATAGACAGTGACCCATCTACGGGCTGAACGCGCCGTACGTTGCTTAACCTTAGTGATCGTTTAAGATCACTTAGGCAGCCCAGGCTACGAGCGGTTGCCTCCTCCCTTATCCGGGCATAAAAATTAACCCTTCGGTTCACATCAAAACAGAGTTCTGTGACCTGGATTTATTTATTGCATGGCAATGATGTTTTAGTTTTTTCAAACGACTATTTTGATTCTATTTATAATACGTACCTATATTAAATTCAATAGACCCCTTTAGCACCTCTAATGGTATTAAACATACAGCTTGATTTAAAAAAATGTAAACAATAATTTCACCTCTGGGCTCTTTCTAGGGCAATACGACTACGGAACGGTTTGACAGCCCTTCTTATATCTGATCCAACGAAGTCTGGCCAGGAAGAAATGGTACGTACATCATAATTATATTATTATTATAAAGAAGATTTTCTTCAAGCTGTATGACCCAGCCTGTTGTTATTTTTATTGGTCTAAGACTTTCATCAACCGAAAAGGTAAGATTCGTTACCGGAATGGTACCACATCAGGAACACAGAATTGGTAAGACAACCTTATTAACATCGACCAACTTATGCTTTTTGTTTTAGTTCAAAAAAAGATCATTTTAACATTGAAACTAGGTACTCAATAATCCAGATTTTTTTTCGTTAAGTTTAAGTTGTCGAGTCGGACCGACTAATTTTCTACGCGACAAAAAGCAATCTTACTAAAAAATTCAAAGAATAAAACGTATTATTTTAACGTGTTTAACCGATTGTAAAAAAAAAAAAAGAAAAATTAAAATTTTCGAAATGTCCTCGGCCCTTAGCGCCCCTAAGACTACAAGCTATTCAATTTGACGTGCATTTCGTTTGATTATACCGTAGATAAATTATTCATAATATAGATACAAAGATAATACTCTATCAAACATAATATAGATTATGATCATAATGGTCTTATGAATAGACGTTGTTGGCACAACGTACAAATGTGGTCATTTTATAGTTTGGTAAAGGTGATGACAGGTCATCCACCAGATGATCTGATAATTTGGACCTCGATTCTGTTAGTGCATTAAAGTAGGATGACAGATACACGTTTGGGTCACGTGACGTGGTTTATAAACCACTGACGCCTAGAATTATTAAGACACGTGCTCACGTTGACTTGAAGCAGCAATGAAACTAATCTTGTAGCGACAATGAAACTAAATTGTAACTTGGCATATTATTAGCAATAAGTAAATTCTATTCTATTCTAAATCGCCACGCCTATACAATTGTCATTGTACTACAATGCATTAGCAGAATCCTGGCCCTGGTTATGGCGGCAGGGCAGCCGGCAGTCACTGGATGCAGACGGCACAAGACCGACAAACATGGTAAGCCATGAGGCCTGCAGTAAGCGTCAAATAGTTGATAACGATGCAGTAGTTGATAACGATGATGATGATGATAAAACACATAGATAAGTTATAGCAAAAATATGGAAAGCAATGTTTCAATTTATTGCACCAACAGTCACACACAACCGAAATATAAATGAGCGGAAAACGTTTAAAAAACATAAATAAATAAGTTCGTTCAAGGTTTGAATCTATTTGTTCGGTCCCCAGGCGGCCTGCGCACTCAGCGTTAATGTGGGAAGCTTCAGCGACCCGCCCTCCATCCCGGGACTGGCGCATTTCGTCGAGCACATGGTCTTAATGGGTAGCGAGATGTATCCGGCGGAGAACCAATTCGACCAATACGTGAAGGTAAGAAAGATTCGAAATCGGCCGGCCACCCGTAAGCGTAGGCGACCCACGCACGGCTGTAGACACACACACACACACACACACACACACACATACACACACACTGTTTGAGAGAATTTGTATGGGCCTGGCAACTCACCGTTTCCCGCATCTTCAACTCTTGCACGCTCAGACTCACGGCTCTGCGTATTTGTAGGCTGGCGTTTTCACAGTTTTCCAGGCACGACAAATTGCTCTCAAACGTCCATAGGGCGAAACCAAACACGGTGGTTTAAACACAACTCCAGAAAGTGTAAAGGACAAGTGAGACACGAAAACACGAAAAAGAGCGTAACTCATCTCAAGTTCAAACACACGACTGAATAACGTGTTACGTCGCCGATAGGAGCTCGAGCTCGATCTCGTGTATTCGGTTTGGATCACGGATCGTCACCAGGACAAAAACTTTTATTGCCTAAAATACGCGAATCTTTCAAGAATGTGTTGTGTGAATTAAATGATCATTTTATACACGTATTATAGTACGAAACACACGCACATACACACAAGCACACACACACTCACTCACTAGCAACTCAATTTACCATTATTGTCAGTAATAAGAGATCTTACTTGATTTTGCAACTAGTATTGTGTTTTAAGGCCCGATGAAAGAGCGGGATCCACCAAATACAGGTTCACTAACTTACTTGGTAGGTTGCTGCACCTCATGATGTGACTGAATAAAAAAAAAAAAATTTTGTTTGTATTTTGTATTATTATATGCCAGTCACTTGCTCCGCCGGCGCTAAGTCCGCCGGCAGTCCATGGATTATCACCTTGGCTCTGCTGCGAGGGAGTGAAAGAAGCGTGGGCGCAATCTCATATAACTGTACCTACCAACATTGGCATTCCTTTCAGCGCGACAAAAATCGAAAATGATTTGTAATTATACCCATTTCTTTTATTTTATTTTATTTCTGTAGAGTATTATTATGATCCATGTATTTTGTAAGCTGGAACTGTGTATTCTGAAATAAAAGCATTTACTTATTATTATTATTTATATATTTTTTTAAATTGAATTGAAATTTATTTCATTTGTTCAGCATTTATATGGTAGAGTAAGAAGAATTAGCTGAAAGTGAGAGACAGTTCCTCCGTACTAATATAAACTGTATTACGGCAGCTTGTCTGTTACAAAAAAATATTTTCAGGCAAAATTTGTGAACTGGCAAACCATGCAGTGATGGACAGTTGATTACAAATACGTAATATATATTTGTAATCTTAACAAGCAAAAGAAATATAGTCGACAATTCAGAAACACGAATAATAGTGTGGTAAAGGAATAATTTCTGGACGGAAAAGTGGGGGGCAGAAATGTTGACGTAGGAATCTTGTTTAGACTAGTTAAGAGATAAACAAACTAAAAGTCCTCACCCCTCCGAGGTGAGCCCAGGGCACAAAGTAGATCCCGTTTTTTGGTTCTGTGCTTACACCTCAAAAACGTCGTACGAAATTTTGTTGTACTACATAATGAAACCTGATAAAATTCTCTACAAATTTAGGTTTCACAGTTTTAATCTATCTGACCTTTCCAGCCTTCACTGACTCAAATTAAACCATAATTCGTGAAAATGAAGCAATTTTTTTATGGGCTAAAAGGTTTATTTTAGTTTTATAATAAAATAACGATACAAACATAAGTGTTTTGAGGACTTAATTCAAATTTACAAGTACTATGATTATCGTCAGAAAATACGAAACACATTAGAAAATGTGACTTTTTGAGATGAGTTTAGCTTTCTTCGATGTTCTGTAGTTGATGTAGTTTTAGTTTTATTTTTCATAATTTTAACTAGTCTTGTCCCCTTTCTCAGTGCATTTTCCACATAATGCGTTATGTGCGCCTTCTCAATCCAACTTGTGATTCCCGCTTGTAATAGGCCAGTCGGACCGATTCGCTAATGCAAAAAGTAATATGCTACGAGCTAAAAACACTGACATCAGGTTTCGAAGTACCAAATGAATGGCCAAGTCTATTAGTTCTCGTGTTCGTGCAATACTTTGTTTGTCTTATGTTACTGAAAAAATAGGAACCAATCCGGTGTTATTTTCACTAGATTTATTCCACAATGTTGAGTTGTCACAGGGCAGTAGGCAGGCAACTGGCGCGAACTGGGTAAAACACCGTGATGACAACACAGTATTTCTATAGAGGTGCTTCCTTACTGATAGTGATGTGAATATTTGTACAAACGTATTCTACTTGCACCACAGGGATTAGGCGGGTCGAACAACGCGATTACTACGAATGAAATGACAACCTTCTACTTCGAAATTCAAGAAAAGAACCTGGTCGGCGCCATGGACATGTTGAGCCAGTTCTTCATCAGCCCGCTCATGCGCAAGGAAGATATGGAGCGCGCGCGGGATGCCGCCGATTCCGGTCAGTACCTTTTTTGGTATTACGTAGCATAAAGGGGCTTCAATGAATTATGACATGTGAGCTAAATGGTTATAGTCAATATGCAAGCACGATAAACGAGGGATAATCTTAGAACTATTAAATTTATCGTCGATGAGATTGTTTTGAGAATAAATGCCATTTTATTATTTAATCAACTCGCAGTGTTAGACATTTGGAATCAATGGGCGTGGCCTAATTAATTTTCCCATCACTAAATTGGAAAAAAATATGGCACGTGGGTCCCTATATATTTGAGCGGAGTCTATTTTGGTCTGCCGTTGGTGCGAACAGTTTCTACAAACCTGTTACTGATCTCGTTCACCAATGCGGCGCTTTCCAGGCATACAAAGCAGTTTGACGATTCGAGTTAAAAGTTCTCGGGGTTTTGGATATGGGCACGAGTAGGTCGGAGCGTGGACTTCATGAGACGGGACCTCTCAAGTTTACATTGATATTCAATGTGCCTCTTAGGGATTCTTCACATGTACCACAACCTCACCTCAACCACACCACGTGGCCCGGCGTATATATATATATATTTATATTATAAATGAATAGGACTATTCACACGTACCACATTATGCAGTCGTTATCGAACGTGTGTGTGAAACCGACCACATCGCGACCACATCGCAACCACAACCCAACCACCAGCCACGCTGCTTACTAGTGGCTGACGTCATCGCAAACACAATGTTGCGTCGACGCCATTCCACGATGTAACCACATCGCAACTGCTGGCGACAACGCAGCCACATCGACATTTTGTTGGTACCACAACGCAACTACAAAAAGCTGCAGCGACACTATTCACACGCTTGACAGCATTTTGTCGTTACGACGTAGTGTAATTGTGAAGAAGCCCTTGCTATTCGGTGACTGCTTCCGGTTTCACCAAGATGATCACTGAGACATAATAGAATACTTGTCTCTTGGAGGTCAGGATGAATTCTATCTCGTTTCTGGTGGAACCATGTGGAGACTCAACCAGTTCCATTTCCTGTGAGGTGGCTTTGGAAAGAAAGAGTTCATCATGAAGAGTCCCTCTTTCTCCAGGAAGTCAGCCAACCCCTATGCCCTAGGGTTCTGTTACCCGTAACCAAATTGCACCACTCTCATCTCACCTTCGCTTCTTTTGCCCAGCTTCGCATTGAAGTCCTCCATAACCACATTAAAATAGGTCTCCGAGGTATGTATGGCCCTACTAATGTCCTCCTACATCGGCTCTACCTCCTCATCGGAGTGTGACGAGGTCGGTGCGTATACCTGAATGACCTTCAGCGAATACCTCTAAGATATTCTGAGTATTAGGTATACCACCCTGCTCGACACACTGTCGATGGCCAAAATGTTGTTCACGAGGGACTTTTGGACGAGAAACCCGACACCACCCTGGGACTGCCGCTCCCCCTCCCGATAGTAGAGCAGGTTACCGGATTTCAGGGTTATCGTGTCCTCGCCCTCTCGACGGACTTCAGATAACCCTAGGATATAGTGTAACCTAGCCATTTCCTCTTCCAGCTCAATTAGCTTTTCCTCTGTCCTCAATGTGCGAATGTAGTGTGTTACCAGGGCTAGTTTTCGCTGTTGGGGGTGGTAGCCAGGTCTCTGCCGGAGATTCTTAGCACCTCTTGCTCCGCCGTTACTGTGGCCGCTACCGTAGCCAGGAATAGCGGAGCTGCCGGGGACTGAGGGCCTGTTTTTTTTTGTTTAATGCCATAAGGGTATTTGCCATATTCGCCATGCTTGACATGCTGGTTGGTGAGCGCAGTAGGTATATGGCATTTTCGCAGAAGGCAGTGCTGCCCACCTCCTGGTAATATTGTGTCCCTTTGCCGGTGTTTACAGCACCCACGCGCTGAGATGGGGAGGCACTGTTCTAAAGCCGGCACTCTACGACATTCATCCTTCACATAATATTATTTATATACAGGGTGTGTTCGGCGTGTGGACCGACAACAATTTTTGGGTTGCTCGTCATTTACTGGATTAAAAAATAGTATTTTTTGAAACGTAACTAAAAAAGTTATGAAACTTTAAATTAAAAAAAAGAAGCTATAAATACCAAATTATAGGTAATTTTAGAAAAAAATATTAAAAAATCATATCTCCATAACCGTAGCCCTTAGGACTCAATTTCTAACAACACAGAGTTCGTGAAAAAGATGCTGATTGAAGACATGCGGGTAGAGCAGATGCAGACGTGTATGTTCCCTAAGGGGCACCCGTTCAGCAATTTTCAAACTGGAAACTACGGGAGTCTCCGCTTTAAGGAGCAAAGTGACGAGCTGCTTCACTACGAGGGGACCCAGTTCCGTGACCAGCACTACAGCGCAAACCGCATGACCGTCGCTGTGCAGGTGCCAGATTAAATAGTTGGATCAAAATATTTATACAGGGTGTTTGGAAGCTGGGTGCAAAGCCTTAAGGGGGTATTAGTACAGACCATCTAGAACATTTTTAGCCATATTTGTTCCAGCAAAAGTCTGATTGTGTTTTTTTTTATAATTAAAGCGGCAGTTCAATATTTGAGTTATGGTAGGTAAAAAAATAAAAAACGCATGTTTGCAAACTAGTTTAGCAGTAAAAACTGAGCAGTAAACTAAATAAAAATGAGTCATAAAATAATTTAAACGGGCAGTTCAATAAATACTGAGCAGTGGAATAGTTGAACTGGGCGGTTAGGCGCGTACAGTTAACAAATCGTAATAAATTTGTAATAAATTAGTAATAAATTTTATTTAAGCAGTTTATATATATTATATATATTCCTTGTGTATTTCAGCATTGAACGTCAAGAAGGGAAACAAGATGAAGCATAACCATATTAACCATGCATAATTTTTTTTTCCTTCTTCACATTAAATGCTGAACATGAACATTGAACACATTATGTTTTACATGGTCTGAGAGTAAAACTAAAGAACATTACGACAATCTGTAATTTGGCATTAGGATAGGTACATGTTAAAATTAGGATACAAAAAGTAAGATACAATGTTAATAGTCAAATTAATCAGCCACAGAAACGTATTGTATAATAAGAGCAGGTTTGGCTTACAATCTGTAAGTATTTATAATTTGGTATTAGGATACATGTTGAAATTAGGATACAAAAACTTTAAATATGCAAACTCGAAAAATACAAACGCTTTAAACTCCGCTCCTTTTAAGGAAAGTTTACCTCTCTTTTCAATCAAAGTGACGGGACGTCCGGATGCTACCGCTCACTTCGAACTGCCCATTCCAACCGTTTTACAGCTCATTAATTTATTAAACTGCTTGAGTAATTTTTGCACTGATATTGGATAATGAAATAACAGACCAATATTGTTTTACTTACTGCTTATGTTTTACTGACTCACTAATTTACTAACCGCCAAAAAATGTAATTACTGCCCATTAATTTTTTCACCTGATCATAATAACTGCTGTATTGTTTAAATAACAGTTGTAAAAATTAATTCCCGTATTCTTTTAGGGAATTTTAACGATGTTATTGACAAAATCCCAAAATTTTCCAATGAAGTGCAACCTAACGTAAAATTTAAGTGGAAATATTTTTTTTATTATGTTTTATTAGCCTGATTTCGGGTTGAATGATATTAAATCATTTTAATCACTGTTCTTGCTGAAAAGAGTATTTTGGACCTAAGTATAACGTTCCTTAAAAAAAAACAATCAGACTTTGGCTAGGACAAATATGGCTCAAAATGTTCTACATTGTCTATAGTAACACCCCGTTGAGGCTTTGCACCCAGTTCCCAAACACCCTGTATAAGTACTCACAAGCTGTTGTAGTATTAGGTAAACAATATTTTTATTTCCCGGGTCGAATCCCGGCTGAGGACAAATAAAAGGCCCAGGTCTTGGATGTTTACATGTTTGTGACATCGCTGTTTATGGTTCCCACAACACCCTGTATAAGTACTCACAAGCTGTTGTAGTATTAGGTAAACAATATTTTTATTTCCCGGGTCGAATCCCGGCTGAGGACAAATAAAAGGCCCAGGTCTTGGATGTTTACATGTTTGTGACATCGCTGTTTATGGTTCCCACAACACATGGTATCATAGTGTGGGCCGGAAACAATTTATGTGCCTGTATGTAAATGTTTATGTTTATTTCCGCAAACACAAAAAATACAGTCGAATTGAGAGCCTCCTCTTTTTTTTAAATCTGTTTAAAACGGAATCAAATAAATACTTAAAGACTGCTCTATACCACAAATTGTTTTAATGCCATTTTTTACTCGATGATACTAACGGCAACAGGGTAGACGCTTGAAATATTCAAATGTTGGCGTATAGATAATTGTACAGAATCCTGCAAGAGTCCGGCTCGCACTTGACAGGTTTTTTTTACTGCTGGCTTCTTTTCTTCCGTAACAGCCGTCAAAAGGTGCCTACTTCTCTCTTCAACCCCTAAAGTTAGTTGAACACGCTTGAATTCGTTAAACCGACGATACACATTTACCTTATTTCGCAGTGCTTTGTAAGTAGTCTGGTGCATTATAAGGCTTAACGAGCACTGTCATAGCTTGAGCCCGATTTGTATATATAAAATATTTTATTTACCATAAAATCAATGGTTTCAAGAATACAAATCAATAAATACTTATTATTTTTATGGTAAAAAGGAAGGGGCTCAGCTTATTGCTATGACTGCATGCGTAGTCAGTAGCGCTGGTTTGTGCCACATAGAACCGCTTTTCGAACTTATATTATGAGAAGTATTAGTACTAAGTTTAAATAGCACTAAGTTTTATCTTTAAGCATGGCATCTGTGATGCGCCAGAATATTTTTTATTTTGCAAGGTCTGAGACACACAGAAGTGACGTAGGACGGGGGTGCGGGGGCGCGTCGTGAATCCAATTAACTTTCATACAAATTTACTGAAGGGGCGGGACGAAGTCCACACAGAAGAGACGGGGTGAGGGCGCGACTTCTATACAACGTCGCGTCCCAGCCGCGACCCCCGCTCCACTTCCGTTTTGAAGGGCCGCTGACATAGACTTGCACTCTAATCAAATCATTTTTCCCCCAGTCGAGTATGGACATACCAAGTCTAGAAGCCATGGTGGTGGACATTTTCAGTCCGATTAGGACCAACGCGGTCCACTCCGACGACTTCAGCCGCTTTGCCTACAGCGCTGACACCGTTACGCCGGAGTTCCGCTCGCTGTATTATGTCAGGCCCATTACCGCCGCCTGCGAGGTGAGTTTCTAGACTACACATCTTTTTGTGGGTCATCCATAAGTAAATACTGGAGATAAACAGGATAGATTTTTTTGCACTTTTTGGACAATAGTATTACGGGATGAGTAAGTTGATGTGGCAGTGGGCGGAGCACATAGCACGCAGAACTGATGGCCGATGCAAAAAGTTCCTAAGTGGAGACCACACATCGGCAAGCGCAGCATGGTACGACCAGCCACAAGATGGACAGACGATCTCATCTAAGTGGCAGGAAGACGCTGGATGCAAGCCGCTTCCAACCGGTCTTTTTGAAAATCCATGGAGGAGGCCTATGTCCAGCAGTGGACTTCTTGTGGCTAAATGATGATGATTGTGGGCGGTAGCGTAAAGTGTCGATGTAATTTGTAACATAGTACCTATTCATATATAATTATTGTTATCCAAAATTATTATGTTTTGTTATGTGTAGTGCTTACGAAAGTTTTAGGTTTACAATTGTCGGTATATTATGTTTCCTGCAAGAAATGTTTAAAACATATTTTTTATAAGTCACCTTTGTATTAGCTACAGTATTTTCACATTTAATTACTTCGTTTTAGGTATACAAAACCTTGCTTTTTCGGATTTTTCATATGCGCTGGCTTTCCTTTCTTCAGTCAATATAGCATCTCTCGACGTTTTTATGTTGAATTTCCTTGTCAAAATCCAGAAACAAGCAACACTTAAAAGTGGCACCATCTGTAACTATTTTCGTGATGCCATATCCATTGGCTTGCAGTAGCTTGTCGAATTAAACATGACACTTATTTTCAGATACGAATAACATGGTGTTTGCGGTCGCTCCTGTTATACGAATCCAAGCCGCTTCATTATATTGGCTTATTGCTTCAATACAAGGGCAAAGGAAGCTTACTCTCTTACCTCAAGAAAAAGTAATTTTTTTTTAAATATAAATACTAGGCTCTTTCCATTTTTTAAAGTGTTTACAGGCGTGGTCCCAAAAATATCAGTTCAGTATTTAAGGTTCGAGGCGGCCTGAAAACTTCTGACAGCAAGACTATTGCACAATAAAGTCATGTACATAGACGAGCTTAAAAGTATCTTCTTCCAGTTATTGTGTTTCATCGCGTTTTAATTTTTGAACAAGCTCGGCAATGAAATTAATGACAATGCACTCCAGATCGAGATCTAGACAATGCTCTAGTACTATTTCAACTAATTTACTGTAAGATATTACAAGTTTCCATGTAATTTTCAGGACATGGGCGCTGAATATCGAAGCAGGAAACTCGGACGATGATTTAGGGTATTCATCGATAAATACTTTCTTTTTTACTCGGATGCAATTGACTATGGACGGCTTGAAGCATCTAGATGAGGTACTATTTCTAATATCGCACCCTTTCGCTGGCGGGTAATGAACGCGTACAATGTATGCTATTTACAAGAATTTATTTACAAAAATATATACAAAAGGCTCGGTAAAAGAAATGGGTCGCTAAAAAGGATTGGGTTCGTGCCCTACACTATGAAAGGTTGGTTCAGGCCGGGATTGCTGCCGATAGGCACTCCCCCTAGATTGGGCAGGATGACGCGCCGTGTCGCCTCGGTAAGAACGCTGTAGGCCGGCGACGATCCTTTCAGGAATCCCGTGGATGAAGGGTGACGGAGCAAAAGGTAGGAAAGTCTGGAAATCTTCAGTCTGGACGTATAAGTATCCAATCTGGACCTAGACATTCCAATCTGGACCTTGAAGCCTGAAAACCGTGTCCAGCATTAAAATTCAGCCAAAAGACGCCTGCCGTGCATCGCCACCCAAACCGGAAAGCACCAGAAGGGAGTTTGAAGGTGGCGGTACACTAAATAGGCAGAACGGTGGTAAATAACGGTAATGGAAATATAACGAACATGCAGAGCCCATTCACCAATAGATATTTACACAGATAATTACAAGACATAAAAGTTGTAGCATACAGTACAATTGGCAGTAGTAGAAACTAAATATTTGTTCACACTCACCCAAAAGCAGGGGCATAGATCACAGATTATAAGTAAACAGTTTGACAAGGAAAACTGGACATGAAAAAATGGCCGTTAGAGCAGTTGGAGAAAGGCGGCGTAATAGAGCGCACACCACAGAACAAAAAAAAACGAGTAGAAATCGTAAGTGGGCGGTGCCCGCGTGCCTCAAATTAGCAATGTATTGCCTAAGCGTAGTCTATGACAGTTTTTCTTACCTCAGTTGCCGTGCGCTTCTAGTAAAGAAAACAATTGTGAAAACTCTACTAAAATGCCTTATTGTGCTGTGTTAGAGTGCAAAAATAAAAGTTGGGGACCAAAATGTACCGATCATGCCGTAACATTCCATCGGTAAGTAGTATTTCCATTGTATTTAATTTAATAGAAATTAAATTTGCAATGACATGAACAAGGAAAGCAATCCGAAAGTGAGAAAGTAAAACCACCTTTATTTACTGGAATATAATGTTCAATTTTCGTCGAAGTCTGTGTACTTTTTCTACAAATTTCTGTCAACATTTGAATGCTACTCAAATGCTACTCAATTCAGCTGGGACACAACATTATAAAAATCTATCGATAATATTTTGTATATGACTTAGCAGTAATAAATAATTATCGATACTTTAGGTAGAGTACCTGCGTCTTATTAGGTACTTTGGGAAAATAATTGTCGTTATTTTATTTTAATTGAAGACCTCTGTGGCGCAGTGGTTAGTGCATCTGACTACCATGCGAGAGATCCCGGGTTCGAATCCCGGCTGGGGACAAAAACAATCCCAGGTCTTGTATGTTTACATGTTTGAGACGTCGTTGTTTCTGGTGCCCACGACACAGGGTATCCCAGGGTGGGGCCAGGGGCAATGTATGTGCCTGTATGTAAGTGTTTATTATAATCTTTTATTATTATTATTATTATTATTTAACACATTTTTAGTTGCAATTATTTTTGATACTGCGCAAAATTTATTGATCATGTTCCTTGACGCTGTTTAGTTCCTTTGCGAGAATGTGGTCCTGACTGCAGTATCATGTCATTTTTGTAAACTTTTAATCCGGATCAACTTACCCATCCCATTTTGAGACGAGCAACCGAACGACGCAAGCTCCGTCTCTGCTCACCACCCACTCACTGCTCTGCGTATCGGGGCGAAACCTAGTCGGACTCGTCCGATAAAACAACACCCGTAAGTAGATCCGGACTAAATGTTTACAATGTGTTGTGCCGAAAGTTTTAGTTCAATAAACTGCCACTTTTATTAGTAAAGATTGGCGTATTGTCATCAAAACAAAACCAGCATGCATAATTTCAAAGTTAGATGATTTTATGTGCTCGTGTAGTAAAATCATCTGGGGGGGTCTAGATAATTTAATCAACGCTTACTCCATAAATCTATGGGGAAGTCTCGTGACTTTCGTTGGCAAATGTAATCTCCATAATATAAGTGAAGCACAAGCGTTGATGGATAACGACATTTTAAATAAAAAAATAAACAAACTATACATACGATAAGTTTGCTGGGCCTCGTTTCAAAAGCGACTATGGTTAGTTTCATATGAGAATTCCATATACGTTGTGTAGCCGATCATCCAGAAGGTAGGTTAATATACTAACAGGCTGCGTAATTTACATCAAAATTGTAATTAAATTAAATATCAACTGTCGCTTTACGAAACAATTCTATAATTTGTCGATAGGCCATCTATAGCTGAGAAGCACCATTGCACATACTTGTTTTTTAATTTTCGACTTTATGGTCTATCACATAAAACTTCTCGACGTTCAAACGCGGCGGGATTTCCAGCTAGTGTAGAGTAGCGGTACTACGAACAAAGATCTAATGTCAAACTTAATTTCATCATTATCATTTGATTTTGATCGTTGTTTATATCACCAAAAGGTTCATATGTTACGTGGAACTTTTATGATGTAGACCTTTTCGGCATTGCCTTTATTTACCAATGGCAGCTTGGCATTCATAGTGTGGGTTTTGGCTTATGTGTGAGTTTGGTCACACTGGTTTTCCTGCTAATAGGTCATGTCACTCCTTCTACTCTTTTTTTCTGTTCTGTGGCAATAGAGGCTACGTAAAAAAAAAAATATTCCTTATTGCACACAAGAAGCAAGAGACAAATAAAAGTTACAGTTAAAAAAATATATACAATAGGCTTTCTTATTCTCTATAAATTGTACACGATAAGTTTGCTCGGCTTCGTTTCATGAAGCGGCTATGGTTAGATTATGAGAATTCCATTATAGGTACATTGCGTAGCCAATCATCCAGAAGGACAGTTAATATGGTAGCCGGCTGCGTAATTTACATCGAACTGTGGTACAGTTTGGCAGAAGGGAATACATTATGTTACTTTGTCAATGTAGATACTAAAAAAAAAATGATGAAACATTGTCATAACAAATTCATTTTCAACTGTCGCTTTACGAAACAGTTCTATAATTTGTCGATATGGCAATATGTCCCATCCTTAGCCTGAGTAGCAACATAGCAGATAGTTATTTTTCAATATTCGACTTTATGGCATAAAACTTAAAGCTTCTCGATGATCACACGCGGCGGTAGTTCCATCTAATGTAGAGTAGCGGTACTACAAAGCAAAGATCGTATGTCAAACTTAATTTCATAATTATCATTTGATTTTGATCATTGTTTTTATGATTGAAAAGGTTCATATTTTACTTGGAACTTTTGTGATGTAGACCTTTTCAGAATTGCCTTTATTTGCCAATGGCAGCTTGGCATTCACAGTGTGCTTTTGATTTGTGTGTGTGAGTTTGGTCACACTGGTTTTCCTACTGATAGGTCATGTCACTATTTCTACTCTTTTTTTTTGTTCTGTGGCGCACACCCATCTCCTTCCGTGGTCACATTTTCAGTGATCTGCGTGAGCCGAGATGAGTGAATGAAAGAATATTTGAATGAACGTATTGAATAAGCGATTACCATTGGCAATCACTCATTCACAGAGCGTCAAAATAATGGCCAAGAACAAGTAGGTACAATTTAGAAATGAGGTTAAAATAAATAACGTTACAACCCCTAGATGAAAACTCCACTAAGCCGAAATAATATGTGAAAATTTAGTTAGTTACGTTTTCGACTTTCTGACCTTATACCGGACCGGACAATATACCTCCCAAAACGTCTCCTTCAAGTTGAAGGTATCGTTATGGAAGTTATGTTGTCCGGTCCGGTATAACGTCAGGAAGTCGAAAAAGTAGCTAAATAAAATGTCACATATTATTTAATCGTTCCAAGCAAGGCTGCAGACAGACAAACAGATTGACAGACACACGGATGGACATGGCGATATGAAAGTTACTTGTCGACTACGGAACCTTAAAAAACAAATTGAATTTAAGTTGAAAATTGAGGCCAGATCACTGCCGTCGAAGATGCGTTTTGAAACTAGTTTGCAGCGGACCCAAAATTTTACAGCGTTATGTAAGAACAGATCAACCGACACTTTGTTAGAAATGAGAAAATGAGCTTCAAAGATTTCAAATTTAAAATAGTCGCTGTGCCTACATATTTTATGTTAAGAGCATAATTTTTACTCTGAAGGTCAAGCTGTGTATATAGATTATGTCAGTTAAAAAAATATTGTGGTATGTAATTAACTTTTAAAACAGTAGGCGTTTTTCCGCTTAATTCGTTATTGTATTAACGCTCTATTCAGACTAATTTTATTTACAATAACGTACTATGCATCGATTACTGTCGTTTGATTCCATAATGCAATTTGTTTCGGGCGAAATAAAATGCGCGATAGGATTAAATCCAGATATTTTAATACAAAGTAGGTAATGAGTCAGTAAGTGCAATTTGTTTCGGGCGAAATAAAATGCACGATAGGATTAAATCCAGATATTTTAATACAAAATTCTCAGTTCTTGCCAGCCGTCTTGCAAAGATCATCGCCCCACCGAGTCTGAGGACGTTCTACACTACGTTTACCGATCCGCGGTCTCCACTCAAGAACTCGGCTACCCCATCGGTTATCAGTGCTTCAGGTGATATGGCTGGCCCACTGCCACTTCAACATGCTAATTCGGTGAGCTATGTCGGTGACTTAGGTTCTCTGTCGGATCACTTCGTTTCGAATTCGATCTTTCAGAGAAACCCCGAGCATAACCCTCTCCTTAGCATGCTGAGCGACTTTAAATTTGTGGACCAGCCCCACCGTGAGTGTCCACGTTTTGGCACCGTATGTCATAACGGGTAGGACGCACTGAGAATACTTTAGTCTTTAGATTCTGTGGAATTGGCTATGTGAAGACTCGACGTAGTTTCCCATACGCTGCCCAGCCCAGCTGTATTCTTCTATTGGCCTCTTTCTCGAAGTTGGTTTTACTCAACTGCATGGTTTGTCCAAGGTAAACCAACTTCTTAACAACTTCGATAATACTGCCTTGAACTCCAAGTCCGGACTGACATGTTCATTGAACATAATTTTAGTTTTATCCAAGTTCATCCGGAGACCAATGCGTTCAGAAGAATCAGCTAGGCTGCTCAGCATATGTTGTAGATCTTGCAGCGTTTCTGCCATGATGACGATGTCCTCTGCAAATGGCAAGTGTAAAAAACCGTTTATGTTAATGCCGTACCCGTTCCAGTCTAGCGTCTTGAACATATCCTCCATTGCATTTGTGAATAATTTGGGGGAAATAACATCCCCTTGTCTCACACCACGATGAATGGGGATAGGTTCAGACTGCCGGTTCTGGATTTGGACGGCCATAGTAGCGGTGTTATACAGACCTCTCAACACTTGGATGTATCGCCAGTCAATTTGGCATCGCTGCGAAAATTCCAGAATAGAACAGGTCTCGACCGAGTTAGTCAAAGGGGCCGATTATACTCTTCGGTCTTCTGTATAATCTGCCGTACCTTGTAAATGTGGTCTATGGTGCCGTAACCAGATCGAAAGCCGGTCTGCTTAGGTCAAGTCTTCAGGCAAGACGGTATGCGATGACTCTTGAAAACAGTTTGTAGACTTGGCTCTAGAGTGAGAGTTCTTCAGAAGGGTTTTATCACCCTTTTTAAAGAAAAACACGACAACCCACTTATTCCACGCCTCTGGAGTTCACCCATTAAAGAGGACAGCATTAAAGATGTTGTAGAGCTCCTTCACTACGGCTTTACCGCCGGACTTCAAGAACTCAGTGGTAATACCATCCTCTCCAGGGGCTTTTCCATTTTTAAGCTGTTTAAGAGCCATCGCGTTCTCGTTTAGGCTGACTTCTGGCAAGTCTTCACGGGAGCCTGTAAAATTTTCATTCAATTTCAAATTTTCAACCATCACCCAGTTTTGGTTGTGAAATAGGTTTTCCTTTAGGCCAAAGTGGTTCATAGAACTACCTTTCAAGTAAAGTTACTTGAAAGGTTCAATGTCTCACTATTTGTCCCTCTTTTTTCTCTTTTGCTAATATCAACGTCTTGAGGTGAACCACCATGAGTATTGGAAAGAAATCTACCAAATTTATCCTTGTTCACAGCTCACAGAATTTCCTTGCATATCTTTTTTTCTGTTTACTATTGTCTTCATCATTTTAGAAATTTCGACAAAGTCATTTTGGTTCCATTAGCCGTCAACTTGTTTCTCTTGCAAAATATCCTTCGGGAATAGCTTAGGACGGAGGAATGATGCCCACCCCACCTCTCGCGCCGTCACTCGCCCGAAATCCCAAAATTGCATTAACGAATCAAAAGCCAGTCGATGGCGTTTGATCCTCAATCAAGTGAAATATCGTACAAGTGATGATATGAATTTACGAATTTAACGCCATTTTTGGCTTGTGATTCGATATTGCGTTTTAAAAACGATAGAAATAACAAAAATTTTTAGTAACCCTGGCGCAAAGGTTGAACTGGCGCTTGATTCAACCCCTTATTATAAGGTACTTGAAGTGATTTTTGAAGAAAAAAATAGCTGAATACCTAGTTTATCATGCCTGGAATCGAACTGCATTCATAACTTTTTTTTTTCGATTTTGTCGCTTAATTCGATCTTACTTAACGCAGTCCAATTGTAAGTAACTCGATGCATGATTCTGTTAACGAATTTCGTATTTTTCAGGTGATTGAGGCAGTGTTCTCTTACCTAGACATGTTGAGACGTGTGGGGCCAAATGAAAGGATATTTACCGAGATGAAGGTATGCCGTTTTTATTTTCATTGTGTTTTACTTCTAGAACTCTAATCTTACGAGTCGCCCTCTATTGTGCTGAGAACCCGCTGACACTCACGAAGTCACAAGTCCGTATTATTTTGAAAGAAAAACCTCTTTGAAATAATTCTTTCGGTATTGATCGTATTGTATTAACAACACAATTGACTGACTGACTGACTGACATATCAACGCAGGGCCTAAACTATAAGGGTTAGAAACTTGAAATTTTGCACAGAGGTTTCTTTTGTAACGTAGGGGAGCACTAAGAAAGGATTTTGGAAAATTCATCCCCTAAGGGGGAAAAATGGCGGTGCAAAGTTAGTATGAAACTTTGCCGTTTTTGAAGTTATTCGAATGAAATTCAATATGAAGTTGCTTCATTAAAATTTATGAAACACATGTAAAATAGTTTTTTGAAAATCATCCCTTAAGGGGGTAAGAGGGGGGTGCAAAGCCATTTTTGAGGTTATTCGAATGAAATTAAGCATGAAGGTCCTTCATTGAAAGTCATGAAAGACGTGTTAAGTAGTTTTTCGAAAATCATCCCTTGAGGGGGTAAGAGGGGGTTGCGAAGTTAGTATGAAAGCTCTTTCGCTTTCAAAGCAGTCGTTTAAAAAAACTTTTATGAGAGCTGGTTCCCAGAAATTGACAGGAACCACGTTGTTGACACAGCAAAGATGATAATCGATTAAATCAAATTTTTAACTGTAGCTCTATGTTTATAACCTACTGTCTTACAAATTCCTTAGTATTTAATCATTGTAAAGTACACTGAATCCCTTGAGCGCTTAGCGTACACCCGTGTGTACGCTAACTTTTTGTGCCCCAACTGCTTAGCGTACACACGGGTGTACGCTAAGCGATCGATGGATTTGACTTCTATTATCTGTGGTGTTTTTATTCTCTATGGCCAATATCCGGTTTTCTCTTGACCAATGGTTACTAAGGATTACTTTTGTCAACCAACTAGATGCCATGCCAAAGAAAAAAATAAAGTCCTCATCGAAAAACAAGTGAACCGCGTCTGACAGACGCCATTTTGTGTTTTCGTCGCGAGTTGCTCCGCCCGGCCTTTTGGGGACATTGTAACTCGTAAAACACGGGCTTTTAGAAGAAAAGCACAGTTTATACTACGTTTAGACTGTGAGTTAGATTAAATTATACAAATCGATAAATAAACCATTTTATTATATTTCAGCCCCAACTGTTCCATCCGCGTTAGTCGATCTAAATATCAATATTTAAAACTAACTTTTCCAGGGCAAGGTATAACGACGACCTCTGTGGCGCAGCGGTTAGCGCATCTGCTTACCATGCGAGAGGTCCCGGGTTCGATCCCCGGCTGGGGAGAAAAAAAAATCTCACGTCTTGGATGTTTAAATGTTTGTGAAATCGCTGTTTCTGGTTCCCACGACACAGGGTATCTTAGTGTGTGGCCAGTAGCAATGTTTGTGCCTGTATGTAAATGTTTATGTTTATAATTTTTATGTTTTCCTTGATCTGCTTACTTTTGCAACAATATTTCTTCAGACATCAGCAGACAAAAGATTTTACTTCGGAAGCACACCTCGCCCGTATGAATTCGTTCAAAATCTGGTCTTGAACATGCACTTCTATCTGCCCGAGCACTACATCACCGGCGATCAGCTTTACATCAAGTATAACCCGACGGTGAGAGCACACACAAAATACACTTAATATTATCATCATCATTATCATCATTCAGCCACAAGAAGTCCACTGCTGGACATAGGCCTCCTTCATGGATTTCCAGAAAGACCGGTTGGAAGCGGTTTGCATCCAGCGTCTTCCTGTCACTTGGATAAGAACGTATGTCTATCTTGTGGCTGGTCATCCTACGCTGCGTTTGCTGAGGTGTAGCCTGGAACATCCCGTGTAGGCACCATATTTACCTAAAAATTTATGAATATGAGGAAATTGAAGCACAGCTCTTTTATTGTTTTACTTTTGTAAAACAATAATAATAAATAATATAATTTTAATGCGACCTTCTTTGTGACCAACGCTCTCATCTTGGCTGATTTCTCTTTCTCAGGTTATCAAGGAAGTACTGGACTCACTGAGAACGAACAATGTGAACATAAAGGTATTGTCAAACAGGCATACCAAGCCAATTCAGTATGATGCGAGGGAGAAGTGGTATGGCGTTAAATACAGACGGGAAGGTAAGTTTCGAGTCACAAACAATCGGGTTCAAATAAAACTAAGCTGTCTCGTACACTGACAGCCTGATCATCGACAGACGAAAATTAATTCGACTGGGGTTCACTACGCCAGTCCAAAACACGTTTCACCGAATTACATTTCATCTATGATGACTCATCGACAGTTTGTTTGTTCGATACTTCATTTTATCTAATGTTTGATTCTGCGAATGTCGTTTGCTCGGTGCTACGTTTCACCTAAACACTATAGCGCCAATGAACGATTCGTCTTGCAACAATTCATCGAAGCACCATAGTTCAAAGAGTCATTTCACCTAACACACCATTTGTTCAGTGCAACGTTTAAGCTAAACACTATACCTACTACGAAATATATTTCATCGAAGTAGGTACCATTTACACTTACTATCGCATCATCTAAATTCTATAAACATAACGCAATTCGGACTATTAGTTAGACCTGAGATTTCCGCACATAGCCTCATAGTTGGGTCATTGGACGTACCAAGCGCTGAGGTATGTTGAGACTTTAGTTATTAGAAATTTATTTGCAGAATAAGTTCCATACGTAAATTTTTTGTTAAGAGCTTCAATGTGAAAAATGTCAAGAGGAAAATTATTTAATTCTAACCGTTGCCGAGCAGTTTTTTAAAGCTGTTAGTAGAAGGTGCAGCTTTTGCTGATATTTTTTATCAATTGAAATGCCTTTTTACTAAATACATTAAAAAAACCACTTCATGAGCTCTATTCTGAGAAAAAATCAAACAAAAAGCAAAAAAAATTGATATTTTTTTAAAATCTTTAACAGTCAATATCTCTATAACGGTTAATTTTCGGACCTTATATAATAGAATAAAATCCATTAGAAATGACCTAAATAATAACCTCCTTTAATATTGTGTACGACTTTCCCTGTAACCCTGTATAAGAATTAAATGTAGTAGGAATTAGCTCATTATTTTTACAAATATTTGTAAATGAAAAAAAAATCTATGATTTATTTAAATACCTATTATATGATGTACCTATGTAAAATCATTAAATTTTCTTTTGTAGTGCGATTTCAGTAATAAAAATTTAAATAATCTTAATTGATACTTTTAAATTTATTGTCTCAATGTTATGAAACAATAAGTCAATACTTGATTTTTCTATTACTATTCTTTTTTATTTTCCTATGACAATATTTTTTTCAACAACTTTCAGTGAAGGGAAACGAAGGGAAAGGAGAGGATTTTTTCCCTTCGTTTCCCCTCATTTCCCCACATTTCTTGTCATTCCCCATCGTTTCCTCTGCACCTTAAAATATTTCACATCAAGTATACCTCTATGTCTCTCTCGCAGTCAGGTCTCATCCCTATCTCTAGCATTTATTACATACTTAGGTATTTTAGTCAGTACGAATACCTGCCTATCCTACAGTGAGATAAAATGTTAAAATGATCAAACGAACCTTTTTCAAATGACAAGTAGGCGAACCATCATTTGACTTAATGAACTGCAAGCAAAATAAACCAATGATGAAATGTCAAAAGGTGAAATGAAGCATCGGTGTAATATAATTTGTCTTAATGAAACTTAGTTCAATTCATCTTAATGTGAGTCGTCATAGTAGAAATCCGCTCTTGTTAACTCTAACTTCGCAGAAAATGCTCCTATGAAAATAAAAAAATACAGAAATATGCGTCTTTTTTCCTCGTTCCAAATATGCAAATACGGTTGTAACCAACTACTTAATAAATGCAACACATCATTAGACCTGATCAGTTAATTTTTCAAAATCTTCGAATCAACTCTGATTAATTGATACTGACTGTATCAATTAATCAGAGTAACTGTAATCTCTTTGACAAGTATGTATGTATGCGCGTTTGTTTCGTCGTATTCGCATGGGTTTACAAAAACATAAAAGTAAATTATATTCTAATATTAAGATCTCAAATCGCAGTGTTTGTTACCGAACTTCTCTGAAACGGCTTCTCAGATTTTTGTTTTTTTTTTCTTATTGTATATTTGGCATGTATGGAAAGGTCTTAGTCTTACTAATATGGCACAACAACGTTGCAAGGTCAGCTAGTAATAAATATTAAAATAATTTTAAAAGAATCGTGAAAACCGCACTAATAAGGGCCGCACATGCCGTTTGCTTTGTAGGCACTGACTTAAAATCAACGCTGAGGTTCACTCCCTCAGTACAACTCTGAATCACACTGTCTTTTTGACAAGTTAGACACGCCACAGGCTTTCTTTGTTTTAGTCTGTGGTGTATTGATTTTTCTTTTTATTGTTGTTCATATTGTGCCACTAATCTGTTTATTAAATCATGCAACGTGGTAATACGTGGTACGGCCTCTGTGGCGTAGTGGTTAGCGCATCTGCTTACCATGCGAGAGGTCCCGGGTTCGATCCCCGGCTGGGAAAAAAAAAAAAAGAAACCCAGGTCTTGGATGTTTACATGTTTGTGACGTCGCTGTTTCTGGTTCCCACGACACAGGGTATCCTAGTGTGGGGCCAGAAGCAATGTATGTGCCTGTATGTAAATGTTTATTGTTTGTTTTATTGTAATGAATAATTGCAGAACAGATAACAAAAACAGATGAACTGTGAACCGCCTCCTTTTTTGAGCTCCACCACTCCAACCCACCAACTGCCACTCCCTTCCAGCAATCCCACAAGAGTGGCTCCGGCGCTGGATGAATGTGACTGCTTACCCCGAGTTCCAAATCCCAGAGAAAAACGATTACATCACCAACGACTTCAACATCAGCCCTCTAGCAACTCCTTACGTGGAGACAGCTGAAAGGCTGGGTTTGGATCTTGAACACAGCTCCTTACATAATATTTGGACCAGAACGGCCAATCAGCCGCCACAGGCGAAGACGCTCCGGGAGGATAATCTTAATGCGACTATTAATAACTTCAGGTAGCAAAATATAATATGATAAGAAATTAATTAACACTCTAAGGCCTTGTTTCACAATGTTCAAATAAAGTTCCAAATAAGCTATTCGCAACCAGGCCTGCCGTTTATTCTAAATTTAAATAAATTTTCCTATATTGCATGTGCTCGTTTATGGCTTCAAATTTAGAACAAACGGCAGCCCTGGTTGCTGATAGCTTATCAGGAACTTTATCTGCAGATTGTGAAACAGACCCCTCTATTAAACTAACCTATGAACTAATTAATATGAATAATACTTAATAAAATTACCATAACGTCGACTAAAGCCACAAACCTCTTAACTATTTTTTTTTCTTTCAAAATATGTGCCCAAAAGTTTCTGAAAATGCAAAAAAAAAATTAAAAAAAAAAAGGAGTTAAGAGGTTTGCGACTTTAGCCGACGATAAGCTAGTTTCTAATTATATATCAGGTCAGTGTTGAACGCTTGAAGACCACAGGCCGAGGTCCGAGTGACATTAAACGTTTTCGGCTTAGCAACACTCGGTCTTCGGCATTTTTCTTGACAGGAACTGACTGCTGAAAGTTTTCAGTGCACACAAACACTAGGTGTCCGTATAGTTGGCTTTCACATGGTCGATTTCAGTAATTTCTAGTATGTCACAGAACTGTGTATTAATAGTGCCTAATAGTGCTACATGGCACAATTAGCTAGGAAAAATATTTCCCGAGAAAGGTTGTATATTTAAGGTGACTCACTGAGGCAGCCAACTAGACGTCTAGTTAGCAGACACATCACGAACGGCTGTATATAGAGTTATGATTTGTATGTCAGATAATTGTGCGCTAATAGTGCTCCCTACATGCCAAGTTTCCAGAATAGTGCTTCAATACAAGCTGAGAAAACATACCCTATTGTTGAGGCAGCCAACTAGACGCTTTTTCTTACCATGATTTAATTTTCTTCGTAACCGCGTAGAGTTTTAAAACAAAAAATATACCAAATAAATGTGCGTTAATAGTGCCTCTTAATGAAACACAAATGCCCCCGAATCACCTATGCGTTTAGCCAAGAAATTAATGCAAACTTTTACATACATTACGGTTCTAGTACATGTAAGGACAAAAGTGAAAAAATAGTATCAATGAGCAAATATGGCAAGGACTAAAGCATCCGGAGTTGGTTCAACGCTTTTAAAAAAGTTAGCAAGAGGGTGGTCTCGGTAATTTGCCTGTTGCGTATTGGGATACTGTACACCCGGTTTTTTGAGATTTCCGTTCATTTTCAAAAATATAGCGTGGCCATCTGCTATCCTGTAAATACTGTGTAAAATGTTGTATGTTACTGAAAATACCTAATCATACTTTATTGTATTCTTCACACATATTGTGTACGTCTTGCATGCAACTTTTATCACATCACACTAATATTATAAACGTGAAAGTTTGTGTGTGTGTTTATATGTTTGTCAGTCTTTAGCGCTGAAACGGCTGGACGGATTTTAATAAAATTTGGTATGGAGTTAGCCGATACCCTGGATTAAAACATAGGCTACGTTTTACCGCGGGGAAATATCTTATTCCTACGGGAAAATCGATGAACCGCGGGTAACACCGCGGGGCACAGCTAGTTCTAATATAAATTCTAAAAAAAGACATGTATTATATTTTTACGCTACCTTCCTTAATCAAAGCTTGTCGGTTAGTCAATTTTTCCCATCTCTACTTTTACGGAAAATCTTTAAAACTAAGCATTTAAGAGTGTAGGACGCTGTGGGTAGACTCTTCGAAATTACAGTTAGAATTAAAGAAAAACGAACGAACGAAGCCTTCGACACTAACTAGTACAACATTACGCCGAAGAGCTCGCCCCATCGCACGCCTAGTTAAAAAAGTATTATATCTCAGAAACTACAAGATATACCTAAAATAACTTAATCTTCAAATCAAAAAAAAATATTTTAATTTTTTTAGGTAATCAGCCATAACATAACATACCTATTCTGTGAAAATTTTGACTGGTTACTGCTAAGTTACAGCCCTTCAAAGGTTGGATAGGGAAAGACAGACAGTGAAGGCAGAGTAGGTAAATATAGGCACCCTGGGAACAACACCCTAAAACCAGGAACATCCCACTAAAGCGGGTCATCTGGACATACGGTACAACATTTGAAATTTATTCTCCTTTTGAGCTCGCCACCGCAGTCGTACACAATTTGTGAGGGAGAACGTTAACGAATACCGTGTCTTGTTCATCATTATCCCACTATTGACCACCAATGCCCAAGACACGCAGTGTACGCAGCGCAGCCTGCTTTGGAACAACTAGCCACTAAGTGGATGGCAGTGAGTGTAATAATAACTTTACTTGACGGTATCATATAATTGTTGCAAACAATTTTCACCCTAATTGCGTTTTCATAAGACTTCATTTTAATTGATTCCAAAATTATTGTTTAGTACGTAGCAGTTCGCATTAATTTCTTGGCGAAACGCATAGGTATTTCGGGGACATTTGTGTTCCACTAAGAGGCACTATTAACGCACAGTTATTTGGTATAGTTTTTGTTTTAAAACTCTACGCCGTTACGAAGAAATCATGGTAAGAAAAAGCGTCTAGTTGGCTGCCTCAACAATAGGGTATGTTTTCTCAGCTTGTATTGAAGCACTATTCTGGAAACTTGGCATGTAGGGAGCACTATTAGCGCACAATTATCTGGCATACAAATCATAACTCTATATACAGCCGTTCGTGATGTGTCTGCTAACTAGACGTCTAGTTGGCTGCCTCAGTGAGTCGCCTTAATATCTCCGGAAATATTTTTCCTAGCTAATTGTGCCATGTAGCACTATTAGGCACTATTAATACACAGTTCGGTGGCATA
The DNA here is from genome assembly GCA_947310845.1 of Yponomeuta plumbellus. Classification (NCBI taxonomy): domain Eukaryota; kingdom Metazoa; phylum Arthropoda; class Insecta; order Lepidoptera; family Yponomeutidae; genus Yponomeuta; species Yponomeuta plumbellus. Next base: position 10,269,261 of record OX371212.1, on the reverse strand, counting down.
CTTGAAATTACTAAATTCGACCACGAGAAAGCCAACTATACGGACACAACACTAGTTAATTTACGCTCTAGAATTTTGCGAACTTTTGCCTCCTCTTTTGTTCACTTGGTTCGGACTAGGTACCCTAATCTTTTGAGTAACGTTTGCTTCTCCACATTTTAACAAATCCATAAATGTGTTTTTGCAGACAAAATACGTAGTAGACACATTTTGCTGCTACATGTTTGTCGCAAATAACACTAAGCGAAATCAAACAAATGTCACCATGATTACAGCTTTGATTTCCGTATTTAGCATCGCGTCCTGTACTTGATTACTATTTTCTTTGCTTTTCTTGTTCGTTCCGAAACAAAAAACTTCGTTCGATGACCGGCTGTGCACGCCAACTCGTTGCTCCGAACATAATAATCCTCAACAAACTCCAGATTAACCAGTGCACTAACATCACCAGTACCATCGAATCCATAACCGGGTTGCCGGATCCAGGGGCCAAATTACCTGACGAAATCCCCTACATCAATATCTTTCGATTTTTATAAAAAATGTGAAAGGTACTTTCATTCACGAATGAAACGAACGTTTGAAGGACGAATTAGTTACACAATTATTTATGAAAATACAATAAATCAGTGACTATTATAAATTTATAAAAATAAATAAACAAATAAATAAACTCACGCCCGTTATCCCCGAAGGGGTAGGCAGAGGCACCAGTCTCTAGAACTGGGCCCACGTTTTGCCGAGTTTATTAGGTCCCAAACGTGACAAGTGGCAAGCCACCATTTTATTCACCGACCTTTAAAATGAATTATTGTCATTTGTATCTATTGTCAATATAATATAGAATAAGGTGGGTCAACATTTTTTTTTGAGTAATAGATATAGCAAAAATTAATAATATGTTGAAAATATGTTAGGTATCGTTCGTTATATTAACCTCTTTAAAAGATTATAGAATTATGTTAAGTGGAACAAACCGAGCAACGCCATTGAAATTTTGAAAATTATATAAAAAGGTTAAGTACGCACCACCTTAAGTTACACGTTTGACGTTGGGGATAATTTAATGTTTTAATTAGTATTTTCGTTAGTAATTTGATAGTAGGCGGGATTTTTTGTAAAAACTGTTTTGTACCTTTATGTGTATTTTTTTCAGTTTTTTGCTTTAAACGTTAATATCGTATGTGTTTCACTAAAAATTTGTTATGTTTCAGTAGTATTTTAAGTAATTCTTAATAAAGAAATATGCCATACCTGTTTTTCTTCAAAAAACGTATAATTTTGAAGCGCATGTGCGAGTTGACGATTATGTTTCATTAATTTTTAGTGAACACTACTTTATATAATCACAACATAATATAATTTGATTCATCAACTTTTTTTTCCATACTGGTGACCCAGCCTAATATACAACAATGCACATTATATCTATTTATAGAAAACAAAGAACTTCTGTGCTGTGCCATCTCAAATGACCCCGATGTTTAATCTTAATCTGTACAGACTATACCAGCCTAATTTGCTCCGAAAGAACAGTCACATGGAGGTGTGGTACAAGCCGGATTTAAGGAGGCGCTCGCCTATCGCGATGCTCTATTTCTTCTTCATATTTCCAGTTGCTTTGCACTTTAGGGCCGAGGAGTGAGTATTATCAAAAGTTGTAGAATGTATGAATGAGAGAGAGAGAGAGAGAGAGAGAGGGAAATAAAGAGAGAGAGAGAAAGAAATAAATAATTAAAGAAAAATAAACTACAGTTTCAGCAAATAAGCTGAAGATAACACAAAAAAACGATTGCAATCCTAAGATAATATTTATTAGGCAGCAAGTGACAGAAAATATAAATACCGTTATATTAGCCGCGGATAGTCACTACCAGTAACATTCAAGCACTCTTTACATTAAGGCTCTAATTATATGCGTCCGCGCGACCGAGCGGCCCGGCTGCTACACCACGAAATTACAAGCAATTGTGTGTAACGATTTATTTAAATAGCGGCGCGGTCGCGCCTTCGAGCGGCGTGGTCGCGCGGCCCGGCCGCTCGTACGAGTTTCAACGTGTTCAGTTGTATCGGTGTATTTGAAGCGGACGGGACGCTCTTTTGTAAAGTGACCATGTTTGTGAGAACGTGTGGAGAGCGGAGACGCTCGGGCCGCTTCATATAAATCAAAAAGCGACTTGGCCGCGGTCGCTGGAATCTGCGGCCAAACCGCTCGGTCGCGCGGACGCATATAATTAGAGCCTAAGCAATTAGTACTGCCAGTTGAGCCGTAGACGCAGAACTCACAGCTGTCCAGAAACTGAACCAAAACATCATCAAACATGTGGCTATTTTGATATACTGAATAGAAAACTGTATGCTTTGGAGCTGATGAGTATTGATGGTCCTCAAAATAAATCGGTTTTCCTTTGTAAGGGTTTTAATGTACCTACTGATTCACTGCAACCCAAGTTTATCTAACGTAGAAAAGGTTCAATAACTATGTAAATGGAAAACTTTCAGGTAAAGCTCTTTCGGTGTGCGCCCGTATCCCCTCTATTGCTGATAGCATAAGATTTTGTGGAATGCTCTTAAAGATAAATAAATATCAAGCCAAGTGCACCCTCGCATCCAAGTACTTGGAACAGATTCTTAAGTTCAAGAGAAGTCAATTTCCCTCACTACGCTATAGGCTATATGCAAAAGCTTCCTTGAGTCAGCTTGCATTAGGAGGTTGAGCTGATCTTATGTTCACTAATCTTAGGCGATGCGCACACTGCCCCACACCACGCTCCATGTTGAAACCAGCTGTTCCGGCAAATAATAATAAAAAAATATTTACGAAACATTTTTTTTAAGTACGGTCTTTATTGAATCAACTTATTAAGTAATAAAATCATGGCATTATGAATCTTACAGAGCGTACCTTCTCGACTTATGGGGCGACGTCATACAGCAAGGGCTCCAGGTAATCCCTCATCGCTTAATACAAACTTTACAATTCTTACTGCTTGTGTAGAAACAAACGAACTAAGAAAAAACCCGGCCAAGTTCGAGTCGAATTCGCGCACAAAGGGTTGTTGTTGTCACACTTTATTGCACAAAAAAGTACATAATTACTAGCTGACCCCGCAAACGTTGTTTTGCCAGATATGGGTATGAAAAATAGATAACAACCTATTCTCAGACCTACCAATTGTATATAATTTTATTATATATAAAATTTCATCAAAAATTGTCAAGCCGTTTCAGAGGAGTATGCGCACTAACATTGTGACACAAGAATTTTATATAATAGGTCTTTACCTATGAAACTGCCGTTCTGCAATACTGGCCATTTCAAATCAAAATAATTTTTATTTGGCTAAGAACTCTAATTTCAAATTAATATTATTTTAAGAACATGGAATTCTTTTTCCAAAAGTAGTCATTTGTTTATTGATTAGTGTTACATTTTTATCGCATTTCAATCTTTTTCGTCATCATGGATACGTAAAAAATTCGACTAATTATGGAATATGAGTACCGTTGTAGCAGCAACGCGGCACAAGCGGCACGCAACATCAACGACGTTTACGGAGCTAACACTACCAGCCAACACACTACCTGTTATGGGTTTGCTCGCTTCCGTTCTGGAAATTTCGACCTGAAAAATGAACCTCGACGTCGTCCGAAGACTTTGACAATGTCGACAATGACGAATTAGAGGCGCTTGTGGAAGCTGATGATACACAATCTACGGCTGAATTAGCAGCAGCTTTCGACGTTAGCTACAAAAAAATATTGGTCCATTTGTGTCAAATTGGCAAGGTAAAAAAGTTTGACAAATGGGTGCCCTGCAAACTCAATGATCGCCAGCGCGAAGTACGCGTCGAGACATGCCTTGCACTGCTCAACAGATACACAAATGAAGAAACTTTGAACCGCATTGTTACCTGCGATGAAAAATTGATTCTGTTTGATAACCGGAAGTGCTCAGCAAGTTGGTTGAATCCTGGGTCAACACCTAAACAATGCCCTAAACGAAAACTCACCCCTAGAAAATTGATGGTCACTGTTTGGTGGTCTAGCGCCGGTGTGATTCATAACAGCTTCTTACCAAACGGGGTGAGCATTACTGCAGATGTGTACTGTGAAAAACTGAACACAATGATGAAGAAGCTGGCACATCTCCAACCAGCATTGGTCAATCGCTCGTCTCCGCTGCTCCTGCACGACAACGCGCGACCTCATACTGCACAGCAGACGGTCTCCAAGTTGCAAGAACTGGGGTTGAAATCTCTCCGTCATCCGCCCTACGCACCAGACCTTGCGCCTACAGACTACTACTTTTTTCAGAATTTGGACAACTTCTTGGCGGGAAAAAAATTCAATACCCGAGAGGCAGTACAAAATGCCTTTGAAGAATTTGTTGCCTCCCGTCCAGCTGATTTCTTTAAGAAGGGCATCAATAAACTGCCACTGCGTTGGCAAAGATGCATTGATTGCATGGGTGATTACTTCGATTAATACAATAAAAAATACATGAAAAAAATTTGTTTAAATTTTTTCATACAAAACGGCAATTTCATAGGTAAAGATTTAATATTAGACATAAAATAAAAATGGCAAAAATCACGTTTGTCGTATGGGAGCCCCCCTTAATTATTTGTTTATTTTAATTTGTGGAATCGATTCTCAATTCCGCAAGATTGAACGCAGGAAGTGTTGTGTAAACGTGAATTCCTGGCTAATAAAACTCGTGAATTGCCGGTTGACAAGAGAACTTTTTTTATTGACCATTGACCAAAGAGCTTAGCACGAACCAACCATGACACAAAAGGATGCGTTTTGATATTAAATATTAACACCCCCACTATATCAAAATGACAGACAACTTCCTCACAAAAGTATATACTTAAAAATTATCAAAGTTATTTCTAAACAATACCCAGCGTTTCCATAAACTTATAATGTTTAACCCCGGATAAACCCTTTATCAGTAAGTCAGCGGGCATGCAAGCTGTGGGCAAATACTTAGTCTCCACAAAATTATTATTAATTACCTCTCTGACGAAGTTGTATCGCACATCAATATGCTTCGAGCGTTATGAGACTGATGACTACTTGCCAGCTTCAATCTTATGTTGTCATAAGATTGTTAACCTGTAATAATTCTACTTCTAGATTCTGTAAATAAATGGCTTCGCGACAAGCCTAAGACATTCCCATGTATTCAACTTCACAACGACTTAACGCAACTGTTCTTTGTTTTTTGCTTTCCCAGGAAACAGCAGAGCCAGATTTTAGAAAAACAAAATCCTGTGTATGACCGTCTATCAATGGTATCACTCGCCCAATCAGCATCTACATATCCTACTAGTTCTGCTCCTGTTTCCTTGGAATACTTTATGTAAACAATAATCGTTTGTTTTCAACAAATATTTCAAAATTCTTTAAGCATAATTCCAGTGAATGTATGAATATGAATTGTTAAATTGGCTTAAATAGCTGACTGTATAAGTTATATCTGGTCGTGTCAGTACAGCCAAATACATCAAACTACCTATTAATTTTTGATAAGGTAATTTCTCATCACAGATGTTTGACTTTTCAGCATTTAATTTACTTTCTATGGGAGTTTCAGCCATATTACAATCAGACATATCAAACTTCTTTAACAATTGCTCAATATAATGCTCCTGATTTACTGTAATTACATTTGAATTTTTATTAATTTTAACTCTCATACCTAAATATTGCTTGACGTGACCAAGATTCTTAATTTTAAAGTGTTTATTCTAAACTTTAATCAGACAATCAGTTTCAAACTTATCATTTGAAAATATCAAAAAGTCATCAACATAAATTCCGACTATAGTTTTCTTGCCATTGCTTAGATTCTTTATAAAGACACAAGGCTCCGAAAACCCTGAATTACACAAAGTTTCTTCCACTCTTTGGTACCAAGCAAGTGATGACTGTTTCAAGCCATAAACAGCCTTTTTTAATCTCAAAACTTTATTTGAATCTGTGGCAGGAAAACCTTCTGGTAAATGCATAAAAATGCTTTCTTTTAAGTGACCATTAAGAAAATCTGTTGTGACATCTAAATGTGTAATGACCATATCTAACTGTACGCTTAAAGCAAATAATAACCGCCAAGTTGAATGTCTAATAACCGGAGAAAAGGTTTCTTGATAGTCCACACTAGCTCTTTGTATAAACCCTTTAGCTACTAATCGCGCACGATATCTCACTTTATTGTCACAATCTAATTTCTTTCTTAAAACCCATTTACACTGATCAACACTCGTGTTAACTGGAGCATCAATCACTTCCCATACTTCATTGTCTTTAAATGACTGCAGTTCCTCTGCCATCGCCTGCAACCATTGTTGTTTCTTAGGACCACTGATAGCCTCTGCGTATGTCAGCTCCTATTCTCCTACACTGGTGCATATATTGGCAAAGCCATACCTTTCAGGTTTCTTCCTCTGTCGCTTTGGTCAACCTTCATTGACTGTCACTGGTGAATCAACTTTTGTATCAGTTATCATCGCATCACTAGAATCTTGTTGCTCTTCAGACTGCACACTGCCAACTGCGTTCTGTACACTGTCATCTTCAACATCTAGATAGTCTGATTCACTTGAATTTGACTGATCAAAGGGATCTAACTTGACCACAGATTATTCAATTAACTCCCCCACTGAATCTGTGTTTTCTATACAGACAGTGACTATGTCTTGTCTTTTCTTCTCTATAATCACCACGTCTCTACTGGTTGTGACTACATTCTTCACTGGATCATAGATTCTTTAACCCTTCACATTCTCACCAAATCCCACAAGGATGTGTTTCTTGGATTTTTTACCCCATTTGGTCCTTTTTTTCTTTTGGGACGTGTGCCATGACTCGGCTACCAAAGATTCGTATGTGCTCTAGGTTTGGTTTTCTGCCAGTCCACACTTCGTATGGAGACGCTGCTGTTCTTTAAATAAACCGCAGTATTGGCAGCTTTGCCCAGAACTTCCTTCCCAAATCAGCCTCGGAAAGTAGCTAGTCAATAAATCGGATCGCTCTCTTCTGCAAGATGAAGATAGTCTCAATGTCTGCTGCCCGGCCCCATAGTATTATACCATAGGACATAATACTATGGAAGTAACTAAAATAAACAAGCCTAGCAGTTGCTGTAAACCAATCTAGAACGTCATCATCAACCCATTATGTCCCCACCGAGGGGCACGGGTCTCTTCCCTGAGGAAGGTATAGGCCATACTCCACCACGGGGGCCAAGTTCAGATTGGTGGAGCCGTTCTCGAGTCTTTTAGTGAGACTAATGATCAGCAATCTTTTTTTATAAAGAAGATAAACAGTCCAAGCTACTTGGAATGCTTCTAAGGTAATAATTAAACAAAAATTCTATCAATCAGAAATATTCCAAGACACATAAAAATGTTGACTTTGTTATTATTCTTAGCCACTTGATTAATTTCTGCAGTTGGAATAAGAAAGTTTTTGAACGTTTTAAGCATTGTTGTAATATTGTTGAGAAAAAATTGCGAGCGTTAGTGTTTTTGTAAACTCGTTAGTTTAATAATAATATTATAATTATTTATTGCATCTATATGTACAAGAGAAGCATTCTCTTAGCTTGTGATAGTTTTCCTTTCAACTTTATTACAATGTGCTCCTGCTCTAAATTAGTAAACGTTTCTGCAAGCAGCCTTGCTAAACAGGAGATGCGAGTAATGGGCATAATATGGCATCTAATTTTACGGCATTTAATTTTGTACTTATCTATTTTTGGATTTTTTAGGACGAAATTAATCGGGCAAGCTTGGCCGACCTCTCACTTTCGATATCCATAGAGAAAGACGGATTGATGGTGCGTATAGGAGGTTACAGCCAGCACTTGCACGTAAGTACCTATCTTATTTATGGATTCAATTAAAGCTGAAGATCGTGCTGGCTACGTGGATTGAGTAGTGCTTACCAATAGTGCTACGAGAATCGTTCTTAGCCTCGGCCGCCTGAGCGATCTTAATCGGTCATCTAGGTAAAGCAGCATAGGCGCGTTCAGTGCATGGATGGGTGACCGTTCTATGACTAATGCTAGTGGCATTTTTCCAAGCGGTTCCGTGCTTCGCAATGCATGTTAAGCAGTTGGTGCCGGTTGCCGTCCATAGATGGCAGTCGTTAAGCTCAGTCAGCCTATCAGCCTTAGGGCGGTTTGAAGTCTTGTGACAGTAAGACCAGCTACTAGTCTTACAAGCCTCCACCAATCCGGACTTGGCCCCCGTGGCCTACACCTTCCTCAGGGACGAGACCCGTCCCCCTCGGTGGGGACGTAATGGTTGATGATAACTGCAACATTACTTTCAATGCCAATTTGAAAATTCAGTGTGTAGAGGCAGCTGGTGGATCGTACTTTAAAAAGATTTATTAAAAAAATATTCACAATTATTATAGAATACTTTTTTTCACCAAAATTATGGGTGTCCCAATAAAAATATATTTTACATATTATATACAAAGAGAATATATTATGGACAAAGAGTGACAGTCCCATACAAAAATCGTACTCCGCTAAAAAGCTGAAATACCCGTTGACTGATAGATGTCGTCACGATCTCGTCATCGAGGTTAGATTTAGCTAAAATATGTAACGCTATCTATCGGTACTTTGACAAACCATTTAAACGGCAAGTGAGCCACGCTGATTCGAATGGCGCTGATTGATTCTGATCAAGAAAAAAAAAATGAGCAGCAATAGTTTGTTGAGAATTGTATTTTTACGCAAACATTGTCGATTTATTTAAATAAGCATAATTCAAACATATTCTAGCAATTTCAATGAATAGGAACGCAAGACCATATTATAAAGGAAGGCGCCATCCACCACATTTACATTTTCATTACTTACGATTTTGAAGAAGCTAATTAGGAGGGTAAATTCGGTTTGCTAATTTGCTATCAATAGTGTTATTTACCTTTTCGTAAAACTAGTAGTGTCACCTCACCTATCGCATTATTTGCAAATTTGCGAATTACGTTCGAAAGTATGGAGATGGTCACTGTGTATATTCTCTTTGTATAAAGCGATAATTCTTTACCACGTAGTCTAAATTAATTGATAAGTTTTCTTTTAATTGTGGGATAGCCCGAGGTCAATGAGAAATCATCAATGTTTGCAATTCGATAAATCATCACGGTATTATGGTCTTGCATGACCCTTCCGTAATAAAACATCGCCTAGTTTTAAAATTAGCTAAATATAGTTTCTTGAAGGTATTTTGAAGGTTCTCTTCATCGGCTAGACGTCATCTTATATTTATCTTCTTTCCAGTTGCTCGTAGACTTGACCACGAGTGGTATGCGCAATGCCACAGAGACTATAACGCCCCAAATGTTTGAGGCAGTGCGCGAGGTGCGCGGACGCACCTACCACAACTACCTAATCCAGGCCACCAATGTATCCGAGTAAGTGAGACCTTTATTTTCATTTGTGAAAAACAGTATGCCAGGAACTTTGTGCATGGCACACACACATGTTACTATAATATAGTAACATATAAGACTCGAGAACGGCTCCACCAATCCGGACTTGGCCCCCGTGGTGGAGTATGGCCTATACCTTCCTCAGGGAAGAGACCCGTGCCCCTCGGTGGGGACATATTGGGTTGATGATAATATTATGTTAAATTTCTTCGTTGTCATCAATAGCTATTATTTCTTAATTTGCATTACTTGCGATATAGCAAAAGTTCATTATTCTACGTATAAAAACGAAAATTGGACTAAATGACCAATCTCTACTCAAGTATCTTCACTAACCCGCACATTTTCGTATACATTTTTTTCTAATCTATAGAAGTTAGAGATTTAAATTAAAAAAACTTTTAAACAGCAAATTTTATCAGTCTTCTTTTTGAAACTGTAGTAGTATACAAGAGTAACACTTTTATCTTAAAAAAAGATAAAACAATAGTATAGCCAGTTTCAGCTTATTGTAAAAAAACTCGGAACATTTTATGAGTATGTTTTACATGTTATTTATTTTTAATAACTGATATTGTGTTCTCGAGTACCAGCAACAGCTTCAAGCTGGTTTGCCATACTGTACACGAGGTTTCGGACCCGATATTGGGGAACATTCTCCCATCCTTCCATCAGGGCCTGTTTGGGTATCCTGTAGGTGGTAAGTGGTAGGCTGCGCCTTCGACTAGTCTTCCTAGCTCATCTTAAGCGTGATCAATCGGGTTGAGATTAGGACTTCTTTATGGGTATCAAGTTGCTACTAACTCCTTGAATAATACTCTTGTATGAGCTGATCCGTGTGTAACCGGGCATTATCACGCATCAGGATCGATCCATCATCTATAATTGCTAAATACGGCCCCGAATAGGCATTGAGAATCTCTTGGGCTCTCAATGAGTGTTCATGGAATCGAATATATTTTCCCAGTCACAGTGCTATTTCGCTACCACTCTTGCGATCTTCCATCTTTTTGATGCTCCTACCCAATCCTGACCTGTCTGCAAAGAACAGATTAAATACATGCAGTAATAGTTGATCGAGAACCATCCCCGCGTCTCTTACCACATAAGGCGGTATGCCATCCAAACCGGTTGAACGCTTGATCAGTCAGCTGCTCCGTGCTGCTCCTGCCGATCGTTTCCGCAATCATTTGAGGTGGACTCTGGCTGTAAACAAAAATAAAATAAGCTAAGATAAAATTTATTTATAAAATTATAGGTATTTACTGAACATAACAATTGAATTTTTAACATAGGTAAGATTGAAAACGTATTATTTTACAAAATATTTTACAAATTCTTGGTCACACTCGTGCTCAGGTATTAAATTTCCATTCTTAGTGATGCCGCTAGTATCTCGCTTTAGTGTATTGCAGAAGGAGCCAGGACCGATCTCTCATCTAGACTGAAAAGGCATCTGATAGTCAAACGTATTTATAAGTTGTTGTAATTTTTCCTTTAACTAAAGCGGTTGATCGACAGGCGAGCTTTACCGCCAGTTTTCATTACTATCATTACAAAGCTAAGCGTCCACCGCATCGGAATCGGAGCGTACGCACCGTACGAGCCGTCGGCATTTACAAAGTGCCGAAAGGGTGCGTCTACTGCATTCGGATTTGCCGTCGGCAGTATCGGTGTTTTCAAAGCAATCGAGTTCGCTTGTGCACGTGTATTGTTGTCATTAGTTGTTTGTTATCAGCTGAGAAGGAGAAAAACAAAAAGAAACGCAAGATGTGGGTTCATAAAATAAACTTAAAAAGACTTATGTTTGGAGAATTTCATACATTACATTATGATTTATTAGAAGATGAAAATAGATTTTTTGGGTACATTCATATGTCTTGACCCAAATTCTTTGAACTTCACTATATTCTCGAACTGCATCTTAGGCAAGACACGAATTTTAGAAAGGCGATTGGAACAAAGGAAAGGCTTTTATTGTGTTTAAGGTAAGTTTTTGTAATCTATAATAATAAGAGAAAAAGTAATTCTAAGACAAATGCTACATTTCATTTCCATACAGGCACACTACGTTTTCTGGTAACAGCTTATAATGAATGATGCCCTTCTAATCCAATAAACCTATCAATATTACTGTGTAAAATGCTGTAGTCAAATCAATAATACCAAAAGTATACTTTATGTTTTAGCTCGCGTTGTGCTGACCCTAAATTGCTTTGTTTACATTTATTGTTTATCGAATTTGGCCCCAGTATAGTCATTCATGCACAAGCGTCGCAAACACGTCAGAACTCGAAGCGTTCGGAATCTGAATGGCGCTTCGGCTGCGGATGACGTCATCGGCAGTAATATCGCACTCCGAAGCAGAAATGCCGATCCAGTGCACGCAGTACCATAGAAATCAATACAAAGCAACAAATCCGTCCGCTCCGTACGGAGCGGTTCCGATGCGGTGGACGCTTAGCTTAAAACCGCGGTTTTGTACCGGCTCGTCGGTAGTCATATTATATTTTTACTCGGCTCGCCATACAAAACGATAGGTTTGCGACTGTTTTGCTCGCTAGTCGATCAGCGCCAACGAGCTGCGAGCCAAGTTCGTCGGTATTTAAAACCGCGGTCTTACACTCCCGTCGATCAACCGCTTATGGCTTGCTTGCGAGAGAACAACTCGTGAATGATCAGTAGTAGACTTGCTACGCTTATCTCTTTGAACGAGCAATTCTCGTAAATAATATTTCGTTTAAATAAGAGCCGTTTCCGAGGTTCAGATTATATAGGTTATACAGGGTGTTGATTTGTACAGTTCATCCGACTCAGGGGTGGTTATTTACATGATACTGAAGCAAAACAAAAAAATTTTTTTTTAGTGTAAATCACCTAAAAATCATAACTTTATGGCTTAGCTTCTATCGCTTGCACTTCACGGGTCCGACGGGGATGTTGCGGGGCGAGGCGGTGTTGTGCGCCCGCGCGCCTTCCGCCGCGCCGCACTAGCATGCGTCAGCGCCACCAGTCAGTCTGCAAGCCAAAAAACACACCTACTAAAGAAGAATGAAAACTACATACAAATAAAATCATCTGCCTCACTAGCGCCACCTAAAGTTTTCCCACAGCAACTATTGTATGGCGGCAATACTCGTATATGAATTTTGGACTGTCAAACAGATTTCTACTCAAAAGAAACATTCTGAATGAACAGGCGATTCCACTTGTGAGCTCACCATTTTTGAGTTTACAAGTTAAATTTACCTCTTCATTCAAAATGTTTCTTCTGAGTACTGAATGCAGTTGATATTTAAGATTTGGGAGGACTATATGGTGAAAATTAATAAACAATTTTCCAATATGAAAACATTCTAATTGTGTTTCAGATTTAATACAGTATAACAAAACAATATACCGACATAGCTGTACGTCGTCTGCTTCTGTAGATTTACCGCACTTGCTACACTTTTGTAGTTTTCCCCTACGATTTTCGTTGTTAACAGACATGTTTACTGTGATAGTCACTCTATTTCGTTTGAACCCCGTGAAACACTAGAGTCACTATCCTATTACACTTTAACACACAAACGAAGGAGTAAAAACTCGACTCAACGCCAAAAGAACGCAAATAATTAGAAAAACAAAGCAAACGTGCCTTGTTTACAAAATGAAAATTCGTCGCCATCTTGATAGTAGATAGGTTTTTGGTGTTGCCGTGATTTACACCTTTACTTTCTACTGGTATGGTATAGTTTATTTTTAAAATCTTAACGTGACCTTAATATAAGTAGTTTAAATGAAATTTAATATTACTTTACTTTTTTTAGTTTTTTTCCGTTAAAAAATAAAAACTTTTTTTCAAAATCATTAGGAATTAGCGTCTCTTAAATTCTACCAATCTACAAAGGGTATAGTTTTTAGAAAGTGGCAGGCAAAACATTGCCCACAGTAGGCATTTTGGTTAGCCCGTACAAAGTTAACACCCCCTGCTGCAAGCCGCCGGCAAAGAGGTCACTCGTGTCCGCTAAATACCTACCCGACCTGCGAGTTACGTTACTTGACTGTATTTGGTGTGATGACGGGAGCTGAGTTAACTAATTTTCGATTTCATCATCAACCCATTATGTCCCCACCGAGGGGCACGGGTCTCTTCCCTGAGGAAGGTATAGGCCATACTCAACCAAGGGGGCCAAGTCCGGATTGGTGGAGGCTTGTAAGACTACTGGCTGGTCTTACTGTCAGAAGTTTTCAAGCCGCCCCCTAAGGCCTCTGACTTGGCTTAACGACTGCTATCTATCGACGGCAGCCGGCACCAACTGCTTAACGTACCTTGCAAAGTACGGAACCGCTCGGAAAAATGCCACTAGCGTTAGTCATAGACGGTGAACCATCCATGGACTGCACGCGCCGTATGTTGTTTGTACGCCGTAGTGATCGTTTAAGATCACTCAGGCAGCCTAGGCTACGAGCTCGATTTTCGATTTATTTAACATTTATTTTTAAGTGGCCAAAACATACAAGATAGTGTGAGACTGTGGGCTGAGCGATTTTGAAATCAGCGGGCCGTAAGTTGTTACAACTTAAGAACTATTGTTTTTAACTTGCGAGAGACCGAAAAGTGGACGTGGAACTGTACTGTTATTTGAGCCCAAGGCAGCCCAAGAAAGTCACCATTGATTTTGAAAAAGTAGCTGTGATTGCACCATGGATGCATTGGATTGCACTGACTGAAATTAATGTAGAGATGGTTGTCACTATCATTTCTGTAATGCCCTGTTTCGTATAGGGAAAGCTTTGGGCATAAACTAAAAACAATAACACAACAACAAAACAACAACAAAAACTAAAAACAACAGGATATTTCTCTATGTAGTAAGCTTGGTTTGCTTCCTGAAAATAATATTGAAGATGGCTGGAATTTGAGCTAACTAAATTTGTGCATGTATTTAAGTACTTTAACCCTCTGCAACTGACGTGACGTCTGACAGACACCTCAAAAACTTTCCGACGCTGCTATGTCTCCATTACGCGTGATATCGTTCTGTCTCGCTCTGTACCTTCGTGCGTAGGAGCGCGCTGCTAGTGCCTTGACGGCCGATCTAGCGTGCGCACGTGTGGAGAGAAAGCCGTTGGTGTCCAGGAGACGTAAGGTCAGTAACAACTGATGGATCTGGTAGACGTGTGGTCAGTAGAATCGTTATACTTTCATAGAGTCTAACATACTCCATGTCAGTAAAATAAATCTATCCATAGTATTTTATTGTTGTCTCTATTATATTTCGTTAAGATTTCAAGGCGTTATTTATAGTAAAATTATTATTTTAGATGGAGCAACGGAGGAAAAGAACGGCCACTCAGCCGACAGCCCTGAACGATTCTCAAATCGCAGAATGGTTGGAAAACGAATAAGGAGAAGACTTAAGTCACTTTGACGATACTTCAGCTGACCAAGATTATGTTGTCGAAAATTATATTCACGATGAGAGTGAAATATCGGACGGTGAAGAAGAAATTGACGATTTTACGGGTGAGTCGAGTGAAAGTATCGTACCTGAAACGGAACCTAATTTGAACCAAAATTGCTACAGAGGGAAAAATAGCAGAGAAAAAGTGGGCTGTACTACACAGTCTGTGCTGCGACTCGTCAAGCCAATTGAAAATACAAATCGAAACATAACCGCCGATAACTGGTTCAGTTCTGTACCCTTAGCTGACGACGTGATTTAGAGCTTGACTTACCAGCTCCTCCACTTACGGATGAAGCAGGAAAGAAAGAAAGAAAGAAAGAAGGATTTTATTAGAATTGTCACAGAAACACAATGAAGACCCTCATCAGGTCGAAAGCTGTGCCGATTTTGTCCAGCTAAGCTAAAGAGACAACCGAGATTCACTTGCTGTTTTTGCTCTAAACCCATATGCCTCCAATGTTCCGGGCAAAGCATGGATTGCAAGGGTGACTTTTAAGACTGATTTTGGGAAAAGTGTCCTAACGATATTTTTTATTTTTATATTTTTTATAGGTTTATGCTAGAATTAGGCAAAAGTTATGTTTGCATGGTTAATTTTATGTTTTTTAATATTATTTTTTTGCATTACAGTGGCTATGCCAATTGTTCCCAAACTTTTGATGATAATAAGCAAGACTGATTATGAAACAAACTACAGGTTTTATTTAATCTTACAACACCACAACAAACTGGGTATAGACCATAAAAGAATATAAAGAGGTTTTTTTTGTTAAGTTCATGCTATTTTTTTAATTATTAGGTCCTGAAAAAGGTGTCTGACAGACTACACGTGAATAGAATGTTGACAGAAATGGCACGTCAGTTGCAGAGGGTTAAAAAATACTGGATGAATGAATGCCACTTTAGAATCTGGTGTATGTACGGCATTAGGTACTACGCCACCGCACAAAGAACAGCATAGAAGGCTGGAACCACAGCATCAATACAAATATAAACAAAAATGAAGTCCAGTTTTTACAGACATTGCACGTTTTGCATCAAGAGTCATCACTGGCTTTGCTCAATTCTGATCTTTGGGATAGACATAAGAAAAGGTCATTTCCTGAACGCCGTAATACAAACATTCAAAATGACGATTGTATTTTGTTCGCACAACTGCAACTCGTAAATGGCAATATTAGCATTGGCCAGTTTTTAGAAAAATTGCGTTAATATGAGGTACGTGTGCAAAATATTATGTTCATTTGAAATTATTTTGCTTTTTTTATTTTTTATTTTTTATTTTTAGTTTAATACAAAACCCACAGCACAAGTGAAATTACAAAATATGGTTGTGTGAAAATATCCAAACATAGGCCACTTAAGGGCTTACATTATATTAACTTAGCTTCTAGACAGGAACAAAAAATAGATTTACATAATTTAAGTAGTACAAACAGATTTTACAAATTTTACAGTGGAATAAAAAGAAGAAAACAGGCTATGGCCTTAGATATTTTAAAACTTATTTGTATAAAGGAACAGAGTGCTGTTAAATTATGACTGCATAGTGTGTGCGTGTGAGGGTGTGTTTGAATGTTTAAGGGTGTGTGTGTGTGTGTGTTTGTGTGAACAATTTTGCCGCTGTACGGGATTTGTGAAGTGAGGGAAGAAAGAGTAAGGTAAAAAACATACCAGAACTCATTTCTTTTCCCCAAGGGAACCTAAAAGTGAACTCTTAAAATCTGACTTGGACAAATGGAAAATATCTAAATTGGAAAAAAGTTTATTATATACATTCGGCAAGCGACAGCTCACAGACCCTTGCGCATAATTCGTAGTAACCAGAGGGACATCGAATAATTTGTACGAGTACGAGTGGTTGGTGTGCGCAGAGTCAAAACTTCGTTTGTCAGGTCAGGACAGTCAATGCTCCCACGGCAGATGTCAGAGAGCTGATACATGTCAATTAAAATACGACGTTGTTCAAGAGTCAGGAGCCTATATTATTGACATGAAACTTCGTAATTGTCACCGTATGATCATGTATGGAAATTCAGATGATGGACAAATTTATATTGTATACGCTCTATCATATTCTTGTAAATCATGTATTGCGGGTTCCATATACAACTATAATACTCTAGTATACTTCTTACGTATGTGTAGTAGAGCCTACGGATACAATCCACATTTTTAAAAGGTTTAGTTATCCTCAAAATGAAACCTAAGTTTCTGTAAGCTTTATTTGTCATAGCCTCTATGTGATCCCTAAATGTAAGTTTAGAATCCAATAAAACTCCTAAATCCCTAACCACATTGGCTCTCTGGATGACCTTGTACTCAAAGTGGTACTCGTGATTTACTGGTTTTGTACGTCTTGTGAATGTAAAATGATTGCATTTCGAAGCATTGACACTTATTCTATTTTCATTATAATAAATAACTAGTCTATTGAGATCCTCCTATAAGCGGGCGCAGTCGAGTTCAGAGTTTACTTTCAAGTAAATTTTTTTGTCGTCCGCGTACAGAAGAAACTTTGCATGTTGGAAACATGTGCCAATATCATAGAAGTAGGCCACATAGAGGAGTGGTCCAAGAATTGAGCTTTGAGGCACGCCCGAGGGTACCAGGATGAAATCTGATTTGTTGCCACCAACAACGACTGCTTGACTTCTATTCTCGATATATGATTTAGTCCATCTAAGAAGGTCACCCTTGATACCTAGCTTTTCCAATTTGCGTAACAGAATGACGTGATCCACTCTATCAAACGCCTTCTCAAAGTCTGTATATATAACTTTTATTTTTTTTAACAATACATATATCTAGTGGCACTAGACATAGTCATTGGATCCAATTGATCATTGTGTTATGCTTTATGTGTGTGTGTTTCAAAGCGCAAATAAATGTTTTATCTAGAGTGCGACAAGTGAGTCGTGCCTTAAGGTTTTGGCGGGAAATTTAAAAATCTTTTAGTTGATAACCCTGCATATCGTCTGAATAAACCATTTTGATACTTTTGCTTAAACCTACTGTAACAAACTAAAAAATTTACAAGCGACCAAAAGGTTAAATGGCGCCGAACGTTATACAAACGATAAAGGATACTAGTATCCTAAACCATCTTGATACTTTTGCTTAGCTTGATTATTTGTTTAATTAGTTTGGAGTCTCCAATCAAATTTTGTCCAAACATAAATAAATATAAACAAAACGAAAACATTAACTACATCAAAACCAACATTTCCACTCCACCAAAAACAGGGATAATAAAGATGCACCACATAAACTTATAAACATTTATTAATGCTCAACCATAATCAAAGTCTGATTCATATCTTTTTTCTCAACATCTTTAAGTCTTAGACGATCTGACGTATAACATTTTCGTCATACGACAGACATTACAACAAGAAATAATTCATGTTTGCTTTAAAACATTATTACTCGTATGTACATACTAAAACATAGGTAAAATTATGTTGAATAGAAACAATAGTTTTTTTCTTGTTTAAATCTGGGACGAGTATCAAACTGTTTGGGCTGTACACACTACTACAGTTAGAGTGTGGCCATATGAAGAATTTGAAATAAATCGCGTCCCAGGAGTCGCTTGTCCGACTCTATCTATCTATCTATCAATTTATTGATGTAACATATTTTTGAAAATAGACCTTTTGGCAATAAAAAAATCGCATCAGATCCAGTTTCATAAAAAATTGATCTACTAAGAAAAAAATCTCTCTAGATCTATAATGGATCTAGTCAATTAATCTACTGAGATTGAAGGCAATAAAAAATATCATCAGATCCAATTTAGGAAAACATTGATCTACCAAGAAAAAAATATCTCACTAGATCCATGATGGATCTGGTCAATGGATCTAATAAGAGTGAAGGAAATCTTGCAGTGACTATTTTCACGATAAAAGAATATCATTATTATTCTTATAGCACTATTTTAAATGCTAGGTTATAATAAATGATATTGTCTATAGAAGCTCGAATCATATTTTTGAAGACGTTGTGTTTCAACACTGTAAAATGGTGATGAGATGATAAATCCGTGACTGAGTTAATAAATTAGGTGGCAATGTATTAACTAGAAGGATATTAGAATAATTTTTGATCTTTACTTGACGCTTTCTATAGAATATTCAGTTTGCGTTGTAAAAACTACGAATTAGTTTATTAGAGGCGAACTCATTTTCCAGTGGCTTAGTTATAAAATGAGAAGTTTACGTGGCCAATAAAGAAATCTGTGGGTGGACTTATAATTTCCCATAAAAAATATCTGTTCTAAGCTGCACATATCTACCCCTCAGCGACTTGCTGATGTCCATTCTACAGAAGAAGTTCATCTCATCGCGTAAAAAGGCAAAATCGTTAAGCACATTGTCACTCACAGTCACAGACCTCCAGAACGTTGGCCGGCGACTGCTCAAGAAGATGTACATGCAAGTATGTAAGTTTGATAACTTATAACAAAAAAGTTAGTTGTACTGAGTTGAAATGTTTTTCTAATCAAGAATGTAGAATATGTTTTACTGGAAAAAAAACATTGTCTTTGTGGCGCAATAACGCATTACATGGTTGAGATTTTTGGCGCCCCCGCATCTATCACTACCTACATTTATATTAACAATTCTAATGTCTACGGTAGTGTGAAGACCGAGGAAGACCTCAAATAAAATAATGTGCGGAGACGCCGCATCCCTATGTTGGGAAAATGGAAAATTAAGAAGTATGACCTGAAGGGTTGATAGTTTTCTTGAAAATTAATTGGCCAAATAAAATATTCGTGATCGTCTAGTTATTTAAAGGAAAGACCCAAACGTTGTGTTATACATTATCAAAACAGAAAATAGGAAAGGTCAAACAAAGACCAAAGGAATTAAACGCATGCTACTTAGCTTTAAACGCTGACCGGAACCTCTGTGCCGCCGTTGCTCGTTCAGTCACTATCGGGAACAAATACTGCCACGCATTTCATAGCCCTAAAACTCCTTGTCGATGTTGTACACTTAGCTTAGATGATTGATTCATATACCTAAATACATATATAATAATACATATTTTGTAATATGAATTACATGTCATACAATATAATACATTATTATTAGTTCAGTAAGTAGGGATGTCGTAGATCTCGTTCACATGGAGGGATTCTAGGTTCTATAAGAGAATCTAGAAGAAAATTGACTACGCATGATGATGGGCTCCCTTCCAGACCTTCACCCATCCCGACGAGTTTATCGACAAACTCGCTCCTGCAAAGCCATCGAACGCAAAACAACGTTTCTCCCTATCACATTCAAACCGTCTTCTCCATTCATCCACAAATTCTATCAAAAAATATTCTACAGCGCTTGGTTTGGGCACTCAAACTCAAAAACGAACTTCCCAAGCTTACAAATGGAAGAGAACTGAGCACCTCATAGTCATTACCCCCTGGGCAAGCTTCCAGGTGTCGCCTTTCATTTGTTTTCCAGAGTTGATCCTTTGTGAGATCCTCACCCCTATTACCGTTCAACAAAGAACGATATCCTAGTCTCCTAATCAAACGTTTATTTACCTACTCGAGCCCAGTCCCTAATTGAATATACAGGTTTCCGTTTTGTCAAGCTTAGTTCTCAGACTTCCCAACAAAACTAGAACTAACCACCTCATAGTCATTACCTTGGCAAGCTTCCAGATGGCCCTGCCACCTCATAGTCATTACCCAGGCAAGCTTCCAGATGGTCGCATTTTACCTTCCCATCAAAGACCTCCACTTGATAAGACGTACGCCTCTAATCCATAAGGTACAGTTTTACAAATACATCGCCATGCCAGGAGAACAAAGGAGAACTAACCACCTCATAGTCATTACCTTGGCAAGCTTCCAGATGGTCCTACCACCTCATAGTAATTACCCAGGCAAGCTTCCAGATTATCGCCCTCTACCCTTCTGCCAGGGCCATACACTCGGAAAACCTAACCCCCTAAGCCTCCGTGGCTCCTACAACTAGGCTTACGTCACTCGTCCATACATTGGAATTCGACCGACCCTATCATGAAATGAGATAAATAGAAACCTGTGAACGAAATAAGAAGAAGGATAACCCGCCGCACGTCGATGCTCTCCAATCGTCCGTCAATCCTGTTGAGAAATAAAATAGAAAACCGCCTCAGACGCTCCTCCGTAGATCTTCTCAGTCTAGATACTTAGAAAATAATAATGAGACACGTGCATCGTTGCTCCGCTACTCCTTCGCCATCTGACCTAATATCCGATTCACAAATCATCACGACGCAGGACTAGTACTGAGAAAACTTCTGAAATTTGTTAGCTGGTGTGGGGTATGATTGCAATAAAATACATAGAAATATATCAAGATAATTAAATAGGAATAAGATAGCAATAAGTAAAATTGATAACTTCACCGATGTCCTTGCGTTGACTGATAAACCACGCCCCTAAATCTCACTTTCTAATGGAAAACCACTTGTTGAAGAAACCTCTTTCGGCACGGACTAGTTTTAAAATTAATCGCACGTCCTATGTCCTGGCGTATTAATTCGTCTAACGAAACACAAACACACACCGACGACGTGACTCTAGTACACTACAGTTCACAAAGTCTAGACTTTGATAGGTCGATCTAGCGCGCGCGGTCAGTCTTTCGATTCTGTCGCCGTCCTTCCTCGAGCAGGGTCCGAGCTCAAGTCCCTGATCCCTTCTCCTGCTAAATTGATGTTTCTACAATATTGCTTTGTTTTTTAAAACTAAACACATAAATCTCTAACTTTACGACACCCACTTGTTCTAAGAAGTACAAAAAATGTTAAGCTTTGCCTGCTGAGAGAGCCTCTAACACATGCAGGCCACATTTACAAACTATCGGCGGTGAATTGCATAATCTGTAGCTAAACTAGTCTCTATTACTCTTCTATTAAAGATGACAAATCCAACAATCGTGGTATTCGTTTCTGAAAAGTATTTATGCCTTGAACTTCGCATTCTAAAGGTTCGTTTTAACTTTAGGACCATAAACGTGAAATTCCTTGAGTTACTATTAGCGATATTGGTATGAAATACTGAAAGACGGAAAGGTAAGGCCTTTCGAGTCTTACAGTAGACTATGACATCAAATTGAAGAGCGTAAAAAAATTGTCAATCCGAGTCGACCACTTTACTCATAGGCAGAAAATTCGGATTATAGAGTATTTTTAATGTAAAAATGATTTTTCTATAATAATGGCGTTGCAAAGTAAACATATCAATGTCACACATTACCTGTTACACTGTATTTCAGCAATCAGGTGCCTTGAAATACGTATATCGGCACTCTTAATGTAATTAAAAGTTGACAAAAATGAAAATATTAAACATTTACTTAAATATTTTAGGTTACAACACAGATAAATGTAAGTAGGTAGGTAATTTAATTCAGGATTAAGAGAACATACGGCACTTGAACCTTGCATCATAATGAAGTGTGGTATAATTACATGTCGTGCAAGTCACCCTCCGGGCTGCCTTTTTTCGGAATAAGACCATCTAATGTCTGTTCGATATCATAGTGTCACTTTTATATTTACCGCCTCGGCGCGTGGCGGCTTTTGAAAAAAGAAATTAAAGGAAGCCGACGCGGCGCAAACACGCCAGCGAATTTGGCTCGCAGCTCGTCTCATTTTACTATTATGTAGGTCACGCAATTAAAGAAGTAAATAAATCAGTATTTTAGAATGGATTTATAACGAGACGTTCCTGCATCACTTAAGTAGGTACCTATTCTAAATACCGGTGGAGACGAATATTTTGAGGACGGTGATGAAGAGTACAACACCCGTAAGTAGATCCGGACTAAAAGTTAAAATGAAGAGTAGTGTTTTATTATGTGCTTCATTAGGTATATTGTGTACAATGTTTTTTTTCCATTTAAAGTATTTTTGCCGTCTAAGTTGTATTATTGAAATAAACGTTTTTTTACTAAAACCAAGATTGCCTTCGTGTGTACCGACGCTATATAAGCGAACGGGCTTTACACTACATCGTATATTGTCGTTATAGTCTGTTCGCTATCAAAGTGTCACTTTGATATTTACCGCCTCGGCACGTGGTGGCTTTTCACAAAAGAAATTAAGGGAAGCCTACGCGGCGCGGCGCAAGAATTTGGCAGCTCGTCTCATTCTACTATTATGTAGATCACGCAATTAAAGAAGTAAATCAATCAGTATTTTAGAATGGATTTATAACGAGACGATCCTGCATCACTTATTCTAAATACCGGTGGAGATGAATGAATATTCTGAGGACGCTTCGAGTGATGAGTAGTGTTTTATTTTGTGCTTCATTAGGTATATGGGTAGGTGGGTATCATGTTTTTTTTTCTATTTAAAGTATTTTTGCCGTCTAAGTTTTATTATTGAAATAAATGTTTTTTTACCAAAACCAAGATTGCCTTTGTGTGTATCGAAACTATCTAAAGCCTAGTTCGCACTAAGCTAGTAATTTAGTTGAGTAGCGAGCAATTTAGTGTAGCGTAGAGTAGCGAACCACAAAAAATTAGTCTAGTAGTTTAGTGAATGATTTAGTCGAGTCAATCCATTTTACTCTATTTTTTCGGTCGAGAAGCGCCCCCCACCACGCGTCCGTGCTCACTGGTTCACCGGCTAAACAAGTCCGAACCTGTTGATTAGTCGAGTTCATGCGAACGATCTGTGTTAGTAGCGAGTAATTGAGCCACTAAATTACTCGCTACCCGACTAAATTACTAGCCTAGTGCGAACTAGGCTTATGGGAAAGGACTTTCCATCGTACAATTTATACCCATAATACACTCGAGAGCAAAAGTTTCGGGTCACTAGCATTTACTTCAATATCTTGAAAACGAATAAAGCTATCGTATTGAAGTAAATTGAGCCTTATAGACAATTTAATAATCCTTCATTACACGTATAAAAACTTTTTGGTTGGCGGGAAGTAATGGCATTAAAAAAGTTATAAACATAATGATCTCTTTTTTTTCAAATCAGAACTTCTAATTTTCGCAACTGTTTTTGCCTTTGTTTTTGTTCTGTCATAAAATGTATTTATAAGAAGTCTTTCAGGTATCCAATAGTCATTATTAAAGTAGTAATTATGTCACTCACACCTGATGAATGTACGAGAATCCTCACGATCCTGGAAAATGGGAGCAGTCAGCGAGAAACAGCAAGAATAGTGGGTGAATCGTTGTCTACAGTTCAGCGTGTTCGCCAGCGGTTTCTAGAAACTGGTTCAAACCTACGCAGACCAACAACAGGCAGACCCAGGTGTACGACGGCACGGGAAGATCGATATCTAGTCAATTCTATGCTGCGAAATCGGTTTCTTACGGGAACAGCACTGACTCATAATTTTTAGGGCTTGGTAGAAGCAACCCTTCTGCTTGGACTGTAAGACGGCGACTTGCTGAAGGTAATTTGAAACCATTTAGACCCGCAAATGGTCCGAAACTCGAGAGGCACCATCGTACAGCAAGACGAATTTATGCACGCGAACACTCGCATTGGACGATTGAAAATTGGTCAAATGTCGTGTTCTCGGACGAATCAAAATTTATGCTGTATACACACGACGGAAGGGCAAAGGTGTACAGAAGACCAGGAGAAAGATTTATGCAAGCCTGTATTGAAGAAAAGGTGGCATACGGTGGTGGCTCGGTTCTCGTGTGGGCTGGAATTTCTGCGGAAACCCGGACAGAGCTTGTACTGATCGAAAACGGTACTCTCAATGGCGTAAGATACGTGGATGAAATCCTCAACGAGCACGTCGGTCCATTTATGGCAAGACTTGGTGAGAATGCCATCTTTATGCACGATAACGCCCGTCCCCACACTGCTCGTGTAGTGCAAGACTACCTTGATGAGGTGAATATTCATCCTATGGTGTGGCCAGCACGTAGCCCCGACCTCAACCCGATCGAGCACGCCTGGGAAGAGCTCGGACGACTTGTAAGACAACGAGATCCTCCTTTAATTACGCTTCGTGACTTGAAACATGCATTGGTAGAGGAATGGGAGAACATTCCCCAACAGTGTTTCAGAAACTTGGTGTACAGCATGCCGAATCGCATTGCAGCAGTCCAGACAGCACGTGGGGGTAATACCAAGTACTAAACTGTGTTAAAACTACTTGTAAATATAAAAAGTTCAATATTTTCAGTTTTGGTTTTGCAAGCAACATGACGCCATTTTTAATTTGTCGTTTTAAACATAATAAAATAAATGGTCAGTAGTAAATGTAATGCATTTTATTTGAGTAACATTAAATTGTCTATAAGGCTCAATTTACTTCAATACGATAGCTTTATTCGTTTTCAAGATATTGAAGTAAATGCTAGTGACCCGAAACTTTTGCTCTCGAGTGTATTTCACATTGTGTCCTCCGTAACCAGGTAACATGGACACCTTAGCGTTTTTTACGTGCTGGATAACTTGTACTTGGCTTACGTATTATACGGCTTCCTGTTGATATTTTGGTTCAATTTGCCGGTGAATTTTATTAGTGAGTTTTATGAACGTTTAATCAATTTAATCGAAATAAAACAGTGCTTGAGCTCTCATAAATGTTTTGGTTCATAATAAATGCAACTTTTAAATAAGCTCAAAAAAATAAATCGTGTGGCTGTATGAGATGGTATCATTGACAGACCTAAAAACGTAGACTAAGGCTCTAAATATGCGTCCACGCGACCGAGCGGTTTCGCCGCAGATTCCAGCGACCGCGGCCAAGTCGCATTTTGATTTATATGAAGCGGCCCGAGCGCCTCCGCTCTCCACACTTTCTCACAAACAACAAAAGAGCGTTCCGTCCGCTTCAATTGCACCGATACAAGTGAACACGTTGAAACTCGTACGAGCTGCCGGGTCGCGCGACCACGCCGCTCGAAAGCGCGACCGCGCCGCTATTTAAATAAATCGTTACACAAAATTGCTTGTAATTTCGTGGTGTAGCGGCCGGGCCGCTCGGTCGCGCGGACGCATATAAATTATAAGAGCCTAATGGCTGCTACACACTATGCCAGCGGCACGGCCGGCCGGTTATTCAGGCCACCGGCACTTGCCGCTGGCTGCCGCAGAGCATTATTGTCTCTGTGGCATCATTTTCAAGTTGTTAGCCGGTTAGACCAGTAGTGTGGTACGGTTTGTGTTCCTAGTTTTAATCAATGGACAAGGAAGCGGTTGACATCGCCATCGCGGCCCTGATATTAATTTTAATTAGCAAAAGACTCAAAATAAAAATGAGATTTTGGGCGGAAGCTGCCGCCGGCTCACCGTACAAACCGCCAGCACACCCCGCCGGCCAGCCGGCGGCTCGGCTTGTGCGGCTCGGCGGCTTTATTACCCGCCGGCAATGCCGGCGGCATGGCCGCTGTAAGTGGTATGGCTGGCAGCATGGCCGCTGTAAGTAGCTGTAAGTGGTAGATAAGTTACAGCAAACTGCTATCACTTACATTACAGCTAGCATTCCGGACCAAAGACACCCCTGGGGGAGCCACGGGAACTTTGATTCGGACCCGTGGCATCCCTAGATCAAAATTAGTGCTATGCTTTTGATGTCTAAACTTGTTACAATATTATACTATCCCCCGGTTTCTCAAACGCTAAAAGTCTGTTGTAAATCTACTGTTAACATCTGTAAGTTGTTTTTTTTGTATGCACTTTTGATAACTGACAGCTGCTAACAATAGATTAACAGACTGCTAGCGTTCAAGAAACCGGGGGTACATATACATATATTATATTACAAGGTAGGTAGATATACCTACCTTGTAATATAATATATGTTGAGTTTTTTTGACACTGGTTACCTTTTGTCCATTACTATTCGATTGGTGGGATCATGGGAACTAGTAAATAGACTCATGATACCCCTGGTACACCGTTGTATGATGGGGGTGCCATGGGTCCGGAATAACAGCAAGGAGCTGAATAATTAGTCCCTTTAGTTTAAGGGTACACCTAGTGCCATAAGTGATGGATGTTAATGAAAACGACAAACCGTTACCATAGTTACGTAACCCCTAAAAAGCCCCTTTACACTCGTGTGCTTTCGGCGAAAACCGAAGCCTACTCTAGAGCCCGAGGTACATTCTAAAAGCTAACAGACTGTAGGTGTGGTTTGTTTATGACCTTAGGTGCTGATACAAGGCAATATACCGTGGTACCAGGCTATCAATATAGCCGAGAAGGTGCATCGCGACCTGAACTGGGAAGGCGTGCCTGAAGAGGAACAGCCTGAGGTTAGTAACAATTTTTTTAAGGACTTCTCTGCGTCTCTCCTATTACTGCCAATTGTGCTTAAGCCTAGGTTCGAACGGAAACACCAACTTTGCTTTCACCTGCTCTGTGCCGCTGTGGACAACAACAAAATTGGTAGTAAATATTAGTGATATAGGCCTCCTCCATGGATTTCCAAAAAGACCGGTCGAAAGCGGCTTGCATCCAGCGTCTTCCCACCACTTGGAGGAGATTGTCTGTCCATCTTGTGGCTGGTCGTCCCACGCTGCGCCTGTCCAGCAGGGGACTTCTTGTGGCGGAATGATGATGATGATGATGATGATGAATAATGATATCATCTACACAACACAGTAACTTGTCCTGCGCATATATTACTGGCACCAAATACCGAACGATTCCAATAGTGTAATCCTAATATTTTTCATACAGGATTTTTGTGCGCATAATTAGGTCATCGGTCTCAATCTAGACTATCATGTTAATTGGGTAACCAGATAATGTCACAAACTTGAAAAATACCCAGACTGTGGCCATTTGCACAAATCAAAATAGAGAATTGTTTAGAATAGAATTGCGTAAAAGAACGCGCCTGCATTTTTGTAATTTAAAAAAATATAATGTAGGTATTGATGCAATACCAGCATGAAGCGTACCCATCATGTCTCCACCGATGGGCACGGGTCTCTTCCCTGAGGAAGGTATAGGCCATACTCCACCACGGGGGCCAAGTCCGGATTGGTGGAGGCTTGTAAGACTAGTGGCTGGTCTTACTGTCAGAAGTTTTCAAGCCGCCCTAAGGCCTCTGACTTGGCTTAACTACTGCCATTTATCGTTTTTTTTATTATTAATATAGTATATTATATATAATAATAATAATAAAATTATATAAAAATAATAACAAAAAAAAAAAAATTATTGAAATTGAAATAGAAATTGAAACTGAAACAGAAACTGAAATTGAAATTACAAAGCATACTTTTATAATAACAAGCTTTATATTTTATATAATACATTCACTGATTTGTGCGTGCGTGTGTGTGTGTTGTCTGGATTTCTTGTTGAGGTTGACATTATCGTCTTAGGTACAATACATAAGAACTAGTTCTTATTATGTATGTGACCATAAATTTGCAGTTTGAAATCCACCCAATAGCCAGCATTAGTAGACACATGAGTATGAGCGCGCTCACCAGTTTCTCCAGTAACAGCATCCTGACTATGTACTATCAGGGAGATCGCTTCACTGCTAAAGACAATGCGGCACTCCACCAAATCGCGGTAAGAGATTTATATGGCAAATATAAAAAAAAAAAAATTAACTGTTTATTTCAGAAAACAAAAATTTATACAATCTTATTTTCTAGCTCTGGAAGCTAAATCTTCCATGTGAGATTATAGTGCTTCCAGAGTGGTTGCTGTTATATATTAAGGTATTAATATTAATAATATCAGTACTGGAAGTGGGACGCACTACCTTCCCCGCAGAGGGGCAGGCAGTACGTCCCCCTCCCCCTCATACTTATCATTTTGAAATTATTTATTTAATATTTTTTTTATGCAGTGACTTGATTTCATTTATTATTAGATTTCAATATTGCGAAAGGCAGTTGAGGCAATCGAAAATGATTTTACGTACAATTTTTCACTAAATGCTTTTGTACAATACAGAGTATTCTTAGATTGCTTTTTGAAACCAGTAATTGTCAATGTACCTATTTGACAAGTTACGGCGTCACAGACTTGCTCGCGCGCATCGCCTAACTGTAAATCTGTATTTCCACTTTAATTATACAAATCTTAGCTAAAAAACCTTTTTTCTTTGTTCTTTGCCTGAACAGTAAGTGCAGTCTAAATTATGATGTTACCTTTTTATATGACGTGCCGTTAATTTTATCCACGTAAGCAAAGCTTGTTACTCTCTGTCAAAACGTCACTGCAAACATAAATAAGCTCATGCCTCTATCCGAGAAGGGTGGCTATTGACCAGAGACTGCCGTTCGCCACGATCCTCACAGATCACTTTCGATTTATCAATATTTATTAGTCGTTATATGCACGCACGCCGGTTTTGGGTACTTTTTATCTTGCCCTTTGTTAATAGACCCCCTATTTATATGAAGTATGTCCGCCTGGGGTGTCCCTTACCGGCCCTTCCACTCATATTCACTCGATATATTTGTAACGTTGGTCTTTCTTCCTTCATCATTTCTACTTTATAATAATACGTACTAGCCACGAAATATTTTCATTCTCAGAAAAATAAAAAGTGGCGCCAGGCACAAATTACCAAATTAATATCAATATTATACGTAGGAAAGGAGATTGATTATCTCAATAACCGTAGTTCATCCATTGAATAAAAACTTTGTTCTCAAAATAATAGGTTAATTCCAAAAATAACAGCTCCGTACTCAGAATAGTAGATCTGTCATCAAATAAATCAATTATCGTCCGCAGATTGAGATTTGTTTTTATTTGTTATTTTGTCAACAGTACCTACAGTAGTTACAAATTGTTTCGATCAATTCTCCAAATAATACTATTCGTTACAAATTTAATAGTTCAGTTCATTAATTTTATGCAAAAAAGTTCGAAAGGGCGGAGCCAAATTTAGATTTTATGATTGGTAATAATTATTGTGGTTTTAAGGAATTCTGTGTTTCATTTATTATTCTAATACATTCATTGCTTATATCAAAATAATAATTCAAAATTAATAAATTTTTACAGGGTGTAAATAAAACTACCGCAGATGTAGATATACCTAAAAACAACTATAGGTACAACCAGTATACAAGTACCTAATGTAAGATAGTAGTCTCATAAGTACAAAAATATTCTTTTTCTGGATCTTTATGATTTTTTTAAGTAACATATTTCATTTTGTTAATGACCGTTTTTCCTTAATTTGATTACAGAGTTATCAGGACAAACCTATTAAAATAAGGACAAACCTCTTAATTTGACATTTGTTAGTATATTATTATCCTGATGATTATAAGTGATTTATTATGAAATTGTTTTTATATTGTTTGGCGACTACACTTTGATGACAGATCTACAGAATTATTTTACGAACAAATCTTATTATTTAAAACATTCCAAACTTAATTAATTGGTGATAGCTTAAATCATACCCCTAGTTAAGTACATTATTAATTATACAAAATAACCAGCTAAATGACTCGGCTGACTACGATGATGATGCTGAACAGATAATATAGTTTGATTTGACAGATAAATTGAATTGACGACCTCTGTGGCGTAGCGGTTAGCTGATCTGCTTACCATGGTAGGGGAGGTCCCGGGTTCGATCCCCGGCTGGGGAAAAAAAAACTCCAGGTGTTGGATGTGTACTGTATATTATGTTTGTGACGTCGCTGTTTCTGGTTCCCTCGACACAGGGTATCCTAGTTTGTTGCCACAAGCAATGTATATGCGTCTATGTACCTAAATGTTTATGTTATTAAAAAAAAAATTTAGCTATGTTATAAATTTACCAGTACATAATAAATTCCCTAATAGGGCAGTTTCCAGGGTCAAAATAATTAAATTCCATTAAGTCCGTATTTTAGATTATAAAAAAATAATGGACACGTATTTTTTATTTTTTCGATAAAACGAAAAACAACAAAGATATAGCCCATTAAAGTTACGTGTGACGTAACTCCGTGCTAAAAAATGCAGCACGGCGTGACGTCACACGTAACTTTAATGGGCTATATCTTTGTAATGTTTGGTCTAATTTACAAATAAAAAATATCCCTTATTTTTGAATGTCCCGTGTCCCTTATTTTTGAATAATCTAAAAGACAGACTAATTACATTTTTTAGGGCAACTAGCCCATTACGTTTAACTTAAGCCCTGTTTCCCAGAAAATGATGGAGGCGCAACTATTTCACACAATCCGGACGAAGGAGCGGCTGGGTTATAACGTATACAACCAGGAGCGTAACACGTTTGGAATACTCGGCTTCAGTATAAGCATCTTTACGCTTCATCCGTACTGGTACTGTCTTATAAATATAAGCAAAGTTTGAAAAAGTTTCTTCGGAATTCTCAGTTTCATTTGACACAACATCTTCAAACCTGCTTACAAATTAGTCTTCCTTTGTGGCTCTTTGTAGGCTAAATCTAGGGTGCAGTCACAAAATCGTGCAAATTAAGACTCCATTACACAAGAAGACTTTCTCGTTAGCGAGTTTTAGGCCGTAATATTGTCGCCAAGTGTAAACAAATGCCCCGAGATTCGCCTCTCGAATAAGATTATCGCTGCTTTAACTCTCCTAGGCTATGAGCCTTGTGTAAGCAAACTATACGAGTTTATCTTACGAGCTATATTTATACACGTCGAGACTCGCATGCGTCTATAGATCTACGATAACTCGCCTGTAGTGTAAACATATTAGGAGAAGTGAGTCTCGCCTGTGATACATGCACTCGAGAACCGCTCGAATAATACGAGTTTTTGTCTAAATGTAAACAACCGAAGGCGAGAATCGTATGGCGTGTATTGCCTTGAGAGAATCGCTTACGATTTTTCGCCGCTCGCTAGTAAGAAACTCTTCTTGTGCAATGGAGGCTTTAGTTGCATAATCGTGCGTAACGTAAGTAAGCAGAGTACACGCATATAAAAATTGAAGTGTTCGTACGATTCAATCGATTAACCTTTCTTCCCCTTGGGTTTCTAGTAAGTCCTACTTGGAGCATAAAACGGAGACATTTCTGTTAAATTACTTGCGGGAGGTACCGACGATGAATCGCAGCACATGCAACCCTGACAATGACCTCATAGAACTTGTCCAAGTGGAAGGTACACTCCAGGAGGAGGTGAGAAGGTCTAATTTTGGATTTTGACTACAGAGTGACATTGATACCATGGTTAGCAAAATGTTAAGGGATTGTTTCCATCCATGAATAATCTTCATAAACATCAATCAAATCATCAATCAAATCATCAATCAATCAGAATCACTCGTAGCCCCGGCCGCCTGAGTGATCTTAAACGATTATTAAACGTTTAAACAACATTCAGGTCGCGTTCAGTGCATGGATAGGAGAGGAGAGACCTCTATGACTAACGCTAGTGACATTTTTCCGAGCAGTTCCGTGCTTCGCAGGGCATGTTGAGCAGATGGCGCCAACGGTCGTTGATAGATGGCAGTCGTCAAGCTAAGTCAGAGGCCTTAGGGCGGCTTGTAAACTTCTGACAGTAAGACCAGCCACTAATCTTACAAGCCTACACCGGACTTGGCCCCCGTGGTAGTGTACCTATGGCCTATGCCTATACATAATAGGTTGATGATGAAAAAAAAAGACAAACACATTTACATACAGGCACATACCTTGCTTCTGGCCCCACATTAGTGGGTTTCCCACACGTAAAACAAACGGGGATAGAACCACTGAATGGAATGAACCACGGAATTTAATAAGCTAATGTTTGTAATACAATTATTACACATAATAATAATAATAATATAAGCCTTTATTATTTTTTCAAAATAATAGTTAATTACATGCAACAATTAGAAATTGAAATTGACATATTGATAATTGTATTACTCTAGTTAATTATTAAATAAATTTTATAAATTATATTTTTTGCATTTTTATTAGGGTGTCCCTCTCCGGGACATGCTTGGCCTCCCACAAGCCTTGTGGTTTGTGGGGTGTGGTCTAATCACCCTCGCTGACCAGGCTTCGCTGGGTGATTTAATAATAATAATCACGAATAAAGCACACACCAAAAACGACCGACTGTGACGATGACTAAAGCGAGAAGGAGAAAAAACGGGGGAGGATACAACGTCACTATGTGGCTACTCACCACAACTGGGCGGAAATGCATGTCAGGTTCTAGAATATTCCATGATAGAAACTTCTAGAGTCTGCCCGCCATCCAGTGTTGAGAGGCAAAGACAAACTAAAATAACTATGGAAATAAAAGTTTAGGTAGACGTCAAAGCTAGTAGCGGTTTACATTATCGTACATCAGATCTCACAATAAAATTATAAGAGATTTGTTGCATACATACACAGGCCACAATTATTCTTATTTTTGAGACCTAAAGCATAGTTTACACGAAACCAACACTGGCTGCCAATGAGACTGGCAGCCAGCACTGGCTATTGGTATTTGCATTGTGTAAAGTTTTCCAAGCGCTGGCTTGGCTTGAAAAGCGGTTTACACAATGCAAATACCAAGACAGTGCTGGCTGCAACCTCATTGGCAGCCAGTGTTGGCTTCGTGTAAACTATGCTTTACGGCTGCTGTTACGTGGAGCTTGCTCTCTCGTTCTATTTAACATTTATCTGCTATTGCTGTTGCTCTGAGTGCCGCTGCCGAATCTGCACCAAAAGTATGTGGTTTAGTTGGTTTATAGTTATGACAGTACAATTCAATACAATAAAGAATATTCTATTCTATTCAATTAAATTCAATTCAAATATTTTTATTCATAATCCAAATAGAAAATTTACTTTATGAACGTTCATCCACCTCATCAACATCCGACGTACATCCACCTAACTTCATGTCAAATATTAACTTTCTGTAAGTTTTGTAGATGGATCGATTGAAAGAAATGGTGGTAGATCGTTCTCAATAGGCGTAAATAATACAATTCTGATTGTTTTCAGGTGGATAGAAACTGGAAAGAAATCATCAATAAACAGTACAACTTTGGAAGACTGTTTCAATTTGTAAGTAGTACAATATAACCTTATGATCAATTAATTTGTAAAAACACCAAAAATGTAAAATAAAACATTGAAAGAAAACCTGATTATCTGAGGCGTTGATTTCAGCGCCTGAAATCGCCAATCTACTATGGTTACGCGACGTGATTAAATTATTATCTTTCTCTCCTTCTCTCGGTCCTTCTCTCTCTCTCTCTCTCTCTCCCTATCTCTAAGAGAAGGTCAGTGCCCTGCTAGCTGTGGACGTAC
Source organism: Yponomeuta plumbellus (assembly GCA_947310845.1). NCBI lineage: Eukaryota > Metazoa > Arthropoda > Insecta > Lepidoptera > Yponomeutidae > Yponomeuta > Yponomeuta plumbellus. The sequence goes on along the minus strand of OX371212.1, from coordinate 10,235,142 downwards.
ACACATAGGCTAGGTTGTTAACTTTCTTACTTTACTCAACGCGTGAGGGAAATGACCAGAGTACGCATCAGAAAGTCAGTGCGAATAATAATATTATTATGTACCATACAGATTATACTTCCAGTCATGTGTGACTTCACTAGATCGCAGTGACAGTATTGTGACTATGGCACAGGTTAGCAAATCAATAACAAGTTGTGAACGTTTACAAAATAGATACTCCATCACGAGTAGACACTGTGACCGGTGGGTCAAGCAGCTAGATCAGACGCGAAGAACACATAAGAACAGTATGCGAAAGAATGTAGTATATTGGTATTGTATTATTAGGTTTATACAAATCACGAGTTTGAACTGAATTTGTTTGAAAATTGGTGGGACTAGGTTTTACTGCATTACTCCAAACTTTAGCGCAAACGAATGTAGATTGATTTAATTTTAATTGGGTTGGAAACGAACCGCAAAGGGCTAATTTTATCTAAAGCCGCAATGAATAACGAATCGCACGATCATGAAAATGTCAAGTAATAATCGCTTTCAAATTAAAATACAGGTGTATCATAACTATTTGAATTGTATTTTGTTCAGTGGGCTGCTAACAAGGCCCTAACAATGCGAAACGTTATCAACTGGAAGGAGAAGTACTTGAATGCAAAGGGTCACCTCACCGTGCAGGTAAGTGTAGTAATGATATAAGTACTATTACCGTCAAGTGACAATGATGGTGAGGTGATACGGAATTCCATCTTCAGTAAAACAACGCGTTATCGCCTCAGAATATAATATTATGGTTTCTTGGAAAAGAATCGACGTTGCAGTGTGTCGGCCAGGTGACAGGTGTCTTGTGGGACTTCAGACCCGTGTCTCCCCTGGTAGGCCCCTGGGGGTGACATCAGGATTTTCCAGTCCTTGCTTTCCAGTCATTGTCGGCCGCGCAAGAAGGCTAGTTCACGCCGCGCTCCCCGTGCGTCCCACCTCAGACGTCTCTGGCGCCTGGTCAGTGTTCTAAGCCTTTTCGGGCTAGATCTAGCACTTTTTACTGTCGGTGAACTCGTTTGTTCATGCTTTAGGCCGAAAAGAGCAATTTAGCCATTTTCAAGCGACACGAAAACTTCGCGCCACGATTACCAAGTTATGAAACCATCACTAATTCGGTACCTATATGCTATATATTCTTTCAAATTGGCTAAGAATACAGATATCAGTCATCAACTTCTTGATATCTATGATTTTGGAAGAAGATTCCAACGGATATTCTGATTTTTAAAATAGGTAACTCAATTTTAATAAAAAATGCACTTTCTGAAGTTACTTTAAGTACCTACCTACTTAATACGTTTCATAATATAAAAAAAACTTTTACATTTGTATTTATTAAGTACATAAATTTAATATGCATAAAACCACTTATTACAGAAAGTCTCACAAAATGTCTCAATAAGTGTTTAAAGGATGGCACGTTTCCAAACAGCATGAAACTCGCGAAAGTTACTCTTTAAACCCGGCAACAAAACTATACCAGGGAACTATAGACCGGTCTCAGTTCTGCCTGTGACATCAAAAATATTAGAAAAGATTATTTACAGCCGCCTTGAATCACACCTCACACAAATTAACTTTCTTTCTGAGAAACAGTATGGATTTAGGCCACGGTCAAAATCACTATCTACCACGATTGATTTAGTTACAGACATTCAAATTAATTTAGATAGGAAAAAAAATGTACTTGGTAGGTATCTTAATTGATCTACAAAAGGCTTTTGATACTGTGAGTCATAAAATCCTATTGAAAAATAATAATAATACAGGGCTAACAGGGGCTACATATAAAATGTTTGAGTCTTATTTAACAGGTAGGTACCAAAAAGTTAAAATAGATGAAATTGAAGGCGATCCACACGCTATTACCTGCGGTGTCCCGCAGCGCTCCAAATACTTCAAAAACCAGCTACATAATATTTTCAGCAAAAAACAAGAAAATAGATTCGGGAAAATAGGGGCTCCAACGACCGGCCGGTCGTTGTGCATGTGAAAGCTCCCATTGGAGCTAATACATTACTACTTTACCCGGCCCGGCGACCGGTCGGCGGCCGGGTGCATGTGAAATTTTCACAGAGGGTGTATTTCTGTTGCCGCTATAAAAACAAATAGGGCCTAAAACAGCATTAAATGAATATTTACGGCGGCTCCCAAACAAAAAACTTGTTTTTTTTTGCAGTTTTTAACTATAGATGGTTCGTGAGATACAGACTAGGCAACAGGTTGACGCTTGAAATGTCCACAGAATATTAAGTTATGTATTCACTTTAAAAATAAATAGTTAAATTAAAATAAATAATATAGACATTATTCATATAATAATATTATTATACATAATGGGGGCTCCCATGCAACAGACATGTTTTTTTGCCGTTTTTATAGATAATGGTATGGAACCCTTCGTGGACGAGTCCAACTCGCACTTGGGCAGTTTTTCGTGTTAATTCAACTGGAGAACTTTGTTGACACACCCGCAACGCCTCAAACGAATTTGTAATTTTGTGAAACTTCCAACGACTTCAATGCCATCGATTCATTCGATGCGGTGCACTTTTTTCTCCATTCCACTCATTTCCAGCTCGTATCTTATAATATTGCCTTCCAGGTACTTGGCGGTCAGAATGACCAAGAAGAACCCATGGAAAATCAGGAACCATTGCAGATGACTAACTACCAACTCAAGTTCAACGTTGATCCCAGGGAAGATCCATTTGAGTTAATCAGGAAGATAGATAAGCTCACGAAGTATTTGCACCCGATTGAAGTGCCCAAAGTTCAGCCGGCGTAGTGCTAAATTATCCTGGTAGAGCAGGGGTTCCGAGAAAGAGTAATCCCTTTTTTTTGTCCGTAAACGAATCTTGGCAGTATTGCTTTAATTACTTGCGATGCTCATACGAAAATGTAATACAAACTTTTAAGACTATGGTAAAGTCTGTTCGCTATCATAGTGTAACTTTGATATTACTTCCTCGGCACGTGGCGGCTTTTGACAAAAGAAATTAAAGGAAGCCGAAGGAGATTAGAAACCTTTTTTGGCCGGGCACATTTTTCAATTTCAATACGAGTGTGAACATCAGAGTTTACACATTTAACTTGTAAGTGAATGTATCCATTTTACAAAGTGTGGAGCTCCAAATTAAAAGAGAATTTAAGGCGAGTGACAATTTTATTGTGTCTCTTTTCATCACACAAACAGTAAAAAAGTACAAGTAAAGAAAACATATTTTTATTAAAATACCTAATCACCATTAATGCTAATATCGCCTAATATCACTATCTTCATCATCATCGTCATCACTGACATGTATTATTAAGAGAGCTAACAACGGCATACTTCACTTTTCTAAAAACGTTTACGAAACCTTGAATTAGTAGGCAAATATGCCAGCTAAAGAATAAAATAATGTAATTAAAGTTATGATTATATTGTTCGTGATATTGAAATATTTGTTATTTTTGTATTAGGTCACTTGAGTTTGTAAATATTTCGATTAACCTATTTGTGCGTAAAAAATATAAAAAATACGTAGCATTTAATTTTTTATTGCCCTCAAATGGGTCAAACTCGTCCCTTTTTCGCTGGAGATCTTTTTCAGTAGTAACACTTATAAAATTTCAGAATTCTACGGAATAAAAAATCAGACTTTAGTGCCTAGTATACGAGTACACATAATATTTCAACTAGAGCTTCGCGTCCAAATACTATACCTGTATGGACTGCAAATGGCAAATGTTTAAAAACCCCAGCTTCAGTGTTTACTCGGTTAAATTATTATGCAATTGTATTTCGAATCTATATAAATAATAAATAATAAATATAATAAACTCACGCCCGTTATCCCCGAAGGGGTAGGCAGAGGCACCAGTCTCTAGAACTGGACCCACGTTTTGCCGAGTTTATTAGGTCCCAAACGTGACAAGTGGCAAGCCTGTCGCCGTTATCCGGGCACAATTTATCAGCGAATGGTGTTGCTGTACAAACAAATGTACATAACTAAAAGTCATTGGTACATGCGTGGTTCGAACCCAGACCCTCATGATCGAGAAGCAAGGGTCAACCCCACTACGCCACCACCGCTCCATCTGTCTATCGAATCTATCTCCTACAAAAGGCGCGCGTCATTGCTTGCAGTGTCAATTTTATTTCAGTTAGTGAACAAGTAAACAAAATTAATTATTAGTTGAATAATTGTGGAAACAGTTTCTCGATGTATTTGTATGCCGAACCTGCTGCTTTCGATTAGTAATTTGTGTATCGAGGTGGACTGACTCGTCATCATTTTATAAGCTAGTTCCAAATGTAATTTTTACTAAAAAAAGTAAATAAAGTAATAGTGAAAATGACCGATTGTGTTGTTTCTCGTAGAATTGAATTTGTGCTTAATGATTTTTATTTTAAATTTGAAAATATTCACAACAATATTATACAGAGTAAATTTTTGAGTAGGGACAGTAAGGGCAGGTACTTAAACCGTTATAGTAACAGCAAAACATTTTTGTGAGAGTATTCATATTTTTTATTAGATATTAGATAGATAGATAGATAGAATATTCTTTATTGTATGTACACCAGGAATTACACAATATGATATTCTGAACTGCATACGCCGATTTTGAAAAAATATACAGCCAGCAAAAAAAAAATTCATTTATACAGAAAAAAAAAATTCATGCCAATCGATCCTTTTCGTATAAGGATCAAAAATGATTTACTAGATCGATTGAGGTTGGAGTACTAGAAATGTCAGATATTGCAAAAACCATATTCTATACAATTCGGTAAAAGGACCAAACTTTAAATTAGCCAAACTTTTTATAATGGGTAGATCCGCTATAAAAAAGACTGGCTGAAAAAAAGGTAAGTAAAACAAGTTTTAAATATCAAACTTTGAATTCAATTCGAATTTTTGGGTTCGTCATCAACCCATCATGTCTCCACCGAGGGGCACGGCTTTCTTCCCTCAGGAAGGTATAGGCCATACTCAAGTCCGGATTGGTGGAGGCTTGTAAGACTAGTGGCTGGTCTTACTGTCAGAAGTTTTCAAGCCACCCTAAGGCCTCTGACTTGGCTTAACGACTGCCATCTATCGACGGTAGTCAAACTGTGTGGTAATGCTGGAATTTTATGAAGGTACTCCTAATTGTACCGTGTATGACGACGTCATTTTAGAGAATCTCCAAAACCAGTTGCATGAATGCTCAGATAAATGGCTCCTATTTCAGCAATATGCGCTTCGCCTTACAATAACCGCCTTACGCGTACCAATTTGAATAGGCAGTTCGGATCACAGTGGATAGGTGCACATGGTCCTACTAAGTGGCCACCGAGCAGCACCGATCAAACGCCTTTCAATTTTTTTTGAAGGACTACCAACAAAAAGTCTACAAAAAGAAATATAATAATTGTCAGGAACTGATAGATGCAATTTTTTTTTACGTAGCATCAAAAGATGCATTAACAAATTTTAAATTATATCCATCCCAGAAGATCATCGGCTGCTACTAGCTAAGTAAAAAGAACAAGTGAACGTATTCGAGAAAATGGCGGTCGTATTATTTCGTAGATTATCTAAATGTAAGGTTATTTTTGTCTGTCTCCAAAATCCATATTAAAATGATTTATTTTATTATTATTTGTTTTAGTTCTCATTTCGTAGAAGTTTTTTCTTCACTTGACCGTGCACGAAGCAAAGCATTTTGATTACGTGGAAAGAAAATATATATAATTCGCTATTTGGGTTCGCGGCTTGGGAGGCGTTTGTAATAAAGGTTGGTTGGGCAGCATACACATTAGATTTTGTCTACATTGTGTTTCTGTGGCGACTCTAATAAAAGTGTTCTTTCTTCCTTTCTTCTTTCTTAATCGGCGACATCACAAACATGTAAACGTCCAAGACCTGGAGTTGTTTTTGTCCCCAGCCAGGGTTTTTGCTAGGTAGGCTGATGCGCTAACCGCTAATTCACAGAGGTCATCAAATGAATAATTGAATATACTAATCAAAACAGTATGTTAAACTCCCGTTGTCATCTCTGTCGCAAAGATCTTCAAGAAACTTAATAAGTTTGATTTAATAGTGGTGATTTAAAGGAACAATTATATTTTTCTTTTAGATAACCTCGTCAATAATTCAAGTTCAATGCTCCTCCAATAAAGCTTAATGAAACCTTAAGTAAATCTGGTGACCAAGGTCTGATGACACTTCCAGCAACGGCACACCCTTTAAATTTGGAATTATTTAATAAGGCTTGCTCTTATAATATAGTTTTAAGTTTTTTTTTTATATTGAGGATCACATTTTTAAAGCAAACGCTTAAAAGTACAAATAATAGTATATACCTATAAAACATAATGTTTTACCATTACATTTCAATTATTAACATTTTTCTATAAGCGTCTCTTGCGTTAAGCACGCCTTTGTGCATAAATGTTTGTAATTAGTGTGATTAATTATTAAAATATATTTTTAATGTTACCTGTGTATTTAACGAATTTAGCAAAGCATGTTCATTAGGAAATTTTGACTGGCTTCGCACAGCAGCAAACATCTATTCATTGGATAAACAGCTCGGCAGAATATGAAAATTTGATGGAATCCTTGCGGTGCTACTTTTTTGCAACTCAAAAACTAGCGGAATTCTTAGGAAGAATTCATACTTAGAAATTGAATTGACCGATATTCGCGCCTGTTCTTATCATGTCGAACACGACCGATTTTTACTGGATGCCTAAATTAAAGTTTGTAGTGAATAATAAATCTCGTACCAAGCGGGGCGGGCAAGTCCCGCAAGAACGAGAGGCAATTGAAGAACTTACTCCACCTATCAAATCTTTGAATGATGATAAGATATACAGGTAAGTATGTTACTCAATTTCTCTTGAATCATGTCTATGAGGAACTTGCACATCGCTTAGATTTTAGTGACATTTCTGTTTTACTACAAAAGACGTAAAAACATAAGCGAAATTGAATAACAAGACCATATAAATAAATTTTTTAAATGTTTTCGAGATCACCAATATCGTGAAAAGCAAAGTTACTGTATAGTAATAAAAAAACTTACTAGATTTTTTTTTCATTGAATTGAAATTTTTTTCATCGATTTTTTATAAGGGTGCAAATGCATAAAAACATTATTTTACCAGATTATAGATTGTTTTATGGATACACTCACTATCCGTAAAACAATCTGTAAAGCGTAGTGCTTACGAAAGTCCTCGTTCAAAAACGCTTCTGTAAGTAATGTGAGTACATTTCAGACATACAGATAGATTTTAGTCATTACAACCATACCTATTCTACGCAATTTAATAGACCCCTTTTAGCAGTCTTTTTAGGGCTCCTTAGCCAAATGGCAAAACACGGAACCCAGGATTCGTTATGTCGGTCTGTCTGTGTGTCCGTCCGTATGTCACAGCCACTTTTTTCCGAAACTATAAGAACTGTACTATTGAAACTTGATAAGTAGATGTATTCTGTAAACCACATTAAGATGTTATTACCAAAATAGAAAAATAATAGTCAATTTTGGGGGCTCCCCATACTTAGAACTGAAACTCAATTTTTTTTTCATCAAACCCACACGTGGGGGTGTCTATGGATAGGTCTTAAAAATAATATTGAGGTTTATAATATACATTTTTTCTAAACTCAATAGTTTGCCCGAGAGACACTTCCAAAGTGGTAAAATGTCCTGTCACTTATAAAATAAGAGAATGATAAAAGTAAAAAAAAGATGTGATCTACATTAAAAAAAAAATAAAAAAAAAAATAAACCACTTGCTGCTACGGACCCTTAATGGGCGAGTCTGACTCGCACTTGGGCGCATTTTTTTATATCTAAGTTATGAGGATAACAAAATTACAGAGAAATGGAGACACTTCTAAGTTGCAAAATCATAATCTTTCCTTTTTACTAATTTATACAATGCTGTGGAGGACCTGTACTGCTTGAATCTGGACTTTTTCTAGGACAATACGACTACGGAACGGTTTGACAGCCCTGCTTATATCTGATCCAACGAAGTTTGGCCAGGAAGGAAAGGTACCTACATCACATTATTATTTTATACTAGTTATTCTTGCATCCGAGTGGCCCAAACTGCTGTTTTAAAAAAATCATGGAATTTTACCGAGATTTGGTTGACAAAAATTATATGATTGTATTCATGTCAATTCTTTTAACCGTGGTTGGTCGCGATAATTCAAGTTTTGGATCTTGACCTAATTGATTGATGAAGAAGGAAAATATAGGTAGTAGATTGTTTGAATCTAGACCGGAGTGAAGAATTGGATATTTGACAAAATGTCACATGAGTTACTTTTAAAACGGAATTTTGTATGAAAATACTTGCTTATGACGTCACATTTCAGTGCACCCTTTTATGTTTCATCATTTAAAAATTGTAATAACTAGTAAATTAAATTTATTAGTGATATAAGTGCCAGTGAATATAATAGACATAAAATAAGTTCTCTAAACAAAGTGAATAAAGCGAAAGTTTGTAAAATATAAAAGTACGGTGCAGTTTCTAACGGCCGCGCGAGCGCAACGCTACAACCAAATTTTACGCTTGGACCTACGACACAGGGCTGAATCTCGTTTGCTGCGCTGGCTTGTGTGTGACTCACGTGTGCCAAAGAGCGTCGAGAATCAGATACGACAGGGATCGCAGCGCGGTAGCCGGTTTGTCTCTCAGAGACTTTCACGAAAATGAAAGTGCGAAGCGTGCCTAAGTGTGGTCACTGGTAACGAAGCTCTCAAATGCCACCTATGCAACAAGGGCTATCATCACTTGTGCATAACAATGACCTCCGCAACGTTCAGGGAGCTAAATAAAAAGGCGTGGCAGTGCCCGGGCTGCGACAACGTAAATAGTCGTAGAAGAGGAGAAGAGACTCCGACGCGGAAGCAGTTCGAGCGGCGACCGGAACCGTCGGCACCACATGCTCAACCGGCGAAGGCGGCACCTGCACCGCCGATGGAGAAGCTCCCTATGGATATCTGCAGCTCGATGTCCTCCACCACTGGGACACAGTCACAGGCCATCACATACGACCAATTTGGCAAGCTCCTGGACTCCAAGCTGGACCATTTCAGAGTGAGCATTACGACTGAATTTAATGTGATCCTGGCAAAGCTTAGGGAAAGTTTCCGTGAAGAAGTGGCCATGCTCCGCAGTGAAAACGCCAAACTGAGGGAGGAGTTTTCTGCTCTTGAGCGCAAAGTTGGCGCTTCGGACGTGACCAAAATGTCGGAGGCTATACTGACCTCCAAAACCAGCTAAATGATCGTGAACAGGAACTCCTCACCAACGACGTTGAGTTTACTTGCGTCCCGGAATACGACGGGGAGTCGGTGGGCCATATTGTTGCGACGGCGGCCACGAAACTAGGCATGAGCTTAGAGGAGCGAGACATCGTCAGTGCGGTGCGAGTCGGACCAAGGCGTGGCATGGTTGATGGAGTCCAGACTGCTCCTCGTCCCATCGTGGTGCGGCTGACTCGACAATCGGTCCGTGACGAGCTGCTCAAGAGTGCCCGCATGCGCCGCGGGGCCACTACCGCCGAGCTGGACCTACCGCCGCATGAACCGCGTCGGTTCTATATAAATGAACGGCTTACTAGGCCCAACCGGGCGCTGTTCGCCATGGCCCGCGATGCAGGTCGCGCGGCACGCTGGCGCTTTGTCTGGACCAGAGATGGTCGTGTCTACGCTCGTGCCGAAAATAATTCCCCGGGGTATATTCTTCGCAGTGAGGCGGACATTAAAAATTTTATAAAGGCCTAGTTAGGGCTTTTTTTTATGTCATACAATTTTGTGCAAATTTAATTATTAATCTTAAAAGTATTAAGTCCCAGCGCATTAAAGAAATTATTAACTCAAAAATTAAGGAAAATTGGTGCCTAAGCACAACGCCACACCACACAAGACAACACTGCACCAACAATCACTCCACAATCAACACATACAAAATAAGAAATATACTTATCTACCTATTATTCTATCAATATAATATTATAACTCTCATATTAACTAGACGTATCAATTCACTCAATAACTCCATTTACAACATTATTTATACATATTTACAACATTTTCCAACCAACAATAACAGGAATAACGGGCGTGAGTTTATTTATTTTATTTTAATCCTACAATAAAAAACACAACTGTGAGAAACTACCTACTGCAGAGCTGATTGGAACGGGACTTACAATTTGTTTATTCAATGCTGGCTCGCTCGGAACAAAACACGACGAGTTTGAAGTTGCATTTGGTAGGATTTCCCCGCATATTATATGTATTAATGAGACCTGGCTAAGAGACGGCGAAGAGGGACGGGCGCCTACGCTGCCTGGCTACAGGCTGCGGCATTGCCAAGACCTCGTGGGGTGCGGCGGAGGGGAGGAGGTGTGGGCTTCTACATACGCCACGGCGTGCGCGCCGTCACCGAGCCCCACCCGCCCGCGCCAGAGCAGGTCGAGCAGATGTGATGTGGCTGTCCGTAAGGGCAAATTTTACGCGGCTTGCTATTGGTACAGCGTACCGGCCCCCCTGGCTCGACTGCGATACATTTTTTGACGCTCTAACCGAGTCCATTTTTAGTTTTGCAAACTTTGACTACGTTATATTGTTAGGAGACTTCAACGTAAATTCGATACTTCAGAGTACGAATAGAAACAAGTTGGATAACTTTTTGATTACCTCCCGATTACAAAATCTCATAACTGTCCCTACTCATTTCACAAAGGACTCATCAACCTCAATTGACCTGGTGTGTACCGAGATTGCGTCATCTAAAATATCAATTGTAGTCGACCACATCCCCGACCTAGGTAGTCACGCAATTGTTACTGCCGAACTAAAAATAAAAAAGGCGAAAATGAAACCTCAAAAAATTACACTTCGATCTCTTAAAACAATGGACATGCATCAATTTAACTTAGAATTAGAATCAATTAATTGGACCGCTTTAAATAACTATTCAAATGTAAATTTAATCGTAGATAATTTCACCCAACTATTGACATCTATCTTTGATACGTATGCCCCATTAAAAACGATCATGATCAAGGAAAAACAGAAGCCTTGGCTCACTAGCAACGTCAAATACATGATGCTGTTACGTGATAGGGCACACACCAAATATTCAAAAACTAAAAGTGACTTGCATAAACAAGAATATAAAGACTTGAAGCATTTGGTAAATATTTCTTTGTATCAAGAAACATTTGAACAGTAATTTAAAAAATCCAAAAAAACTATGGAAATGCATTAAAGAAATAACTTTGCCTCATTTAAACAAAAAAAAAACAAACACCAGATCTCTTCGATGACCCACTAGAAATAAATAATCATTTTTTGAATATACCCGGTAGCAAACCGGATTGCAATCCTTCCATTCTGGCTTACTATACACAAAATAGGCACAATAATAATGCCAGGCTTACTCTTAAAGAAGTTAATGACACAATAGTTTCCAAGGCAATCTTGTCGTTATCCTCAAATGCCCAGGGTATGGACGGTATAAGCTTGGATATGATCATTGCTACGCTGCCTTTTTCATTGACTACAATCACCGAAATTATAAACAGATCCATTGCAACATCAACGTTCCCTTCCAGCAATTATGCTGGAAGACGGCTGCCGTCCATCCGATTCCCAAAACATCCAACCCAGCTCAAATATCTGATCTCCGACCCATTAGTTTATTACCTATAGTTTCTAAAATTCTTGAAAAAATCATATATGATCAGGTGATACGCTACTGTGAGGAGAACTGCATTCTTCCAAAAACACAATCAGGATTTAGAAAGAGCCATAGTACAGGGACTGCTCTACTGGATGTTGTAGATAACATATTACATGCTCAGGACTCGGGCAGCGGAAGCATTCTAACTCTATTAGATTTTTCACGTGCTTTCGACTCAATAAATACCGATCTTCTGTTATCAAAACTAACCTATTACGGATTTGACTCGGTCAGCGTCATGTGGTTCAAAAGCTATCTAACAAATCGTCGACAGCGCGTGATCTTACATAAATCAGACGGCACTACGAAAACATCATAGGATAAACCCGTAGAACGAGGGGTTCCCCAAGTTCAATAATAGGTCCGTTGCTTTTTGTAATCTATACATCAGATATAACCGAGTGTATAAAAAGTTTCAACTATCACTTGTATGCAGATGATTTGCAGGTGTTTACAAAAATAATTCCTTCAGATGCTGATGCTTGCGTATCGCGTCTGAACGAAGACCTGGGAAGAGTTGCACTATGGGCCGAAAGAAACTGCCTAGTACTTAATCCCATAAAGTCTAAATATATGATATTGGGTTCAAAAAATCAAATTGACAAACTGACAAGGTGCAACTTTCGTATACACATAAATGGTAAGGATATTGAGCACGTTATGGAAGCTCGTAATCTGGGTGTTTTAATGGACGAAGAATTACACTTCGAGCGCCATATCCAGGAGGTAGTTAGAAATTGTTTCTATCGGCTCAAGACACTCTATCATATTCGTGGATTTATTAGTGAAACGCTCCGTGTAAGGTTATGTGAGACATTGGTATTGTCCAAGTTAAATTACTGCGCCACTGTGTATGGTCCCTGTTTACTAAAACTGACTCAAAATTTGGTCCAACGGGTGCAAAACGCCTGTGCTCGGTACTGTTTCCACATTCCGCCTCGTACTCATGTGACTCCCTTCCTTAATGGCGCGAACATGCTAAAAATGGAAGCGAGGCAGAAACTTCAGTTAGCGACATTATTGTTTGGAGTTATAAAAACGTGTACGCCTCCGTACCTATTTGAAAAACTCACCTGGGCCCTTAGTGCGAGTTTTTTCATTCACTTTCGATAGCGAGAGCGTTTGCAATTTGTATAGGAGTGACAAAGAGGCAACTAGCTGGCGCACTTTGTCACTCCTATAGAATATGGGTTTACGTTAACGCGATCGAGTAGTTAAAAAAACTCGCACTAGGGGCCCAGAGTGCGTATACTGAGTTTTTTCATTCACTCTCGATAGTGAGAGCGTTTGCGATTTGTATAGGAGTGACAAAGAGACAAGTAGATGGCGCGCTTTGTCACTCCTATGCAAATCGCAAACGCTCTCGCTGTCGAAAGTGAATGAAAAAACTCAGTATAAGCACTCAGGAGACAATCGCGTCGAGCAGACGGGGTGAGAACAGTTACTGCACCGTTTAGTATACCGAAACATAGGACGGCGGCCTTTCGCGGCAGTTTTAGGTACGCAGCAACGAAATGCTGGAACAATATACCTCCGCCATTACGTAACAGTAAAAATAAATATAATTTCAAGTTCCACTACTAGGAACACCTAATGCAAACACAAAAATAAAAAAGAACAGTATTTATGCGTACCTTTTAGCGGAGGTGCTCCTTTTGTAGCTGCTTGTTCGCAGTGGGTAGATTATTCGTCGATGAATAATCGCTTACCGCCTTACGCCGGCAAATAACAGGTCGCCTCTCACTTTGTTTGGTTTTACACTATGATTTACCCAGTTATTTACTCTTATTTACACAGTATCCCCACACACAGACTAACACATTACATCACACTACACTAATTCTACACACCATCTAACTAGGCACACAATTTTCAAACCACATAAATCACTTTCAATATCTTTTACCTTTTTTATATTTACAAACCCGTGACTAACCCGCAACATGGTCTCGACAGAATATCAGCGAGACCTCGGTGGCTCCTACAACACATGCTGAGCCGCGAACCATTTCAGGGGCTCAATACTTTAAACAAAACATATAAAGTGTCGTCATTCACTAGAATAAAACTAATAGTAAAGTTTCACTTCCGGTTTCACGTATTTTTGGACAAACTGTTCAATGTAAATTTTTGCTACTTTGCTCTGTTTTTGAATATTATTATTTGTTTATTTATTTATTTATTTTTTCTCTGTTTGTTTGTTCTATTTGTTTAAATTTTAGGTATAAGAAAGTTTTTGTTTTTTGTAAATTTTATGTATTTGTTGTTTTGAGTATTGTGCCGTTGAATAAATTATTTCTCTCTCTCTCTCTCTCTCTAAATGATTAAAACAGATACATTTTCCGAAACATTTTGTAATTTTTGTATTCATCGAGCATATCAAATAATTTATTGTTGATAGTGTCAAATACCGAATTCTAGATTAGCAGCGAGGTATCCTGATGTAGAATCCTGGGTGCAGCGAGCGAATTAAAGTACACCAATCTAGCTTAAAATAGTGTTGCTCCCGAGGTGATGGCCTGTAGTAAGTAACTAAGTAAGACATAAACGTGATAGAAATACAACCTGCACGTGTATAAAAAAAATTACTTAGTAGGTAAATCATTATGAGTCCATAGCAGCTCTGCAAGTAAGGAAAATTATTCTGTGCCTTATTTGATTTACTTATTACGTGTAGGAAATGCTTAAATAATCAGTAACTTAGAAAGTTACATCTTATTGAAAATCACCGGATATCCGAAAGAATGTTTTGTCCAGGCACTGCGCAACGCAAACCTTGGAACCACAGGAAGGTTCCAAGAGTTCCAACACCAAAATAATATACTCTGTGCAAGGGTAACAAGGCAAGGGACATCATAAACATTGTGATGTACGCTTTCCCTAGATGGCGCTAGGCGTTTTGAAATTGGGGTTTAGCAGTCAGGTAGGTTTGATTCTTAATACTGGATGGGACCGGGGGTAGGAGAAAAAGAGGTGTCAAAGAAAAAAAGAGATTCGGTTTGGTAATGAGCTTGCCAAATTTACTTTAAAATAAAGACATGTCATTGCACTTGGTTTAGTTTTAGCGTTAACGTTTTTTTTTAAGTTAATGAATTGATGGTCGCATTAATAATATTACATTTACACGAGCTTCTCGTCGTTTCAATATACCTGAGTGACCCACCCGTGACAACATGTAAGACATCACGAACCGTGTGTTCAACCTGAACCCTCCAAAATCCAGAACCTCGCACCTGCGATCTGTTTAAGGTCTGAGTCTATTTGTTTGGTCCCCAGGCAGCCTGCGCACTCAGCGTTAATGTGGGAAGCTTCAGTGACCCGAACGAAATCCAGGGACTGGCGCATTTCGTCGAGCACATGGTCTTTATGGGTAGCGAGAGGTTTCCGGTGGAGAACCAATTCGACATGTTCTTGGCGGTAAGATAGCTTCGACATAGGCCCGCCCAGCCGTACAGCTCGATGTACAGAGTTTGTAGCAGTTCACTCAGACTAGTCGAACTCATAATATTATTATGCCTTAAGATGTTTACGTCGGTCTCAACTATGTGTGAGTTCTGCATCAGATTTTGAAGCTAAGCGCACGCTTGGGAGTTAACTGCTTTACTTGCTAAGCATATTGTTTTCTACTCGTCTTATCGCTCTGTTCTTCGTTTTATCTATTATGTCCCCACCGAGGTGCACATGTCTTTTCCCTGAGGAAGTTATAGGTCATACTCCACCACGGGGGCCAAGTCCGGATTGGCAGAGGTTTGTAAGACTAGTGGCTGGTCTTACTGTCAGAAGTTTTCATGCCGCCCTAACGTCTCTGACTTGGCTTAACGACTGCCATCTATCGACGGCAGCCGGCACCAACTGCTTAAAGGGCCTTGCTAAGTTTGGATCCGCTCGGAAAAATGCCTCTAGCGTTAGTCATAGACGGCCACCCATCCATGCGCTGAACGCGCCCTATATCACTTAACGTTCGTGATCGTTTAAGGTCACTCAGGCAGCCGGGGATGCAAGCGATTTCTCGCCTGCCTGCCTAGTGATTTTGACGCACACAATAATAATGTGTTCCACTTGCGCCACAGAGAACAGGCGGGACGAACGACGCGTTTACTGCGAACGAGGTGACGACCTTTGTTTTCGACATTGAAGAACCCCACCTGCTCGGGGCCATGGAGATGATGAGTCATTTCTTCATGAGCCCACTCATGCGCAAGGAGGCCATGCAGCGGGAGCGAGAGGCCGTCGATTCTGGTTAGTGCCCCTTTGTTATTACATTGCATAAGGTCGCTTGTAGTAATTACAAACTGTCCCCTGCAAACTTCGTACCGCAAAAGTTTTCGTACCTTCTACCGTAGACCGGTACAAACTATTAATATCTATATTAATAACTAGCGCCTCACCCCGGTTTTGCACGGGTGGACATTTATTTTTTAACTTGGCTTTGGAGTTACCTTTTACAAGGAAAGAATAGGGGGTACCATCGATTCCTGGTGAAGTGTCCACTAGACTTTCGAGAGCTGACTGTAGTTTTGTCATCGAGATGAAGGTTCAAAATCCTCAGACAAAGGGATGTATATAGAAGGGGAAGGGAGATAATCAAAGGAGGGGGCTGTGGGAGGAGTTAATCTATGCGAACTTATCAAGCTAGATGGAGGGATCGTAAGAAGATACGATGACAATATTCATGGAACCTCGGAACCTTCTGATGTTTCTCCATACCATCGCCGAGGGGGTAGCTGGGCATAAGCCTTCGCATAATCTAGTCTACCCGATTCTCTTTTTTTTGCTTAAGGTCCTTCTAGTACGTGCCGCGATATGTTTGTAGTTAACATAATTAGCCATCGTCATCGATTCATTGAATTTTAATTCCGCCACTTTCCTAGCTTTCACCGCATCCGCATCAGTACACTCCTCATCCTACCAGGGCTTATATTGTTTGATATTCTTAAAGCGGAAATTAGAGTCCGCCGCTTGATTCAGGGCCTCAATAAATTTCAAGTATGATGCTTGTGTGTTCAAATGCAAATCGGCAGACAGGCTATCGATATTTTCATCCAGGGTCGTCGTGTAACCCCGACCAGTTAGCCTTGTTTAGTCTGTATTTTAGTGAGGTGCTTAAGAAGCAGTGGGAACAGATCTTTCAGGGACTTTGGTCAATATCGGGAAACGACCACTACCATACGTGCTAGGGAGGACTTCCCAAGTTAGGGTAGAGGAGACAGACGGAAATCACAAAGATAAATCTACTGCAGTCTTAGGATTTTGGGAGGGCGGAGCCCTGCGGGTTGGAGATCCATCATTTAGAACAAAGATATTAAAGTCATGACAGAGTTCAAGGAGATGTACTCCAAAGGAGTCACTGGAATAGCACCCCTAAGCCATATGGTGAGCACTGAAATCCCTCAGGATGAGGACTGGCTGAGGAAGATTGTAAATAATTGAGAAGAGCTCTGGTAGTAGATAAATATGAAGATGGGCTATATTTACGGAGAGGTCATGAATGTATCTACATTCATGACTCTACACGCAATTAAGTTCATATCTAGACTGTGTTAGGGAGAGGGATTATTCCAATTGAAGGTTTCGTTTCACGAGTAAAGCACACCCTGAATATCCACCGTCCCTATCATCTTGAAGGCACGGTACGAGAAGATAGAGATCCGAATTCGCGTCTCCGGAACTAACCATGTCTCCGAGATAGCAATGACGACAGGGGAGTACCTACTCTTTGATTATGGATAATTAATGCCTACTTCTTGCGATGACGGCTTTTACAGTTCCATTGAAGGATTTTCAATGGGGTCATTATTTAAGAACATTCAATTTTTCGGTGACGTGGGACAGTATAGTATAGAGTCCGAGCATTTGAAAAAGATATTGATAAGGGCTGATAGAAGGAGTTTTAGGAGGTTAACCGTCCTCATGGACCATACCGCAAGAGTTGGGTTCCCTCCCGTACCTAACTCCTGCGGTATGGCCCTCAGATAAATACATTATGGTGAATCAATACCTATAATGGGACAGTGACAGTACCTTCTTGAAGTGAAGAATAATCTTGATTTACTGTGACATTATGTGAAAAAAAAATCTTATTAGTAATTTAAAGCAGCTGCGGTTATGGATCATTCATCCCTAATGAAATGAAATCAATTTCCAACACCACAGAGTTTGCAGACAGAGTGCTGGAAGACTTCAGTCGGTCAGACCGGCTGCTGTTCTGTACGTTTCCAAAGTTGCACCCGCTCACGAAATTTACATATGGAAACCTCAAGAGCCTCCGCCAGGAGGTGGAGGATGACGATCTCCATTGCAAGGCGCACCAATTCCGCGCCCGGCACTACAGCGCGCACCGCATGACCTTGGCTGTTCAGGTACTGGAATAGCTAGGTGGATCAAAAGATTTATAGACTCACTAGCTGTGCCACAGAATAAATAATAGTACAGGTACAAAAGATTCACCCCGCAAAATCAATTAAAGAAAAAGGGACTCTAGCAGCGATACAATACGCTACTTGACTCGTATCAAATTTGACGCGATAAATGGATATTTCCTGTAGTATCTAACGTAAGAAACCGAAATATATTGTCTCTCTTGGCAAGTTTGAGCCAAGTTTTTCGTATGTTTATTTCACTGGGCACATGAATCCGCGACTTCTCGGCGGTCTTTATTGACGTGTTTTTGCAGTCTCGAATAATGCAATAATGATAAGTGATATATTTTGCATGTAAACTCGATGAAATCATGAATGCGTTGTTGTTATTTCACTATGCTCACAGATCACTAACAGATTTTAGGACTAGGTAAAGATCGTTTCACCAAACAAGTCCCACGGTAAAATCCTTAAGGCCATAACAATAAAAGCCAAAATTCATTAACTCATACTTCTTTCGTGGCACGAACTCTACCTATGTTGAATGTCAAACTTTGTTCACAAAAATAAAGGACTGCAAACCATAGATAAAAATGGTGGACCGCGTTTTTGGCTGTTTAGCAAAGCAACGTTGTAAAATAATGTTTTTGTTGCTTTTAGGTCCTCAAAAAATATACTAAAATATTTTTTGGTCTAATGGAAGAGATATTTAGCATTTAAGACATACTTGAAAAAAGAGTCGAGTAGCGGATTATATGCAATTCAGATCGCACGGTGCTAAGAAAGCTACAGTTGTATTCACCTTGCCTACCCTGGATTAACACTTGCCTAGGTTTACCGCAGGAAAATATCTTTTTCTTATGGGAAAATCCCCAAAAATGTAGATAGTCACTATTTTTACTGTTAATACACAAATTATTTTCCCTAATAAACCGCGGGTAACACCGCAGGGTACAGCTCTAGCCCACACAGAAGAGACGGGGTGAAGGCGTGGTTTCTATACAACGTCATACGACTTTTACAACTACTTTTCCGCGCTCCCGCCCAGGTCCGCTCTATATGGGCGCTGGCATAGAATTCCACTCTAATGAAATCATTGTACCCTTAGGCAAGTATGGACATGTCGACTCTAGAATCCATCGTGGCGAAAACGTTCGCTCTGATCCCGAGCAACGGGTCCCCGCCCGACGACTTCAGCCGTTTCGCCTACAGCGCTGACAGCATTACCCCGGAGTTCTGCTCGCTGTATTATGTCAAGCCCGTCAGCGACGCCTCCGAGGTCAGTATTAGAGTACGTACTTACTAAAGGGATTTCCGCAAATAATTACTTGAGATAGGTAATCTCTGTGGCTTGGTGCTAATAGGGCCAATGTCAGTAATCCATCCTCACTGCAGCCCGTTTAAAACTAACAAATTTTACTATACCGGTAGAAAGTTATACACCTTACCATTGGCCTCTTTACATCTTATCTTTGAAAATATTGTCGTTACACTTACGCCCTTTTAGCACAAATAAATATATACATTTTTCAATACTTTGACCTCAAAAGCTGATTTTGGTTAAAATGTGACTTTGGCCCTTTTAGCACCAGGCCACAAATCTATACTTCTATACTAATCTACACTAACATTATAAAGAGGAAAGATTTGTATTTTTGTGACTGTGTGTATATTCGTAATGATAAGGCTCAGAAACTACGGGCAGATTTAAAAAAATCTTTCACCATTAGAAAGCTAAATTCTTCGTGAGTAACATAGGCTTTATTGGATTTTCAAAAAGTTTAGCGTTCAAAATTTCGAATAATGTAAAAAAATGGTAAAAATAATACTACTAATATAGTTATTTCCACGGAAACGTTTTTGCCACCCGCGGTCGCTAGTAATACATAAAACTTTATTGCAGAGCAATAGTATTATAACGTGCGTTTTTTTAAGCACGTGCCACTACATCCAGACATTTTTTAACTATGAATAGAGTAGTGTTTAGTCTGTTGCTAGTGTTTCCCTTACATTGTTGACATAATTTTTACATAATAATATGAAACATACCCTGTTGGGTTGCCCAAATAACCCCAGTATTGCGTTTTTTTATATTTTCCAAATTGTATGGAAAATAAAAAAAATGTTGAATTTTTTGGAAGTGTTTAATTTTATTAATACTACGGAAGAAACTGTTTTTATCTGTTGTGTTATTTCATAACAATATCGTATCTATCATACGAGTATTTACAGAATATTCCTTTTTCAAAATTAAGAGGAACTCGATGATTGTTAACAAGCATTATTGGCTAGTAGAGCAGTAGTTATGTCACATTAAAGATGGCATCGGTTTTCAGGTACAAATAACGTGGTGTATGCGGTCGCTCCGGTCAGAATACCAATCCAAGCCGCTTCAATACATTGCCTACTTTCTTCAATACGAGGGCAGAGGAAGTTTACTATCATACCTTAAGAATAAGTAATTTTGTTTGCTGTAGATAATATTCTCGTTCCGTCATTTAAAAGTGGCGACAAGAATCATCCCAAAAAATCAGTCCAGTCTAAGTTCTAACCGTATTGAGTAAAATATTCGACACGATTGTTATGAATCATCTACTTATATTGTACTGTACCTCCATTATATTAGGCCTAGCGCGCACTACGATTTTCTGCTGTAAAAGGATGTGTCCAGTATTGACAGATTTTATTCTTTTTTTTATCCTCCGAAGCAGTAAATAAACACGAACCACTTGAACAATATTTATGGTGCAACTGAGCAAATATCTCCGATTTTTTATCGCAGTGCGCTCACCGAAGTCTCTGCGATTTTATAAAGTGTGATTTTAAAATTGTGTCGCTAAAGTAGAAATCGTAGTGCGCGCTAGGCCTTACAATTTCTGAAGCAATAGAGTTATTTCTCACGTCCTTTTCAGGATATGGGCGCTGAATATCAGAGCGGAGGACACTGACGATTTTTTAGGGTTTTCATCATTGAACACGTTCTTTACCACGCGGATTGGATTGACCAAGGACAGCTTGGAGTATCTGAGTGAGGTAATATAAAAGGAAAAACGCCGTTTTGTACAACGTGGAATCAAAAAAATTGCCTATGGCATATATACCTAAGTCATCATCATCATCAACCATGTTATGTCCCCACCGAGGGGCACGGGTCTCTTCCATGAGGAAGGTACAGGCCATAATCCACCAGGGGGGCCAAGTTCGGATTGGTGGAGGCTTGTAAGACTAGTGGCTGGTCTTACTGTCAGAAGTTTTCAAGCCACTCTAAGGCCTCTCAATTGGCTTTCCGACTGCCATCTATCGACGGCAGCCGGTACAAGTATCTGTGCCAAATTTTAGCTTTCGTATACTAATTTTATTGTCCCTGAGCTATGCTGCGGACAAACACACCTCCGGGAATGGGAAATTATAAGGGTTATTAAATTTATTCCGGATAAACTGGCTTCATTAATAAACATTTACATACAGGCACATACTTTGCTTCTGGCCCCACACTAGGAAACCCTGTGTCGTGGGAATCAGAAACAATGATATTGCACCCTTGCAAGAACAACGTGACATTTCGAAGAAGACCATTTTTTATTCATAGAAATATTTACTCCGAAAAAGCCGGAATAATGAGAAAAAAAGACACTGCATCACGTTATAGCGCTATCTCTTTCGGCTATTACTTTGAAACCCTAAAAAAATGCTCTCATGTAACGTAAGGGTTTCGAATTAACACGTTGTTCTTGCAAGTTCTTGTTCATATTCACAAACAGGAATATCCAATATCTGGCGTTTTCATAATTGTTTAGTGCTTACGAAGGGCTAGCGGCATTGCCTCACTGAACAGTGAGGCTTTGCCGCTGCCTAAAATAGACACCGGGCTTCAGGGCCTCAATTCTGTTAGGGCATTATAGATCGACTAGCTGTGCCCCGCGGTGTTACCCGCGGTTCATCGATTTTCCCGTAGGAATGAGATATTTCCCCGCGGTAAAACGTAGCCTATGTTTTAATCCAGGGTATCGGCTAACTCCATACCAAATTTTATTAAAATCCGTCCAGCCGTTTCAGCGCTAAAGACTGACAAACATATAAACACACACACAAACTTTCACGTTTATAATATTAGTGTGATGTGATGACAGATATAATGGTCGGGTCATGTGACGTGTTTCTTCATACCATTAAGGCCTAGATTGTTTGATTTGAGTGCGCGCGTAAACTTAAAACGGCAACGAAAATAAATCACCATGTTCATGCAGTTGTCATTGTATAACAATGCATTAGCAGAATCTACGCCCAGGTCACTTGACGCATCGACTTTCAAACTCAATTTCGTATCTAAGCTTACTGCAGACCCAAAAATTGTGGAAAATAAATAGTTATTTTTCGCAATTTTCGGGTCTGCAGTAAGCTTAGAATAGTAAAATAAAATAAAATAATAAACTCACGCCCGTTATCCCCGAAGGGGTAGGCAGAGGCACCAGTCTCTAGAACTGGACCCACGTTTTGCCGAGTTTATTAGGTCCCAAACGTAACAAGTGGCAAGCCTGTCGCCGTTATCCGGGCACAATTTATCAGCGAATGGTGTTGCTTAGTATAGTCTGCAGTAGAAAAGAATAGTCTTTTAACGAGCTCTTATTTTTCAGGTGATTGAGGCAGTGTTCTCTTACATAGTCATGTTGAGAGACGTGGGACCACTTGAAACGATATTTTACGAGTTGAAGGTATGCGTTTTTATTTCTACAGACAGAGACACTGACAAACGCACAGACGGACGGACGGACGGACGGACGGACAGACGGATTTGAACTAAAACGGGAAACTATCACAACACTTTACAAAATTAACCCGCAAACTGTGACCAACTTAGAAAAGGAAAAATCCGTACATATTCCATTAACAATTATTTTCAAGTTGATAGTTTTGTAAAGCAGGTAAGAACCCTTCTAAAGAACCATAAGCCGTGTGGCAGACATGTTAGCAGGTATTTTGTTGCCTGAAATTATTCGGAGGTTGCTCAGTATTTTTTCTTGTTTTGATGATTTTGATAGACACGAGGAGGATTATTTTGATACTTAGGGCAATTTTAGATTAGACGAAGCGAAAAATAAACAAGTTTATTTTTATTCCAGTGCCGTCTTTTTTTTAAAGAACCACCTCCTCAGTCCTGACCTTGAAACTAACAAGGTCCTAAGAGATTCATCGTCATCATCATCAACCCATTATGTCCCCACCGAGGGGCACGGGTCTCTCCCCTGAGGAAGGTATAGGCCATACTCCACCACGGGGGCCAAGTCCGGATTGGTGGAGGCTTGTAAGACTAGTGGCTGGTCTTACTGTCAGAAGTTTTCAAGCCGCCCTAAGGCCTCTGAGGCTTTAAGAGGTTATTCTTTAAAAAATACAGGTTTTTCACTGTCAGGAATTATTTTTATCCCATTAAAAAAACAAAAACAAAAAATAAAATTATTTATTTCCGAAAAGATATTTGTACATAGTGGATTCACATAGCGCAGGATGCCTTATTACAATAAGAGTAATTCATTCGTACATTCAAGGAGAATTAATTCTCCTTGGTACATTTATAGTTTTCCTGTGGCCCCACACTAAGCAAGCTTGTATCGTGGGTACCAAAAATAGATTTACAGATCAATTATTTTGCGATAGTAAGGCAGACTTGTTATTTTTTTTTTTTTTATGACATTAATAAAGTTAGATAAAACCATGCAACAAGATTGTAGAGTGGTAGTGTAGTGTCGTGTAATATAATAGAATATAATACAATGTAATAAACAATACCATTTAATAAAATATAATACAATATTTTATAACATTAATAATACTATATAATACAATATATAATATCGGAAACAGAGAATTCTCAGGATAAAACTCTAAGAATATCCTCCGTCTGATTATAAGGAAGGAATGTTCTCCTTAATTATGTTACAATCTTTCCCCAGACATTAGCATACTCCAAATTCTACTACCTGAAATCGCCAGAGCCATATGACAACGTTCGAAGTTTGTCCTCGAAAATGAACTTCTATCCGCCCGAGCACTACATCACTGGCGACCAGCTTTACTTCAAGTATAACCCAACGGTGAGATCACAATACACAGAACATTATAAAAATAAAATGAAATTGATTATGTAGCGTGTAACATCCATCATATTATCTATGCCACAGCTGCAAGAAGACAAGCATAAATACAAGTGCGTCTACGCCAGGCATTGAGCTGATCGTTGACATGGCAATAACATTCCCGTCAAACACTCTAATCTCTAACTAATAACTGTTCCATAAATGTCCGATCTTTGGAAATATACACGTCTCTTCACAAAATGCCTATTAATTTCGTGTCATATTATAATTTGATATGACATAGGTATTCTATACACTCAAAAAATCTATATTACCTGCAATATCTACCCTGGTGACCCATGTTCTAATCGCAAGACACGAAATAGCGCAGTCGTGATAGTTTTTTCATAAGTTTATATATGCAAAATAAAAAAATTTTTGCCAAACTGCAAAGCGGTTTCTTGTCGAAGTGTTCTATCTCTTTTATCACTAGTTTACTTATAGTATGCCTATATGGATAAATAATGACCTGATTGCGTTACCCGTAAAAGGGTTTATGTGTATTATTTGTTTTTACATAGTTAGAGCTGTGTTTTTTTTACTTTTTTTACGCCGTAAACAGCTGACTTAAGATAAGATCAGTATATACTTTATTGCATACAAGAAATAAGAGACAAATAAAAGTCAAAATTGAAAAAACATACAATAGGCGGTCTTATTGCTAACAGCAATTTCTTCAGCAGCAGCAGATAACCTTGTGACGAAAAAATTTTCGAAGGAAAACGAGAAACGGGTTACGGGACTTACACTTTCAATTGAAAAATAAGCATAGGGGTGTTGTTATGTCATAAAAAAAACCATTTGATGCAACTAGATGCGACTAGATGCAACATATGTAGATGCTTAATCCGCTAAAAAATGTGTTCTGAGCACTGTGTATTAAATATACCCTTTACGTGTAAACATTCAAATATGAAAAAACGCATTCAAATAATAAAAATGAGACTTCCATTGCGACCAACGCTCTCATCTCGACTAACTCCTCTTTCTTAGGTTATCAAGGAAGTACTGGACGTACTGCGAGCAAATAACGTGAACATAAGGGTGTTGTCAAACAAGCATAGCGTGCCAATTCAGTATAATGATAAGGAGAAGTGGTTTGGCGTTGAATACAGACGGGAAGGTAAGTTGCAATTTACAAAAAAATCAGATTTGAACAAAACTAAGCGTTCTCTCAAACTTACAGCCTGTTAATGGACAGACAAAATAAACCGTAAACGACGAAACCTGGCTGGACTACCTCTCAAAAATCGAGGTAATCCAGTTTGCGTACCCACCAGCACCTGGCCTAGTCCAGATTGGGCACCTATTGATAGTTTTGGCAGAATAAATACCTTTGAATTCACTAACAGCACCTGCCAAAAATATCAATAGGTGCCCAATCTGGACTAGGCCAAGTGCTATTTGTGCAGGTGCTATTTAGGCGGGTGCGCAAACTGGACTACCTCAAAAAAACAAGTACTGAGTGTGTCTGGATAATAGTTTGCAATATGACTCGATGTCAGAAGTATTTAGACGGATTTGTCATTTTTATACTTTTACAGGAGAGCGTGCCTACAAGTAACTATAAGATACTACATAAGATATTGTGCACCAGAAAAAAATAAGTAATTAAAATAATATATATGTTTAAGCTTCGGAAAGCGCTATGCTCTGAATTTCTCTACGAGACCGAATCAAAACTGATGAGGTCCGTAGACAAACGAAAGTCGTCGACATAGCCCACCGGATGAGTTAGTTGAAGTGGCAGTGGGCGGGCCACATAGCACGAAGAACTGATGGCCGATGGGGCCGAAAGGGTCTTGAATGGAATCCACACGTCGGCAAGCGCAGCGTAGGACGACCAGCCACAAGATGGACAGACGATCTCATCCAATTGACAGGGAGACGCTGGATGCAAGCCGTTTTCAACCGGTCTTTTGGAAATCCATGGAGGAGGCCTATGTCCAGCAGTGCACTTCTTGTGTCTGAATGATGATGATGATATTATGTTTAAGGGCGGCTCCCATGCAACAAACGTTTTTTTCCAACCCATTAACTTCCCCGAAATGGTTTTACCGATTTTTATGTGTTTTTAAATATATTTCAAAGGCCTTACAATAGGTTGCAGGCTAACTAATATGGCAGAACAACATTGTCAGGCCACCTAGTAAACAAATTAATCATCGCAGACGGCACACTCCCGTAGCGCAACTGTGAATCAGTTGCCTTGTTTGGCAATTCAGACACACCAAAGGATTTTTTTTATTAGTCTATAGTTTATTTATTTATCTTTCCGTTCTTGATGGCATTATATCCATCTGTTTATTTGTTTCTGTAATGTTTCTTCTTGGTATAATAAATGTATTTTCTTTCTCCATTATTTTCGTCGTCACGGGCAAGATCTTGATCATTTCAGACCACGCTAAAGATTAGGAACTTGAGACCTCCAGGATGATCTCATATAAATTCTTAAAAAAAAGAACGAATTAAATCATACAACATATTGATTGATGCTTCGGTAAGTTAACAAATCGAGCATGTGTCTTCGGGCATATGTTATTCGGCTATTAGTAATTCGGTCTTACGTAGGGAACCCATTAAAGAATAATCGCAGAACAAATCGAAAACAACGGATGAATTGAGAACCGCCTCCTTACCCTTAAATGCCTCATAATTTCCAGCCATCCCACAAGAGTGGCTCCAGCGATGGACAAATGTGGCTCCTTACCCCGAGTTCCAAATCCCAGAGGAGAACGTTTACATCACCACTGACTTCGAAGTCATCCCATTAGCAACTCCTTACGAGGAGACAGCTGAAAAACTTGGATTGGATCTTGACAGAAGCTCATTGCATGAGATTTGGCAAATGACAGCCAGTCGACAGCCAGAGAGGAAAAAGTTTCAGAAGGACGATCTTAGTTTGATTGTTAATAAATTCAGGTTAGTGTTCAACGCTTGAAGACCAAAAGCCGATTGCCGAGTGACAGTTTGACGACCTCTCTGGTGCAGCGGTTATCGCATCTGCCTACCATGCGAGGGGTCCCGGGTTCGAAACCAGGCTGGTGACAAAAAAAACCAGGTCTTGGATGTTTTCCGTGTGGAGTTTCTGGTCTTCCATCGGACGCGTCCCCCGGGTGGCGGATAGGGGAACGCCCTCCAGATATGGAGGGTACCGGCTTCGGCCGGCGCGGACCAAAACCAGAGGGAGGGGGACGTCCAGTGGCTTGCGCTGCTGGATGTCCCGCGGGGTCCACTATGGGCCCCGCACCCGTAACCCCACACTGAGTGGGGCCGGGGGCCTTCGGGCCACGAGGAGACAACCTCTATAAAAAACACACGGTGGGGGCCCTCCTCTATGTCCCTCTGTTCAGCAGAGGGCATAGAGGAGGTTGAGGGAGGGTCACAGACGGCAGGTTGGGGGACCTGCCGTCCGACATCGTGACGGGAGAAGGGGGTGGGGGGCCCATGCCCCTTCTCCAGTGAGGGTGGGCCCGACTCCTTGCGAGTCGGGTCGACGTCGCCGGGGCGCCGCTGTAGCATTCGCACTGTGGTCTACCACTAGCGAGATCCGGCGGCGCCCCATTGCACGAGCGACAGGACGGCCCCCGGGGTGTTTTAGGAGGTATGCCTCTCCTATTATTAGGAGAGGAGAGTCCGACACACGGCCGTCGCCCTCCCCCAAGGGTGGCGGTTATGGTGCACAAAGCATTTCACCCCGTTAACAAAAAAAAAAAAAAAGGTCTTGGATGTTTACACGTTTGTGACGTCGCTGTTTCTGGTTCCCACGACACAGGGTATCCTAGTGTGAGGCCAGAAGCAATGTATGTGCCTGTATGTAAATGTTAAAATTAAAAAAGTTAACATTTTTTGAGCTTTGCGACATTCAACGTCCGACATTCTTCTGGTTTTCAGTGCTGTAAGCTTCTAGTGAGCACAAAACACCAGCTATTTACCTATTCACTAGAATTTTACAAACTTCAGCTTTGATTCCATTTAAAAACAAAATAACTTATATTTTTTTACATCTCTAATTGTGTCTTCCGGAACTTTTAGTGGCTTTTTGTGCACTGAAGTCAGAAAATCACTCTCCAGGTTTCTTGATAAAATCCTGATTAAAAAACATAATTCGCTAAGAGAGAACGTGATAAGGTGAAAATGTGTATTTCTAAAGAATAAATAACTTTCTCGATTCACACGTTAGGATTGCATCTTGTTTTACAATTTTTAGTCAAGTTACTGTGTAGTCCTGGAATGTATTATACAAAAGCATATAAGCAGGGTCTTTTTAACTACTTGTCATTTACATATGCATTAGGACATAGCTGAAGTCCACAACATAATTTGAGAGAAACACTAAAAAGAGATAAAACGGAGATACTATGAACACGTCTACAAACTTTTCTGCTACATACCTAACAATGCAATTAGCCTTATTGGTGTACTCGTTCTGATTGATATGATCAATTCTTATGTTAATGCAGCTCAGTTGTAAGCTGTGGCTGCTTGCGGCTCGCACCCACACACCGACACAGTGACAAAACCGAGCCGCTTCAACAACCACCTGCATACGCACGTTAATTACTTGTAAAATTGCTGAAATATTTAGCATACCTGTTCGTTAATTGCGGAGGTTTTGCTTCAATTATACACTTAAAATGTTTTTCTTGTATTTTAACATTTATAACATTTACTTCAAATTGAATAGGGACATTTTATACATTACTTTTTATTGCATACGGCTTATCACCTGAAAATCGCTGTGCTCCGATTCCGATTCCGGGTCCAAATAAAACTGGTTACCTTGTTAGTGTAACCGCAATTGTAGGTCGATCACGATTACCTGCACTTCTACACATGACCTTTAAATGGTCTCTTGCACCACACTCATCACAGCTAAAGTTCCTAAGCCGGCGTGCCAGTGCCAGCAAAAGCGCGAGCCGCTCGCCTCCACCGCGTGGTGCTCCGCAGTCTCCAGCGCCAGCGCCAACTCACTGGCCCTGTATTATGTCACTGATGGCTCAGCAAATAGACGACTCCGCAACGAATAAAAGCGCATGCTTCAAGAAACAATACAAGCCACATTCACAGCGAATAAAATGTTGCAAATTACTTAAAATCGCTTGCACTCACGTGACGACTGAGAACTGGGCAAGTCTGGTGGAGAGAATAAAGAATAAGAATAAAGAATAAAGAAATTTATTTCACAACGAACTTCAAGGTACACATATTATAACATGAGTAGGTACTTGCTTAATATATTCAGCTTATTTATTTAACGTGTATTTGGAAGACACGTCGAAAACCAAACTAGGTAAAACCTGTACTATGGCCTTCGACGCCACCGTTTGGAGGCCAAGTCTGTTTACTTTACAATAACAGAGGTTAAGTACATAAACATTTTATCTAGTAACCCAAAAGAAATTAAGTTTAGTAAGACATAATATTTTCATTCCAACCTAATGGTTGGAAAGAAAATCAATCAATCCAATACAATAAAAAACATTTGATCGCATGTAAGTCAAGACCAAAAAACAATTTCATGTTAGGTAGGTAACAATAGGCACAGAGAGAACAGAGAGAGAGTAATGTTGTCTGATTGGAGCCGTTATATTGCAGGTCTTGGATGTTATATGTTTGTGACGTCACTGTTTCTGGTTCCCACGACACAGGGTATCCTAGTGTGGGGCCAGAAGCAATGTATATCCCTGTATGTTAATGTTATATTATGTTATTTGATACTTTATCCACACGAGAGATTACTATTACTAAAACTCCTGTAGACTTCTCATCGGCCGAATCTAGTATACGAGTAAATGGTGTCAGTAAAAGTAATTAAAATGTTTATTTTGTTTTATTTGTGCGCCTTATACCTACTAAGAATAAAGTAAAACTTTATTAGATTGTTAATATTTAAATTAATTGGTTTCAATCTTAAAATTTTGGTGTCTGTCTGTCATAATAGCATTTTACACCTTATTTACATTGGCATTTATTTCTACCGATTATTTTATACTCGTTATACCTATGTAGCCCATAACTAAGGGAGCGGTACCCGTCCATGAAGTTCATTATTATTGGTATGAAATTTTTACACTTAAGAAAATGGACAAAGAATACCTCCATGTATACCCAACACATAAGTAGATCAAATTTGTGTTATTATTTACAAAAATACAGTAAATATTATTAATTTATAATAATTGTACAATCATTATAAATTAATTAACCTTATACCTTCAAAATAACTTATCAATTTTATCTATTGTCAATATCTTTATCTGTAATAGATAGCTAGAATCATGCAAGAATATTCTTTAGCGTACGCAAAAAATACATAAACAGAAAAAAACTTTTTTTATGTGCTATCACTATCTCAGACGACTCTGACGTTTGTTTTTAATCTGTACAGGCTGGAACGACCTAACTTATTCCGCAAGGACCCTTTGATGGAGCTGTGGTACAAGCCGGAATTAAAGTGGCGCTTGCCTATCGCGATGCTCTACTTCTACTTCGTCTTGCCACTCAGTATGTTCACACCCAGGGAGTGAGTACCTACCTTTAATAGTTATAGAAGAGAAGAATAAGTGAGGAAGGAAGAAAAAAAATCAAGTTTGCAAGTTCCCCCACCCTAGTGTTAGTACAACACACATTAGCCAACAGGATAGGTGAGGCGTGTGCCGCAGATCGCCGCCAGGTCCCCCTTTTAACCTTTACTAGCTGGACATCACTATCCTTACCTGGACGCACCTGATTGACCAATGCTTTGGGCCATGTATTGCGGGGAGACTGTGGTCTGACTATAAAAACTAGGTACCTAACCTTTTTTCGGTGGCGTCTGCTCTTCAAGCCATTACTCACAAACATAAGTTCCGGCAAAACTTTGCCTGTACGTGTCGGCTAGTACTTGGAGTTTTCCGTTGATTCCGGGGATTTAAATCGGAATCAAACACCCCTATTATTGGCATGATTGACGAGGTCCTGAAAAAATGGAGTAAAGGATTCAATACCACCTGCTTAACTAACAGGTCTAAACTAAAAGTTCATGCGCCCTCTACTAAGGAGAAGACGTACAGTACGTTCCAGTATCCTGCAGTCTATGATGATGGTAAGTCTCTTACATCTATCCAACATCCATCGCCGCCTGCTTTGAAAAATGGAGCAAGAGGAGAAGCGCAATAGATCTGGAGCAGGTAATGTAGAAGACACAGTTTGTGTAAATGTGACGCGTTTCGCAAAGTCAGCCGGCGGTTACAACAGAACAACATCTAGGAGCTAGAATTATTCACTCTTGAATTACTTAACAAAGTATTCCGGGTAATTTCGACAGTAGTGTTTCATGATTTATTGGTGTTTTTCTTATGTAAAAGAGATGACGAGTTTTACTGTGTGTTATAAACAGCACACGCTAGCCATGGATGCCGAGTTGGTTACCCTTTTTCTTGCCACAGAATAATCATAGGACAAATAAAAAAATCCGATATGGTGTCTCATTTTTATATTATATTTTTCCTTCTGGTCGTCACTTTGTGAATTAAGTTATTTGTTTGGATGTTTTTGTAGCAAATAAAGTCTTTCTTTAATTTTAAGAGAGGAAAAGACAAAAAAGAAAGAAGCAGGGAAAGAGGGAGAAGAAAAGGAACGAATGAAAGAAGGAAAGACAAATATATTGTTGATGACCAAGGACTTGTGGGGTTGACTCTACACCACATTCACAGGCGGCAGTCAGGCGTGTGCAGAATCGAACCTTGTTGCTCGACCTGCGAACGCTGATACAAACTGGACTGAATCTCTTCGTTTGGTGTTACTAGGGGTTAGGAGTGCTTTTAAAGAGGACCTCCAAGCATTTTCAGCTGAGCTGCTTTATGGAGAGCCTTTACGGCTGCCTGGTGAATTTTTTGGTCATGATTCGGTTGGATCAACGGACCTGACCGAACTTTCCACACGTCTCAGGTTTTTTGCGGCAAACTTTCGTCCAGCACCTGCATCCCGTCACAGTCAAGGAAAAGTTTTTGTTTTTAAGGAATTAAGCACCTGCAGCCACGTATTCCTATGCGAAGACGCGTTGCGCAGTTCCCTTCAACCAGCCTATACTGGCCCTTTCAAAGTCTTGGAGAGAGGTCAGACGATTTTCAAAATATTGCGGCAGGGAAAGGAGACAACTGTGTCGATTGATCGACTTAAACCGGCCTACGAGCTGGCAGATCGATCAGCCGCTTCGGCGAAGAATGTGTTACTAGGTACTTCACTTCACAGTTATCATCCTTCTAAGCAATCACGCCCTATTACACAGCAGTCTCCCCAACCTACACTTCCTCAGCCAACAACAGCTACACCCAACCAACCCTCAACCATTCCTCAAAAGACGTCATCAGGGCGATGCGTTCGGTTTCCGGTTCATCTAAATGACTATTATCGCCCGTAAGACGGTCTCTGGAGGGGAGTGATGTGGGGTTGACTCTACACCACATTCACAGGTGGCAGTCAGGCGTGTACAGGAACCGAACCTTGTTGCTCGACCTGCGAACGCTGAGCATAGCTGGCAGGCTGTAGGTGAAGTAACCGAATTTAAAAAATTACTTTCAGATTCTGTCAGAAAAATTTGGTGATTGTTGAGGAATTGATTTTATTATCTTTTGTATGTTATTTTTCATCCATTTGCTGTAATCGATAGCTTATCACAGTTAGTCAGTGCCAACTCCTTCTGTATATATTATTTCCACCGTGCCAGTGTACCATAATCAGTCAGTGTAAATAAACGTGTACATAAATTATCTTCCTCACTTTCCTTGGCCGGTGCCAAGACTTTATAATAATAACGTTTATTAAATATATTCCGTTCATGTTGATTACTAGCTAGATGTTGGCTAGTCTGTGGGTAAAGACAGGGTCGGCTCAACTTGTTTCGCAAAAGCTCACTGGTGCATTCAAAGCCCGTTGTCTACTCTCCATTCTACTCTACTTCGGGCATTGTCCATTCTTAGCAAAATAAGGTCGGGTAATAAGAAGATATTCACTTTGAGAGATAATGGACATTCTGATTGTTCTCGTGATATAGTCAGCCTTTATTGTAATAAATGAAAAAAGCAATCGTGTTTATTGTTATTTTCAAGGTCAGGACTTAGAAGGTTAATATACTTGGCCCGAAAAACTCAGATCATCGTATTAAATATTTAAATCATGGTAGTATGACTCTTCCAGATTGTGCCTTCTCGACTTATGGAACAACGTAGTACAGCGAGGAATCCAGGTAAACCCTCGTCGCTTAATGCTAATTTTACAATTCTTAATGCCTGTGTAGAAATAGGTGCAAATGAAAATAACTAAAATAAAAGGTAACCCAACTGCTGAGCATACGCTAGCAACTAAGATGGAGGGAACAACCTAGGTGCTTCGCAACATTGTGTTACATTGTTGCATTAATCCAAGAATGACATTCGCAGCCTTTTGTGGGTTTCCTCATCAACCCATTATGACCCTACCGAAGAGCACGGGTCTCTTCTCTGAGGAAGGTATAGGCCATTTTGTGAGGTAACATCTGGGTTTTTCCCGCAGAGCTATCCAAAATGGACACTGGTATTGTGGTCAGAAGACCTGCTTCTGGTAGACTTCGGGCTAAGACTAATTCAGTGTTCGTCGAAATCGGACAGTTAAAAATTAAAAACTTGACTACAGCTAACAACGGGTATCTACCCGTGTTAGTGATCAAACGATTCAAAGTTTGTTGCACGAAAACCAGCAAAAATCAAGACGCCGAGGAATTCGAATCCTTTGACAAGCAACTTGCAACATGCAAACCGTTTCAGGTTATCTCGGCAACATTTGGACTGGGGAATAAATCAGTCGGGCATGGTACTACTCTTTATGGACGAGTGCAAAGTGATTTTTTTGTTCTGTTGATTGGCGTATTAAGCTGTGGAGACGAGCCGGCGAGCAATTTTGGAACGATTATATTCACAAAATTGACCGATTTGGTGGTCCCAATTGAATGGTTTGGGATGAGATTAGTTTCTACGAAAAAACTGAGCTCGTAATTAATTACCTATGTATGATTTTTTTCACGTTTCTACAAGCAATCGTTTAGCCAGAAGATGCGGGGGTCGGAATGATTTTGTGTATCACGGTCTAATTTTATATTCTGTTTGTGAATTTCGTAGGAAGAAATCTATCGAGCAGAATTGGCTCACCTCTCGTTCAACATGAACGTAGACAACAAGGGGCTGATGCTGAAGATAAGCGGGTACAGTCAACATTTACCCGTAAGCATCTTATTTATTGTACTCGCTGCCGCTTGAACTAAATACTGCTACGTTAGTAAAGGCGGAAACAGGCTATTGAAACGGGACGCGATACCGCCACTACCGCATGTGCATCGTGCACATTACCATGATTTGTCATCAACCCATTATGTCCCCACTGAGGGGCACGGGTCTCTTCCCTGAGGAAAGCATAGGCCATACTCCACCACGGGGGCTAAGTCCGGATTGGTGGAGGCTTGTAAGACTAGTGGCTGGTCTTACTGTCAGAAGTTTCCAAGCCACCCTAGGGCCGCTGACTTGACTTAACGACTGCCATCTATCGACGGCATCCGATACCAATTGCTTAACGTGCCTTTCGAAGCACGGAACCTCTCGGATATATGCCACTAGCCTTAATAGAACGGTCACCCATCCATGTACTGAATGCGCCGTATGTTGCTTAACATTCGATATCGATTAAGATCACTCATGCAGCCAGGGCTACGAGCTATTCGTGCTGATTACCAACATGAGATGCCTAATATTATTCTGATCATAAAAAATAGTGGTTTTGATTCGAATCAAAACTACAACTCAATACGCGTCACGTTGCGTCGGGTAGCGTCGCGTTTCATTAATATGTTTCCACATTAATATGATCACCTACTATAGATTGATAGATAGATAGATAGAATATTCTTTATTGTACTCGTAAATAACATTTACAGATTTATATAAATCTAAGTACAATTGGCGGTCTTATTATAAGTTGCTCTTATTATCCTTAGTACCTGGTTGACCGAGCTTTGCTCGGTATGTAGGTTTTCACACAAAAGAACTTGAAAAAAAAAGAAAAATTAGTATCAAGTCTCGAACCAGGGTCTTCTGTTTACGGTATCGTCCTATTTCCCACTTGAGCTATGACAACCTTACAGATGGTTGCGAAAATTTCCTTCTTGTAGTGTAGCAGTTATTTCTTTGCCTTAAAACACGGTTAAAACGACGTTTTATAAAAATGAAACCTAATTGGATCAATTGACCGCCCCCAAAACCCCCTGTATACAAAATTTCATGAAAATCGTTGTAGCCGTTTCCGAGATTCTGATTATATATAAATATATATACAAGAATTGCTCGTTTAAAGAGATAGTTTACTCTACGTTGCCAGCTCATATAATTTTTTTTAAACTTATTGTATGGACATATCAATTCTTAAATTATAAGAAATGTTTTATGCATCCTGGCCAATCGACTAAAGTCTGTTTTTAACGACTTCATAAAAAAAATTGTTCGTTTCCTCTTCAGAAAAAAAATCGTTTCTTAAAAAATAATACGAAATATAAACTTAATAAAAGATGTATATGAAAGGGTATTATGAGCTTGGTACATTCCTAATCGTTTTATGATTTGATTCCCATGTGTTTGTCTAAATGTTATCATTGTTTTCTTATAATTCTCATATTCAAAATTAACAACATATTTGGTTTCTGCATGGTATCGCTAGTTCATTTAATTACATTAAGTATATACCGCATATAATCATGAAATGGCGTAAGCAGCAATGTTATTGTTACCTATGTAGTAAATATGGTGACAAATCACCTTTAATCTGTGATACTGGCTTGCATCCCAATGTTTAATGTAATATAATTGGGAGACCACTATATATACTCTATTTTATAGCCTATAGGTCCGGTCATTCTGCTCCGGTGTCTATAGCGACCTACGCCAAATATAAATATTCCCATTGTAATGTTAATTCACTTTTTTTTATAATTAGGTAGGACCGAGGTAGAATATGCTTTTGGTTTAGATTTGGCGGCATCGTCAATTTCTTCAATTTGCAAAGACCTCACCGGATTATTGTCATCCGCGATAAACAATACCGTCTTGTCACACCACCTAGTTTTAACATTATCAAAGTATAGTTTTTTTAGTTCGTATTTCGAGGGCAGTACTTTTGTTACGTAAGATTTGGCATCATCATAATTAAAATCCTTCTTCTTTTTAGTTACTCGTAGATTCGACAACGAGTGGTATGCGCAATGCCACGGAGGCTTTGACGCCAAAGATGTTCGAGGCACTGCGTGGACTGCTTGCAAGCTCCTACCGCAACGACCTAAGTAAGGAGAGCTTGCTGTTAAAGTGAGTGACACAATTATTATTTTCAGTTTTACAGTTTGTGGGTGACATGGGTACCTGTAATAAATAATAATTTTGTGAATTTTCCTTTTATGTCACAGCTGTTATTTGTAAATTTTGCATTACCTATGGTGTCGTACTAGATCAGTTTCCTGTGTGTTATAAAAAATAAAATAGGACTAACTAAATGAAAACTAAAACGTAAATAGTAAAGAGAAAACAGTGAAATTACACACACACACACACACACACACACACACACACACACACCCTCGCACACAAATATACATACACACACACTCACACACACCTCTCTACTATTAAATTTTAAACTACTATACTCACCAATATTTGTAAAATTTGAGACGCACAATAATATTAGAATCATGAATATCTGTAATCCATCTTTACCATTAAGTACATTATATCACTAATAAATTCCTAAAATGCAGGACCACCTAGTTTGGCAATTAGCTGAATTGATAACTGTACCAATAGCCTTAAGTGATTTTGTAAAGCCTTCTAGGCTCGTAATACGCTCTTTGTTGTTTTTGTTTCTATGGTGAGAAATAAACTTTACTTTACTTTACTTTAGAAAACAGTGAAAAGGTCTACCTTTTAGCGGGGTCTAGCCGGGGCTCCAAAAACTTCTTATTCTTAACGCATACTAAGAGTTTCTGGATTCTGCAAATTAGGACTAGATTAAAATTTAAGACTTATGACACTTACTCTTTTTCGCTGAAATTATTGTATTAATAGATATACAATAGTTTTGATTGTATAATTTTAGATTGAAGCGTTAGATTGTTTGGTATAAGTTTAGATTGTATAATTAGATTGTGCAATTAGAGTAGTCCTCGTAAGGGACCTCTACAATAGCTTCATGAAACGCATTCCCCACCGATTCTGAGCTCGTAAAACGTGTGCCTCTAAGTTTCTTTAATTTTCGGAAACAAAAAGAAGTCGCAGTGTGTGAGGTACCTTCATCAGTTTGGGCATTTGAAGGTCACATTCAATGTGAGGATGCGTCATTATTGTAATAACCAACTACCTACAACCAACCACAAAATTTTTATAGCTTGTGGATAAGTTTACATATACGCAAAAACTGTTAATAACATAGGTTGCTGATGCGGATGCCCATTCGGTTGAGTCGGGCCGCCAGAATGCGTTCCAGCAGCTTCCCAACCTCTTCCAGCAGGACGATTGGCCTGTATGCCGAAGGAGAGTCGACAGAACGACCCGCCTTGGGCAACAGGACCAACCGCCCCACCCTCCACAGCTCCGGGAACTGTCCAGTGCGGATGCACATGTTGAAGAGTTCCCGAAGCTGTTCCCCGAGGTACCTACTTTCACGCAACCATGCGTAAACGAGTGGCCTATGACGCGCGTCAGGCGCGGGAGTGCCGCAACACTATGGTGGGGAGCTGTTTCTGACCGTATGGACGGTCCGTTTTAGTGTAGTTTAGTTCCCCTGAAGGCGACCTTCACTGCGGAGGATCTCAAACGTTCTTTGAGATAAGAGGCGGAGCAGGGGTTGATAAGAATACCATACAAAATGTGAGCATTCCTGCGGGAATGGATGCTAAGCCACTTCAGCTGACTACGACAGGAAGAGACATGGTCAAACTTACGGTCATTCGTCACGTATGTTCTGAAGTACGTTGTCTACCCCCAGAGACGTGTTCAAGAGCATTCTACAGCAGCCGTATATATCGCTGCGCGATAAGGCGGATTGGATAGACAAAATTACATTTGAAGAGCTGAAGGATTTCGACCGGCGAGTGCTCAAGAGGATGTACTTGCAGGTATGTAAGGTTGAGAGCTTAAAATTGGAAAGTTGTATTAAGTTGAAGGGCTTTTCTAATGAATAACATGACTGACTCTACTGTATAAGTGTTTTATAAAAAAAGCACAATCGAACTTGGTAGCACAATAAAGCTTTTCATTGTGGATGAGATTTTCTCGAGAGAGAATGGGAAGTTCGGATTGGTGGAGGCTAGTAAGACTAGTGGTCTTACTGCTGTCAGAAGTTATCAATCCGCCCTACGGACGGCCTTGACTTGGCTTAACGACTGCCATCTATTGACGGCAGCCGGCATCAACTGCTTAACGGGTAGTTTTAAAAAGATTTTTAAATTGCGCCATCTAAAAAGCAAGGACAATAGAGTAGGATTCAGTGAATGGGCTACGTCAGGTATTCGAAAGAGCAGAGACACACTTTATGAATTATATGACAAAAAGACTTATACATATGACGCCAACTTCATACAGTACGTAAAAAAATATTCAAAATTATTTAAGGCCGTCTGCCATAAAGCTAAATGCGATCATATAAAAGGTAAAATCCTACAATCACCGAATAAAGTAAAAACAATTTGGACAATAATAAATAGAGAAACGGGTAAAGCAAAGTTAGGAGACCGAGATATTTCACTTAAGATTGATGACAAAATAATAACATCAAATGAAGGTATCGCTGCAGCTTTCGAACAGTTCTTCACTAATGTCCCAATCATAACTACAGCTCCGTTAGACTCGTCACGTGATCGTGCGGCGACATTATTAAGGGACAATGTCCCCGCATGCGAACACGATTTTACGTTTAATTACATTGAGCCCCATGACATTGTTAAGAATTTTAAATTATTAAATCTTAAAAAAACCGAGGACTTATGGGGTATGTCAGTAACAATAGTTAGTTCAGTGATAAATATCCTAGCTTTGCCGTTAGCACAGATTTTCAATAAATGCGTAGATGAAGGAGTATTTCCAGACCTCATGAAATATAGTAGGTTAGTACCCTTATTTAAAAGCGGTGATAAACAAGATCCAACAAATTTTAGACCCGTTTCAGTCCTACCAGTATTAAGTAAAATATTTGAAAGAATTATCTTAGATCAATTACTTACTCATTTCAATAATTACGAACTCCTCCATAGTCAGCAGTTCGGTTTCATTAAAGGGCGGAATACAACAGACGCTGGAGTCATGTTAGTTAAACATATTTTCAGTGCGTGGGA
The DNA here is from genome assembly GCA_947310845.1 of Yponomeuta plumbellus. Classification (NCBI taxonomy): domain Eukaryota; kingdom Metazoa; phylum Arthropoda; class Insecta; order Lepidoptera; family Yponomeutidae; genus Yponomeuta; species Yponomeuta plumbellus. The sequence continues at coordinate 10,195,476 of OX371212.1, read as the reverse complement.
GGATCATAATGATGCGATAGGAGTATTTTGTGATCTGTCAAAGGCATTCGATTGTGTAGACCACAAAACATTACTCTCAAAGTTAAAACACTATGGAATAAAAAAATTAAGTCTAGATCTTTTAAAATCATATTTAGAAGGAAGGGTTCAAAAAGCAGAAATAAATCGTATTAAATCGTCAGGCTCACTTGTAAAAATGGGAGTCCCGCAGGGATCTATCTTAGGGCCGTTCCTTTTCCTAGTCTATGTAAATGATTTACCGTTTTTGGTACAAAAAATGTGTGAGATAGTGCTATATGCTGATGACACGTCACTTGTTTTTAAAATAAAGAGACAGGAAAATAATCTTGCCGAAGCAAATAATGCTCTCTCGCACGTTCTAGATTGGTTTACAGTAAATAATCTATTGTTAAATTCAAAAAAGACAAAATGTATGAAATTTACCCTACCTAACGTAAAATTAGTTGAAAAGAACATTGTAATTGAAAATAATAAACTAGAATTTGTTGAAGATACTGTATTTTTGGGCATCACAATCGATGCCAAACTACAATGGGGTCCACATATTATAAAATTGGCACATAGACTAAGCTCCGCAGCATATGCCGTGAAAAGAATCCGAGAACTTACTGACGTTGCAACTGCTAGGCTTGTTTATTTTAGTTACTTCCATAGTATTATGTCCTATGGTATAATACTGTGGGGCCGGGCAGCAGACATTGAGACTATCTTCATCTTGCAGAAGAGAGCGATCCGATTTATTTACAAGCTAGGTAGTAGGGACTCGCTAAGAGATTTTTTCAAAGAAACTAACATCTTAACAGTTGCAAGCCAATACATTTATGAAAATATTATGTACGTTCGGAAAAATATTAAGGACTTCGAAACTCTTGGTAGCCATCATAACGTTAATACTAGGAATAAACATAAATTGTCATTTCCACGATTTAGACTTGCAAAAGTTAATACTTCCTTTATGGGGCACTGTATAAGGTTCTACAACAAGATACCCCAAGATATATTAGAGTTACCCCCAACGCGATTTAAGAATTGTGTTAAGCACACTCTTTGCAAAAAAGCTTATTATAAAATCAACGATTATTTAGAAGACAAGGACATATGGCATTAAATAGTAGTTTAATATTAAATTAAATCAGAGGATAAATGTGTCTAGTGTTCAACACATCCAAGATATTATTTTGTATGTTTTATTTGTATTAGCTTTAAGGTGATTTGAGAAAAGATGGTCAGAGTGGAGTTTTTTTTTTCGCTGCCTTTTTCTCCACTACAGACGGCCCCAAGGCAGCGGCTAACGTTATACATAACTGTATGTACATTGACATTCAACAAGCAGAATGTAAATTCTTTACGTTGAAATAAATTCTTGATTCTTGATTCTTGATTCTAACGTGCCTTGCCACTAGCGTTAGTCGTAGAACGGAGACCCATCCATCTCTGAACGCACCCTATGTTGTTTAACCTTCGTGATCGTTTAAGATCACTCAGGCAACCGGGGCTACAAGCGATCTTCAATATTTATATCGCAACGTTCATTGCTTTTCATACTATTTATTTCTTGTTTATGACCTCAGGTGCTGATACAAGGCAATATACCGTGGTACCAGGCTATAAGTATAGCCGAGAAGGTGCATCAGGACCTCCGATGGGTAAATTTGCCTGTCGAGGAACAGTTTGAGGTTAGTAACAATTTTTTTAGGACTTCGTTTTGACTTCCCTATTACTGCCGCTCAAGTTCGACGGCAAACACCAACTTTTGTTTAACCTGGACCTCGATTCTGCTAGTGCATTACATTTCAGTGACAGATACTCGGCTGGATCACGTGATATCTTTTTTATACCATTGACGCCTGGAAGGTTTGGTACATCTGTGCACGCAGATTAAAAGCGGAAAGTAAATGAAAGTTAGTTTTCATTGTACTACAATGTATTAGCAGAATCTCAGCCCTGCTCTGCTATGCCACACGCATAGTCTCGGACAGCACTTCAGTCCTACAACCACTTAAGAGAAATGCCACAAACAACAGCCTGATACCAGAGTGTCACCACGACTTGGATAAGCTCTCAACAAACAACCGAGTCACATTACAAATGATAAAAGGTAATAGCGGCTCCTTGGGCAATGATGCTGCAGATGAACTCGCCAGAAGAGGCTTGCAAACTACAGAGGAAGGGGCCGCACCCCTGCTCCCACTCCCTTACAACCAGTTTAGGAAATTATTGAGGACACAAACAGAAAATCACCATGCTGAACTCTGGAGAACAGAGACTAAATGCAGACAAGCCAGGGAGGCTCTACCAACAATCTTGAAACGTCTTTCACGTAGCCTGCTCCGTCTGAGGAGACATGATCTGCGCAAAGCTGTGGCAATACTGACAGGCCACTACTCACTGACTATACATTTGCACAACATGGGACTAACCGACAGCCCACTTTGCCGGGGATGCCTGGAAGAAGAGAAAACTCCCGCCTACGTTACCATCTTCTGTGAAGACGTGGAAAAACAACGATCCGTCATCGTTGGGAATCTAGAATCCCTACAGGAGGCCTGCAGCGATATCAGAGCATTGCTGGATTTCTGGAAACAGATAGGCTGGCTGGAGTAAACTCACAGCCTTGCTACGTACAATGGCCCAACTACGAGGCTTACAGCCGGTTTCTTGGGCGCTGTTCAAAGTTGTGATTTATTGACAAAGCATTTAATTTGACCAAGCAATCAAATCAAATCGGGTTTCCCGAGGGCAGATTAACCAAAAATTTACTAATCAGTCGATCATTTAACTTAACCATAGGAACTGTCAAACACACTTTTCTAGCACGACTAGCACAGAGTACATTGATAACTAGCATGCTAGTTTACAGTTTAAAAGAAAACAAGACATTTTAATGACAGGACTAATGTCAGTTGAAGTTGAAGTTTTGGTTCGCGCCGACCTGAAAAGTTTTTCTGTTCAAAAGTTATTATTAAGTAAGTCTAAGAGGCCTTCCACACGATTGGAAAGACTCTCCGACCAAGTGGCCTTGGTCGGGTTGGAATGCGTTCCACACGGTCGGACAACTTGACAACGTACAGTCGAAAGCACGTCATCGTTCACATTTGAGTTGCAAAGTCGCCCGTAATGCAACGTGGCAGAGTGCATGGGTGTATAACATGATGTGCTCTCGACTGTATGAAACGACATCGGTGGCGCAGCGGTTAGCGCATCTGCTTACCATGTGAGAGGTCCCGGGTTCGAATCCCGGTTGGTTACAAAAAAAAGAAACACAGGTCTTGGATGTTTACATGCTTATGACGTCGCTGTTTCTGGTTCCCACGACACAGGGTATCCTAGTGTGGGACTAGAAGCGATGTATGTAAATGCAAGCCTGTATGTTAATGTTATTTTATGTGTAAATTGATATGAATTCCGTCAACACTTCCATACAACCATAATTCGAAACATAATTGGGTAGCTAGTTGACAAAATGTCAATTTAATTACTTTTAAAACGGAATTTTGTACCTATGAAAATACCGCATTATGAAGTCATTATTCAGAGCAGTCTTTTTATGTTTCATCTATTTAACAATTGTAATAACTAATAATTAACTGAAAGAGATATATTTCCCGAAATATGTTGTTTTAGTCGAGCATATGAAGTAATTTATAGTTAGTCGTGTCAACTACCGAATTCGAACTTACTGTCATAGACATACATCCGCCCGCAGCGACGGCCAACGGCACACTGAAGCACTCGCGTCGGTCGACAGCCTTCCACATGATCCATTCCGACCGCCAACACAGCGTGTTGTGATGGCTGCGCTTGCGATCAAAGCCGTTGGATTCCGACCAATATTTGGTTGGACCACCGGCTTCCACACGTGAAATTTTTACACCAACCCGACCAATGTCACTTTGGTCGGAGAATCTTTCCAATATTTGCTCCGAATTTGCTCCACAACGTTGATGGCATTACGCCTGATTGTATAGCGTGCCTACCTATAATCCGAGTCCCAATCAGGCCCACAATCATCACAATCACTGCTTTCGGAACCCGGAACCAAGTTCGAAGCTACTCTTTATCAAACTCTTCCATAGGTTTCATCCTCCTCCTTGAGCGTCTAGTTCTAGCAGCCGCGCGTCACTAGGTGAGAGTCCCGAAAGCGTAGACATGCAGATTATTACAAAATATCACCAGTTTTCAAGCAAACAAATTAAGTTAATTCGTCGATCTCCTCCGATTAGTTAACAAGGCGATTTGACACTTCAAAATTGATTTTGAACAGTGATTAGTGCCTAATCATTCCCCAGGAAACCCGAATACAGTTTGACATGTCTTTTGACGTTTCATTTGTTAACTGATTTGATCTGTTGGTTAACTGAATTGATTAGCGCTCAGGAAACCCAAATCGTGCTTAATCATAGTTTAATTTGATTGTAGCGATTAATAAATCTAATCAGCCCCCAAGAAACCGGCTGTTAGTGCGGAAATCTTACGTCTAACTAAATAACTAACTGTAGGTATGCGGTTTTGTAATTTTATTGCGCAGCGTACACTAAAAAGTATTTAAAAAAAATCTTAAATACACTACCAATAATTACTGATTTATTATTTGCTCATGTACTTATAAAAGGAATTGGCGTTTCTATTAAATTCTTTCTCTACGCAAAGCCGTAAAGCATAAAAATAAAGCAAATATAAATCAGGCTTTAGTCGCTGTACCCGAATCTAATAAAGGTGACTTGCACCACTTTCTTAAATGTGACCACTAAGTACAGCATTTAACTAAACATCCTTTACATATACCAAAATCGATTTCAATGGCAGCCTAAGTTATATTTAAGAAATGCTGTAAGTCTGCCTCAGTCTCCTCAGTCTTTACCTTGGAAATAACGATGTTTTTTACTGTTATTTTCAAGGTCAGTGTAATTAATCTAACTATGAATTTGCAGGTCCAAGACCGCCAACTTCCTTTGGGCGAACGCCGCGTGCGTGTGAAGTCACTTAACAAGTTCTCCCCTAACAGCATCGTGACCAATTACTATCAGGGAGAGGTCTCTACTAATAAAGACAGGGCAGTGATCTTCCAGATCATGGTAAGAAATGCATTTGGGAAATATTGAAGACGCAAACGGCACACGATTGATGTCTTAGTGACGTAATTACGAAATCCATTCGAACAGCGCAGATTATTTAAATGGTATTTTTTGGCACCAGTAACTGTACTATACTAGGTAAATACACTTACTAAAACTAAACTAAAAAACAGAATAAAATAAATATTTAAGGGGGTTCCCATACAACAAACGTGATTTTTTGCTTGATGTTGATAAATGGCAACAGGTAAACGCTTGAAATACAGAATATTGAGTTATATTAGTCACTATAAAATATTATGTAATAAAAATAAAATAAGTATTTAAGGGCCCCAATACAACAAACGTGGTTTTTTTGCCGTTTTCATCCTGTTGTTATTTTTAATGTCAGGACTTAAGGGAAAATAACTATTATTATTTTCAAGGTCAGGACTTAAGAGGTTAAAAATAATAATAATGATAACATTTACATACATGCACATACATTGCTTCTGGCCCCACATTAGGATACCCTGTGTCAGAAATAGCGACGTCACAAACATGTAAGCATCCAAGACCTGGGTTTCATTTTTTTTTGTCCGAATGGTAATTTAATGGTACGGAACCTTCCTTTCGTGCGCGAGTCCCTGAGAGACTCGCACTTGGCTGGTTTTTTTTCTATTTGTATTTAATAGCTGCCGTATTGTACCAATTCAACATCATTGCATCCGTTCACTTATGAAATTATTCAGTATTCTATTCATTAAGATGCTATGAGAAAAGAATGAAAGAAAAAATAGTAATAATTTTATTTATTTCGGACAGCGGGTCCAATACTGTCTTTATTACGAATTAGTTATTAAAATTTAGATCTAACTGAATTAAATTAATTTGGCAGTTACGGTACACATCATCATCATCATTCAGCCACAAGAAGTCCACTGCTAGACATAGGCCTCCTCCATGGATTTCCAAAAATACCGGTTGGAAGCGGCTTGCATCCAGCGTCACCCTGCCACTTGGATGAGATTGTATCCATAATATGGTACGGTACCCATAAAAAATTACGTTTAACATAAACCCCGTTCCCCAGGAAATGATGGAGGAGAAACTTTTCTATACACTCCGGACAAAGGAGCAGCTGTGTTATACCGTTAGCAATAAGAGGCACAGCAAGTTTGGAGTACTCGGTTTCAGTATCAGCGTCCACACGCAGGTTAACAAGCACAGGTTGGTAGTGACTAACTGGGTCAGGTTCCTGAGATGTTTGGAATGAAACACGTAGGTGCAGTTCAACGGTATATTGGCAACTGGTTATCGGGCGAATCCCGCACGCACACATAGAAGCAAACACTACATACCTCTACCCTTAATCAGTGTATCTCTAAAATCAACTAGTCACTTTAACTAACTAGGTATACACAAAAAAACATTTACTTAACTAAATCTTAACCTACAATACAATTCCCATTCGGACTTTATGCAGCGTAAGTAACGACATACATAATAAATATTATTATATAGCAATAGCAAATATGAGTCAGAATTTATATTGTGGCGGGTTAATTACTCTACACTGGCGTATAGGCCGGGGGGACTGGGGCGCTTCATCGGTTGGCCTGGGCGGCGTTTGCAACTGAGAATCGCTCGTCGAGGGCGGTGGCGATGGCTCCGGGCAGTCTTGAAAGTCATCCAGTTCTACGTCCTGGGTTACTTTCTCGACCTGTACCGGCTCTGTCTCGTAGTGCTCTAAGCTGGGCACGCCACTGCTTCTGCTACTTTTTGTGGTACTCGGCTCTTCCGGACAGACTAACGAACTCCGTTTAGTTTGTTTGAGTTGATCGATATGTCTATGTGACGCCTTGCCTGACGTGTCGACGACCCTGTAATCCGTGACGCCTAACCTCTCCAATACGTTCCCCGGCACCCATTTATTTCTACCGCTATAGTCCCGCAACCACACATCGTCCCCGGGTTGCAACTCGCGTGTCCCACCGGGACTGCTCTGCTCCTGCTTCTTTTGGTTTTCATGGACTTTTGCGCTCCTATCCGGTCTGAGTGCATCTAGTTTGGTACGTAGCCGACGGCCTAACATCAAGGTCGATGGTGTCTCTCCAGTAGTACAGTGTTCCGTGTTGCGATAGTGCAATAAAAAGTTATTTAAATATAAATCAATATCTGCTCTTTCTCTAATTGCTTTTTTAATGGCTCTTTTAATCGTCCTAACAGCATTTTCAGCCGCGCCGTTTGAGGCTGGATGGTACGGGGCTGAAAATATGTGTTCAATACCGTTACTATTCAAAAAGTCAGCAAATTCTCGGCTCGTAAAAGGTGGCCCATTGTCCGAAACAATCTGTCTTGGCAAACCCCATCTTGCAAACAACTCACTTACCCTATGAATCGAATGATTCGCAGCCGTACTCGGTACCAGACTGACTTCGATCCATTTGGTTCTAGCGTCAACTATTACCAAGTACATTTTCCCGAGTAGAGGACCCAGGAAATCTATATGAACGCGGGCCCATGGGCTGGCCGGCCACGGCCACGAGACGGCCGTGTGCCGAGGTGGGGCGTCCGCCTCCGCTGCGCACACGCTGCACCCGCGGCACATTCGCTCCACCGCCTCATCGATGCCGGGCCACCACACGTAACTCCGCGCGATCGATTTAGTTTTTACTATACCCATATGACATTCATGTAAAACCTTCAGGACCTTTTCCCTACAACCCTCTGGCACGACTACTCGGTGCCCCCACATCACACACCCGAGCTCCTCGTATAGTTCTGTTTTTCTATTAAAATATGGTTGCAAGGATGTGATCTCAGCTGCCGGCGGCCAATCATTCCGGAGAAAAGATAATATTTTGCCTAACATTGGGTCGCGGCTAGTTTGTTTTTTAATTTCTTTGTAGTCTAATAACACTGCATTTTGAGCAAAGTGCAAATACGTATGTTCCGGTATCTGCAACTTAGGTTTTACATTCGCGTCAATGGGCAGACGGGATAACCCATCTGCTGCGTTGTGTTCTGATCTAACATATTCAATATCGTATGTGTAAGCTGTTAACTTAATTGCACAGCGCTGTAGGCGACTCGCGGCCATAGCGGGGATACCGTGTTTGGGCCCAAAAATTGTGACCAACGGCCTATGATCGGTACGTAACGTGAAACGCCTCCCATATAAATACTGGTGTAATTTTTCTAAGCAAAATACAATTGCTAAGGCTTCGCGCTCAATCTGCGGATAATGTTTCTCCGCTGGTGACAATGCCCGCGACACGTAAACAACAGGCCGCTCTCTCCCCGCGACCCCTCTCTCGCCCGCGCCTGTTGCGTCATCGGTCAGCTGCGTCAGCACACCTCCGATCCCGCGAGCGCTCGCATCACACGTTAGAAACAGTGGTCTATTCGGGTCATAATGCGCTAGCACGTCCGCGCTGATAAGAATTGATTTTACTTTTTTAAACGCCATTTCGCATTCTTGATTCCAGACCCAACTAACTCCCTTCTTTAATAGGTTATATAAAGGTGCTAAAATGGCGCTTGAGTTTTTTATGAACTTTGCATAAAAGTTTACAAGACCCAAAAAAGACCTAATCTCTGTCACATCAGAAGGTCTAGGTATTTTTGAAATGGCTTCGACCTTTTCCGTGTCCACTTTGATCCCGTCTTTCGAAATTATATACCCCAAGTACTTGACTTCGTCTACCAAAAATGAACATTTGTTTTGCTTGAGCTTCATACCATTGCAGCGGAAGCGCTCGAAAACCCTCTCTAGAATTAACAAATGTTCGTGTACAGTTGCCGTTCCAATTATCACGTCATCTAAAAATACCTCCACATTTGGAATGTCATTTAAAAGGTTGCACATGATTCTTTGAAAAATTCCCGGGCTAGAGTATAGCCCATAAACTAATCTTTTATAGCGGAAAAGGCCTTTGTGGGTATTTATTACTGTCAAATTCTCCGGGTCCTCTAACTCGATCTGATTGTACGCTTGAGAGAGGTCGATTTTAGAGAACACCTTTGCACCATTCATACGGACTAAAAGATCGTCGACACGGGGCAAGGGGTATTTATCAATGTGTAAAACTGGATTGAGTGTCACCTTATAATCCGCGCATATACGGAGTCCGCCATCGGCCTTACGCACCGGAACCAGTGGCGTCGCCCAGTCAGCACTCTCGACAGGCTCGATGACCCCGGCGGCCAGCATCGCCTCCAGCTCGGCCTCGACGCGCTCGCGCAGCGCGTACGGCAGCGGCCGCGCGCGGTGGAACACGGGCGCCGCGCCCTCGCGTACCCGTAGCCGTGCTTTGCCTCCCGTGAAACGGCCCAGTCCCTCCGAGAATAGCTCTTTATGTCTGTGGAGCAATGTTGACAGTTTATTACAGTCGGTTTCTATTGGAACAAAGCTGTTATTGTGGAAAATTGGTATACTAATCCCTAATTCTGATAGCCACTGTCTTCCCAGTAAGGAAGTCGTTCCGCCCTGAATAACAAATAGTTCTAGTATTTTTGAGTTACTGTTAAACTTGACGGTCGGTCTGAAAACCCCGCAAGGTTTAATTTCCGTACCATCATAGAATTTTAAAACAAGGTTCGCCTTTTCTAATTTAATATGGCCGAAAAACTTTAAATAAGTTTCTCTGCTTATACATGAAACCGCCGATCCTGTATCCACCTCCATGGGTATTTCTATATTATTAATTAACACTTGCAATCTTACCGGCTTATAGCCATTTAAGCACAACTGGTGGATGTCATGCTCCTCCAAGCTTGAATCGTCTGAGGATGGCGGCTCATCCTCCCCCGATAACTCGTCCTGCTGTCGCGCCTGCGCCTGCTCCTGCTCCGCCAACACATGGTGAGACCGCAGGCTTTCGCTCCGTGGCCGCAGGTTGCGTCCTCGCGTGGACACACGCGACGTAGGTGGCCTCGCTGTCGACATTTTCCGCAAATGAACTTGCTATATCGACATTCCTCGCTCCGGTGCTCCGACGCTCCGCACACCGTGCAATCGGATTTCGAGTTGTATGCGCTATGTGGTCTCTGCGCCGTAGGTGGTGGTGGAGGGCGCCCCCGTGCTCGCGCCGTTCCCACGGCGTGCACGGCGCCTTCCGCGCCGCCGCCGCCGCCGCCGCTCGCCGCTGGCCCGCCATCACCGGCCCTTTCTACCGCCGCCGCATCCCGCTCCGCCGCCTCCATCGCACACGATATTTTGACGGCCTTGGCGTATTGCAGCTGCTCCTCCGCGAACAGGCGCTGCCTGATAACATCGCTGCGCAAACCACAAACTAGCTGATCCCTTAGATGATCCTCTAAGGCCGTTCCGAACTCACAGTACCTCGCTAATTTTTTTAGCTCACTTATGTACTGGTTTATGCTTTCACGTACATGTTGTCTCCTTTGTCTAAAACGATAACGTTCCGCCATAAATGAGGGTTTCGGCTGCAAGTGATCCTTCATTAACAACACCACCTCATTATAAGTTTTATCACTCGGTTTGCTCGGGCTCGTTAAATTACTCAGCAGTTCGTAAGCTTCATCACCCATTGCCGCGATTAATGACGGTAGTTGTAATTCACTCGCGACCTTGTTCGCCTTATAATACATTTCGGCACGTTCCACGTACATACTCCAGTTTCCAGTCCTTATATTGAACTCCGATAGCTTCCCCATCGACATTTTGGGCTGCACACTTGACCTCGCACGCTAATTTTCACGGTTTTATTTCTCGTTCGCCAATGAGATGTTTGGAATGAAACACGTAGGTGCAGTTCAACGGTATATTGGCAACTGGTTATCGGGCGAATCCCGCACGCACACATAGAAGCAAACACTACAGTTCCTTTCGAAGCGGAATAACTTTTGCAGTCTGCCAGAAGACGGTCGGAAAATTTTTTGCCAGTATACTCCAATTAACGTCAGGCAAGATCGACAGTAAGTCATTATGCCAAAAAGTTAAAGTAGCAATTGAGGAAGTCATTGTCTTGTCATCTCGATACAACTTAAACAGGTCGTCAGTCAGCTTAAAAATGGCCGTTAACATGTCGTTCTACTTGTGTACCACGTAACTACCTTGTGTTACTTACGTTTTGGTATTCATCTACTAAAATATAGAATAGTATAGATAATAGTAGAAATATAAAATAGCATTATTCACTTTTGTGCTGTTCGCAGATATTCTCGATCACATACGAGATTATCTTTTAGTGGATAGTATCGATTGATTTAAAAGGGCACACACAACAATCTTAACATCGTCAATTTTATTTTACTCAGTTGTTTAATAAATAATTGATTAATGATTAATTCTTCTTGGGTGAGGGCCTTAGCCCACGGCGTCTTTTTGCAGCGATGCAGTAACGATGCCGTCGCGCGTTCGCATCGATACAGTCGCGATGCGGTCGCTAGCTATGTTCCCTCGCCCACGTGACCACCATGAAAAATAGATATCGTCGCGCGTCTGTCGCGATCCAATAGCTATTCAGTAACCTAAGGGCCACCCTTCCCGCATTCTTTCCCCGATGTTGTCCAATACGATCGCGCGTTTGTATCAATACAGCCGCGATGCTGTAGCGCATTAGTAACGCGTTGGCATACAGAAATACAGTCGACAGCAAGTTAATTTTTACATTTTAGTTGCAAAATCGTCCGTAACGTAAGTAAGCTGAGTGCACGCATGTAAAGATTGATTATGCTGTCGACTGGACGAAAATAAGAACCGATCGATTAACATTCTTCCCCTCGGATCCCTAGCGTTCAACACGTGGAACAGCGAATCGAGACATTCCTGCAAAATTTCTTATGGGAGTTGCAGACGAGGGCTAGCAGCAGGTGCAAACCTAGTCATGGCCTCGTAAAGGTTATCAAATCAGAGGAATCGTTCGAGGAAGAGGTAAGAAGGTTTGATTGAAGTGGTTAGCAACATTTTAGGGGCCAATTGTAACGTTGTAAAAAAAGAAGGTAGGCGAAATGTAAGGCTATAAAGTGTCATGTTAAATGTTTTGAATAAATGTGAGATGATTAAAAGATATATGTATGTATATATATGTATGTTAGATAAGGTGTCACAAAGACATGAAGTTCAATTTGAACTTCAAATTAGCGTTCAGAAACAGATCAAACAGACAAAAATATACTTATTTCATGCAATGTATGTGCCTGTATGTAAATGTTTATGTTTTTATGTTTAAGCTCAATGAATATAATGCTAAAATTTATAAATGATTTTTTCTTGCATTTTTGTGCATAAGTGTGAGACTAATTTGACTTCCATGTTAATGAGTGTAATTTTAATATTTTTTTATTACACTTGTTTCAAAATATATGAAGCCTTATTTTTGAGACTATAAGGCTGCTGCTACGTGGAGCATGTGATCTTGCTCGATTTAACATTTTTATTTATTGTAATAAAAAGATTATAGGGTTAAGATTATACTGGGTGACATTTTCACCGGTACAATAAATTTTGCCATATCATTGGTATCGATAATAGATTACATTTATCGAATAAAATTACCATATATATTTTTTTCATTTTCATTAATTTATGGGCGGCGGGGTGGGGTGCTTGAGCGGGCGGCGGGCTGGCCGGCGCACGATTTGGCCGGTCAGTCCGCGCGCATTAGGTGAGTGCACGTGCGCCGTTTCCGCACTTCCTGCAGTCGAAAATTACGCGCGCAACACGATGTTTACAAACCGCGAGTATTACGAAATGGTTCGTAGTTACTTTCTCAGTGGGGAAAATACAGTGCAGCTCGGCGGGTATACGCTGAAGAAAGTTTGACACGCCTGATAAATGCCGGTTTTATTTAACCTCAAATACTCAACACCAGGACATTCATGAGAGTGACGCAGCATTTGCTACACTACGGACAGTTCACTGCACCAGCGCACGCTCAAGGCCGAGGAGGGAGACCTCCCTTGGCCGTGGAGATCGAGGAACATATATTCGCGTTCTTCGAGGAAGACCCCAGAAGGAGCACCAACGACGCGGCACGCACGGCGCACTTCGGCGTTAGCCAGTACGTGGTGTGGAAATTCATACCACTACCAACCAGTGCAAGCATTCCACGCCGGTGACGGTCCTAAGCCCGTGCAAGTATGAAGGAAGAATTGAAATCAAGTAAGATTTTTTTTGCTACGTCATACATAAGTCATACCTACTGGCTGCGCCGCCGCCGCCGCTTCTTTTCCTTCCCGCAAGCCGCGCGCAGTTGCCAGTTGCCTGCCAACCAGTGCAAGCATTCCACGCCGGTGACGGTCCTAAGCCCGTGCAAGTATGAAGGAAGAATTGAAATCAAGTAAGATTTTTTTGCTACGTCATACCTACTGGCTGCGCCGCCGCCGCCGCTTCTTTTCCTTCCCGCAAGCCGCGCGCAGTTGCCAGTTCGTGCGTTTAGTTGTACTCATGCGTAATGAGTCAATATTTCTCTAAGATTTGCGGATAAGTTCAGACATTGGTATTTTTGTTTTTTTGTACCAACGGGGTAGTAACAAAAAATGTTGGTATTTGTATTTTGGACTTAGTATTACGTATGTTGATTTATTTTACCGGTGAAAATATCACCCTGTATTATAAAGGGTTTGATGCATAATCAAATGCCTAATAATCATAGCATTATTTCACTAATCGTGTGCAAAGTTTTTGAGTGAAAAAATTTTATTTTAAAATTCATGTTAAAGACAAGTTCATGCGTCCATATACGTTCTTTAATTAAAACTACGTACTAATAGGAAAACTAAAACATATTAAATGGTAGTAAAGTTATATTTTCAATAAACGTAAATAAATGAAACTGATTGTTTTCAGGTGGAAAGAAACTGGGAAGAAATAATCAACAGAGAGTACAATTTCCATAGACTCTTTAGAGAAGTAAGTAGGATAGTATAAACTTATGATGAATTTATTTTGTTAAAACACAAGAAATGTAACAGAAAACATTGTAAGAAAACCTGAAAATCTGTAGTGTTGACCTCAGCACCTGAAATCGCCAATCTACAGTCTGTTAGCTCTTAGAATATACCTCGAGCTCCAGAATAGGCTTCGGTTTTCGCCAAAAGTACACGAGTGTAATACTTCCTGCTCTGTATAAAACTTTTCTTCACTATTTTGAAAAGTTATGTAAAGTTATAAATAACAATACAATATAAACCTTGCCATAATGCAATATAATCGGTTTTTCAGATAATAGCCGGATGAATGAATCAATGAATGAATGAATAAATGAACGAATTTATTGTGTCAAAACATAGGTTACGTTTAGCGGTTGTAGTTGCTCACATCTGGATCTCCATGTTCTACCTTTTCAGGTGTATACACATATTTAGGTATTTAAAGTTAACATGAGGTATATTCCGGTATATTGCCGAGGTATATTCTTAAATCTAGCAGACTGTACGATGGGTGCGCATCGAGATTAAACATAGTCTCTCTCTTTGGACGCATATCATCATCAACCCATTATGTCCCCACCAAGGGGCACAAATCTTTCTCCTGTGGAAGGTATAGGCCATAATCCACCACGGGGGCCATGTCTGGGAGGACGCATAAAGGTTAGGTTATCTCTCTTCTAATATACAAAATTCTCGTGTCACTGTGTTAGTGTGTAGGTATATTCCTCTGAAATAGCTTGACCGATTTTGACGAAATTTTATATGTATATTCGATAGGTTTGAGACCTAGGTTATTATCTGTTTTTCGTAGTTGATAGTTGAAATACTTATATAAAATTGTCGTGTCAGTGTTAGTACATGGTACGGATACTCCTCCGAAACCGCTTGACCGATTTTGACGAAATTTTATGTGTATATTTGGTAGGTTTAAGAATAGGTTGTTACGTATCAATTTTTCATAGACATAAATGATAAGGGTGTTCCCGCAAATAATTTATACAGTGAAACATTGTTTACTGGGTCAGCTGGTATTATATACCTATATTTTTTAAAAGCTTGTTATCACAAATACTACTTTATTATTATTTATTATTATTATTAAATACACATATTTATTTTTATTTTATTTTTATTTATAAAAAACAGAACAACATAAATAGGTATTTAAGGGAGCACCCACACAACAAACGTGATTTTTTTGCCCGTTTTTGCTCGATATTGATTACTGCAAGCGGTTGACGCTTGAAATAATCACAGAATATTTAGTTATATATCTATTTCATCATCATCATCAACCCATTATGTCCCCACCGAGGGTGGATGATGATGATGCCTACCCGGCCATAGGTCTCTACCTTGACGAAGGTATAGGCCATACTCCACAACGGGGGCTTAGTGGAGTCTTGTAAAACTAGTGGCTGGTCTTACTGTCAGAAGTTTTCATGCCTCTCTCATATGAGATTCATGTTCTCTTTTAAATTAAATAATTAAATTATATTCGTTAACTGTATAAAAAATGTAATATAATAACATAACATAACATTTCATGCAGGCACATACATTGCTTCTGGACCCACACTAGGATACCCTGTGTTTTAGGAACCAGAAACAACGACGTCACAAACATGTAAACATCCAAGACCTGGGTTTGTTTTGTCCCCAGCCGGGATTCGAACCCGGGACCTCTCGCATGGTAGGCGTGGTAATAATAAAATAAATAATATATTTTTCTAACTTTCTAAATAAACACAAGAAAAGTGTGAAAAAATTGGTACGATGTATTACTGCATGACCTCGAATTTGAAATAATATTAAAACTATGATAATAGCGGTTATCATTTTGTACTCCGGAGCTGGCGATGTGGTATGGTGGCTAGATCTATATCTGTGAGACAACAATATTGTGTGAGCAAGAAGCAAAAGCCTGCCCTTTCTTTCTTTCATTCATCATCAACCCATTATGTCCCCACCAAGGAGCACGAGTCTCTTCCCTGAGGTAGGTATAGGACATACTCCACCACGGGGGCCAAGTCCGGATTGGTGGAGGCTTGTAAGACTAGTGACTGGTCTTACTGTCAGAAGTTTTCGAGCCGCCCTAAGGCCTCTGACTTGGTTTAACGACTGTCATCTATCGACGGCAGCCGGCACCAACTGCTTAACGTGCCTTGCGAAGCACGGAACCGCTCGGAAAAATCAATAGTAATCAAAATCAAAAGTAATAGACTGTGACCCATCAACGCGCCGTATGTTGCTTAACCTTAGTGATCGTTTAAGATCACTCAGGCAGCCCAGGCTACGAGCGATTCTTACATTAGCTGCGTTGCAACTATTTAAATTGTGATTTGTTCAGTGGTCCGCTGACGGGGCCCTCACAATGGAAGACATCATCAACTGGGTGAAGAATCACTTTGCTTCGGGCAACAAGTCGATGTTTAGAAAACTCTCCGTGCAGGTAAGTAGTGATGAAAGTGGACCTACGACCATCAAGTGACAGTAATGGTGTTCTCCCGGTTCACCATCATCATCATCAACATCATCATGTTGCCACCGAGGGGCACTGGTCTCTTCCCTGAGGCCATTCTCCACCACGGAGGGCAAGTCCCGGTTGATTATCAGAAAACGGCTCAAATTGCATAATTTATTTAGCGCACTTTTTTTTTCATAGGTATTAACTCAATAAAAAGTAACATATTTTATATTGTAGGTTCATTGGCCCCTGAAGATTGTACTGTAATGTATTTGTAGGTTTTGGTGGCAACTACTATAATATGTGATACTTTTTATTGAGTTAATATGAAAAAAATGCCCCTAAGAAAAAAAAATGCCCTCGCGCTGATGTTATGTAAATAAGTTAGTCGATCTAAACAATCTGTGACAAAAAAAAAAATAGCAGAGTTTCGTAATGTATTTACGTGACTTTCAAGTAATGAACTAAAATAATAACTTACATGCATATTAGGTAAGTTGAAAACTTAAAATAAAATAAGACTCAGTTCTTAAATTGTTTTCGGGATCCACTTACTTGAAGTTTTGTCGGAAGAGCCCGACCAGGTTTTTTTTTTAATTAAAAACTGACCAACGATTGACCCCTATTAAGGTTTAATAAGGTTTCGCTCTTATTCCAAGCTCTGCGGATCAGAGCAATACCCTGGTCAGACTCTTCCGACAAAGTGGATCCGGAAGACAATTTATAATGTATTGTGCAAATACAAATATAAAAACACTAGACGAAAACCCGGCTTTGCTCGGGTAAAATGTAGACGCAAAATAATATTCCACTATATTTTTTTATATGGTGACGCCTCTGTATTTATCAACCACCAGTAGAAATAAATCTCTTAATACATTCAGATACATAAGCTCACACCTGTATCCCAGAGGGGTAGGCAGAGACCACGGACTGTCACCTGCCACTATCCTGACAAATCACTTTCGCTTCATCGACATCCATTAGTCGTTGCATGTACCCACATCGGTTTCGGGTACTTTTAATCTTGCCCTTTGCTAATACATCCCCTATTTGGTCGAAGTATGTCCAACTGGGGCGTCCCTTACGGGCCCTTCCACTCACATTCGCTCGATATATTTGCTTTGTCAGTCTTTCTTCGTTCATTCTCTCCACATCTCCAAACCAACGCAACATTCCTTTTTTCAATTCTAGTCACACACTACATCCTCTTTCTCTACATCCTCGGTCTCTGATCACACTATTGCGTATTCTGTCATTCAAAGTAAAACCACACATATTTCTTAAGGATCTCATTTGTACTGCACTAATCCTACTTTCATGATTCTTCTGCCATACCCAAATCTCGCTACCATGCTTACATCAATCGTATTGGAACCAGCACACTATTACGGATAGCCAATCTCGCTCTTTTGGACATGTTCTGGCTACTCACGAAGGAATGCAAGGCGAAAATCGGATACTTATCCTAACTTTGTCATGGGTACCTCATCACAAATTACTAAATGAGCTTCCTTCATAAACTTAACAGCTAGTGAATCTAGTGACGTATGAGACGTAGAATCCACTTGGCTAATCAACTAAAAACAGATCCCTCTCTTTGGCTTTACAGCTTTAAGTTTTGTATTGACCACATGTTTTTCTTCATCATTTTTATTTTTGGTATTTTTCTTATCTAGTGGCTTTTTCATTTCAATAAGTTTATTGGTACCTAACTAAGCAAAACAATAAAGATCAATTTATGACTTTGATTTCCTTTTTCAATTATTTTTCAGACCCTTCCAAAACTCAATGTCAATTATTGTCTTCCCGCCAATGAAAAACACCACAGATTACTTACTACACCTTCTCAGTTGGCACAGATTATAAGAACCTTCTTGGATGCCACGGTATTCCACACACCATGGAGTTAACAAATTAGATCAAAGGGCCGGCCGGTTTAGATTATCTTAGTGTTTAGGAGAGTGCTTTACTTTACACTCTGTTGCAACATTATGCTGAATCGGGCCCATTTTGGGGGCTCAACATTTAATGTATTTTATTATTATTTTCATGTTGTACATTTTATTTATTTTTACGCTTTTTATGCTTTCTGTGTTTTTTTTTTATTATTGTACGCATTCTCTGTGTGTGTGTGTGTGTTTTTTTGTTTTGTTTCAAATAAATAAATTTTCTTGCTTTCTTTCTTTCTTTCTTTCTTTCTTAAGGAGAGTGCTTTTGTAGAAACGTGTAAGCGCCACTTGCTTTAGTACGTGTTACGGTATAGTACTGTTCTAGTTGCCTTTCAATTAGAATCAAAATAAATTTGGTTTCTATTGTTCTATCCAGTGACACTTGAGCGCGTTACTATCCTCGGTACTTATCTGTGTATAAACTAAAAATTTAGTGATAACTTTAGGAGAGTGCGCAAGTGACCCGTGATGGGTGCGTGTTGTTTTCATTAACTCGAATTATCAAACTTACTTATGTGTTCCATTAAAACTCATAGTATTTTGAGTAGGATAGCGCATATTTCGCGACGTCGACGAAGTGACACTCTATTGGAAGAAATATAAACGTTCACTCGAACGTCTAGTAATGTACTAATGCACTTGCCTCTCTAATTGTATTATAGCACTCTCCTAAACACTAAAATAATGTAAACCGGCCATAACAGTTCACAATGAAAACTTGTGACACTAACACAACAATGATTACATTGACATGTTTACTTAGGAACGCCATTATTGAATTTAATAATTTTTATTATATATTGATGCTGCTCGATAATACGAATTTTCCGCCCATATGTTGTCGACTCAGATCAACTATTTTTTTACGCTCTTTCATTTGGTGTGCATATCGTTCGAGTCTACCGTAGACCCGAACGAAATTATTAATATAGATAAACATTTTCATACAGGCACATACATTGCTTCTGGTCCCACACTAGGATACCCTGTGTCGTGGGAACTAGAAAGATCGACATCATAAGCATGTAAACATCCAAGCCCTGGACTTTTTTTTGCCCCCAGCCGGGGTTCGAACCCGGGACCTCTCATATGGTAGACAGGTGCCTTAACCACTGCGCCCAGAGGTCGTCATCGTATGAAAGTTTTAGTTAAAAAAAATACTCAGTTCAGCTTAACTTGTTCACTTTCCTCCTACTCTATATTTCTTAAGGGCTCATTTCTCCAAGATGAAAAATTATAATTTTTTCATTAGTTATTATTGAATATTATAAACTCTATCGTCAGAGAAAACATGTGCACTTGAATTTATAGAGCACTACCATAGTTGAACAAGGCTAAGACTAAAGTCCTCTTGTTTTAGTGCAAGCTCCCTAAGCTGGAAAAGAAACTCATCACATACCAGAGACATTAATATATCAATATAATTAGACCATAATTGCCCACTGTTGGGTAAATCCTTTTCCCCATCACGCCATATCTGGCGGTCTCTCGTCATTACATTTCGCATCTACAGGCCCCCTGCCAACCTGGCTTCATCGTCCGACCATGGGGCTCTTGGTTTTTTTTTTTTTTTTTTAGTTGTGTAAGGTGTACTGCCACTATCGATATTGTGGCAACCTTTGGTCTTTATTTAAAATATCTTTACTTTAATTATGTTACATGCTTTACTATTAATTATTTGTACAGTTATATTGTTCTTATACTAATGGGTTTTCTTTTTATGTATGGGTAGTGTCTTTTCTTTTTCTTTTTTTTTTGTCTTTCTTTTCGTCTTCTTATTTTTTTTGTCTTCTTGTTCTTTTGTCTTCTTGTTTGTTTTTTTTTTTTTTTTTCAAAACCCATTTACTATCTATTTTACATCTATTTTTTATTAATTAAATTTCAAATTTTCAATTTTATTCATTTTATTTTTTAATTATATCTTAACCGCCCTATTGCACTAGTTTAAAAAAAATATATATATAGTTTGACTGTATTCACGAGTGACCTGGCCCTTATTGGAAAATTAGTTTTAAGTTTAGTATTATTGCCGTATTGCACTAGGATAAGACTAATATTTTTAAACGGCCCTTTTGCCTTAGGTTTAAGTATTGACAATTGACATATACAATTCTAGCGTTTGTAACTTGACTCGGCCCTATTGCCGCCTTAGACATAAGTTGTTGACCCGCCCTCTACGCTCGGCTTGGCTTAACGGTATTTGGGCAACGCCAACCCGGCCCCACCTAGACAGTAACCAAAATGGACACCAGGACGCGCAAGTCTGCGATCACGGTGGAGGCCAAGAGCCGGCCCGGGGGGGGCGCAGGAGCCCTGTGGCGAGTGCCCATAAAGGGGCTCCGCGGGACCCCGCCTAAAAAGGCGATTTCAACAAAGGCCCCGACCGAGGGAGCCGGGACCGCGGGGCCCGCTTCTACCAGCACCGCGCCACCAAGTAAATCGCCCCAGAATACAAAGGCGGCCGCGGCGGAGGAGACTGTTGCCCCTGGCGGCATCCTTCCGGCCTCCCATTCGCCCCAGACCGGCAGACCATCTTTGGGAGGGTCAGTGACCGGAACACTGGCCAATCTCCCAAGGATGGCCAATGACGTAATGCTGGCGGCGAAAGAGAGGCTGGAGTCCTCAGGCAATATAAAAAGGGAAATCCGGGAGTTTGTCGTGGGCTCGCTCGGCGACTTGTACCAGATGGTACTTAGGCTGAGCGAGTCCAGGCAAACTCTTTGCCTGAGGATGGAGACCGCCAGGGCTGAGTTCGCCGCGGCCGCAACCCAAAAGGAGGAGGCACACGCGGCCTGCCTGGAGAAGCTGGCCGCGGGCGCGGTGCTGCCCACCATTGCTAAGGACCTGGGCGAAATAAAAAAAGAACTTTCGGCGGCACGAGAAGGAGGCTCCACCGGCTCCGGGGGCGGTTTCATCCCTCACCAAAGGGATGGAGGCGCTCACGGAGCGGGTTGAAAGCCTCAGCAAGGAGTTAAGCGGTGTGGCGGGAACAGCTAACACCATAGTGGGCGGGGAGTGGGTGGACGAGGTGAGAGGGGAGCTCCGTGGGCTTCGCGAGCGGCTCGACAGGCAGCAGCCTGTGGCGCTGGCGGGGCCCACCCTGGCTCCCCCCGCCGGCCCGACCCGCCCAAACATCTGCCCCGCCACAGCCGCAGTCCCGCGGCCCTCCCAGCGAGATCGGGTCTCACCCAGAACGTACGCCGAGGCAGCTTCCTCGCCGCGCCACCCGATGGTGGTGGAGTCGACCAACCCCAAAAAGACTGCAGATGAAACCATCGCAGAGATTAAGGGGAGGGTCGACGTCATCACCCTCGGGATCGGAGTAAACGCGGTCAGGAAGCTGCGGAATCAAAAAGTGTTGCTCTCTTGCGACACCAGCGAGGGCAGGGAGGCCTTCAAGAAGGAGCTGTCGGGGGCCGGTGGCCTCTTTACAGTCACCGAGCCAGCCGACAAGCGCCCCCTGATTCGCCTCGCTGGGGTCGCAAGGGACATCCACGACGAGCAGGTGATGGCCGCCATCGAGTCCCAGAATAGGGACTTGATGGCGGGCATCGCCCTCAAGAAAGAGGACGCCCGGGTCCTTAGGCGAACCAACGGAAGGAACAAGGCACTCTGCAATATCATCTTAGAGGTGACCCCCGAAATCTGGCGGCGCGTGGAGGGAGCGAGGATGAGGATAGGGTACCAGGTCGTGCTGGCGGTGGACCAGTCCCCATTGGTGCAGTGCTACCGCTGCATGGGCTACGGGCACACGGCGCGCATCTGTCGCGCCGAAGCCAGGTGTGGCCAGTGCAGCGGAGAGCACCAAACCAGGGACTGTCCCCCGTCGGCGCGGGCTGGGGAGCCGCGGTGCTGCCACTGCGTAAAGGTGCCAGGGGCGGAATCCTCGCACCCTGCATACGCCGCCGATTGCCCTGAGCGCATCCGCTGTGATAACATAGCGCGGCAGGCAATCAAATACTGCTGATACGGGCACCTTGGCCACACCACAGTCTCAGGGGCTCTTGGTTTACCGACCCTTATTATATTAACGCTCCTAACCCCGGCTGCCTGAGTGATCTTAAACGATCACGAAGGTTAAGCAACATAGGGCGCGTTCAGTGCATGGATGACTAACGCTAGTGGCATTTTCCCGAGCAGTTCCGTGCTTCGCAAGGCACGTTAAGCAGTTGGTGCCGGCTGCCGTCGATATAAGGCAGTCGTTAAGCCAAGTCAAAGGCCTTGGAGCGGCTTGAAAAGTTCTGACAGTAAGACCAGCCACTTGTCTTACAAGCCTTCACCAATCCGGACTTGGCCCCCGTGGTGGAGTATGCCCTATACCTTCCTCAGGAAAGATACCCGTGCCCTTCGGTGGGGACATAATGAGTTGATCATTATTATGATATTATTACCTCAGGTAGTGTAAGAGATAGTAGACTACTGGATAGGATACTAGATAAGAGACTAGTTTAAGCTACTTATATATTTGCCTCTTTTTGATCGAGGGGACTATAAAGAATTTCGCTCACACACCCGCATCATCATCATCATCGGCCTACGGTTGTCCACTGCTGGACATAGGCCTCTCCCACTGCACGCCATTGAGCACGGTCCTTGGCTACTCTCATCCAGCTCTTGCCACCCGCATCGCAACTAATTTGGAATTTCAGAAAGCTTTTAACGACTTCAGTATGATTGATTCGTACGGTGTGGTTACTGCGCGTCCTTCATAGGCCACTTTTGTTCCATTCCCACCTCGTATTGCCTTTCACATTGGCAAGCGCAGCATAAGACGACCAGCCACAAGATGGACAGACGATCTCATCCAAGTGGCAAGAAGACGCTGAATGCAAGCCGCTTCCAACCGGTCTTTTTGGAAATCCATGGAGGAGGCCTATGTCAAGCAGTGTACTTCTTGTGGCTGAATCGTGATGATGATGAATCTTGAAGATTGTCTTTCAGATAGAGGGCAACAAGGAGAGTGAGGACGACAAAACACCCGCAGTAGAGCCGGGACCATCGGAGATGGCTGACTACAAGCTCACTTACCTGAATGGCGACGCAAAAGAAAAAGCCTCCGAGTTCATCACCGACGTAGAGAAGTTTTCTAAAAGTCTCCCGCTTATGAAAGTGCCTAAGGTTCAGCTGACGTAGTGCTAAATTGTCCTGGTAGAGAAGGGATTCCGAGAAAGAGAAATTACTATCTTTTGTCCGCAAACAAAGTTCGTAGTATTGTTTTATTTACTCGCGATGCTCATACGAAGTTATGACTTTACCATATCTGGTAGG
The DNA here is from genome assembly GCA_947310845.1 of Yponomeuta plumbellus. Taxonomy (NCBI): domain Eukaryota; kingdom Metazoa; phylum Arthropoda; class Insecta; order Lepidoptera; family Yponomeutidae; genus Yponomeuta; species Yponomeuta plumbellus. Next base: position 10,171,813 of record OX371212.1, on the reverse strand, counting down.
TATAACTGTTTATTTTTAAGTTTCTAACTAAATCTGTCCTATGCCTAGTATACCTGTATGTATACCTAGTGCCTAGTATGCCTTGTATACACATAATATTTCAACTGGAGCTTAGTGACAAAATAACTAAACCTGTATGGGCCGCGAATTGAAAATGTATGGAATTTACTAGATTACCTATATCTATCTTCTAGAAAAGGCGCGCGTCATTATTTGAACTGTCAATTTTAGTCTACTAGGTAGACATGATCAATCATAGTAGATTGTTCACCAAGAGCGCAAACAACATTTTTGCGTCGAGGTTGTGAAATTGAATCCAGAGCGAACTGAGGCGATTCTTGCATTAAAGCCCGAGAAAAGCGTCGGATTTAACTAAGAACCGCTGAAAGAGCGAGGGATTCAAGACTACCGAGACCAAAAATTATTTGCGCCCGTGTAGAACACTCTGCTTTTTACTACCATCTGAGAGGAATGAAAATGCGTACTTGCGTTCCAGTTTCATTTATTTGACAATTACGTACTTAAAGGTTTTGCAGCAAAGAGTTTGGAAGTTCAGTAAGTAGTTCCAAACTAGGTTTTAAACTTATTGCTTGCAAAATAGATATAGAACGAATCTTCAAGAGTGAAAGAGAAGTCCGACTTCTTAGTAAATGAGTGCATTAGTATATAAATTCAAAATTGGATTTTGAGTCTATTTACTTTTATGCATCTTAGCTTGGAGAACAATAGCGTGTTTCGGGTCCTAAATTTGTGTATCAAAATGCATCATTTCAAGCAAATGGAGTGAAAATAAAGAAAATGACTAGAAGGTTTATGGAAACTGTCTATGTGTTTAGGTGCAATAATCATGCCGAGTCTGTTGCCGTTGATAGGTGATTTGTATAAAATTGTGTTAAGATCATAGTTTTATCAGCTACTTCAAAATATATCTATCTAATCTCTTTAAACGAGCAATTCTTGTATATATATTTATATATAATCAGAATCTCGGAAACGGCTCCAACGATTTTCACGAAATTTTGTAGGCAGATGCTTTCAGGGGCGTTTAATTGATCTAACTAGGTTACATTTTTATAAAACGTTGTTTTATCCGTGTTTTAAGGCAATTGAAATTTGCTATAATAAAATACAGAGGCAAATTTCGCGTTTACCTACTGGCAAGGTCGGGATAGTTCTGACGAGAAAACGGGCGACCCGTTTCGGGCCGATTTCAAGAGACCCGGTTCAAGTCATGATGTTTTTTTTCCAAGTTCTTTTTTTGTTGAAAAAGGATTATTTTAATTTTATATTACAAAAAAAGTACCGAGCAAAGCTCTGTCACTCAGGTACTATTATTTCAATAAAGTAGTGTAATCAAAACTACTCTTTGTTTTGTTTCTTAGTAGAATTATGATGTATTTGTGGTGAATATTTATATATATTATTTATATTTTTTTACTTTATAATAACTACGGTAAATAACTTCTTTGTCAACCCTATGCCCGATGTTGGAGCTTTGACCGCTAAGTTAAAATAGAACTTGTGACGTTCGTAGTGAGAGTATTGTCAAGAATAAAACTACGAAGTCAACAAATAAAAAAAAATTAATTAAAAACTATCCCGGTATTTAGAACATTGGGTCGTGGGTCTAATGCCTGTCTAGAGTTTGCCGTCGTGAACCAGTACTCCCCTGACGGATCGAAGACTTCGGTGAGGGCGGTCTTCTCAACCAGCGGTCACGAGGGGCAGGGACGGTGTCGAGTGGACGCCAGGAAAACGGGCTCCAGCTCGTCGCCTTGTTGGTGGTGTGTTCGTGTTGTTTGTAGTAAGTCGGCCTTCCAACGCCGCAACCAAAATCCAGCGTGAATGACGCAGCACGTATCATAAACGTCGCACCCTGTAAGGTGACAATTCCCAGTGTCACTACGTTACCTTTCGACCCGCTCGGATTGAGAACACTTGATGATGATGAAGAATGGGAGAAAGCCGGTGCAGCAATAAGCGTGCTTGTGTTCTCAATCAGAGCGGAGTTACAATAAGCAGAATAAGCCCTAAGAAGGAACAAGGAACATTATATATATAAGTGGTTACGAACATAATAATATTTCGTACCTACTAAGAAAGATACTACTAAGAATGAGATTAGCAAACATGATTTTCAGATTAAATTACTAAGCATGATTTACCTAAAATGATCAAGCGTGAATGATAAAATTACTCAAGAGATTTTGCGAAAACTATACTAATAAAATAACTTTTCAACACTTTCACTCACCAAGGAAGTGGGCGCGATAGTATATATTTTCGTTAGGCCTGCGAAGATCCTGCAAGCCGAAGTATGAAATGTGTCCGCACACAGCACAATTAAATTATTTTATGAAAATATTATATTTTTGCACAAGCGCGCGTGAAGACACTATATCAATTCATGAGCGAGACTTGTACAGGTTTGTACGGACGGACGGTGCGGTGTGGACTGACGACGGCGCAGACTAGAAACAAGATCTAGAAAGTTCTCCAATAATAACCGACGGCGGTGACGTCAGGGCCAGCTTACAATAGCCGGTTCGCCCGCGGACGCTCGCGTACTAAAGTGCAAACCTTTAACACGATGTTCAATAGTGGAGTTATTTATTTTATTTCTTACGCATTATGTTTTTAAATCTTATTTTAGTTTAATAAAATAGATTAGTTATTAGATTAGTAAAACTGTAGAATAATAATTTGATTAGTAATAAATAATAAATAGTATTTACAAATATTATAATTTTATTAGGTGTATAATTAAAATGTAATAATTTAATGTTTATATTTCATTCGATTAAAATGAATAAATAGGGAAATTTCATTAAATTTTAAAAAAATAATCATGATTAAATCAAATAATGTGAAACGGCAACGTACAACGTTACAAACTGAGCGAGTCACATAAGCCGTATGAGCCCAAACAGATGGGCAGTAGCCACTCCCAGTTAGTGGAATTTTTGCCCATCTATCTAGGCTCACCTAGACCAAGATGGAAATTACGGCCTTGTAAAATTTCTACCGGGGTGGTAGGGAATGGCCGGTGACAGGGAGGATTGGAGCATTCAGGCCACCAGGATCCCCTAGCCTGATCCCGCAGGGGATGTTGGTGAACTCAGACGCTCACCAGGACCTCACTATCCCCTAGGGGATCAGACTAGGCGATCCTGGTGGGCTGAATGGATGGGACAGTTGAAAGGGAGGATATTCTATAATTATTATATAAAAATAGGATATGAACGAACTTGTAAAGTTCTAAGATATTAAAATCAGTAGGAAAAAGGTAAAAGTTTCCTACCAACTTTGGTTGTGGTAAATATACATCACATTCTGTTTCATCAATTAGTTAGCGCTTCCTCGAGGGTCTTTTCTGTGTAATTTTTGTAGTTACGAGTGCCAGGTTTTTTTATATGTTCATAACATTCTTCACATGTAGCTGAAAAAAATAGATGGGGTGAAATTGATATCAATACTAAAATGTACACGTGATAGTTGCATCCCTAAGAGGAGTTACTTTGTATCAATTCGAATGCGCCATCAAAGTCACACCACTAGATAAAAACCTACATGTAAACAAATATGGCTGACATTTCTAAAAAACAAAAACAGTTTCCTATTAACAACAAAGGAAGTTATAAAAGTTATGTCACTATCAACTGTCTAGATTCAGCAAATTATCCTGCACGCAAAGAGTTTTTCATACATTCATTTCTTACCTTATTTCACACTTTTTTGAGAATTTTATTTCTGCTGTCTTTGCTGCGCGTGCGATGTCTAAAGTGATTATCAAGATGGCCGAAAAGATGAAGTTGCCAGGATAAAAAAAAACTTTAGGCTGCGTTCCGTTTAAAGAGAGTTATGGAGATAAATACAAAAAAAAAATATCAATTTCGCCCCATAATTTGAAAGTCGCCCCATTCTACGGTACTTTACTTGGCCCCCGTGGTGGAGTATGGCCTATACCTCCTTCTTCAGGGAAGAACCCCCTGCTCCTCGGTGGTGGCATAATGGGTTGATGATAATGATGATGGTTTACTTTAAAAATATACAATTAAAATAAAATAAATAAAAAGAGTAAAATTAAAGTATAGGTAATTTAAGGGGGGCCCCCATACAACAAGTGTGGTTTTTTTTTTCAATTTTATAATGGTACGTAAACTTCGTGCGCGAGTCCGACTCGCACTTGACCGGTTTTTTTTTATAGGGATGGATGAGATCACAGAACAGAAAAAAAGAGTAGAAATCGTAAGTGGGCGGTGCCCGCGTGCCTCACATTAGCAATGTATTGCCTATGCGTAGTCTATGACAGTTTTTCTTACCTCAGTTGCCGTGCGCTTCTAGTAAAGAAAACAATTGTGAAAACTCTACTAAAATGCCTTATTGTGCTGTGTTAGAGTGCAAAAATAAAAGTTGGGGATCAAAATGTACCGATCATGCCGTAATACTCCATCGGTAAGTAGTATTTCCATTGTATTTAATTTAATAGAAATTAAATTTGTAATGACATGAACAAGGAAAGCAATCCAAAAGTGAGAAAGTAAAACCACCTTTATTTACTGGAATATAATGTTCAATTTTCGTCGAAGTCTGTGTACTTTTTCTACAAATTTCTGTCAACATTTGAATGCTACTCAAATGAGTAGCAATTGCAGCTGGGGCACAACATTATAAAAATCTATCGATAATATTTTGTCTATGACTTAGCAGTAATAAATAATGGGCGTTTTTCCTTTCTTTTTTTTTCTTAGTTCCTTGAGATACACTAGATGGCGTCATTCGTTTCTTCATACGAATTTGTGATTCATAGCAATCAATGTCAAAGTCAGTTCACAGATTACTAAACAAGAGAAGGAACCAGGGTTGCTATTCGGGCGAGGTTTCTGGTAATAAAAATAAAAATTCAAACCCACAATCCATAGCAAATACTCCAATGTATCCAAAAGCGCACTTATCACCAAACGACCACAGCATTTTTTTTTCGGTAACCAACCATCACAAATTCCACAGAACCATAGTATAATTTTTTGCTTTGACGTTTATTATTACGGTACGGCAGCGCCACCCAGGGATCCTTTTAAAACTAAATTTGACATAAGGAAAAACGCTCATTATCGGTACTTTAGGTAGAGTACCTGCGTGTAATTAGGTACTTTGGGAAAACAATTGTCGTTATTTTATTTTAATTGAAGACCTCTGTGGCGCAGTGGTTAGTGCATCTGACTACCATGCGAGAGATCCCGGGTTCGAATCCCGGCTGGGGACAAAAAAAATCCCAGGTCTTGTATGTTTCCATGTTTGTGAAGTCGCTGTTTCTGGTGCCCACGACACAGGGTATCCCAGGGTGGGGCCAGAGGCAATGTACATATGTGCCTGTATGTAAGTGTTTATTATCATCCTTTATTATTATTATTATTTAACACATTTTTAGTTGCAATTATTTTTGATGCTGCGCAAAATTTATTGTTCATGTTCCTAGACGCTGTTTAGTTCCTTTGCGAGAATGTGGTCCTGACTGCAGAATCATGTCATTTTTGTAAACTTTTAATCCGGATCAACTTACCCATCCCATTTTGAGACGAGCAACCGAACGACGCAAGCTCCGTCTCTGCTCACCACCCACTCACTGCTCTGCGTATCGGAACGAAACCTAGTCGGACTCGTCTGATAAAACAACACCCGTAAGTAGATCCGGACTAAATGTTTACAATGTGTTGTGCCGAAAGTTTTAGTTAAAAAAACATGTCATTTTTATTAGTATAGATTGGCGTATTGTCATCAAAACTAAACCAGCATGCATAATTTCAAAGTAAGATGATTTTATGTGCTCGTGTAGTAAAATCATCTGGGGGGGGTCTAGATAATTTAATCAACGCTTGCTCCTTATATGTATGGGGAAGTCTCGTGACTTTCGTTGGCAAATGTCATCTCCATAATACAGCCTGATTTTTTCACCGGTACAATAAATTTTACCATATCATTGGTATTGATAATAGGTTAATTTATCGAATAAAATTACCACGTATTTTTTTCATTTTCATTAATTTATCAATATCATTCATCCAATTTGTAACTCATGGACACCCAGTACTAGGTGTCATCGCGGAGCGAGGCAGAGGGCAGCGGGGTGGGGTGAGTGAGCGGGCGGCGGGCTGGCTGGCGCACGATTTGGCCGGTCATTCAGTCCGCGCGCATTGACCTAGGTGAGTGCACGTGCGCCGTTTCCGCACTTACTGCAGTCGAAAATTACGCGCGCCCAATGTTTATAACCGCGAGTATTACGAAATGGTTCGTAGTTACTTTCACAGTGGGGAAAATACAGTGCAGCTCGGCGGGTATCCGCTGAAGAAAGTTTGCCCCGCCTGATAAATGCCGGTTTTATTTAACCTCAAATACTCAACACCAGGACATTCATGAGAGTGACGCAGCATTTGCTAGACTACGGACAGTTCACTGCACCAGCGCACACTCAAGGCCGAGGAGGGAGACCTCCCCTGGCCGTGGAGATCTTGGAACAGATATTTGCGTTCTTCGAGGAAGACCTCAGAAGGAGCACCAACGACGCGGTACGCACAGCGCACTTCGGCGTTAGCCAGTACATACGTGGTGTGACAATTCATACCACTACAAACCAGTGCAAGCATTCCACGCCGGTGACAGTCCTAAGCCCATGCAAGTATGAAGGAAGAATTGGTATCAAGTAAGTTTTTTTTTGCTACGTCATACATAATTCATACCTATTGGCTGCGCCGCCGCCGCCGCTTCTTTTCCTTCTCGCAAGCCGAGCGCAGTTGCCAGTTTGTGCGTTTAGTTGTGCTCATGCGTAATGGAATCCACATTTCTTTAAGATTTGCGGATAAGTTCAGACATTGGTATTTTTGTTTTTTTGTACCAATGGGGTAGTAACAAAAAATGTTGGTATTTGTATTTTGGACTTAGTATTACGTATGTTGATTTATTGTACCGGTGAAAATATCACCCTGTATAAGTCAAGCACAAGCGTTGATGGATAACGATATTTTAAATAAATAAATAAAAAATCAAACAAACTATACATACGATAAGTTTGCTGGGCCTCGTTTCAAAAGCGACTATGGTTAGTTTTATATGAGAATTCCATATACGTTGCGTAGCTGATCATCCAGAAGGTAGGTTAATATACTAACCGGCTGCGTAATTTACATCGAATTGTAATTGAATTAAATATCAACTGTCGCTGTACGAAACAATTCTATAATTTGTCGATAGGCCATCCATAGCTGAGAAGCACCATTGCAGATATTTGTTTTTTAATTTTCGACTTTATGGTCTATCACATAAAACTTATCTACGCTCAGACGCGGCGGGAGTTCCAGCTAGTGTAGAGTAGCGGTACTACGAAACAAAGATCTAATGTAAAACTTAATTTCATCATTATCATTTGATTTTGATCGTTGTTTATATCACCAAAAAGTTCATATGTTACGTGGAACTTTTATGATTTAGACCTTTTCGGCATTGCCTTTATTTACCAATGGCAGCTTGGCATTCATAGTGTGGGTTTTGGCTTATGTGTGAGTTTGGTCACACTGGTTTTCCTGCTAATAGGTCATGTCACTCCTTCTACTCTTTTTTCTGTTCTGTGGACACAATCGAGGTTACGTAAAAAAAAGAATATTCCTTATTGCACACAAGAAGCAGGAGGCAAATAAAAGTTACAGTTAAAAAGAATATAATATATAATAGGCTTTCTTATTCTCTATAAATTGTACACGATAAGTATGCTGGGCTTCGTTTCGTAAAGCGACTATGGTTAGATTATGAGAATTCCATTATAGGTACATTGCGTAGCCAATCATCCAGAAGGACAGTTAATATGGTAGCCGGCTGCGTAATTTACATCGAACTGTGGTACAGTTTGGCAGAAGGGAATACATTATGTTACTTTGTCAATGTAGGTACTAAAAAAATAAATGATTAAGAAACATTGTCATAACAAATTCATTTTCAACTGTCGCTTTATGAAACAGTTTCTATAATAAAATTTGTCAATATGGCAATATATCCCATCCTTAGCCTGAGTAGCAACATAGCAGATAGTTATTTTTCAATATTCGACTTTATGGCATAGAACTTATAGCTTCTCGACGATCACACGCAGCGGTAGTTCCATCTAATGTAGAGTAGCGGTACTACAAAACAAAGATCGTGTGTCAAACTTAATTTCATCATTATCATTTGATTTTGATCATTGTTTATATGATTGAAAAGGTTCATATTTTACTTGGAACTTTTGTGGTCTAGACCTTTTCAGAATTGCCTTTATTTGCAAATGGCAGCTTGGCATTCACAGTGTGCGTTTGATTTGTGTGTGTGAGTTTGGTCACACTGGTTTTCCTACTGATAGGTCATGTCACTACTTCTACTCTTTTTTTTTTGTTCTGTGGATGAGATCTTACGTACAGCGCCACTAAGTTATCTGTTCAGGTGGGCAAAATTGTAACTAACTAAATAATTGTAAAGCCCGTTCACCATTTTTATTTTATTTATTTACTTACTAAAATTTGTAGTTATATTTTCATTAAAATTTGAAAGACGGCTTAAAATATTCTCATTATCCTAGGTAAATTTCTTAAATGTTACTACTAAATTCTCAACTAGCGCCGCTATGAACTGAACAGATAAGATGGTGGCACTGTAAACTGTTTTTGAATTGAAAGACACAATTTTAAACCAAACGTTAAAAATCACGAATAAGAGTAGAAACAAAAATGTTACTCCACCATTACTTTTTATTTAAATTTTCTTTAAGTTTCTTGCATTTAGCACGCCGTTGTAAATTAAAGTTTTTAATGAGTGCGATAAATAATTTAAATAATTAATTATTTTTAACGTTAAAGTTATATAAACTAAACGGTTTTAGTCATAGTTGTTCGTTAGAAAATTGTGACTGGGGTCGAACACCACAAATAAAGCGTTGGATAAGGAGCTCGGTAGAATTCGTTAGTTTCATTCTTGATGTGCTACTTTTTCGCAACTCATATATTAGCAGAAACCTTAGGGAAGTGATCACTAGAATATTAAATTGAAGAATATTTACAACTATACCCAGTATGTCAAACTGGACCACTTTTCAATGGACGCCTCTACTAAACTCTGTGGTAAAAGCCGACTCTCGAGTCAAGCGGGCCGGAGCTGTGCCGGGAGAAAGGGAGTCAGTTGAAGTTCTTGGTACACCTATCAAATCTCTGGCTGATAAAAAGCTCTACAAGTAAGTGTGATACTCGATTTCTCTTGAAACACTCAATTCCCATGTGATGTGAATATTATTGGTTTTTAGCTTAGAGGTTTGGGGTTACTTTTAAATCGTACAGTTTTCTGCTTTTTATTCATATTATAAAGCTTTGGGCTGCCTGTGTGATCTTAAACGATCACTAAGGTTAAGCAACATACGGCGCGTTCAGTCCATGGATGGGTCACCGTCTATGACTAACGCTAGTGGCATTTTTCCGAGCGGTTCCGTGCTTCGCAAGGCACGTTAAGCAGTTGGTGCCGGCTGCCATCGACAGATGGCAGTGGTTAAGCCAAGTCAGAGGCCTTAGGGCGGCTTGAAAACTTCTGACAGTAAGACCAGCCACTAGTCTTACAAACCTCCACCAATCCGGACTTGGCCCCCGTGGTGGAGTATGGCCTATACCTTTCTCAGGGAAGGGACCCGTGCCCCTTGGTCGGGACGTGGTGAGTTGATGATGATAAAGCTTTATTAAAAAAGAAAAATCTTGTTAATTAATTTTGTTAAAATTGTAACTTAAGCGATCAAGAAGGATAAGCAACATAGAACGCGTTCAGTACATGGATCGGTGACCGTTATTATGGCTAACGCTAGTAGCATTTTTTCGAGCGGTTCCCTGCTTCGCAAGGCAGGTTAAGCCGTTGGTGCCGGCTGCCGTAGATAGATGGCAGTCGTTAGGCCAAGTCAGAGGCCAGCCATTAGTCTTACAAGTCTCCACTAATCCGGACTTGGCCCTAGTGGTGGAGTATGGCCTATACCTTCGTCAGGGAAGAGACCAGTGCCCCTCGGTGAGGACATAATGGGTAGATGATGAAATTTTCTTGAAAATTTATTTCACTTACCTATTATTTTTATCTCAAGCACAAACCTTATCTACTGTTTTGAAATAAAATAGTTCTAAATGTAATTTTTGTAACTCATGTTATGTAAAAAAAGTAGAGACAGAGAAAAATAGAATTAGAGAAATTATTATTCTTAAGTTTTTAATCTTCTGTACTGTTTCACTCTGAACTATTTTTAGAACCATAAGACTACGGAACGGCTTGACAGCCCTGCTAATATCTAACCCAGAGAAGACTCGCGAGAATGTCAAGGTAAGAATATTACACTTTATACCAGCTATTTTTGACTTGCTTGCGAGGCCCAAAATACACGGAAAAAACTGTTAATCATAAATAACCTGAATTTAGATTAAAGTATGGTGAATTATAATTCACTCTAAATACGGAGTAAAGTGATATCACCAAAATTACTAATATAATACGGTTTCTGATGATAACGGCATATAAGATGACGTGTCACCGACTTTAGTAGGACGAAAATACATTAAATGATTATGATTCCCACTATTTACGTATCCTTTGATCATATATCCTATGACGTCCTATTATTATTCCTAATATTTGTAGATGACATCTCTTGTGATGTCCTTTTATAATAATACTAGCTCTTGCCCGCGACTACGACCGCGTGGGCTTTAGTTGAGTAAAGTGTTTGCAAATAAGATAGAGAAAATTTTAGCGCATGCGAAAGAGCTTTCATACTAACTTCGCAACCCCCTTTTACCCCTTTAAGAAATGATTTTCGAAAAACTACTTTTCAAGTCTTTCATGACTTTCAAAGAAGAACTTTCATGCTAAATTTAATTCGAATAACTTCAAAAATGGCTAAGTTTCATACTAACATTGCAGCCCCTTTTTATCCCCTTAAGAGATGATTTTCGAAAAACTATTTTACATGTCTTTCAAGACATTCTATGAAGGACCTTCATTCTGAATTTCATTCGAATAATTCCATAAACGGCAAAGTTTCATACTAACTTTGCACTCCCCTTTTACCCCCTTAACGGATGATTTTCAAAAAAATATTTTACATGTATTTTATAAATTTTAATGAAGGAACTTCATATTGAATCTTATTCGAATAACTTCAAAAACGGCAAAGTTTGATACTAAGTTTGCACCACTCTTTTTCCCCCTTAAAGGATGATTTTTAAAAAACTATTTTACACGTGTTTCATAATTTTAAATGAAAAACCTTCGTACCAAATTTCATTCGAATAACTTCAAAAACGGCAAAGTTTCATATTAACTTTGAACCCCCATTTTACCCCCTTAGGGAATGAATTTTCCTAAATCCTATCTTAGTGCTCCCTTACGTTACTAAAGGAACCTCTGTGCAAAATTTCAAGTTTCTAACCCTTTTAGTTTAGGCCCTGCGTTGATATGTCAGTCAGTCAATCAGTCAGTCAGTCGGCTTCTTCTTTTATATACAGGGTTACAGGGAAAGTCGTACACAATATTAAAGGAGGTCATTATTTAGGTAATTGCTGATGGATTTTATACTATTATACACGGTCCGAAAATTAATCGTTATGGAGGTATTGACTGTTAAAGATTAAAAAAAAAACAATTTTTTTTTGGCTTTTTGATTGATTTTTTCTCAGAATAGAGCTCATAAAGTGTTTTTTTTAATTTATTTAGTTAAAAGGCATGTCAATTGATAAAAAAATATCAGCAAAAGCTGCACCTACTACTAACAGCTTTAAAAAACTGCTCAGCAACGGTTAGAATTAAATATTTTTTCTCTAAATGTTTTTCACATTGAAGCTCTTAAAAAAAAATTACATATGGAACTTATTCTGCAAATAATTTTAAAAACTTCTACGACTCTTTAACTATTCAAAAAGGTATAACATTCAATAGGTATGTGCATGAAATATTAAAATAATGTTATTTGAGTAGGCTCTAGTGGTAGTACCGACATAACTGAACTTCGATACAAAAAAAATCTTTTTACTTCCTGGCACCTTTAAACTATGTAAAAAGGTCAGATAGGCTTTTTTGTGCTCTGGAGACATGCTGTCTTAGGTGTTCAGGTATCTACCTATTTCAGTATTTCTTTTATAGAATATTCTATCTATCTATTATTTTTGTGTTAGTCTGCTCGTGTGATTCTTCCGTGGTAGATGTGCTAATACGTGGTCTGCAAATGATTTGCGTTTTAGAAACTTCTACGTCTCTTTAGGTATTAATAAACGTTTATCACTTGCTATTACATCGAAAAAACGTTAGCCAAGTGTCACTTAAGATGGCAAACAGTAAATTTTTAGTTGAGGTAAATACGTGCTCTTTGATAATTTCTCGTAAAACGCGACTTAGTTTGGATTTTGGTATTTATTCATCTTCATTGTGTGACTTGGCTTGGATTTTGAATTGATTTATCTTCGTTTTTAACATGGTTGCCTCTACTTCTAATACAAATTCTCATTCTTTTTTTTAATTACTCTTCACTACAGAAGTTCGCAGGTTTCTCCTTATTTTCACAGCCGTTTCAGCAAATATTCTCTGTCTCAAAATTTCGACATTTTCAATTGGCGTCATTTTGTTTTAAATTATGCTTTTAATATGATCTCATACATAAAAATCCATTGGCGTTAGATCAGGGTACCTAGCCGGCCACGCAATGGGACCGTCTTTTCTAATCCATTTGTTTGGGAAGTTCTCATCCAACCATGCTTCCGTGGTGCGCTGGGCAGCCGTCATTTAGAAAGAACATTGTCTCGTCTCAATGCAATAGAAATATCGTCCATCAACAAGGGTAACTCCTCCCTCAAAAAGTTTTAATATGTGTCTCGCCATTCAAGTCACAGAATGAAAACGAATCAGTCCAAAATCCAAGCCAAGTCTCAGTAGGAAGATGAATCAGTTCAAAATCCAAGCCAAGTCACAGAATGAAGATGAATTAATACAAAAAGCCAAACTAAATCGCGTTTTACGGGAAATTATCAAAGAACACGTATTTACCTCAACTAAAAATGTACCGTTTGCCTTCTTAAGTGACACTTGGCTAACGTTTTTTCGATGTAATACCAAGTGATATACGTGTTTTAATACCTAAAGAGACGTAAAAGTTTCTAAAACGCAAATCATTTGCAGACCACGTTTTAACACATCTACCACAAAAGAATCACACGAGCAGACTAACACAAAAATAATAGATAGATAGAATATTCTAAGAAAGAAATACTGAAATAGGTAGGTACCTGAGCACCTGAGACAGCATGTCTCCAGAGCACAAAAAAGCCTATCTGACCTTTTTACATAGTTTAAAGGTGCCAGGAAGTAAAAAGATTTTTTTTGTATCGAAGTTCAGTTATGTCGGTACTACCGCTAGAGCCTACTCAAATAACCTTATTTTAAAATTTCATGCACATACCTATTGAATGTTATACCTTTTTGAATAGTTAAAGAGTCGAGAAGTTTTTAAAAATATTTGCAGAATAAGTTCCATATGTAATTTTTTTTTTAAGAGCTTCAATGTGAAAAATATTTAGAGAAAAAATATTTAATTCTAACCGTTGCTGAGCAGTTTTTTAAAGCTGTTAGTAGTAGTGCAGCTTTTGCTGATATTTTTTTATCAATTGACATGCTTTTTAACTAAATACATTAAAAAAACACTTTATGAGCTCTATTCTGAGAAAAAATCAATCAAGAAGCCAAAAAAATTTGATATTATTTTTAAATCTTTAACAGTCAATATCTCCATAGAATAAAATCCATCAGAAATGACCTAAATAATGACCTCCTTTAATATTGTGTACGACTTTCCCTGTAACCCTGTATAGATATAGATATAGATATCCTACTATTAATAAATGAATTCCTCTCATATCTCATGTGATGTCCCTTTATATATCCTACTATTGTAAGATGACTTCCTCATATCTCCTATGATGTTCGTATTATATATTTTGGTAATAGTTATAACAATATTATTATAACTATTACTTATTACTAAAGTACCCGAATCCAACAGACGCGCGTGCATGCAACGACTAATGAATGTCGATGAAGCGAAAGTGATTTGTCAGATTTGTTGATCGTGGCAGGTGGCAGCCCCTGGTCTTTGCCTACCCCTCTGGGTTACAGGCGTAAGCTTATGTATGTATGTATTTACTTATTGTAAAATTTCATTGAACGAATAGTTATAATTTGGTACCTGTTGAAATAAACAAATAATTATCTATTTTTTATCTATTTAAAAAAACAGATGTTGTTGTCAGAATGTAGAAGAGTAAGTACAGGAAATATGTTAAAGAAGCATTTTTTCTTTCCAAAATGACATTTAACTCCTGAAAAACAGACGTAGTAACGCACATATCGACAAACAAATATACCAGCAACGAGACTCCAGAAAAGTGTAGAATTTGGCTCCATGATTTTCGTGATCTTGGCCCGTTGATTGAGTAGAAACATAGATCAAGCCACAGTGTAACCGGTTTTGTGTCGGTGAAATATTATTTCTTTGTTTGCGTGAATGTTGCCAGAGTAAAGTGAATTTGCCATAGTGTGTTCTAAAATATTTCAGTCGTTCGTAGGAAGTAAATAAAAATGTGAAATTTTGAACATTATTATTCATACAATAAAACACGTCTAGCAGTAGAGTTGTCAATAAAACGTCCGCTAACCTATTATTAAATACACTTTTCTCACTGATTTACGGTAGTTAGTTTCATTTACATTTTACAGGTTGCATTTTAATAATATTAGGTGTACCACTCGTGTAAACTTCAGAAATTTCTAATCTGTTCATGTGGGTACAAGAAACGGAAAGAAAAGTAATTTTGTTTTTTTTAACATTTTAAATTTCCTGTTAACACCTGTGAACAGGACGGCGAAAATGAAATACCGAGAGCTCTTGAATGTACCACGTTTACTTTGTCACTGAAAATATTTACAATTGTTTAAGAACACTAGAATTTGACCAATATTTGAATTTAAACTAAAACCAAAGAGAAAAGAAGGCGGTGTCGGTCGCCAACATGGCCCCCGACGGTGTGAAGCACCAAATACCTATTGGCCGGCGACCAGCAACGCTACCTTGCGCGAGGGACGACGCAGCACACCTCCTCCCGTTGTAGCAACATCTACGACTCGGACAATATGATCTTTGCCCAGATAGGTTGCAGCTATTCGGCCACGAGGCCAACAGCTCCTAGGCAGAGTCCCATCAGCTATAAGCACCAGATCGCCAATCTTCAGCTGCCTTGATTTCGCTATCTCCTTGCGTGGGATGAGCTGTGGCAGGTATTCTTTGACAAAACGCTGCCAGAAGTGGTCGGCAAGCCTCTGCGCCTTTCTCCAATTTGCGCGTCCGTACAGGTCTGCATCTTCTAACAGTTTCAACTGAGGGCCACCGCTGGAACTTCCAATGAGGAATGAAAAAGGTGTGATTGCATGGTCCGACTCGTCGTCGACTGGTACGTGCGTGAGCGGTCTAGAATTCACGACACACTCCGCCTCTAAAAGAAGAGTGTGTAGGACCTCCTCCTTCAGAGTTCGGTCCTTTAGTGTCACCGAAAGAGCGTTCTTGACCGATCGCACCATACGCTCCAAACATCCACCCATAAATGGCGCAGACAGCGGCGTGAAGTGCCACTCAATCTTTTCATTCGCACAAAAATTGAACAGCTCTGGAAGAATCTTAATTGTGCCAACAAATGATGTTCCATTGTCTGAATAAATGTGCGATGGGCAGCCTCTCCTTGCAATAAACCGTCGTAATGCCATCAGGGCAGAGTCTGAAGTGAGGCTCTCCACGATCTCAATATGAATGGCTCGAACTGTCATGCAGGTAAAAAGTGCAATCCACCTCTTAGCGGTCCGTCTGCATATCGTAACGTTGAAAGGCCCGAAGTAATCTAGACCAACGTGGGTAAAGGGTCGTTCATGATGCGCTAACCTGGCCTCTGGCAAGTCACCTGTTGGTGGGATAACAGGTTTGGTCTTCCGGTTCTGGCAGACTTGGCATCTCCGAGAAGCTCTTCGAACGGCCGGCCTTAGGCCAAGAATAAAGTATCTCTGGCGCAACTCGTTCACCACTAGCTCGTTGTTCCCATGCGCAAACTTGACATGGTATGACTTTATTAGCAGTTCGATGATTGGGTGTTTGCCATCAAGCACAATCGGGTGCGTATCAATAGCCGTCGTGGCAGCGGTGCGTCCGGATAGCCGAAGAAGCCTGTCCGCTCCATACAAAAGTGAAATGTTCTTAAGTCTACTATCGTTCAAGACGGGGCGTGCTGCTTGAACGCGAATAAGTTCATCAGGGAACAAATCTAGTTGTGACTGTCTGAATAAGTGGATCTCGGCAACGTTGAGATCTGTAACATTAAGCAAAGGTAAATGGGAATGATCGCGTGAAGAATTAGACCATAAAGATAGATTAGAATTTTGCGATAACAGCGATCGAAATACGCAAGCCGATTGATGTACGCGAGCGGTTGCCGCGGTTTACAAGGCGCAACCAGCTGCTAAACCACTGATGGTTGGCGACAACCGGTGACAGGGTTGGCAGTTGTGTCGTGTAACCGACTAAAGCTCCATTCGCATCGGAAAGTTTTTTCATTTCTTCCGCGACTGGAGGAACATTGCATTTTGGTTCACTGGGCCACTGGTTTTCAGGTAGCAGAAGAAAAGTTGGGCCAGTAAACCAACGTGAACGCAATGAGAACTCCCCGTTGTCCCGAGTAGCGTCGTCGGCAATGTTTAAACCTGTAGGAACATATCTCCAATCGTGAACATTTGTGGTTTCAACAATCTCTCCTACACGAAACGAAACGAAGGCTTTAAAAATGCAAGCGTCGCTACGCAGCCACTTTAGAACTGTAAGAGAGTCCGTCCAGTAAAAGGTCGAATTAGGTTTTCGTGTATGTGCGTCTGTTATATAAACACTATAACGAGCCGCGATAAGACCCGCTTGTAATTCCAATCTAGGGATTGATACAGGTTTAAGGGGTGCTAGGCGACCCTTTCCTCCAATGAGAGACAAGCTTACGCTGCCGTCTTCGTAAGTAAAACGCCAAAAGGCAACACAAGCGTAAGTTCGCTCACTGGCATCAGCAAATAAATGCAATTGAACATTTTTAATGGGACTGGTACTATCCAAATAACATCGAGGAATAGAGCTGTTAGCAAAATTTTGAATTTCGAGAAACCATTTTTTCCAATTCTCTACCGCTATCTCAGGTAAACTCTTATCCCAATCAATTCCTAAATTCCATGTTTTCTGGAATAGCACACGGCCTTTCATTATAATAGGGGTTAAAAACCCTAAGGGGTCATAAATAGACATCAACAAAGATAACACGGAGCGCTTAGAAAACTTTGTGGGAAGCTCTGGTAAAGACTTTATAAAATAAAGCTTATCGTCCTTTACGCTCCAAGTAATTCCTAGCACACGTACTTGCGAAGGGTAAGTGGGGCCTAAACTCACTTCAGTCACATCAGTTACTTGTAAATCTAATGGAATAGAAGCCAACGCCTCCTTGCGATTAGAGACCCAAGACCTCATTTCGAAACAAGCCACTCTATGAATCATCAAAATATCAGAGGCTGCCTTGGCCGCCTCTTCATCACTGTCGAAACTGCCCAAGAAATCGTCCATATAATGGTCTTCGATGATGGATTGAACAGCATCGGGGTATTCTTGGAGAAATTGACCGGCATTCTTGTTCTTAACCCAAAGCGCGGTACATGGACTGGATACTGCTCCAAAAATCATTGAGGACATACAATATTCTTGCAGTGGCAGGTCAGGGTTATCTCTCCACAGGAAGCGCTGAGAATCTCGATCCTCAGGTCTAATCTTGATTTGAGGAAACATTTCCCGGATGTCTGCTGTTAAGGCAACCCAACGCTCCCTAAATCGCATAGCTATAGAAAGCAACGGCTGAAGGAGGTCAGGACCAGTTAAGAGAAGTGAGTTGAGGCTCACCCTAGCGCACTTTGCTGCTGCGTCGTGGACTACTCGCAGTTTCTTTTTGTGTGGATGTACCACTCCAAAATGAGGAAGGTACCACGGCATAGGGCCTAAAGGTGGTCCTTCACATAACTCGGCATAGCCTTTATTAATCATACCGTGTATGTTTTGTTTGTAAGCGTCTGCATAAGAGCTATCTTTATCCATTTTACGCTCGAGACTAGTAAAGCGGGCTAAAGCTAGCTCCCGGCTCTCGGGGACAAAAGAAATATTATCGCGCCATAATAGTCCAGTTTCGAATCTACCTGAATCTAAGCGCTTGGTTGTATCCTCTAGGATCCGTAAAGCACGTTCGTCATTGGCACTACGATGATCAACCTTTGTAATTCCGATAGAATCCAGTTTAAAGTAATCTTTGACAAGAACGTCTAGCGAAGATTCACCATCGGCCATGAAGACGTGATTGACGGATGCTTCTACGTTGGGCCTATGCGACATGTAGCCGAATAAAACCCACCCCGAGGGTGTTTGGGCAGCTGCTGGCTGACAACGAGACCCACGGCGAACAGCCTTGGGGAGCGTCACATGCCAGTTATCAGTGCCTATCAACAACATAGGCTTAGCATCGTCATAACAGAGTTCGTCTACCAAGTCGGACAGATAACGATATTGGACAATGTCGTCTAAATGCGCTGACTGACTAGCTATTCCTAGGTTTGAAATAGACCGCGCACTAATGTTGAAAGTGTTCGCACTATGGCGGCCTTTGACTTTAATGTCAACAAAACTTATCTCAGATTCTCTACTTAAACCACTAATACAATCTATGTTTAGTTTACTTGTAGGACCTTTGGCCCCCACTGAGTCCGCCAATGACTGGTCTAAAAGGGATACCGAGCTTCCATCGTCGAGAAGGGCATACGTGTCAATGCTACCTAGAGCTCCGGTAATGGTGACTGCTATTACTTTGAGAAGTGGTTTGTGACTCGACAATTTGGGGGGCGAAATGCTATGGGCTACGACAGCTGATGGCTGTTTATCTTTAGACGTAGCAGAGTCCTTACTAGTGCAAGGAATTTGTAATGTAGACGGTACCTCAGAATTTGAAGAGGTTGATGGGCTCGACTGTACCTCCACATGAGCTGCTGTAGCTGACTGGGACCTATGTAAAAGTGTATGGTGCCGATGCTTGTTCATGCAGCCTTCTACAGAGCACCTTTTCTTGCAGCCACTATATTGGTGAGATCCTTTCCTGAGACATTTTCGACAAACCTTATTTATTAGCACCCATTGCCAGCGCTCATCTAACGAAAGAGATCTAAACTGACGGCAGTCACTGACGTTGTGGTTATCTGTGTTGCAGTACAAACAGGTATGCGAACTTTTTGGTTCCTCGTCGACTGAAATAGAATAAATTTTGTCTTTAATAGACTTGACGGGTTGACCTTTGACAGATGTCGGTTCTGCCAAAATAAAACCAAATTTAATTTGTAAATCAGCCTCGTTCTCTAGAAAAGCTGCTAGAATTTCTAGTTTGAACAAGCCAGAACCAACTCTTACCGCCGCAAAGTCAGCCCACCTAGATCTGAGGAGAGGAGTTAGCTTCCCAATGACTGTATTTACCAGTTCTGGAGCTGCGAGGTACTCAGGCTGATGGAGGAATCTTATCACCTCGACACAGTTCCGGATTCGGCATGCGAAAACAGTGAGATCCCGTGGAGTGTCGTATGTGTTGAGCCTTGGAAGACCTCGGACGAGAGCTAGCTGCTGGAGGACAATGTGCTCGGGCTGGGCGAACCTGGTCTCCAATGCAGCCATTACTTGCTCCGGATTGTCAGCAGAGGCGAGGAGTACGGCAGCAGCTTCGTGCGCGGGACCGTGGAGGGAAGCTGCAAGCCTGCTAATGTTGTCACACGGGGAAAAACTTGCCTTGGACTGCTCAAAAGCCCTCTTGAAAGGAAGCCAATCCAACGCGCGGCCTGTGAACTTAGGGATATCACTCACCCGTACCTTCTTCTTGCAAAGGTCTGCAATTGCGTTCGCCAATAAAGTAATATTGTCATGTGTACCTTCATTGTTAGTTTTATTTTTGTACAAATTACAATAATCGTCACTACAGTGGTGTGTGCCTAGCATGGGGGCATGTAAAAGTGGTGGTTAGGTCCGTAGCGTTCTCACGAGGGCGCCCGCCGCCGCACGGGAGACCTGCAGAGTGCGGCTGGGCGAATGCTTGAGCTGCGGCAGGCTCTAGCCCCGGCATCGGGCACGGGGGAGCAGCTCCGGCTCCACGCGTAGTAAACACGGCATCACACGACGACGGCCGTGCCGGCGATGCCGGTAATATACGAGCGTGGCCATACGCCGCGCAGCTGTTTGTTTCCCTGCAAAAGGGCTGCACTGGATTAATATGTTCTGAACCTACAGTACTTTTATGAGAGTTAACTAACCATTTTTCGACGTAATCTCCTCTGTAGCTGCTTTGGGAGGCAGTGCTGGCAATGGCAGCTAAATCTGCCTGCAGCTCGAGATCCGCCAATGCTTTTTCACGTGCAGCGCGCTGGGCGCGCTCTGCAGCACGGTCAGCTTCGATCTTCTCGTCAATAAGGGCCACGCGTCTGGCGTGTTCCAGCTACACAGCAAGCTGTTGCGCCTTCACAGTGTTGGTGGAGCGCATGCTGGATTTTGTGAGTGATTTCGTGGTGGTACCTTCGCATGTAGACCATGATTGGCGCACAAGGGTGCGGTCTAGCGCCTTAGGTACTGGGTCGTCGGAAAAGAGCGGCGAAGTGTGCGCAGCGATGGATTGAGGTGTGCTGGACGTTGCTGGTGCAGGGGCACCGGGTGCAAGGGCACCGGAAATAGAGGCACCGTCACTGGACATAGGAGCACTGTTAAGAACTATTTGGTAGTATTACTTTATTCTTTTTGATAACCCTGTCAATCCATGTCCTAGCAACGGTTGTTGATTATAATAAAAATGTTTTTCCGAAACGGTCACATAAATACGGCTCTCAATTCTAATTGATAAAAGCAGTCTTAACATGGTAGCAGAGCGTTAGGAAAAATAATTAAAATAATCATTGGAGTGTAATCAACCAAGTTTCAACGAAATCCTGGAAGATAGAGTCAAAATGCAATCACCTAGTTGCAAAATTGACCTCGGTCACCGGGAAGGTGTGAAAAACTGGTCGACTTGGAAATTCAAGGCAACTTTACTATTAAGAGGTATGTCTGGTGGATTGGATGCGGTAAGCGGTAATCTCATAAAACCCGAACCTGTGAAATCTGATACCGCGACTGCTGAAGAGATTTCTAAGTACAATACAGCTCTCGATTACTACAACAAAACAGATAGTTCCGCATTACTATTGCTAACTGCAAATATGTCAGACGAAACTCTTCAAAAAATCATGCGCTTTAGCTCATCCAAAGAAGTTTGGGACGAATTCCATCGTTTATTCGATGGTACGTCTGAAGACAAAAGTTACGCACTTTGTATGGAGTTTTTCGGCTATTGTAAAGATCCGTCACACGACATCACGACTCATGTGTCAAAAATCAAAAATATTTGGTGAGATTTGAAAACTGAACTATTAAAGATAGACAAATCAGAATTACCGGATATCCTGTTAATCTGCAAAATTCTTGATACTCTACCTGAAGTATACTTCTCTTTCAAATCAAGCTGGATGTTGATGTCAAAGACAGACAGAACGATAGAAAATCTGACTACTCAACTCTGTGCCTATGAGCGCTCTATCTCATTGAAGAATGAAGGTCCTGCAGAAGCTCTAGTCATATAGAATAGCAATAAAGCAAAGAAAAAATGTGGCTACTGTGGAAAAGTCGGTCATAAGGTCAGACAATGTCATAAATGGAAAGCTGACGGGAAACCAGCCAAGCCAGAAAATAAACAGACAACAAGCGATCTGAGCTTAATGCTGTTGCAACTCAATACGGACGTCTGTACAATGCTTACAAACTTTGATACAACGAGTTGGTTTGTCGACAATGGCGCAACTAGTCACGTTACTTGCCGAAACGACTACTTCTCTAGTTTCCAGCATTTTAAAGATACTCGTACAGTGACAACTGCTAATGGAGCTACGGTCAAAGCTATCGGGAAAGGTACTGTTGAATTGAAAACTGTTATCAATGGCAAGGAATCCAGATTAACACTCTGTGTTGTATGGTACGTACCCGATATTATGCGAAACCTATTTTCAGTACTGGCCACGCAAGACAGACTAAATAATAGTGTCTTCATGTCTGAAAGGGAAAAATGCTCGCTGATAGTTGATGGACAAGTAATATTGACAGGCAATCATGTCAAGAATGGAGGCTTGTACAAGCTCAATGTAGAGACAATTACAAAGTCAATTCCTGACCTGAACGACGTGTCAAGCGATAACCTGTTACAACTTTACCACGAACGATTAGCCCACTAGAACAAGAAACACGTTAAAAGAGTTATTGAACAGGAACTCGGAATTAAAGTTCGTCTAGATTCAGAATTGTGTACTGGATGTGTTTATGGAAAAACACACCGTCAAACATTTGGAACAAGAGAACGAGCTAAAGAACCTGCAGAAATTATACACGCTGATGTATGCGGTCCATTCCCCCCTTCCTTCAATAAATTTCGGTACTTTGTTTTGTTCAAAGACGACTATAGCAAGTATCGTCACGTTTATTTCCTCAGACAAAAATCGGAAGTTCACTTAAAGCTCCGACAAATGTTACAAGAATGTAAAGTGGCTGGACACTCTGTAAAAGAATTTCTCAGTGATAACGGAGGTGAATTTGATAATGAGAACATAAGGCGCATTCTACAAGAAGCTGGGATAAGACAAAGGCTCACGATGCCCTATACGCCGCAACAAAATGGCCTTAGTGAACGTGAAAATAGAAACTTAGTCGAAGCCGCTCGTACAATGATGCATGCTTAAGAAGAATTACCTCACGCTACATGGGCAGAGTTAATAAATACTAGTTCGTAAGTTCTGAACAGAACTGGTCCAACTTCAGAAAATGGTAAATCACCATTTGAATGGTGGTTTAAGAAAAAACCAGCAATAAATCATCTAAAAGTGATTGGATGTGAATGTTACGCTCATGTCCCTAGACAAAAAAGAGCAAAGCTGTCTAAAAAGGCTGAGAAATGCATTCTCATCGGATATGATGGTGATGAAGGCTATCGCTTACTGAATAAAAATGGTAAACTCATAAGGTCAAGAGACGTTATATTTAATGAGTCAGTACTTATGCCGTTTGGATCAGTTGATTTGGAAAAGGAGCCTTCCGTCGAAATCAATTTTCCACTTTCAGGACCATCGATGTGTGATGCAAGGGAGGATAATAGCACCGAAAACAGCTCGGTTCGCATTGCTAGTAGCCCTAATGAACCTAGTTCGTCCGTGCCTTCCACATCGTCGGATGTAGCTGTGAGTCAGGAAGTAGAGATTCAAGACGATTCTACTGACCCATATCAACCGTCTCCAGATACATTACTGCCAGGATCACCTTCTTATGAAGATGCTTTGGATGATGGTGATGATACTGAGATTGAGGCACCAAGAAATTCTGATGATACTGCTGAGATAGCTACAGGAATGAATCTAAGAGACAGACATGAGTTACGACCACCTATTAGATTCGGAGATTATGTTATGATGTCAGCTGATGTTGTAAATGACATCAAGGAACCTCAGACTTACAGAGAAGCAATGTCTAGTTCCCATAAAGATCAGTGGGTCGAAGCGATGGAGAATGAGGTTAAGTCATTGGAGGAGAATGAAACCTGGATACTGGTTGACCTTCCAAAAGACAGAAAGCCTATATCCTGTAAATGGCTATACAAGATAAAAACCAATGCAGATGGGTCACTAGACAAATTTAAGGCAAGGCTAGTTGCTAGAGGGTACACACAGAAAAAGGGCATCGACTATGATGAGACTTTCAGCCCGGTTGCTAAGATGACGACAATAAGATCGGTCTTAAGCGTTGCTGCAAATGAAGGTTTAAAACTCACACAGTTTGATGTATCAACCGCATTTCTGTATGGTTCACTAAACGAAGAAATCTACATGAATCAACCTGATGGCTACTCTGATGGATCGAAAAAGGTGTGTAGACTCAATAGAAGTCTATATGGGCTCAAACAAGCACCTCGGTGCTGGAACAAATGCATGGTGGATTACTTGAAGACCATTGGATTCAAACAATGTGTTAATGACCCCTGCCTGTTTGTCCGGAACCGTGGGAGTGGGAAAGTTATTCTCGCTCTCTACGTTGACGACGGCTTAGTCGCTGCAACGAATCAGGTAGATTGTGATAATCTAATTAGAGAGTTGAAAAGAAGATTTAAAATAACAATAAAAGATGCGTCATATTTTCTAGGATTAGAAATAACGGACCAGAACGGTAATATAAAAGTGTCTCAGGAACACTATGCTAAGAAAGTGTTAGATCGCTTTGGCATGAGTGATTGCAAGCCAGTCACTACCCCTATACAGAAAGATGGACTGCCCGATCTGGATAAAGTGGTGGTAAAGCCTGTTACGTTTCCGTATAGAGAAGCTGTGGGAGCACTTACATACTTGACCGTTGGAACCAGACCTGACTTAGCATACGCTGTAAGCGTTGTATCCCGAACTCTAGAAAACCCTTCTAAAGAAGATATCCAGAGACTGAAACGTATCCTACGATATATCAAAGGAACGTTAGACTATGGAATAGTTTTTAAGAAGAGCTTTAATGCTGGAATTCTGGAATGCTACAGTGATTCTGACCATGGTGGAGATCAAAGCACTGGACGGTCGACATCAGGCATACTTTGCTTATACTCTGGAGGAGCAATATCTTGGACGAGTCGACGACAAACATGTGTTGCGATATCGAGCATTGAAGCCGAACTAGTTGCTGCCAGTGAAGCATGTAGAGAGATAGTCTGGATCAAAAGACTCTTTGGTGAAATATCAGACTTGAAGGAGGTACCCAAACTGAAGGTCGATAATGATGCAGCCATAAAGATCTCACACAATCCAGAACTCCACAGAAGAACCAAGCATATTGCTATCAGACACTTCTATGTGAGAGAACTCGTTGCTGATGATGAAATACGTGTGGAATACGTTCCCAGCGAGTTCCAGTTGGCGGATTTACTGACCAAATCCTTACATAAGCCACGGATTGAATCAATCTCAATGCAAATTGGTTTGATAAATTAAGGGTTTCCAAAAAAGGGAGGATGTTAAGAACTATTTGGTAGTATTACTTTATTCTTTTTGATAACCCTGTCAATCCATGTCCTAGCAACGGTTGTTGATTATAATAAAAATGTTTTTCCGAAACGGTCACATAAATACGGCTCTCAATTCTAATTGATAAAAGCAGTCTTAACAAGCACTGCACTCGATAATAGGCACTGGCACTGGATTTGCCACTAACTCGTTCTCTTGTTGGACTTTTGATCGAGCTCTGGTATTCATAGGCATGGTCGCATAATTATTTTAAAACTTCTGACACCAATGAACAGGACGGCGAAAATGAAATACCGAGAGCTCTTGAATGTACCACGTTTACTTTGTCACTGAAAATATTTACAATTGTTTAAGAACACTAGAATTTGACCAATATTTGAATTTAAACTAAAACCAAAGAGAAAAGAAGGCGGTGTCGGTCGCCAACAACCTGAAAATACTATTGTTAAATAACTTCACGTTCTGGTGTCTAATTAGTTTGTCGTTCGTTTACTCCCTAAATACCGCCTGGCAAAACATAGAATAATTTGTACTTGAAGACTTTTAGCAACTTTACTTGAAATGTACGGAGCATGTTCGAGCATTTGGTGTGGGTGACCAGTTCTTTCTTCCACATGCTAGCACCCATTTATCCAGAACAGGAGTATTTTGAAGAAATCTGGAATGGAAACAATGTGAAATTTCATAAATAATGTAATACATCAAAATATAATAATATTATTGTAACTGAAAAACTGCTGGCAGATGCTGGATGCGGCAAGCTGAAGACAGGCCGCTATGGCGCTCATTAGGGGAGGGCTATGCTGCCCTCGTAAGGAAGAACGCAGTAATCGTAAAAACGCAGTTTTGAGTAAATAGCTATTTATTTCTTAGGATTAGAAGGATTTCATACATTACTGCATATTTTCTTACTGAAATTTCAGGTTTCTAGTAGACCTACAGCCACCATTATTTTTTCACCTATAGATATACCACCAGGGAGCCCAATTGTGCATTCAAAGTAAAAACGCAGTAATGGCTATTACTGCGTTCTTCCTTACGAGGGCAGTATGTTCAGCAGTGGACTAATATAGCCTGATGATGATAATGATGATGATGATTGTAACTTTTGATTAAAGGCGATTTAAGTATGTAAAAAAGTGAATAGTATATGAAAGTAGTAATGGTGTCCAAGATGATATTCAGATTTGTTTAGTTAAATCTTACTCGAAAAAATATTGACTCATTTTTTTTTTCTACAAAACAGAGTTCTCAACTGGAATTCATCTATTATAATGCTTTGAGTAACAATTTACTTTCGTATGTATTTGACTGCCTACCAGCTAAACTAACTTTTAAACTCACTTTAATAACACATAGTAAAAGTAATGATCGGGATATTCAACATAAATGAATGAACAACATTTTTTTACTCTTTGGTTGTTTAGGTTAGGAAAGTAAATTCTATTAGTATTGCTTTCCGTAGGGGAGCTACTAGCTTTAACTTAACTAAAATAATCAACATAAAGCAACTTTGGCCTTAGCACTCATTGAAACACAATCATTGCGTACCTGTGAAAGGAAACTTCTCCCTAA
Source organism: Yponomeuta plumbellus (assembly GCA_947310845.1). Taxonomy (NCBI): domain Eukaryota; kingdom Metazoa; phylum Arthropoda; class Insecta; order Lepidoptera; family Yponomeutidae; genus Yponomeuta; species Yponomeuta plumbellus. Next base: position 10,144,942 of record OX371212.1, on the reverse strand, counting down.
GCACATTCTCGACGATTTCTGCATCCTAATACACTAAGATTCACCATACGTTCTCTATTTAGGTCACTTTTCACATAACATTCCACAAATAAACGATTTCTCTTGGAAAAGACTAGCGTAGCGTTAAATGTGATTAAATTTCCAAAATCTTGTCCTTTGTTTGCCCCCGAGAAACGTTAACTTGACACGGAGGCAAACAAAAAAAGCAGTTACACTTTTGCCTTTTATTCTGTCTCTTTTTCACCCATGATCGCTACGTAAGTTTGTTTCATTTACATCTTGTATGTGTGCGTTGTGGCTTGCTCCATGGTTTTACTCCCTCCACGTCTTGGCCCGATTAGTAAACCATCCTTCCTCGAGCTCTATACGGAGTTTCATGCCGAAGTTCCTTTCCTCTCCCAAAAATCTGTGCAACCGGGCTTTGAGGCTGCTGCCCAAAAGGGGAGGTCACGACGTTGCCTGCCGACGTTGAGACCTATCATTGCAAAACAATCTTAGATACTACCTTTCTAAGGCACACTTTTATTATTTCAAAAATTATGAAGAAGTGGTGTAGTGCGGTGGTTTCTAACATCAATACGAATGTACCGATTTGCTGACAACTAAAAGAAGACTGAAGAGATGTGAATCTATATGTTTGATCTCTAGGCGGCCTGCGCACTCAGCGTTGACGTGGGAAGCTTCAGCAACCCAACTAATATCCAGGGCCTGGCGCATTTTGTCGAGCACATGGTCTTTATGGGTAGTGAGAAGTACCCTGGGGAGAACCAGTACAACTCCTTCATCAAGGTAGGATAGCGTCGTCACAGAAATAGTCGACAGATTGTTATGTGTGTGACAGATTGTAAATGTTTTCTTGTAAAGTCGCCTGTGACATCAGTATGAAGAGCAAGCTCTAGGCACCCGTATGTTACCAATTACCATATTACCACGCTGTTATTTTGTATCCAAAGCCATACAATAGGCTAGTTTCCTAAAAAAATGTAATTAGTCCGTCTTGTAGATTATAAAAAAATATTGGATACGTATTTTTTCTTTTTTCGATTAAACAAAAAATAACAAAGATATAGCCCATTGAAGTTACGTGTGACGTCACTCAGTGCTGCATTTTGTTATTTTGTAATTTTTTGTTTAATCGAAAAAAGGAAAAATACGTATCCAATATTTTTTTATAATCTAAAATACGGACTAAATAGAATTAAATTATTTTGACCCTGGCAACTACCCTAGGAAATTTTACTATAGGCACTTTTAATTTAAATAATACATTTCATAATTAGTTGAGCTCTTTAATCAGAATCAGAATCAGAAATTTATTTCAACGTAAAGAATTTACATTCTGCTTGTTGAATGTCAATGTACATACAGTTATGTATAATGTTAGCCGCTGCCTTGGGGCCGTCTGTAGTGGAGAAAAAGGCAGCGAATCGCCTTTCATCATCATCATCAGCCTATTATCTTCCCACATAACAGGCGCGGGGTCTCTTCTATGAGAAAGGTATAGGCCATACTCCACCACGGGGGCCTAGCCGGATTGGTGGAGGCTTGTAAGACTAGTGGCTGGTCTTACTGTCAGAAGTTTTCAAGCCGCCCTAAGGTCTCTGACTTGGCTTAACGACTACCATCCATCGACGGCAGCCGGCACCAACCTTATCGCCTTTCGCCTTATCGCCGTATCGTCTTTAAATTATATACATATAAAATATAAATATAACATTGTATTATTACATATGTGCAGTACTATTTTACTTATATTGCATTAGCATTTGTTTTTTTTTAATTAAGTTAGTAAAACAATAATTAGACTTACAAAAAGAGACACACTTTTAACTCGACGGAATTATCTAGGCACATAGGAATATGGCGATTCAAATGATTGGCGGATATAGATATTTTCGACAGGTAGTGCGCACTCTGAGGTTCTTCAGAACCAGGTTAAAGATATTCATCATTATGATAAGACCACTGTTCATTGACCACACAGCTTATTGAGATATTCTTTTTGTACCCCCCTCCCCCATCTTTCACGGGAATCTAAGCTATAATCCTGGTGTAATTTACTTAATTCTGTTCAGTAAATTTTGCGTAATGCACACAAGAACGGGCAAGCGTAGAATTAGACTTTGTGGAAAAAATATAGTAGTGTAGAGAGAGCATTATACGAAGTTCACGAGAGAGCGAATACAAAAAAAAAGGAAAAGTGCTTTAAGAATAGGCAACTTTAAATTAAATATCTTTGCTAATTTAGAAGTACTAATAGTAGGTAATACTACTACTAGTACTTGATGTAGATAGTACAAAAAACTTGAATTTAATGGCTTTTACAAACAAATGTATGCATTGTACCTATTATACCGAAAATTTGGATAGCAAGCCACAAACAAAATAATTGCGGTATAAGCCATAACAAAATGTAGGTACTACAAACTGTAAATAGTACAAGCATTAAGTAGCATCAGAGTCTTTTATGCCTGTTAAAAAGAATGTTTGAGACGCATACACAAAAATTTATTCTACTTGCGCTACAGGCTAATATCGGGATGTGCAACGCGAGGACCGAGAAAGAGACGACAACCTTTGCCTTCGAAGTCAACAATAAGTTCCTACCGGATGCTATGGACATGTTCAGCCAGTTCTTCATCAGCCCGCTCATGCGCAAGGAGGCAATGCAGCGGGAGCGGCAGATCGTCGAGTCTGGTTAGTGACCCTTTCATCATCATAAACATCATCAGGCTATATTAGTCCACTGCTAATGAGCGCCATAGCGCGTCTTCGGCTTGCCGCATCCAGCATCTGCCTGCAGGTTTTCGGAGATCGTCAACCCACCTGTTCGGAAGGCGTCCTACACTTCTCCTAATGCCCCTTTAGCGATGCTTATCATAAGCGCATCTCCACTTATTATGTGAGCTAAAATAATCACAATTAAAGGACGCATAGGGCAACATAGGGCGCGTTCAGTACCTGGATGGGTGACCGTTCTATGACTAACACTAGAGTGACATTTTCCCGCAGTTCCGTGCTTCGCAACGCACGGTAAGCAGTTGGTGCTGGCTGCCGTCGATAGATGGCAGTCGCTAAGCCAAGTCTGAGGCCTCAGAGTGGCTTGAAAACTTCTGACAGTAAGACCAGCCACTAGTATTACAAGCCTCAACCAATCCGGACTTGGCCCCCGTGATGGAGTATGGCCTATACCTTCCTCAGGGAAGAGACGCGTGCCCCGTGCCACAGAGGTCGTCACTATAAGTCGAGGTGTGCGGCACTATAATCCAACGACGGTCGTATACGACACAAATCTTTATTCTGCCCGCTTTATTTCAAGTCAATGCGAGCACGTGTATCAATAATTCTAGGCGGCAATGGAATTAAAAAACGTGTCATGTGACCCGAACTGTGATAATTGTACTGTAATGCATTAGCAGAATCAGGGCCTTGGTCAATACATACTACAATGCATTATGATTATCAATATTTAACTATAGTCTGTAAAATATAGCTTGAGCTCCGCGACAGCTGTCATGGACATTTGCGTCTTAAGTTTTGAATTTTTTACAGAATATTAGCACTGTGAAAACTCCGTACTTACTGCACACTATTCGATGGCAGTAAGTACGCTCGGAGCTCAAGCTATATTTTACAGACTATAAGTGAAAATTTCAATTCAGAAACCGGCCTTAAGCTCTTCTGTTCAACCACAGCTGGACGTGGACCTTCTCACTTTTTTTTTAGTTATAAGGGTTCCACAAATCACATTAGTCATTGAATTTTTGCATTGTTTTTCCTTTGAAACTCATCAGTCTCCTCCCTGAGGAAGGTATAGGCCATACTCCACCACGGGAGCCAAGTCCGGATTAGTGGAGGTTTGTAAGACTAGTGGTTGGTCTTACTGTCAGAAGTTTTCAAGCCGCCCTCTGGCCTCTGACTTGGCTTAACGACTGCCATCTATCGACGGCAGCCGGCACCAACTGCTTAACGTGCCTTGCGAAGCACGGAACCGCTCGGAAAAATGCCACTAGCGTTAGTCATAGACGGTGACCCATCCATAGACTGAACGCGCCGTATGTTGCTTAACCTTAGTGATCGTTTAAGATCACTCAGGCAGCCCAGGCTACGAGCGATTTGAAACTCAGCTACTCAAAATTTATTTGAGATAAATGTATGTACCTACTTGGTACCTACATAATAAAAGTACAGTAACGGTATTTTCTTGAAGTAAAGCTTTATTAGTGATCCACAACCACCGCCATAGATGAGATAAAAATAACGTAAATTGCCTTCATCACAGAGTTCGCGATTAGAGCAGCTGAAGACAAACGACGGATGGACCAGCTACTGGACAATCTATTCCCGGTGGGGCACCCGAACACAATCTTCTTGATGGGAAACCTAAGGAGTCTCCGCGACGAGTTGAAGGATGATGGGAAGCTCTACTGCGATGCGCACACATTCCGGCAACGGCACTACAGCGCGCACCGCATGACCGTCGCTGTGCAGGTACTGGATTAGACAGTTGGATCGATAGATTTATAGTCACATAACCTTTGGGAGACGCTGGATGCAAGCCGCTTCCAACCGGTCTTTTTAGAGGCCTATGTCCAGCAGTGGACTTCTTGTGGCTGAATGATGATGATGAACCTTTTGCTATGTACAACAGGCCCCTGTATCGTAACTTGAACTCGACGTACATTTGTCAGTACTGATTTATTTAGATACTATTTATTCATTCATACACGTGTAAACGTTTATTTAGATACTATCTATTTTTATTTTATTTTATTACTTATCTATGGAAAACCAACAGCTGTTAAAACAGTATATGAAACTTATAAAACTAGTTAGTAAGCCAATTACAGGTTTTCACCTACAGCATTTAAACATGTGGAATTTCTTTGTTAGTTTCTTCTCCATGTAATCTATTAATATTGGGAAACTAACAACTTTGACGATCATAAAGTAAATATTCTATTTGTACTTTGAATAAAATATTTGACTTTGAGTTTGAGTTTACTGATAAACGACATGCTAAATAATTAAGTAAACGGTGTTTTTGTAACACCTCTAAAATACTCCGCATGTTTAGTTCGGGGATGTCGTGGTGCGCGATAATTATTGGACTGTATGACAAACGTCCAGCCACTAGTCTTACAAGCCTCCACCAATCCGGACTAGGCCCCCGTGGTGGAGTATGGCCTATACCTTCCTCAGGGAAGAGACCCGTGCATAATGGGTTGATGATGATGACAAATGTCAGTAGATAGTTTGTTGATTGCGGTTGAAGGCGGAGTATTAGGAAAGACATACTAGGTCCAATAGTGAAGAGTTCAGCGTACCTCGGGCGGGAGCCACTTCCAGCTCCTGGACTTACCTAATGCTAGGGCCGCACCTGCGTGTATCGGCACGCAGCAATGCGTGCCGAAGATTCGTATGTGTCTCTCGCTAAAAGTTATCGTGCTAATACGGTCGACAGATTAGTGGCTTCGTAATTTTAAACGAAATGCATTCAAGAATGCTCAGCTTCGAATTATATAGAAATTCCAACACCATTTCATCGCTCTACTCCATTATGATAGTTTACGTCTTACGTCTTACCGGACCAAGAACAACATTCAAAATTAAAAACGCTTATCAGACCACACTATACGATATTTGGCGCGCCAAGCCACTTTGATGTACCGCCACCGCAGCGATAACTAGGACGCAGCCCGAACTATCGCGACGATAGCCGATAATGGACGGTTACATCTGCGTAGATCGTGTCATTGGGCGAAGCTTTGTCACGATAGACGCATTTGCGGCCCCAGCATTACACGATCCCACCGTGAGTTGCGTAACCTCACCTGACTAAGATTGAGCGGAACCCTCTTCAGCTCTCTTTAGCACTTTGGTTCTTGTGTTTGCTCATAATGCGATAAAATACGGGAGATGATTATGCGAAAGGGATCGAAAATGGCAGCAAACAGCAGCGACTGCGAAAATGCTGTTGCCTCGACAATGGCTTAAAATTTTTAAAAGTACCGAATAAACCATAATATGTTGTGTTAGCAGTGCAAACATATTTTAATATATTATAAAAAAATATTTTCTTGGGCAAACTGAACATCCCATCCAGTTTTAATACTTTAAATGGTTACAACTTTCCCTTTGAGGAGCATTTTAAATAATTATTACATAAGGCCGTTTTCTTGCACTGGTTTACCTAACATACAATTTTACAGCTGATAGCAGAAGCCCATTTTATAAAGATTTTTTTTATTGCACATAACATTTACACAGATCAGGCACCAGGCAAAAAGCACGAAAATAAAGCAAATGTAAACCAGGCCTAAGCTGCAAATCCCACGCGACTCACACTTTGCGCTTGCTGCTTAAGCGTAGTGAGATTATAGGTAGAAGGGATCTCTGTCTGATAAAATAAGATGAGCATGATATTTATTGCACACAAAAAGTTGAATGGAAGAACGGATGAGAGTAAAAGAAATGCATCTACTCACGGTGATGAAAACGATCGCGCTGTGAAGCGCATATTCAGAGGAAGCGTTCCACTTCCTCAAATGAACCAATATGTGCCTCTCTCCCTTTGCCAGGCATTGGCATAATAGTTGCCACCTTAAACTGAACCTTATCACTTTCAGATAAAGTTCAAAACCTCTGAAGAAAAATCCGTCTTTTATTCACTAATCGCGTAAAATACCATTGTGCAAGTTCTCCTTAGAACTCGACGCTAACCCAATCCTTTTGCCCCCAGGCCAATGAGGACCTGTCAACCATAGAGGAGTACGTAGTCAATACGTTCAGTCAGATACCGAGCAACGCGCTCCCGCCGGATGACTTTAGCCGCTTCGCTTACAGCGCAAACACCACCACGCCAGCGTTTCACTCGCTGTATTACGTCAAGCCCGTTAGCGACATCTCGGAGGTCAGTAACTAGACTATTTACGGAAGCTGTTCTGAGTTGAGAATTTTTACTAAGTGAATGCTTAGGCTCTAATTATATGCGTCAGCGCGACCGCTACACCACGAAATTACAAGCAATTGTTTGTAACAATTTATTTAAATAGCGGCGCGGTTGCGCCTTCGAGCGGCGTGGTCGCGCGGCCCGGCCGCTCGTACGAGTTTCAACGTGTTCACTGTATCGATGCATTTGAAGCGGACAGGACGCTCTTTTGTTGTTTGTGAGAACGTGTGGAGAGCGGAGACGCTCGGGCCGCTTCATATAAATCAAAAAGCGACTTGGCCGCGGTCGCTGGAATCTGCGGCCAAACCGCTCGGTCGCGCGGACGCATATAATTGAAGCCTTAACTGTATTGCTGTCTCGTCAAATTCCTCAAACAGAACGTTACTTAAGTATTACTTACTGCAAATTCTCAATTCAGAAATCGGCCCTTAGTAAGCCTTCGTTTTATGGACGACACCTTATTACTTCCTCATCAACCCATCATGTGCCCACCGAGGGGCACGGGTCTCTTCCCTGAGGAAGGTATAGGCCATACTCCACCACGGGGGCCAATTCCGGATTGGTGGAGGCTTGTAAGACTAGTGGCTGGTCTTACTGTCAGAAGTTTTCAAGCCGCCCCTAAAGGCCTCTGACAAAAACAGAAAATAATTATCCCAGAAATCCTCAACAATTTAATTATAATTTAATTATGTAACAAAGGGTAACGGACGCTCAGTGGTCAGTTACTGGATGAATTACCCTACCTTTTTTTTTTTTATTGCTTGCCACAGATAAAAACTTTATAACTGTTCTGTAATTTCATCAACTGGAAGGAATCTGTGATCAACTGAGCAACATCATTCGGTTTCTATTGTGGTTACGCGAATGTTCTGGTCTCCTATTCTTCTACTTTTTTTTCAACGTTTTTTCCATGATTTTAGCACCAGTAGCAGTTGTTCGAAGTCCAATCACAATCAAATGCAAGAGCCAAAAAAAAGAGGAAAGACCACAGAATAAACTGGCAATTCCCATTAGAAAAACAAAAACCCTCTCTTAAAAATGCCATCTACTGACTAATGAGCCGTTTTCAGTAGAAAAAAAAACGAATGGCTGTCAAAGGAATGCAGTTTTGGACCTCAGCCCAATAGCCATGTGTGATACATGTTATTTTTTTGAAATTGAAAATGTTAGTTTTTTTCAATACAATATAACTCCGAAAGGACAAACATTTGGCTGTTGACGTCATAGTAACTTTTATTCGTCATAGCTCGCTGAGACCTATTCGATGATGTATCACACATGGCTATTGGACTGAGGTCCAAAATTGCATTCCTTTGACAGCCATTCGTTTTTTTTTAGTTCTTCTGAAAGCGGCTTATTTGGAACTACTTTTCTTAGCTGTCAGAAAAATCCCTCATTGAAACGCACATACGGTTGAATACCAAAAAGATCACGCTGTATATATAAACAGTAGTAAAAGTAAAACTATAACTGTCCCCTTCACACTCATAAGCTAGACCGCGCGCAAGAGAGACGGGCAGACTTTTCATGATGCGCATGCAGTACACGTCACGCCGCGCGCTATTCACGGACACTACACAAGCGCAACGTGTAAATGTGTTGAACGTGCCAGCTTTACTTAACTGACCACACCTTATTACTTACCTATGATTAATTCACTTATATAATAAATGGTTGTAGTAAATGATGAGAATGCATATTTTATAATAGGTGCATGTACCTACTAGAATAATACCTACATGTAATAAATTAAGAAAAAAATAAACACCTTAGTAACTGATGGGTCATCCATAAATACATACATACATACATAAGCTCACGCTGGTATCCCAGAGGGGTAGGCGGGGACCAGGGACTGCCACCTGCCAGGATCCTGGCAAATCACTTTCGCTTCATCGACATTCATTAGTCGTTGCATGCACGCACGTTGAAGGGCCGGTGAGGGACGCCCCAGGTGGACATACTTCGACCAAATAGGAGATGTATTAGCAAAGGGCAAGATAAAAGTACCCGAAACCGACGTGAAAGCATCCATAAATTGCTGAAAATAAACAGTCGGAACACTAGTATATTTACGTGCGTTATGATTGAGAAAGCTTATGTATGTATGTATTATACAATACATTCCTACTCAGGCTCATGCCTGCATCCCAAGCGGGGTAGGCAGAGACCAGTCGTTGCGTCGTGCAGATCGCTCGTAGCCTGGGCTGCCTGAGTGATCTTAAACTGATCTTTCAGTCCATGGATGGGTCACTGTCTATGACTAACGCTAGTGGCATTCTTCCGAGCGGTTCCGTGCTTCGCAAGGCACGTTAAGCAGTTGGTGCCGGCTTCCGTCGATAGATGGCAGGCGTTAAGCCAAGTCAGAGGCCTTAATAGGGCGGCTTGAAAACTTCTGACAGTAAAACCAGTCACTAGTCTTACAAGCCTCCACCAATCCGTACTTGGCCCCAGTGGTGGAGTATGGCCTATTCCTTCCTCAGGGAAGAGACCCGTGCCCCTCGGTGGGGACATAATGGGTTGATGATGGACGTATTACTTTTAGGGTTCCGTATTCCTCGAGGTACCTACTCTTATAGTCGTCTGCTTGTCTGTCTATTCGCGGCTTAGCATAGAGACAACAAGTACTAGAAGGCTGAATTTTTACAAAAGCTGAAAACCATCAAGCCGAAAGTACTGTCATCTACTATATTATAACAAAATTGGAGTTACGCGTAAACGCGGTTGTGAGCGGACGTGTCTAGTAATCAGGAGTCAATTTATACCGAAAAATACATCTACTAATTCGTGATTGGGTGATCGTAAACATTTCCTTGTCGCACGGTTGGCGACGTCAAGAATAATAACTACGGGTGAAGCTAACTATACTCTGATTTTTAATTAGGTGGACTAAACTGACAGTTGGTGGGTTGCCACGTAAGGGAAAATAAAAAATAGTGTTGTGCTCAGAGTGATCGAATAATAAATATTTTCATTCAATCATTCGTTCATTCAATTGCAGACTGGTGTATGTAATGTAGACCTTGAAATACCGCTATTATGCTCATAACGCTATGCGTCATAGCGTTATGAAAAGCTTCCTAAAACGTTATTATTTCATAACGTTATTATATTGGTCGAATAGCGCTATTCCGATAGCGCTATGCTCGATATAACTTTATAAATAGCGCTATAATAGCGTTAACGTATTGTAAAATAACGTTATATGGCATCTCTTTCACACACATTCCACCATCATTATAGTCTATATTTTTCACGCATCGCGTGTAGTTATGAATTTATGATTAGTTTAGTTAGTACCCCTCCGTGTCGCTTGTGGATCTGGGTGCACGAGCGGGTAGTACAGTCGACAGCACATCATAGTATACACACATGCACTCTATTCCGTTGCATTACGGGCGACTTTGCAACTAAAATGTGAAGATTGACGTGCTGTCGACTGTACAAAGATCATTCCAGTTTTACTCCAACAGAAAAATCTTACACTACGTAAAAAATGGGTAGGTATTTTTTTTTGTCGTACAGTCGCCAGCACATCATCCTATACACCCATGCATTCTACTCCGTTGCATTACGGGCGACTTTGCAACTAAAAAGGTTGACGTGCTGTCGACTGTACTAGGTACGATTCAGATCAACCGGCTCGCATCGTGCCGGGCCGGGCGGCATTTTACAATGCGGTAAAGTCTGTTCGCTATCATAGTGTCACTTTGATATTTACCGCCTCGGCACGTGGCGGCTTTTGACAAACGAAATTAATAAAGGAAGCCGACGCGGCGCAAACACGCCAGTGAATTTGGCTCGCAGCTCGTCTCATTCTACCATTATGTAGGTAGATCACGCAATTAAAGAAGTAAATTAATCAGTATTTTAGAATCGATTTATAACGAGATGATCCTGCATCACTTAGGTTGGTACATATCTTCTATCTATCTATCTATGTATATAAATAAAATTCAAAGTCCTGACCGACTGATTCATTCACTCATCAATGCCCAGCCCAAGCCGTTGGACCTAGAAAGCTGAAATTTTGCACAGAGGGTCTATATATAATGTAGGCAAGGAAGAAGGCCGGATTTTTTTAAATTCAACCCCTAAGGGGTTGAGAAGGGTTGCCGAAATTTGTATGGGAGGTATAAAGAAAGTTGTCTAATTTTCTTGAAACTCAAAACAAATACTCTTCAACATAATTTGATTGAACACGTGTTTCGCCGTTTTTCTAAATTTAACCCTTAAGGGAGTGAACGGGGTTGCAAAATTTTGAACTAAAGTCCACGCGGTGGAGATGAATATTCTGAGGACACTTCGAGTGATGAAGAGTAGTGCTTTATTTTGTGCTTCATTAGGTATATTGAGTACCATGTTTTTTTCTATTTAAAGTAGTTTTGTCGTCTAAGTAAAAAAAAACAAAACTAACATTTTCAATAAAATATAATTTGGCTGTTGGCGTCATAGTAACGTTTGTTCAGCTCCCTGAGACCTATTTTAGGATGTATCACACATGGCTATTAGGCTGAGGTCCAGAATTGCATTCCTTTGACAGCCGTTAGATATTTTTTTTAGTTCTTCTGAAAACGGCTCATTATAGTTCATATTTGCATGCAACTTACGCAAGTTACCTCCGTCGGCATCTCGCGACGCGTCGCGACGTTTCACAGAATGCATTCGGCTGTGGCGACTGCCGACCGGCCCCGACAGGCTCCGAACGGCGTTCGTGTTCGTGTTCCGTTTGTTTGTAAAGTTATGTTTAATATTGTTCATATAATTTTGAGTACCTGCCTACAGAACGATTTTATACACATGTACCTACTTACATAAGACCTAAATAAGATATTTAGGGCCGATTTCTGAATTGAAGAATTTACACTAAGTAACATAACATAAAATTTACATACAGGCACATACATTGCTTCTGGACCCACACTAGGAAACCCTGTGTCGTGGGAACCAGAAACAGCGATCTCACAAACATGTAAACACCCAAGACCCGGATTTCTTTTTTTTCTGTCCCCAGCCGGGATTCGAACCCAGAACCTCTCGCATGGTATGGTTGCGCCACAGAGGTCGAGAGTAAATACTCAAGTAACGTTCTGTGACGCTCTTTTCTGAGAAAGACGTAGAGAACAAATGTAGAGAACAACATACAATCAGAGAAAAGTAATGTCGAGAATGATACATGTAACTTGTGTGTATTTGAAGAGCAGCTGGATAAAATAAATTATTATTTTGGAAACTTGCTCATAGGAGAATTACAATTCTTGCCAACTTGTACGCGTTCGGAAGCCTACATAAATATATTAAAATATGTAGATTCTCTTAAGCAGAAACACAGCAAACATAATAATTGATGCTATTAATTAAGTTTACATTGATTTATATTAAAGTATGTTGGGTATCTTAAGTAGATGCAAAAAATAAGAAAAATAATGACAGCAATCTTATGCTTTTAGCATGTATATTTTTTTGTACAGGCATTATAATAATAATATGTCAAAATAAAGCTACAATACGTGAAAGTAATAAGTTAAGTGCAGTGCACGTTTGGTTTGATTTTTAAAATCACATTACAGACTGTCCGTAAAGTCTATAAAACGAAAGTGAAGTGTAACTAAATATTGTACGAACTTTTCAGGCCATGTTCTATTCTAATATAAGCACAATTATTATTGTAACTGGGAATATGTCTTTTAGTACTAAAAGTTTGGGTATGGCAAATAAGAGTATTAGCAAAAAAAACAGTCTTTATCTTTTAGACTTTTAGGACAGTCTGTAGTTCAAGATCTTTTTTGATACAAGTACCTAATGTAATCAATATTACGAGTACAATGTAAAAAAAAATTATAACTTAATAAAGATTATTATTACTCTCAAAGTAAAAACACTATGGAATAAAAAAAAAAGTTTAAATCTTTTAAAATCATATTTAGAAGGAAAGGTTCAAAAAGCAGAAACAAATCGTATTAAATCGTCGGGTTCACTTGTAAAAATGGGAGTCCCGCAGAGTTCTATCTTAGGCCCGTTCCTTTTCCTAGTCTATGTAAATGATTTACCGTTCTTGGTAAAAAAAATGTGTGAGATAGTGCTATTTGCTGATGACACGTCACTTGTTTTTAAAATAAAGAGACAGGAAAATAATCTTGACGAAGCAAATAATTCTCTCTCGCACGTTCTAGACTGGTTTACAGTAAATAATATATTGTTAAATTAAAAACAGACAAAATGTATGAAGTTAACCCTATCTAACGTAAAATTAGTTGAAAACAACATTGTAATTGAAAATGATAAACTAGAATTTGTTGAAGATACTGTATTTCTGGGCATCACAATCGATGCCAAACTACAATGGGGTCCACATATTATAAAATTGGCAGATAGATTCGCTCCGCAGCATATGCCGTGAAAATAATTCGAGAATTTACTGACGTTGCAACTGCTAGGCTTGTTTATTTTAGTTACTTCCATAGTATTATGTCCTATGGTATAATACTATGAGGCCGGGCAGCAGACATTGAGACTATCTTCATCTTGCAGAAGAGAGCGATCCGATTTATTTACAAGCTAGGTAGTAGGGACTCGCTAAGAGATTTTTTCAAAGAAACTAAAATCTTAACAGTTGCAAGCCAATACATTTATGAAAATATTATGTACGTTCGGAAAAATATTAAAGCCTTCGAAACTTGGTAGCCATCATAAAGTTAATACTAGGAAATAACATAAATTGTCATTTCCACGATTTAGACTTGCAAAAGTTAATACTTCCTTTATGGGGCACTGTATAAGGTTCTGCAACAAGATACCCCAAGATATATTAGAGTTACCATCAACGCCATTCAAGAATTGTGTTAAGCACACTCTTTGCAAAAAAGCTTATTATGAAATCAACTATTATTTAGAAAACAAGGACGTCTGGCATTAAACAGTAGTTTAATATTAAATTTAATCAGAGGATAAATGTGTCTAGTGTTCAACACATCCAAGATGTTATTTTGTAAGTTTGAAAGTTTGTTATTTAGGCTAAAACTGTTTTGAAAAGAATAAATGTGGAGTTTCTTTGTAAGTTTCTTCTCCATGTAATCTATTAATTGTGAAACTAGCAACTTTGACGTTCATAAAGTAAATGTTGTATTGTATTGTATTGTATTTATTTCATCTTTAGGTACATTCCATACACTTAGACACGTCAATATATGAAGATAGGTAGACAATAATAATTGATAGGAAATGTTACATATACAAGTTTAAAGCATGCATGCTTCTAAAAGAAACAGAATAACACATGAATGTCAAATAGCATAGTTGAATTGAATTAGAATTATGTCAAATCATTTACAATTGTCACTGCACAAATTAAATTGAAACAATAAATCACAATTAAATTAAAATTATATAGATAAATTACATTACTACTACATTAAATTACAAGGTCAATTATATTATCATCATTTAATGCTTCATCTACACTATAATAGCTTTTGTTAATAAGATTTTTTCTTACAATGCTACAGAATTCCTTGCGGTCAAACAGTTTTACTTCTTCAGGTAATTTATTATAAAATTTGATTCCTTGGACCAGGTACGATTTGGATACTTTAGCAAGTCTATGTGATGGAAGCATCAGCCTATTTCTATATCTCGTCTCGATACTATGAGTATCTCCAACTTTAGCAAACATATTTAAATTATCTCTTACATATATTAAACTTTGGTATATATATTCACCAGCCATTGTCATTATGCCAACTTCTCTAAACTTTTCCCTACAAGAATCTCTGTATTTAAGTCCCAGTATGTAGCGCAGTGCTCTTTTCTGCAGCACAAATACTGTGTTCCCTTGAGCTGCTGTACCCCAGAACATTACTCCGTACATCATAATGGAGTGGAAGTACGCGAAGTAGACATTTTTTGCAGCGTCTGTACCACCTAATTCTTTAATTTTCTTAATGGCATACGTTGCAGAACTTAATTTCTGTTTCATTTTGTCAATTTGTGGACCCCACGTTAACTTCGAATCAAGGAACATTCCTAGGAATTTTACCTGATCTACAGGAGTTATATTGAACTCCATAAGAGCCTGCTCTACTTGTAATGGTACATCACCAAATCTTGATCCTACCGAAAAGCGAATGACATGTGTCTTGTCAATATTAAGCAGCATATTATTAACTGAGAACCATTCTTTTGTCCCCTTGATAACTGCATTTAGTTTATTAATTATATTTACGTCCATTTTATCTTTTATTATGAGACTTGTGTCATCAGCAAATAGAATTATGTCAATGTCTTTATCCACAGAAATTGAAATGTCATTTACATATATCAAGAATAAGATAGGCCCTAAAATTGATCCCTGGGGCACTCCTAGCATTATTTTTTTCTGGCTTGATCTATGTCCATTTACCTCCACCACCTGAGTTCTGTTTTGTAGATACGATTTCAGAATTGCTAAAAGTTGGCCTCTTATGCCGTAGTGCTCCAGTTTCGATATTAATATTTTGTGACACACACAGTCAAAAGCCTTAGACAGATCACAAAACACTCCATAAGTCTTTCGTGCTCCATTCAAGCTCATTAGTATATTCTGGATCAACGTCATTATAGCATTCTTTGTTGATTTTGATTTTTGGAAGCCAAACTGTCTCTCATTTAATAACTTGTTGTCTACCATAAAATCTATTATTTCTTCCGCGATATATTTTTCATAAATTTTGCTGAAAACTGGCAATACTGAAACCGGCCGATAATGATTAGGATCAGTCGCGTCGCCTTTTTTATAAATAGGAACTACTTTGGCAATTTTCATTTCATCCGGAAAACAGCAATCTTTTATGCAGTTATTGATAACTTCTAGTAGAGGAAATGCAAGCTCCTTTTCTAGTAGCTTCAATAAGTTAGGAGACATATACCAGTAGTCATTTGAGTTTTTAGGTTTCATGGTACGAATTATTTTTATTAATCTTTGTATCGACAGTGGTTTAGGTTCAATACTAAAACTTTGACGTGGTATATATTCGTTTAAAAATTCTATTGCCATCTTTTCGGACGAGTTTACTTCACTTGTGATATTATAGGCTATGTTAACGAAGAACTCATTGAAATAGTTGGCTATTTCATACGGGTCATTAATGAGTGTTTGGTTGGTATCATGTATTTTTTCACAAGTAAATGCTGTCCCCCCTTTTCCAGTCTCTTCTTTAATGATTTGCCATGTGCATTTAATTTTATTGTCTGCTTTATTAATCTTATTTCGGATATAGCATCTTTTTGCAAACGTACACACTTTTTTGAAATTTTTGCTATATTGACTAACATATGCTTTAATATTCGGATCATTATTGCTCTTTAGTAGCGAATATAACTTAAATAACTTTGTACGGGATATTCTTATACCTTTAGTTGCCCAATTATTAAAAGTTTTCGTAGTTTTAGGTATAACTCCCACTACTGGTACTTGGTCGTCTAAATGTTTATTAATTTTATCAAAAAATACTTTATACTTTAGAAAATTTTGTGGAAGGTAAAAATCGTTATGTAATGCTTCTTTCAAGTATTCAATTTTAAGCGCAGTTACTTTTCTTAATTTCATTGCAACTGGCTTCTCCTTCCCTGACTTGGTAGCAAAATTTCCTATTTGGGCCGAGTGATCGGATTTAATTCCATCAATGACTCGTATATTATAAACATTTTCAGAGTCAGTAAAAATGTTATCAATACAGGTCTTACTAGTTGAAGTAATTCTTGTGTATTCATGGATTTTTTGTACTAATAGAAACCCATCCAATACATCGGATAGGACGTTTCTTGAATTTACCGTTATTGGAAAATTAATGTTAAAGTCTCCGCATAATATTACAGTCTTAGAATTTTCGCTTGTGACCTTTTCAAGGCACTGTTCAAGTTTGTTTTTGAATATCTCGATATCAGTAGCCGGTGCCCTATATACTACCAGGATAATCTCATAATCTAGTTCTACACAGCATACCTCAAATTCTTGCTCTACGGACATAGCTGCAATGTCATCCCTCGCTTTTACTTTAATATATTTTCTTGCTAGAATCAGACATCCACCGCCATTCATATTACTCCTACAGTAACCCGTAACAACATTGTAGCCTTCAATACTAAAAACATTGAAATTTCTATCGTTAAGCCAAGTTTCTGTCAAACACATTACGTCAATGTTTTCGGCTTCCAAAAATAAACTAAGCATCAAATGCTTACTAGCAACACTTTGGACGTTTTGATGGCAAACAGCTATTTCTTTCTTATCTGAGCATGATGGTTTGGAAAAAACTTGTCTTGTGAATCAAAATTAGTCGCTGATCCCAGTTTAATAAAATCGTATATGTCTCCCATGATTTTTTTCGTACCTTGTTCTTTTAGTCTGCCTGTAATGTTGGAAAACATGTCTAAGGATAAGTTTAAATTAGTATCTAGAAACCAGCAGTGCTTATGAGTTTCTACGTCAAGGTACAATAAGTTTATGAAAAGCTCCACTCTATAGTTGTACATCAATGCTCCACAAATATATGTCGGTGGGCAAATTATAACATTAGTGTGCGAGATCCTGATTAGCGCATTTCGGATTAACGTAATAATATCGATATAGTTTTGCGTCACTTTAAAATCAGCCTCTCCAAGTAGTATGATGCAAAAATCGTTGAGTGTGAAGTTGGCTAATTTACATTCGATTCCATCCAGAAGATCTATTATTCGTGCAGCTGGCTTAGTATGGTGACAAAACGCGTAATCGCTGGAAAATGTGTCCTCTAGATTTTTTATCATATTTCTGCTTCTGTCACTAATAACGCACAATTTTGGTTTTCTCTGTTCATTTATTTTACATTGCGTTCTCTCCTTGTGCTGTGTAGGATGTAATTTATTAATTTGTTTTTCAGGCTGTGTAATAATTATTGTTTGGGTTTCTTTGTGAGCTTGTTCAACATTTATTCGTAGTGAAGGGGACTTCTTCAAGTAGTTTTCCTTTTTGTTTATGACCGTCGTATTTTTGCCTGTAGATTGTTCATCGTGAAATTTGCTTTTTACTGGCGTCTTTTGTATTTTAGGCAGCATAGTGACCTTTTTTAACAGCTCATTTCGCTTAGTCAGTTCATCATTTTCTGCACGCAACTTATTATTTTCCAAATTGAGTGTAGATATTTCATCATGCGCGCTTTGTAGTTCTACTGTTAATATTTCTAGTTTCTCTTTAATTTGTTTCAGCTCTTCGTTGACATCCTCATCGTCAGAGATGTTAGGCAAGCTACTTCTTGTCCCATCTAGCGTCCGTTCCATGACAGTACTATCATTTATTACCTCAGACTCGGAGTGGTTTCGTGTACGCCGAAACGTGATATTTTCTAAGAAGTTGTGCATCTTTTTGTTATAATGTTGAAGAGACAGCCAATCACTTAACAAAAAGAGATGTATAGGTGCGTCGCGGTTAAGGCTTGATCCAGAGCCTCCCGGAGCCGAGTTCGCCAATGTCAGCACTACGCTGTCATGAACGATAGAGTTTTGGTCGAATTTGCGGATCTATTGCAGCGCAGTTATAATTAATGATTAGTTACTCTTTCATTCACTAGATGTCGTTTCAAATGTTGTAAAATAAATATCTGCATTGGCAACACTGTCGATTATGAGCTCTTCAGACGTAAACAAACAAAAGTCGTTATATTTCGAGTGTCCGATTAATTATTTTCACTTAACAGTTTAATCACCCAGTAAGGGCACGTATTAATGCACATTTGTCACTAGTCATTCTTCAGGTAAGTAACAATAGTTCGAAAAGGAATATTATTTTAGAGTATTTGGTCGCAATTTAGATTGAGTACGAACCGTGGTATTAGAGTTTTTCTCCAGTTCTTGCTTTAGATAACACTTTCACTAATGTTTTTCAATACGTTATTCACGAATTTGGCACTGGATTATTATGAAATGACTTTTTTCTATTTATAATAATTAATTAACACAGAGCTTATTGTAGCTGTCGTAAGGTAGGTAGACCGGTTCTTCTTGTATTATGAATAAAATATTTGACTTTGACTTTTGACTTTATTTAAATTAAGGACCTCCTTCGGGATCAAAGGCTCGAGTTTATGTTTTAAGGATATTTTTTTTAATACCTAAGCTTTCTTATGCTTACGTAATTCTCAATAATTATTGTAATAAAACTCAAATATTTTATACATAGTACAAGCAAAATGTTACTTTATGAACGTCAAAGTTGTTAGTTTCACATTTGATAGATTAAATGGAGAAGAAACTAACAAAGAAACTCCACTCTAATCTTTTCAAAACAGTTTTAGCCTAAATTACAAACTTTCAAACTTATAAAATATTCTCTGGGATGTGTTTTGCAAGTCTAAATCGTGGAAATGACAATTTATGTTTATTCCTAGTATTAACTTTATGATGGCTACCAAGTTTTGAAGTCTTTAATATTTTTCCGAACGTACTTAGTATTTTCATAAATGTATTGGTTTGCAACTGTTAAGATGTTAGTTTCTTTGAAAAAATCTCTTAGCGCGTCCTTATTGAAATATGATGTTGTCTTAAATATTACAGATGCTTAAAAGAATTAATATTATGAATTCTTAATACAAATGCTTCGTTTCATTTAGCCTCCAAATGTACTCGACAACATTAAAATCAAATACTTCTTTGCGTTGGTAATTTTAATTATTACTTAGAAATCATGTAATTATTATGCAAAACATAAACAGAAAAAAAAACTTTGTTCTTCCAAAACTTGTACACTTGGTCAGTAAAAAGTTATCACAAAAAACTAAATTACACAAACCCATTTTGTTGACAGTTATGCATGACAGTGTTATGTAGCGACAGACAAGAGGCGCCCGGTACGGCGGCGGCATCAACTGCTCAAAGCGCCTTCTTTAAATTTTTGTCCTAGAAGTCTTATACTTATTTGTTGCTTGAAAAGCCTTTGTATAATATATAATTAACGATTGGAACTAACTTACTAAATAATTATGTATTTACAAAAGGCAGTTTCTGAAAATTATCTACAATAGAAACAATAAATATTTGACGTGTTTCAGAAACGTCGCGAATTTGTTACGACTCTGTACACAATTTATAGTCTACCCTAATAAAACGTTCTCTCCTTACGCAAACACAATACTTAAAGAAAAACGATAATCCACCTTTAAACTACACTACAATTCTAAGTTCTTACTTGTTATTATGTAACTCATTGCTCCGGACAAACAAAATGTCTTCAATTATGTCATGTTTTAATGACAATCTTCTCTGAGAAACAACTAATTTGAGCGATGAAAATAATCTTTCAACACTCACCTGTGTCATTGGGGTGGCTAAAACAACGTTTGCTAAGTTGTAAAGAGTGGGATATTTTTCTTTTTTGCCCTCCCACCAGGCTAAAATATTCACGGTTGACTCCACAAACGCCTCTTCAAGAAATAAAACACATGTCTCCATAAACCTTGCCTTAAATTCACTTTGTGAATCGCTTCTCCTTGACAATGTATCGTCATAAGCCTCTATGTACCGGTTTGCTAAAAACGCATCTAATCGGGATTGATCTGATCTTCCTACATCACGAGTATGAGTATCATTCCTTGATCTTGCAAGATTGATTGCGGTCCCTGCAGTGGGTCTCTCAACGGGGTCGTGATTTTCCTCGCTCTGCTTTTTTAAACTCTGCATGTGAAAATATAACGCTATTAGATGTTTTTTTGCACATTCCTTCTTTTCCGTGGTTATTACACTGTTGACTCTGGGGTCAAGGAATAACCCAGCTATAAACAACTCATTTTCAAACAGCAAACTCTCTCTTTGTTTCATTTTTGATGCTATTTGGTTTGAAAGTGCTGTGTTTATCTCTTCCAATTTGAATAGGCATGACATCCAAGCTATGTAAAAGTCACCGGTTGTTAGCTATTCTGTTTGAATAATTTTTGTTATTTCTTTCGTCGGCTGCATTGACTTAACAAACATGTCTAACTGATCCCACGTAGACGTGGGCAAGTCCAAACACACGTCGTCTTGTGCACAGAAGTCCTTTAGCGAAATCAGAGATTCAACCATATCTAAACTTGAATGCCAACGCGTTGTGCAATCCAGCTTTGGTATGTTTCTGTGGCTTGCCCTCAACTTTGCTACTAGGTTTTGAGTTCGTAGTCGTTTTACTGCATTTCGAGCACTTATTAAATATGGAAGAAAATTATATTCGTCACATGCGTTTTGCGTGGCCAACTGCAGAGTGTAGGCAGCGCACCGTACTACGCCTGTACTTAAATTGTGTGGCTCATTAGAACCCGTTTGGTCAAAATGTGCTCTCAATGACGATGAAAATCCTCGTAGTAGCTCTTCTTCAACAAAACCGTTCATTTCTGTATTTTCCATTTGATTTGGATCAAAATGGTTAGCAGCTGAGCCATCTGGCTCTCCTTCACTCTCATCATCAGTGTCAGTAAGTATAGTACTTCCGCTTCTACGTGATACATTCGCATCTAATTGGGGTACATTGGTATGTAAAAGTGCATTATCTAGTGCTATTAATCTGCTCATTTTTAGAACATTCGCACCATTGTCTGTTGTTATGCAATATATTTGATTATTTTCGATCATGAACCGCATTAACGTTCGAATTAGTATATCTTTAAGGTGTTCTGCGGTATGCCTCTCAAAAATCTTCACTACACCTAAATTTATGAGTACCACTCGCCCCTCTTTGATGAACTGTGCATTTACTCCAAAGAAACTGCGAGTTGACAAGGACGCAATATCGACTTTTAGTGATATTAACTTATCGCGCAATTCACCTGCGAGTTTGTATCTAGCTTCTGCAGCCACGTCTTGAACTTGTTGTTTTAAGGTGTGCGCTGATATGGTTGCAGAATTGTTCGGAATTAACGCTAGAATGATCTGAAACGCGGTATAATTCATGACCTGAAAAGGTAGGCCATGGACAGTTACCAGGTTTGTGCATTCTTTGAGCACTGTTTATGTAGTGTTTTGTTCAGGAGTTGAGCTACTTGAACTTTTATTGGTGTTGTTCACTGCTTCAATCTCTTCATATTCTTTTTTATGATATAATTTCATATGATGCAGTAAATTTGCACCATGTTGTGTCTGAAACAAAAAGTATGCTTGTGATATTATGAAATTATGTCCAGACTGGTTAACTGTTACTTCGATCCTACATAAAATATACCTTACTCGCTGTTGCCCGCGACTACGTCCGCGTGGGCTTTAGTTGAGTAAAGTGTTTGCAAATAAGATAGATATTAATATTTTATTGAAGATTATATTTAATAACAACCAATTATTGAAGTGAAAAGTACAAAATTAGATAGGGATAAAATAAGATACTTTTAGCGCCTGAAATTTGGTTTGTTGGTAAAAACTAGCAGTCAAATCTTGAGCTTGAATAACAATTTACATCTCTAGTGATCTTGTAACTAACATTTTATGATTTCCTACAGAGAACTTGGCAGCACCCACATAGATCTCAATTCTTTTGTCGGCGAAGTCGTTAACAACGTATGTTCTTAATATTGAACTTGGCTCTCATTCACATTTATATTTTTGATGGGTCTATACTTAATCATAAACATAAACATAACATAAACATTTACATACAGGCACATACATTGCTTCTGGCCCCACACTAGGATACCCTGTGTCGTGGGAACCAGAAACAGCGACGTCACAAACATGTAAACATCCAAGACCTGGAGTTTTTTTTTCTCCCCAGCCGGGGATTGAACCCGGGATCTCTAGCATGGTAAGCAGATGCGCTAACCACTACGCCACAGAGGTCGTCGAATCTTGAACGACTTCATAATGTAAATATGCTTAGGTACTTAATTAAAGGGAAACAATCTTGATATGCCTTTTTATTGAAATATACACTTATTAAACCAAAATCTATACACATTACCAATTCAATGTAGGTACTCGAATTAAATGTAATTTCATAAAAACACAATTAATTTGTAAAAAAAATATTTTAGAAGTGTAATTTCAATAAAAAGACTTACCCAGATTGTTTACCTTTAGTTGAGTAAGTACCTAAACATAATAATATCCTATATGTAGCTGTTTGCTTCTAGCTGAACAATCTCATTTTTGCGCGACAGAGAATACGCACTATGAAATAAATACGAAGAATCTGAGTAGTATACATACATGTAAAATCTTTCCACAATTCTCCACCTTTTACTTTGATTTTTTGCCACATTCCAGCAATTCCACATGCCTGAACACAGCATTAGTCCTTTTTCTTCCCATTCTTCAAGTATGTGCCAAGTAGGTAAGAAATTATTAACACCAACCAACACGTCTTTTGCACAGAATTAAATAGGTATTAACATATAAACTAAAGGAACGATGTATTTACACTATTATAATATACGAACTCTATACAAAAGTTTAGCTGGTAACGCTTGGATAGAGAGGAACGCGCGAGCAGTATTGCTACGGGTGATTCCCCACCACGTTCAGTGCGGCAACGCCGCCGGATACGTTCGTCCGCCACCACGCCACGCCTCCCGGTAGAACGGAGCGGCAACAGCGCCATAACTTTATTCATAACGTTATTACACTGTTGATGATTTAGTTATGATTTCGTTAAGTTTCTCGTAGAGTTTTGTTATCATAACGATATAATAGCGCTAAAATAACAAAACAAAATGATTTAAACGTTACGTAACACTTAATAACGCTATATTTTATAACGTTTTAAAGGTCTGTAACTCGCTCGCCCGGCCCTGAGTGATTTAAGATTTAGTTTTGGTAATTCTTTAACCATATTCCTACACCTTTAAATTTGTTCAAATTTGTTAAAAATGTTTAAAAAATGTTGTTAAATCTGAGGCTAAATAAGTTTAAAACGTCGTCTGGTTATGAAAGCCTGTTTACATTTTCCTGATCTCACGTGTGTGTATGCTTTGGGTGACATTCTAGATCTACTCTATTAAGCTCTCTTAATATTCTTATATCTTATCTTATCTCTCTCTGTATGTCATATTGATTGTTTGTTACCTGTTTTACACTCCAATAAACAAATTAAATTACATTATAAACTCTACGTACGCACACGAATTACTAAGCTGAAATGGAGACGGGCGGGACATTTGGTTAGGCGGGAAGACGGCCGGTGGACTAAGGAAGCCACTGAGTGGTGGCCAAGAACGGGTCGACGGTCGGTGGGCAGACCACCAGCCCGATGGGCCGACGACATTGTGAAAGCGGCTGGGAGACAGTGGACCGGATGGGTTGGCGTGAAAGAGAAGAGTCCTATGCCCAACAGTGAGCTCTATTTACGGGCTGATTAGATAGAATAAACTGTAAAATTAAATGATACTTAAGTTAGAGGATTTCATGATAAAATTATACATTTATAACTTAACAACATGACAGACATACCATATTCATTCCTTTCTGTTTTGGAATAGGAAAAAATAAAATAAAACTAGATTTAAAATTTTAATCACTTTTAAAGTCTTAGGACGAATTGCACCTCGATTTTAAAATGCGTTAGCGCTTTGTATTGTCAAACTATACAAAGACTTCACATTAAATTAAAATTAGTTAAGTTACAAATGTAAATAAATAAATAAATTAGCAACTAAAGAGCACTTTCTCTCCATTATATAAGTAATATTGTCGTTATTATTATTATTTTATATATGTAGCGTTTACTTATGTATGTTTATTAAGTTATAAATATTTATGTTTAGAAGTATGTATATTTATATATATATATTATTTATTATGTATGTAGATATGTGTACAATGATAGTATATATTAGGATAGAAATAATTTTTTTGAGCTTTATTTGCCATCTCCCGCTCTCTGTTCACTGTTCAAACCTTTCGTAGGCTGGCTGGAAGAAATTTCTTTTGAAATAAGTCCGCCTTTGTACATCATCATTTGTTATTTAAGTTATTTTTTCTGTATTATCTTTTGTGCAATAAAGCGTAACAAACAAACAAACTAAACACGTTTAAAGATTTTGGTGCAAGCTTCGTTTTGCTTAGCTAATAAATTTATTGAAATGGAAAATCAAATAGATAATATGAAAAAAAAAACAAAAAATTAAATACTGAACAAAAACATGTGGTCGATACAATAGTGAAAGCTGTAATTCTACATTGAGAAAACAGCTTTCTCCTTTTTCCTAGATGGCACATGTGGATTATTGTCTAAGTCGCATTATGTCGTTAGATTCAATTTGTGGTGAGGAACCCAGCCATGATACTATTGTATTGATCCTTCAAGATATAATGAAAAATAAAGTACGTTTTGAAGGCCAAACTTTATTATTCAAGCGTTGAAGGCTGAAGTGTTACAATGTGACCAATAAATACCTACTATATAAAGAAGATACTGTACATAGTAGACACGACACAATATGGTATACGAATCTATCACTAGCCAAAATATTATTTGTTGAAAACGGTTAACTACGGAGTTATCATCTAAACGTTATGAAAAAAAAGTGGATATTATATGTCTAGTTGGTTTGTCATCTCGTTACTTAAACGAAATGTTTCCTAAAGTTTTTGGGTTTTTCAGATAATATTTAATGTATTTAATGATTAGGATTGAATTAAATTATTTTCCCCAAACAAAGGAAATAAAATTGAAGAGTGAATGATTGAATGAAATCGAACATTCAATGAACACATCAAGTCACATCACTACGATCTTGCTCTGGCGACATTTTAAAAAAATAAGAGCTTTTTGAACTGTCAGTTTAGTCCAGCTAATTAAAAATCAAGGTATAGCTACGCGACTACTACGTGCTACGCACTGCGCCCGCACGCCGTTGAATAGCTACGTGCCACGACCGCAGCCCTTGTTGTTACACTGCTTAAGTATCGAATTGATTGCTGTCAAAAAGTAAGCCGAAATGAAGAATGATGGCCTATATTTTCGATGTGCTGCCTGTTGCGAAGATATCGATGAAGCTGTCTTCTACTCTTGCATCCTTTGCGAACATAAACTCCACAAAACATGTGTGTTCGATTCGACGATAACAGACCCAGTAGACCAGACAAAACTTACTTGCATATGCTCGGAGTGCAAGTGCAAGGCGCCGAAGGGAGACAAAACAAACACCCCTCTGCGCCGTATCCCGTCACCACATAAGGACGACTTTGCCAATGTGACGCGCAGAAGGGACAGGACTTTCAACATGAACTCATCTATGGAGAGAGGCGATGACTTCGATATGTCGCTTCTATTAACGGAAATCAGAGAGCTCAGGCAAGCAGTCAGCGACTTGACTAAACAAAATGCAGGGATTGCATTATTGAGAAGGGAAGTCGCAGAACTTAAATTTCAGCTCTGTGCTGCCCCTACCAACTCACAGCCACTGGCCGACCGTGATGTCCAGATAGCGGAACTTAAGAGCACAGTTCAACAACTTCACTATTCGCTGCAATCCCAGGAGCAACATTTAATAAGAAACAAGTTGGAAATAGTTGGAATCCCAGAGCAGCAGTGCGAAAACCTGACTCAATTAGTTCTTTTGGTCTCCAAAAAGGTCGGTGTAGAACTATCGGAAGCCGATATCGACGGAGCCTACAGAGCTGGGCCGGAAAGACTAGACTCGTCAAGGCTTCCTGTTCCCGACGGCAGGATGCCCCGCCCAGTTGTAGTAAAAATGATACGCAGAGCTCAGAGAGACCGACTTATCACCGCTGCCAGAATGAGGAGCAACTTAACCTCAGCAGACATAGGCAGTAACTATTCTGTATTACATTGTACTTTCTAACATCTATAATTCTAGGATTTTACTTAAAAAAACCAACGGAACTTTCAATGACACCCAGATCAAAACACAATACACACCGAGCATTACTCAGTACACTCTTCATACTCTCACAATACTTACAAAATACACGCACAAGGAGGGCACACGTCTACTTCACACACAAAATTCCTACGAGTACTCTTCTATACCAAGGAAAAACTATCAAATAGCCAAAGAGTTTCACAATCGTTCAATGAATCACCAATTAAAAGCTAATAATATATTAAATAACACCATAAGCTGTGTGCAGCAACACTACAACTCACAGAGACGGCCGACTTAGATTTAGCTGATGAATCCGACAGTTGTTTGGTGATTCCATGCCATCAAATAGAAAATCCAGCTGTATGTAAAAGCATTCTGCATAATAATTACGATTTCAAAATAATTTCTTTCAATATAAGATGTCACAGCTGTAATTTTGACAATCTATTAATTCTACTAAAACGTATATATAATATGTTTTGACATTTTTATTCTAACAGAGTGCCGATTAGGTCACACACCTTTAATAAAATCCATCAAGGGCTACTCACACTATCACACTAAAAAGTTTATGAATCAAAATGGCGGTGTAATAGTATACATCAAAGATATATGGAATGCCACAGTCTCGGAACCCGACTGCCAGGATGCAAACTGCCTCATAGTTAGTCTCCCAAATAACTATAAAATATTAGCAATTTATACATCACCCTCTGTGACGAACATTGACAATTTTTTACATTCTCTCGAAATTATATTAGAAAACCTCAAACACAGTCCTAACGTTATTCTAGCGGGCGACATAAATATCAATATATGCTCTAACTTGCCTGAAAAATACAAACTGCTATAGCAAACCACACAGTACTAAAAACACTCAGCAGATCTAGATTTAATCTGAAACCATGGATGACCCCGGGCCTCATTAGATGCGTAAATCACAGAGATCAACTACATATTAAATGCAGAAAACGTCCTGAAGATGACACTGCAAAACTCATATACAAAAGATACTGCAATTTTTGCAATAATCTACTACACAGGCTTAAACAACAATATGAAAGGAAGATTCTAACTGAAAATAACAAGAATCCTAAAAAGCTATGGGAAGCTATAAGAGGAATTTGCGAACTGACATCTCCAAAATCTACTGCCTCTGCTACACTACTCACACGTATGCCTACACAATCTGAATCAATCGAGGAGTGCAACCTATATTTCTCTACTATAGGCGAAAAGCTTGCGAATAACATACTTAAAGAGACAAACCAAACGGAATCAAATTTAGCGTCTCAAACAACGTCACACAAAACGCCAACGCACTCATTTTTTATGAACCCTACAGACGAAATCGAAGTAGCCACCTACATAAAAAGACTAAAAAACGAAAGCGCGCCGGGTCCAGATGGTATAAAATCTATCATACTTAAACAAATAAGCCCATACATAATAAAGCCCTTAACACACATATGTAATTTAAGCTTGTCAGAGGGGATTTTCCCGGAGACCTGGAAAACTGCTTCAATTATACCAATCCATAAGGCCGGTGATAAATCCACCCCAGGCAACTTCAGGCCTATTTCTCTCCTAAGCATTCTCTCCAAGCTACTGGAAAAAATCGTACACTATCGCCTTTACAAATACTTAGAAGACAACAATCTGCTGTCATCCTGCCAGTTTGGTTTTAGACAGGGAAAATCCACAGAGGATGCAATATCTTTACTACTGGAAACAGTTACATCACATCTTGACCGGGGGAAACCCTGCATAGGTGCCTTCCTAGATCTAGCGAAGGCATTTGACACCCAATATTATTTTTAATTTATATAAATGGTATAACTGATGCTCTACCGGCCTCTCTGAACGCAAAAGTTTTTTGCTATGCGGACGATACAGCCATAATTTTCGATGGCCCGTCATGGGACTTAGTCTTCGAACGCACTGCTGCGGGTCTCTCTGTAGTTGCAAGATGGTTGTCAAGTAATCTGCTAACCTTAAATACCTCAAAGACCAATTTTATATGTTTTCATAAGACAACAGCTTCCCAACCCACTGCTAAGGCAAATATAAAGATTTACACCTGCACCTATGCTTCGAATTCATGTCAATGTAAAACGATCAGCAGAATAGACGCGGTTAAGTATTTAGGTATTACCATTGACGAACACCTTTCATTCCAAAAACACATAATCACACTGGCAGGACGAGCACGCAAACTAATACATGTGATGAAATTACTCCGAAATGGGGCACCTGAAGAAATACTGAGATTAGTGTATCTAGCATTGTGTCAATCCATCCTTAGTTATTGTGTGAGCTTCTGAGGAGGGGCAGCTAAGACTCATATGATCTCAGTAGAACGAGCGCAACGCTCCATGCTGAAGGTTACATTACCACACGCGAAAACGAAAGAAAGCTTACATTACCACAAAAACACATATTTAAAAAAAATCACATAATTACAACAAAGAAAAATAACATACACATTTTAACATTTACATACAGGCACATACATTGCTTCTGGCCCCACACTAGGATACCCTGTGTCGACAATAGGACAAACAAATGCCAAATTGTGCTTCCATGGCTATAAAATAAGGGTCAACAACTCAGGTTACAGCGCCACCAAGTTATCTGTTTAGGTGGGCAAAATTGTAACTAACTAATTAATTGTAAATCCTGTTCCCCATTTTCTGTTTTATTTATTCACTCACTAATATTTAAAGATAATGTTTTCATTAAAATTGAAAGTTGAAAATTGAGTTAAAATATTCTCATTTTTCTAGGTAAATTTGTTAATCGTTACTACTAAATTCTCCACTAGCGCCGCTATCAACTGAACAGATAAGATGGTGGCACTGTACATTGAATGTCGTAGCAGTTGCTATGTCAAACCAAACATGACATTTAATTTCAGGTAAAGATAACGTGGTGTGTACGGCCGCTCCAGTCGGAGTACCAATCCAAGCCAAAACAATACCTTGCCTTCTTGCTTGGGCACGAGGGCAAAGGAAGTTTACTCTCCTATCTCAGGAAAAAGTACGTGACTTGTTGTTATGATAGTAAAGTCGTTCCGTAATTTAATTACCTATTAATACTTTTATTGCATTAAAATTAGCCTACAATACAGTGCACCTAATGCTACGAGCAAACAGTCGGGTTGTTGGTTAACGAGCGTCGCTAGCTTTCATTCAAATCTGGCTGAGCAGCTGTGTCGCCAGATTTGAAAGAAAACTAACTGAGCGCGCATGCTACTGCGAAAAAAAAATTGAATTAATTTATGTATTTAAATTTAAATTTAGCTTTAAGATTTATTTTAATATTTTGCATGCATTTTTTGGCAATAAACATTTTTATTGTTATTTTTATTTTTGGTTGCTTTTTATATCAGTTTCTTATTTTTTGTTTTACTTTGACTTATGCTGATTTCCTGTAGCTATGACACTCGTACAAATTGGACGAATCAGATGAGATTTCGTTCGTCAAAATCTGACCATTGGTTATGGAGTTAAGGGAACATAGAATCGGACATACATACGTACAAGCAAGCCCGATACATTACCCTCCTTTTCGGCTCCGCCGCAGTCGGGTAACAAAAATATTTTTAAGTTTTAATACCAACTGAAAACTTATAAAATATTTCAAAAAGGGAGAATTCAATTCAACTTGTTGAAAGTGCTTTTCTTTTGTTTAAAATCGCAACACATCTCACTGAGTTGGTGTACCGATTCTGCCATTGTAAAACCATCGGCAAAGCGCGGGTGCAAAATGTTTGACTGTCCAAACCACTGTATTGAAGACATCTTCAATGCATTAGCATTGGTTACTTGTTTTGGAGCAATAACATCTCCTCGTTTTACACCTCATTACAGTTGAAAAGCTTTAGTTTGCTGTTTGCTGGTCCTGTATTTGGACAGTCATTGTTGCGGCATTGTACAAGTAGCAGCTCACTATCTTCATAATAATGAGACACTTATCTGCTATTTGAGTCACACGGAGCTGGAGATATGTTTCATAGCGTTTTATTATTAAGCTCGCAACATCTCGACTATTATCTCTGCCAGTTCATTTTTCAGAATAACAGTTTCTCAAGCAATAGAGTTATTCGTTGCGTAATTTTCAGGGTATGGGCGCTGAATATCTACACGGACCATGAATTTGAGTATACATCCCTGTTCACTATCTTTACCACGCGTGTCAACTTGACCAAGGAAGGCTTGGAGCATCTGGATGAGGTAATATTATTTTGGGAAAAATCGGACAAGATTTAGGCGGGCTCGAATACTGGCTCGCGGGTTCCGTTCTTTTTTAAAGATAAGATTACAAAACAAACGTGTAGTTTCAGATTTTTTAATGTAAGTATTTGTATTTTAAAATAATATTACTGAAGAAACTTATTTATATATCTTAATCAGCTTAACGTACCACTTTTCGTGCAAATAAACAATTTCATTTCAAATTTCATAGTTCTAGGTCAACAGAAAGTAGGGATACTTTCTGTTGAACTAGAACTATGATTCTCTTGAGTGTCAAAGTATTTGTTTTTGCAGCATAGTCTTCTAACCTTATTTTTAATACGATAATTAATCTATCTTTTTTTTAGGTCTATTTAAAGACCAGAATAGAAGACTAGCTTTGCTGTTTAGCTGAAGAGCGACGAAACTTGTATAATTCTTGCTCTCGCCCTTTCATTCATTGTTTTTTTTTTTAACATTTTCTTATATTATTCTAAAAGATGTTAAAAGTTTTTCAAAACATCTTTTGGGTCTCTTGATAACTTAACAGATCCAAAAGATGCTTAGAATCTCCATCTGCATGTTTTTTTTAACAAATTTGTATTTTTAGGTACTTGAAGCTATTTTTTCTTACCTAAGCATGCTGAAACGTTTGGGACCAAGTGAAAGGATATTTAGTGAGTTGAAGGTATGCCGTTGTTGTACAGTTATTAAAATATTGTACTTCTACAATTCTAACCATTTACAATCTTTAAGCCCGCTATCATTAACGAGTAACTCCAAGGTGATGTCTATAGTAATTTCTTTAACGTCGCTCGCGAATATTTATGGTTTTTTAATAATCTCCTCACAGTTATTAGCAGACAATGGATTCCGTTACCAGAAGACTACCCAGCTGATGAGTTACGTAGATACGCTGGCAAAGAATATGCACCTTTATCCGCCCGAGCACTTCATCAGCGGCAATCTAATTTACTACAAGTATGATCCCAAGGTGAGATCACCACACATATTGTATTACATAAACTTACTCCTGCATCCCAGAGGAGCAGGCAGGGATCAGGGTTTGCCCTTTCCTATGATCCTGAGAAACTACTCCATCATCAAAGTCAAAGTCAAATCAAAGTCAAATATTTTTATTCATAGTACAAATAGAATATTTACTTTATGAACATCAAAGTGGTTAGTTTCACAATTAATAGATTACACATTTACATCTTCATTCATACATCCTCTATTTGGGCGAAGTATGTGTCGTCGACATATTTCGTCAGTCCTTCTTCCATCATCGTCACCATATTGTTGGAACCAAAATGCAACATTCGTTTCTTAATTCTAGTTACTACATCCTCTGTCAGTTTTATTCTCCAATCAAACAATTGTGTAGCATGTCATTCAAAGTAACACTGCATAATTTCTACAGAATGAATCCTCATCAAGAACCCACTATGTACCCACCGAGGGGCAAGAGTCTCTGCCCTGAGGAAGGTATAGGCCATACTCCACCATGACGGCCAAGTCCGGATTGGTGGAGGCTTGTAAGACTAAAGCTATGCGTCCACCGCATCGGAATCGGAGCGCACGCACCGTACGGGCCGTCGGCATTTACAAAATGCCGAAAGGGTGCGTCCACTGCATTCGGATTTGCCGTCGGCAGTATCGGTATTTTCAAAGCAATGTAAAATGCTGTAGTCAAATCAATAATACCAAAAGTATACTTTATTTTTTAGCTCGCGTTGTGATGACCTAAATTGCTTTGTTTACATTTATTGTTTATCAAATTTGGCCCCAGTATAGTCATTCATGCAAAGCGTCCCAAACACGTCAGAACTCGAAGCGATCGGAATCCGAATGGCGCGTCGGCTGCGGATGACGTCATCGGAAGGAATATCGCACTCCGAAGCAGAAATGCCGATCCAGTGCACGCAGTGTCATAGAAATCAATACAATGCAACAAATCCGTCCGCTCCGTACGGAGCGGTTTCGATGCGGTGGATGCTTAGCTTTATGGCTGGTCTTACTGTCAGAAGTTATCAAGCCGCCCTAATGCCTCTGACTTGGCTTAACGACTGCCATCTAATAACGGAAGCAGGCAGAATTTATCCTACTTACTTATATATTGTGTATACTACGAGTATACAATGTAAATGTATACATTTAAAAATACGTTATTTTTATTTTACACTGATAAGAAGTGGAAGCGAGACTTGAGTTGAGTATGGTAAGAATAAAATCTAAGGGCGGTTCCAGGAGAACTTCCAAATAGGGGTAAAATAAAAAGTACCCAAAACTGACTTGCGTTCATGCAATGACTAATCAATATCGCTGAAGCGATAGTGATCTGTCAGGATCATGGCAAATGAGAGTCTTTAGTCCCTACCTACCCATCTGGCATACAAGTATGAACGTAAGTGTACACAGGCAGAGTATCTGCACAATAGATAGACCCAAACAGAATAAATCTGTAAACAAATCAATTCTGAACAACAAAATTTTTCGTTTTCGAATTCTGTATCCTATAAAAGGATAGATGCATGTAATATAGATAGATAGCTAACACTTTATTACTCAAGCAGGATACAGAGTTATTGTAATTTCCTTATGTCTAATAATGGTATACAACTGGCGGTCTTATCGGTTAGAGCGATCTCTTCCAGACAACCTTTGGATAGAGAGAATTGCAGGAAGAACGTAGTCGGTAGGTATGGATTTTTAGGATGTACATAAATAAGAAAATCGAAGATAATTGACAAGTAGCAAGATATTTAAAGAACATAATAAGTACTTATAAATATATTATACATGACGTACATAATATATATTTAATAATCATAAATATACGTAAAAAAATAATGACAAAGGTACTTATATATCTACAAAATAATTAAATACATATTGTATAACATACAAAATAAATACATAATAAATACATACTTAGTGCAACAGTCTTACATAGGCTGCTACTTATGTATGCGGAATCTGGGATTCCAATAATTTTAAACGCAATGTCTGACCTCCATGGTCAAATTCGTTCTTTTTTAAATACTGGCCGCTAATATTTTTCTCTTATATACGTTAGTGTTTTGTTTTTGTTGGGTTTAAAATGTCATATTGCTGAAAAAATGGAACTCACTCGTGAAAATATTCGTGCTATGATTTATTATGGTACGGCCACACTATCGAGATAACGCGAAGATTTGCGTTGTCGCGACATGTCTGGCCAAAAAATTCGTCCTATCGCGAATCATCATCGCGAATACCAACACCCTTCGCGCTGCTGTCGGTAAAATACCGCACATCAAAGGGCAAAATGAATTTAGCAACGTTCTAGATTGTCGCGACGTAGCGAAGGTTTATTTGATGTGGCCAAGCTCTTCGCCGTAGAGCGAACACGAAATTTTGTCGCGACAACGCGAACACGAATGTTCGCCTTCAAGTGTGGCCGCAGGATTACAATTTTCGACGTGGTTTAACGCAACAACAGTGCGTAGATCAATTAACTTCGACTTTTGGTGGTGAAGCTCCATCAAAAACGACTGTGTATCACTGGTTTAGTGAGTTTAATCGCGGGCGCAGTAAGCTCACGGACGAAGTTAAAGAAGGTCGCCCGAAATCGGTGGTTGTGCCACAAAATATTGAAGCTGTGCAAAAACTAAGAATGCAAAACCGCCATGTTACGTATCGCGAGATAAAGGCTATTCTGGGCATATGTATGACGAGCATTCATAGGATATTACATGAACATTTTTGTCTGTAAAAAAAATTTGTTCGCGTTGGATCCCGCACAACTTAAATCAGGATCAAAAAGATGCTCGCGTCGAATGGTGCAAGAAAACCTTTAAAAAATTCAACGGAGGCGACTCAAAATCTGTTTATAATATCTAGACAGGTGACAAATCCTGGATCTACGCGTACGATCCCGAAACTAAACAACAATCAACAGTTTGGGTGTTTCAAAATGAGCCGAACCCTACAAAAGTGGCTCGTGCAAAAAGCACTGTAAAGCAAATGGTGGCCTGCTTTTGTGGTATTAATGGCCATGTGGCTACAATACCACTGGAGAATCGCAGAACGGTTAATTCGGAGTGGTACACGACCATTTGTTTGCCGGAAGTATTTGAAGAAATACGCCAAAACAACCAGCGACGCAGAATCATACTTCACCATGACAATGCCAGCTGTCATACATCTCAGGAAACAACTACATTTTTGGATGGTCAAAAAATAGAATTGATGGGTCATCCACCGTACAGCCCTGATTTGGCTCCCAATGATTTCTATTTATTCCCAAATGTAAAGAATAAATTACGTGGTCAAAGATTTTCGACCCGTGAAGATGCCGTAGATGCGTTCAAACAGCACGTTTTGGAGATACCTCAATCAGAGTGGAAAAAGTGTTTTACAAATTGGTTTCATCGAATGCAAAAGTGCATCGATCATAGTGGAGAATACTTTGAAAAACAATAAAAGCATATTTAGCCATATACGTTTGTTTATTTTTTCTATTCCGCATACATAAGTAGCAGCCCTCGTACAGTTTAAGAAGGTAGGCAGTGAGATTTCACTAAATCCTTAAAACAATTTAAAGAGTTTGCTTTTCTCACGCGGTTCCATAAATGGACTGCCGGAACCGTGAAGGAGGAGTAATAAAATGTTGTGCTATGTGATAGATGGAGAAGGTTTTGGGACGAGCGAAGAGTCAGGCTATGAGGGGAATGAAGAAACTCGAATCGCTTTTTGAGGATAGTATGGGATAGCTCGGTTGAACAGAATGCAAAAGAGGAGAGAAAAAATGTGTGTATTCCGGCGGAGACGAATAGGGAGCCACACAAGCTTAGTTCTATACTCAGAAATATGGTCATATTTGCGTAGACCAAATATGAACCGGATGCAGAAGTTTTGGAGACGCTCAGCTTATTTAGTTGCTCCTCAGTAAGGTCTAGATTGGTACGGTAAGGAGAGATTGAGCCAACGTAATTTTGGTAGCCGTTGGAAGGAAATCGCAGGATCCAGAATCCGAAAAAGCAAAATATCAATGGGCTAATTGCCCTAAAAAATGTAATTAGTCCGTCATTTAGATTATTCAAAAATAAGGGACACGTATTTTTTTATTTGTAAATTAGACCAAAAATGACAAAGTTATAGCTCATTAAAGTTACGTGTGACGCCACGCCGTGCTGCATTTTTTAGCAAGGAGTGACGTCACACGTAACTTTAATGGGCTATATCTTTGTTATTTTTTGTTTAATTGAAAAAAGAAAAAATACGTGTCCAATATTTTTTTTAAATCTAAAATACGGACTAAATAGAATTTAATTATTTTGACCCTGGAAACTATCCTATTGTCTGTCTATCCGTCCCTCCGCCCCCGTCCGTCCGTCCCCCGTCCGCCCATCCGCCGTCGTATGTCCGTCCGTCCCGTCTATTAGTATGTCTGTCTGTACACGCATCACGCAAAAATCGCTGGATTCAGTAATACCGTACATATAACTAATTATATATAATTAGTTATATGTGCAGTATGGCCTATACCTTCCTCAGGGAAGAGACCCGTGCCCCTCGGTGGGGACATGATGGGTTGATGATGAATGATGATGATAATCATTAAAACTAATTAAGATAACCTCTGAGCTCTTGTAGCAAGTGAGTCAATCGGTTGCTATAGAAACCCCTCGACAAGCCACAACGGGTGTGCCCGTTAAAATTGTTTTTTTTTTTCTCTACACGGTTTGTGCGGCCTAGTGTCCAGTATTTGATTAGAGAAATTGAACTTAATTTACAAAAGGAAAATGGACCGAAAGTAAAAAAAAGGTTTGATAAAAAAACCTGATAACCAGCTGCTTTTATTCTTTATGTATTTGTTTGTCATTTATTTTAAGTGTGCTATAAAAATTAATGCCCAATGCAATATCTATAATAAATTTTATAGAACTTTAATAAAAAGTAATAAAGAACCAACATAACGGTAAAATTATAATTATATTTTTATATCTTAGCTTAGAAGTTTTAGCTTTTTGTCTTGATGCGGCTCAGAGAGGACCTGGATTTATGCTTGTGATAATCCTTCAACATTTATTTCTTTCGGCTCAGTAGAACTCCTGTTTTGGTCTTGAACAGGGCGTTTCTTAGAACCGTATGTTGTAGAGAAGCTCTAATAATTCTTCATCACTCTGATATGATAATTTTAAAGTTCGAAGTACACGAAATATTATTATTATGCACAACTCTTACTGAAAATCCAAAGACAGCTTTTGTTTCATCTTTTTTTTTAAAATAATGTGGATCGGCATTGCAACCAATGCTCTCATATCGATTTCTTTCTCAGGGCATCACGGATTTACTGGACTCATTACGACCAGATATGGCAAACATTATAGTGATTTCAAACAAACATGCCAACCCAATTCAGTATAATAAAAAAGAGAAGTGGTACGGCACTGAATATAAACGGGAACGTAAGTTTTGAGCCACGAATAAATGATTCCTAACAGATTTAAGCTCCGGTTTCTTATAGACTAACAGCATGTGAGTCGACAGACGATGACACCATTTAAAGTGCGTACAAAAAATAAGACTGACAGCTAATTATATGAGATATTCTGGTAGATTCATCATCAACCAATTATGTCCCCACCGAGGGGCACGGGTCTCTTCCCTGAGGAAGGTATAAGCCATACTCCACCACGGGGGCCAAGTCCGGATTCTGGTAGATTATGACATTGAAAAAATAATTTAAAATCTTCGTTATGCCGATGCCTATTTTTGTCACTCTTTTTCCTGTCATCATGAATTTGGTGACTTAAGACCCTACCTATTAACATCGTAGGCACTGCATGAAAATCAACGCTCACTCCTTTAACACAACGCTGAGCCAACTGCCTTTCCTGGCAAACTAAAACATACCGCAGGCTAAATTTATGGTTGTTCAAATGTTATGTGTTAGTTTTATTTCTGTTGTTCGCTATATTATTATGTGACTTCCTCAGGGAAAAGACCCGTGCCCCTCGGTTGGGATATAATGAGTTGATGATGACTTTATGTGACTCTGTCTGTTTCTTTTCTTTTAATGATGTGTTTCGTTCTTACAAAGTTAAAGACGTATTTTCTTTCTCATGGATATCATCAACATATCTTGACGACATTCACATGGGTGGCCCCATAGAGATAGATTAGGAATCTCCAAGGTGGTCCTAATATATACATTCTAACAAAAAAAAGAATTAATACAACGTGATAAATAATAATCACGGAACATGAATTTAAAAAGGAACAAATTAATAACCATATTCTGAACTTTGTTGAAAGTAACCACCCATACTGCCACCTCATTCCAGAAATTCCAAAAAAGTGGTTGCAGAGGTGGATGAACGTGGCTCCTAAGTCCGCGTTCCAAATCCCAGAGAAGAACATTTACATCGCCAGCAGCTTCAATATCGTCCCTCCAGCTATTCCTTATGTGGAGACCGCTAAAAAACTGAGCTTGGACCTTGAAAACAGCTCTTTTCAAGACATTGTGGATAAAATGGCGGGTCATCAGCCACAGACACAGACGTTCATGAAGGATGATCTTATAGCGACTGTTAAAAACTTCAGGTTAGTATAGATGCTTAAAGGTCGAAGGTTTGGCTTAGCGACGCTTTAAGGGGTGCTAAAAGCGATGCTGAAAGCGGTGCTGAAAGTTTTCGGTGAGCACAGTTCACTAGCTACTTTATTTTCTATTGATTTGCTAACTACTTGAATTTTTTTTTTGTTGGTTTTAGTAAGCACAAAAAGTCCCGATTTTGTGAATTGTCATGTTTCCTAAGCGACACTAAAACTAATCGTAGAGCCAAGAGACCCAGACTAAAAAACGCGAAAAAATTTGCTCATTTCAATGATTGTATGTAACTAATTTTTGGCCAAACCGTCGCTTAGGAAGGATTGCCTTTCACGCGTCGATATTTATCTAGACTCCAGAGTCCAGCCAAGTTCGAGAAAAAAGGAACTGGCGACGCAGCAGCCGTGTGTAATATAACAGGAATCACTTCGAGCTACTTTTGACCCCTTCACAACTCTACAACTATTTAACCGACGTATATGAAATTTGGCACATTTCTTAAAATCCATTAGCTCGCCTAGAATCCTAAGTTTCATCAATGTTGCTCAAACAGTTATAGATATATTAACGTTTAAAAACCGGCACTTTTATGACCGATATTAATATCCTCATAGTATTTAGTTCCAAATTCTGCCAATAGTTGGCGCTTTTTAATTCTATATCGCGGTATGGTTTGGTCTCAACCGATTCTATATAATATCTGTATACGATTTCCTATGCACGTTTCTCTGAATTGTAAATGAGTTTCTGAAAAGTCGTATGTTCGTAGCAGATTTCTTTCTAACCCATCGGTTATAGATTACTTGGCAATAAATAACGATGTATTTATTAGTGATCAATACCAATAATCTCTGTACAGTCACGAGCAATAATGTGTATACACTGTCACATTTTCTAAAAATCTTAACTTAAAACTAACAAGAAAGAAGTGTACGACTATTTGTCCTAAATTATGTAACCAATAGTTAGATAATTTAGGACAAATTGTTGTACACATGTGCAGTACAAAACAAAAGATGTACGTTGTACAAAATGTGACAGTGTATCCATATTATTGCTCGTGACTGTACAAAAAGCAGTGATATCCCATCAAAAACATAAATGTGAATGATATGAGAGCCAAGTTCATTAGATATTAAGAACAGACGTCGTTATCGACTTCGCCGACAAAAGAATTGAGATCTATATGAGTGCTGCCAAGTTCTCTGAAGAAAATCATGAAATTTTAGTTACAAGATCACTAGAGATGTAAATTGTTATTTAAGCTTAAGATTTGACTTGGCTAGTTTTCACGTACAGGCTAAATAATATTTATTTAATGAACTCTAATGAACTTCGTTTAGTCATACGGAGGTTAGTGTACTTTCTGTTTGTATTGTAAACTATTTTACTTATGCTGTTAGGTTGATATCATACCTATGTGACTTTTCTGAAATTTGGTTTGTTGGTGTCTTTCAGTGATCTTGTAACTAAAATTTCATGATTTTCTTCAGAGAACTTGGCAGCACCCATATATATCTCAATTCTTTTGTCGGCGAAGTCGATAACAACGTCTGTTCTTAATACCTAATGAACTTGGCTCTCATATCATTCACATTTATGTTTTTGATGGGATTTAATTTAAGTACCTAGATGATAAGTTGTGTATTATTGCCGTAATAAAATACAATAGGATAAAACTGGTAACCACGATCCGGGGTCTCATAGTGTGGGTACCGCTGGAAAATGCATTTACTTTTTAGTTATGAGCAATAAACCATTATTTACTTTTTTTTTAAAGACAAGATAAGATAAAAAAATATTCATAAAATCATAGGTATGAAGAGAATTTATTAACATTGGTAAGAGTAAAAACGTAGCCTAAACTAGGAATAAACCTGTATTTTAGTCTCGGTGAGTAAACCTTTAAATAAATTATGATGACTTAAATTAACAATAGTTACAAAAAAAAAATGGTTTCTATGGCTTTTCCACTTTTCTGAAAATATGTGAAAAGAACTTATTCATTTGTAGGGTTTTAGTTGACAAAGAGGCACTTATAGTTCTACCATGTCCGTCCGTCTGTCTGTATATTTGAATGCTAAAATTTGGCTCAAACATATACCATATATTAGTTACGCCGACCAAATGATAGAATAAAGTCTTTGAAAATTTTTTAGGGTATAGCTTCATTAGAGATGCATTTTTTTGTCTCGTTTACCAGTGAGCGATTTTGGATTTGGCGTTTAAAAATACTGTGAGTGTACGGAGACTTTATTTTGATTTCGATGCAAAATATTAAGCTTTAACCCCTCAAACGCCATGTTGGTCGCCGGTGACCGCATCGTCTCTTTTTTTCATCCTGGCTTCTAAAGGTTAAATAAATACCTGTGTAATCTCTTTTTTATGTACTAAAAAGGGTCCTCTATCTATAAGTACTAAATAGTTTACAAGTAAACGAACAATAGAGACGTTGAAAAGAAAAACTGATTCATGTTTTTTATTATTATTTAGTTGTCAGTTGAAGAAATGAGGACGCGTTGCTCAGCAGTGGGACACAAAGAAGGCAATGTAAAAAATCTATTTTATTTTGGAAACTTTCGTCACAAAGTGACCATCCATTCCATCGTACCAGTTATAAAATTATAACTTAATTCACTATACATATACACAACAAAAACAACTTAACTTTAGCTTAGACAATTAGAAGATAAGAAATGAAATTTACTCTCTTAATAATACTGGTTATTTATGTAAGTAGTAATGTATATAAGTATTGTTTGGACGAAACATAGGCCA
The DNA here is from genome assembly GCA_947310845.1 of Yponomeuta plumbellus. Taxonomy (NCBI): domain Eukaryota; kingdom Metazoa; phylum Arthropoda; class Insecta; order Lepidoptera; family Yponomeutidae; genus Yponomeuta; species Yponomeuta plumbellus. The sequence continues at coordinate 10,103,587 of OX371212.1, read as the reverse complement.
GTTCGTAACATTTATGTTTTAGTGGGATAAACATTTATTTAAGTCAATTTTATTAATATAAACTCCTCAGTCCTGACCTTGAAACATAACATAACATAACATTTACACACAGGCACATACATATATACGTACATACACATACAATGGTTTTATATCCTTGTGAGGCCCAATGTCTTCAAGTGATCACAAAATCAATTGTTCTTTTCAAGGTCGGGCCTTACGAGGCTATTGTTATTTTCAAGGTCAGGATTGAAGAGGATAATCACCATCCAGTATAAGAACCATGTCTGAAATTCTACCTAAAAAACATTCGGCTATTTAGGCTGAATTCCACATCTGAGTAAACTCCTTTTTTTTCTTTTCTTTTAACGTCAGTAACAAAACGCATTTACGCACTGTCTCCTAGCCAGTGGGGGACCAGGAGGATGTGTGGGACTTGCCGAGTTGCCGCTGTAGTGGAATACCCACTAAAAAACAGCCGACGATGCCTGCCGCTTTTGTTGGATAGAGCAAGGAGTGGTCCCTGGGTGTCAGCCCTCAACCTCGCCCGCGGCCAACGTCCGCCCCTGGGATGGTAAAGGGGCAGACCTCCTCAGAAGGATGCGTTGAACGCACCCTTCCTACCTCCTTGCGACCATCGGCGTGGAATAGTTGACTCCTTGGAGGGTCTGTGACACGACGGCACGGCCCCCTGCCGTGCCGCCTAAGACCCTCCATCTGAGCAAACTCCTGCCCCAACTAGGCCTATGTATTTCTGTTCTTTGTCATCTCAGATTACTCTGATATTAGTTGCCGTAAAATCACTCACTGGTTAACTTTTTATCCATAAAGACTGGACCAGCCCAATTTGTTTCGCAAGAACGACCACATGGAGGTGTGGTACAAGCCGGATTTCAAGTGGCGCTTGCCAATCGCGATGCTGTACTTCTACTTCGTCGTACCACTCAGTCTGCTTACACCGAGAGAGTGAGTATATCTTGAGTTTTGAGCTGCAAAAACAGAAGAAAGGAAGGAGGGAGGAGGGGAGGCAGTAGGGAGAGAGGGAAGGAGGGATGAAGGAAGGAAGGAACGAAGGAGGAATGAAGGAAGGGTGAGAGAGGGAGGCAAGGAGGATGGAATTAAGGAATGAAGATCAATTAGGTTTTGGTGAAAATTCCAAAAAATTATCCCTAACTTTGGAACACTTGGCACTAGTGTTGTTGACCTTAACCTTTTAAATTTAGACCTTGAAAATAACTCAGGTTTTCGATTGTTATTTTTATGGTCAGGATTTAGGAGGATTCTATGCTGCATGTAAAAAATTGTCTGACAAATACTGTTTTGCCACCGGTCCTTATTGAATAAACTTATTCAGGGTTAAAAGCATGACAGTATTGTTTCTTCCAGCTCGTGCCTTCTGGACTTATGGAGTGATGTCTTACAGCAAAAACTCAAGGTAAACCCTTATTGCTTAATTTTTATTTTAGTTTTCTTCCTGCCGGTGTAGAAACAGGGAAGAAATAAAAAAACAACTGCAAATAAATGTATTTCTTAACCCAACTACTGTAGCATTACTACTAAGCAGGCTGAACCAAGCTAGGTACCTTGCAAAGAGTTATATTATTGAATTTGGGTCCCACCTGTAGTTTGTGAGCATTCATCAAGCCGAAAGGTTTAAGTTTTAATGAATACATCATGTATTTATCTGTTCAGTATGCCTGTCAGTTACTGTTATTCTCATATACCTCCTGCGGTTGACTGATAGAAAATGCTTGTAGCATTGAGTCCGCCGCATTGCCGTTGCAAATTTACTTATGTGCAATAAACGTACTAATAATAATAAGTCGCCATCCCGGTGAGTCACTCAGGCATGTTATATCCGGTTGTTTGGCGCTTGCTAACACTGAGTATCTGCACAGACACAACCTTGTAGCCAGGATTCTTCATCAGGCGCTCGCTATGAAATATGGCCTCGTCGCACAGGCACTACCGTATTACAAGTACACACAGGAAGCCGTGCTCGAAAAAGACCGCGCCAAGCTCTACTGAGACCGGCCCATTATCACAGACAGGACTATTCTCGCGAATAAGCTTGATATTGTGGTGGTGGACCGGGCGCAAAATAGGGCGTTTTTGGTCGACATCTGTCGCGCATTTGTTGTAGATCATGCCTTACACAAAGAATTCGAATCCATAGTGATTTCAAGGTGACAGTGAAACAAAGCTTTTTTTTCACATTCAGTTCAACTTCGGGTGAGAACGTGGACTTCTTGCCACACGTTCTCATTCATTGTTAGTGAAACCTTCTGGTTCCCCCAGGACCTCCTCACACACCCCTACAGTCCTGCCCTTATTCTCCACCACGAGCTAGGCACATTCAGCTCGTATTTCATATTCATTAACAACGTTCTGTGCCATTTCATTATTTACTCCTTCAGTAAGCCTTGTTTCACTTCTTCTTCGACACATATTCATAACAGTCAAAGAGTTATTAGTTCTGAAGACTCACCGATATTTCAGCTACAGCTACCAATCTTACACGTGTTCCCGCCATCTCTTCTCCCGTCTCTTGTTTTTTCTTACTCGCTACACTACAAGTAAGCACAGACTAAAATGACAACTTCAACTCATTTATGCCAATGCGTAATCTGTGGAAATACTTTTACTAACGGTTTTGATGTTTTCGTGATGATTCGCGACACTCCCGACGACGGCCGAACAAATCCTTACTTCAGCAGTGTGAAAAGGAGACGCGTCCATTCAGCAATTTTTTCTTTTGCTCTTATGGCTGCCACTCTCTGTCCTCTCACTTCGAGGTGGTTTTGTTCTTCGGTCAATTCTTCGCCAGATTGTTCACAGTTCGTTTCATTATTCTTAGTTGCATTGATTCCGCTATCTTCTACCTCCATCATTTCATCGTGGCCTTGGGATTGGTTTCTTTCGTCTTCGATGTGACATGGGTTTCCGGGTGTCATGTCAGGAGTAGCTGTGGTGGAAATTTCGTCTGTCTCACAAGTTCTTGAGGTTTCTGTCTCTTTTGGATCTTCTGTGCTTTCTGGACCTACGTCCAGACCCTCCGCCACCGCGGACAAAGTTATGTGATGGTGCTTGAGATACATGTCGATAGGCCAAGCTGTTTTTTCCTTGGAAAGGAATGGAGGGCCATTAAACCAAAGCTCCCTCTTCTGCGGCCAGAGTTCCCGTCTAGTCGCTATGTCAGCTGGATTCTGTTCGGTGTTTATGTAACACATTTCAACTCCAGGGTTTTGTTTGATTTCATTTACTCTTCTGGTGATGAATGGTGGTAACAATTTTGTTGATTTCATCCAACTTAAAACGATGAGACTGTCAGTCCAGATATACTGTTTTGTGATGGGGATATCAAGAGCGTTCTTCACATAGGACAGTAATCTACTGCCAATGACGTAGCCGAGTAACTCCAATCTTGGTATTTTAAGGTTTTCCTTTTCAGTCAGGGGGTTCACGCGTGACTTTGACATGATGAAAACTGTTCTGCTGCTCTCTTTAGTTGACACTCAAAGAAAAACAACAGCGGCATGAGCAACCGAAGAAGCATCTGTAAAGCAATGAAGTTCATGGTCTGAACTTCCTTTGATCGTCTTCTCATTACCAATGTAACGTGGAATTTCAATGTCTTTGGCTGTTCTTAGAGCCTCCATAATAGCCTGCCATTTCGTCTTCATGTCTTCAGGTAATGGTGTGTCCCACTTCAATTTCCTTTTCCATAATTCTTGCAGCAGGATTTTGGCTGGCAGTACAATGGGCGATGCGAAACCACAAGGATCATAGAATGGAACCAGTATTTTTAGGACATCTCTTTTGTTCTTTGTGTTCTTAGAGCTTTCTTCGTTAAAGACTCTGTCATTCAATTTTAGTTGTAGGCTTCAGAGTCGCTTTTTCAGAGTCCAAGTCAGGCCTAGAATTTTCACACTCTCAGTTTCTTTAGCGCGATGTTCTGTAGGAATCTTCTCGATGAATTCCTGATCGTTAGACGCCCAGTCTCTAATATTCATGGAGAGTTCATTGAAGGCCTTTCTTGTCTCAAGATAGAGATTGTAAGCAGATGAGCCAGACGAAGCTGTAGTGACGAGGTTGTCTACATAAATCCTGTCTGCAATTTTCGGTAGAAGTTCTCTGCCTTTTGTAGACAAATGGTGGAGAATTGTGGCTGTCAGCAAGAATGGACTTGAGATAATTCCAAATGGAACTCTACAGAATCTCAAGTGCAAGATGTTGTCTACGGAGGCTGCCTTTTCGGTGTCTTTCAGCCACAAAAATCTAGTAACGTCTCTGTCAGCTTCTTGGAGACCTACCTGTAAAAAGGCCTTTTCAACATCGGCTGTAATGCCTACTCTATTCGTGCGAAACTTGATGAGCAGGATTGTTACGTCTTTTAGCATGGATGGGCCTCGATATATGCATTCATTCAAGCTTTGTTGCTTCTTTACTCTGGCAGATGCATCACAAATAATTCTAGCCTTCTTTCCTTCATGTTTCACGATGTGGTGCGGCAGATAATGAATAGGCGGTGTTCCTTGAGTTACCGTAACTGGTTGAGGGTCAATGACTTCGATAATCTTTGCATTCAATTGTTCTTCAAGAATGGCAGTATATTCTTTTAAAGTGCTCTTATCTAGTCGTCGGACCAAGCTTTTTAGTCTTCCATAAGCTAGACCAAGATTTGTAGGTAAGTTGGGCGGATATTCGGTCCAGGGCCACTTTACTTGATACCTGCAGTCATCATAATTGACAGTTTCAGTAAAATGTTTTATTGATTCTTCTTCACGAGTAGTTTTAGCAGAGTCTGTGATCCCAATGCTTTCGAGTGTCCATAAGAAGTTTACATCTCTGTCTCGGAATGGAAGGTCAGGTTCAGTGAAGTATACTTGTTCAGGATCTTGACAATGACAGTAGGTAATGACAGACAGGGTGTTTTCATTTTCACTTGAAGTGTCAATTTTTCCTGTGAGAATCCACCCGAAATCGGTATCGATGAGGAACAGATAATCTTCTACCTTGACAGTTTTGTTTCTCATAAAGGACATGTACAGATCACTACCAATCAGTAGGTCAACTCTCTCACCTTCACTGCCGTCGTCTGCTACCACATCTATAGTGGAATTTACTCTTATTTCTGGCACAGGAATTCTATCGGTGATATGTGGAACAATATTGACACAGATTGTTCTACAGATCCCCCGTTTGGTCACTATGTTAGTTTCAGCAGACGGGCTTGGGGTCTCGGATGGATGTTCTGACCCAAATGTGTAGATTATGAGCAGGTCTTCCTTGTCAGTCACAACTTTCAAATCCTTTGCCATCTGTGCTGTCATATAGCTGCGCTGACTGCCACTGTCAAGCAGGAGCCTGCAGTTTCTTTCTTTACTGGCGCTTGCTATTGTCACCGTTGCCGTCTGTAAAAATGAAGTATAATTCAGAAATATGTTTGATGTTAGTGAATGATTTGATCGGGTTGAATTCTCACCACTGTTTCTATTAGGGCACAAGGCTTGGTGGTGATCTTCTCTACAGTAATAGCATTTGTTTAAGCCCTTGAGACTGCAGGCATTGAACCTGTGACCCCTTTTTAGACATCTGTAACACCGATCCCCTAATTTTTCTCTTCGTGCTTCTAAGGACGTGAAATTTGTGCAGTCGCTGTTATAGTGGGCTCCATCACAGAATATGCAGGATCTCCTTTTAAGTTTATTCGACTTTGTCCGTTCAGTTTCTTCCTGCCTTCTCCATTTTCCCAAGAGTGCCTTAGGAGGCCCTCTGCCCTTACGTTCGTTTTGTAGCAACACCTGGGGTGCTCGGTCAATGGATTGGCGCGTTCAAAGGCCACTATCACCCTTTCCAAACCTTTTCTTATGTGGGCTACGGTATTTTCTTCTTCGGATAAAGTCATGTTCACTTCATACATTATTTGATTGAGAAACTTGCTTGTTATTGTAGTACGAAGATGATTTCCATCAGTGTTCTCGCCTAGAGTCTGTAGGACACGGAGGTGATGCTCCACCGAGTTTAGGGTCTGTCGGCAGCCCTTAGAATTCTGAGCAGCAGGCAGCTGCTTCAGGGCCTCATAATGTGCGTCGATTTGAGCATCTGTGCTTCCAAACTGTCGCTTTAATGTGTCCACAGCAATTTGGTAGTTGGCCGAAGAGATGCTTAGACCACTTAGAGTTTCCTTTGCCTTCCCATCCACGGCAGCAATTAAATATGACAGTTTGTCTACCTCTTCAAGGTTTCGTCTGCCGATTGTTGATTGAAACTTGTCCCAAAACTCATTGTAGTCGAGCACATCTCCTGAGAATCGCGGCGGTGGTAGCGTCGGGAGCTTACTATGATGCACCGGTGCCGGTGGGCAAGCTATTTTTGTTTCAGACATGTGCACAATCACCTCTAGTTTGGCAACCATTTCATCCGCTGCCATTTGTTTTTCAGTGGAGGACGTAATAATCTCGGTGCACGGGTTAGTGCATTGTGAAATGTAAGCATCAAGACTTGCCGTGTACTTGGCAGCAGTTTGTCGTATCTGGGTTTTCAAGAGTATGATTTCCTGCAATTCGACCCCTCCAGCGTCTATGTTGGACAATACATTCCACGCGTTCGAAAGCTGGCTGTCCAGATGATTTTCCATTAGTTGAAGTCGGGTTTTGTAGGCTTCCTCCATTTTGATTCTTGGCGCAACAAACGGGAATTTGCGACGTTCTTAAGATGAAGGGTCACCGAAACAATGGTCCCTGAGTTGCAGTATACACCTTTTTTTTTACTAAAATAACATTAAACATAACATAATCGCACTTATTTCAAAACTTTGCGTTTGCGTGGGCGCAAGAAAATTTTCACAGATTACGGATGTCAAATTCGGTTACCTTCCCTCATGGATGTAATAATCAAAGAGGATTGAGTACTCTGACAAAAAAATGTCCTGACAAGGAGGCTCGAACTAGTGAATGCCATCTCTTTCTAAGTAGGGTGACCTTGATGTCAATGAAAACCGGACGAAGCATAAGGGAAGCCAGCCGGAAGGAACGAGCAAAGTTCTCTCTTTAGGAGTAACTTGGGCATTTACTTCCATAATGGGCGACACAGTACCTAGTGGTAGGTATATTCATTGACTGAAGAACATATATTTGCATTTAACGAAGTTTTAACATTATAAAATGAAAGCCAAAATCAAGTCATAAAATTAGCTTTAATCCAAAAATAAACACAAAGAAATAACTCATTTAAATGTATAGAATTTACAACTTGCTTATTGAGTGTTAATGTACAGTACATTACATACTGCCCTCAAATAAGGTTTGTAGTGGAAAAGAAGAGTAGAGAGAAGAGTAAAGATAAAACTCAACTTCGACCATGTTAAAATGGGGTTTTAAAACCTTGAGTGGTATTGCTACAAAAATTACTTAGCATACATTCATGGCTCGATTCGAGTCTGGGCCTTTAATTTGAGAATAAGTAAAGTTCACTATCTTGCATGGATACATGGATACATGCAAGATAGTGAACTTTACTTATATTCACAGTTATTAATAGTGAACTTTTCTTACATTTCTTATCATCAGTTACAGTAGGCTACTTTTTATCGCGGAAATCGCACTCATTCTGCGGAATTAACTTAATCATATTTTGATCTACATAAGTTTACAAATTATTTTCAGTGAACCAATTTAGAACTTTATATCGTTATGGTACTCTTGGTCTCGACAAGGGTTAAATTAAAAATTAAAAATGTTGTTGCAGACAAATTTTAGTGTTCAAATTGTAAATTCAGATAGTAAAATCTAACTTGCCAATACGAATAAAACTCATGTAGCTAGCTAGCTAGATGACAAAAATTTTAATTTTTTTTTTACATTTAAAATATGCATAAAAGCTAATATACATAACAAAATAGAATAGAATTATTAAGTATAAAATTAAATATTCTATTATACCTCCTGTCAATTTTTCTATTCAAACATAATATTCAAAGCTTCTTCTTTTGGGGAATGCATTCAGTCAGTTTGGGCACCTGCATCGAGCTGTGGTTGCTTCGTTGGTAGTTCTTCCAGTTCTACATTTTCTTATGTCGCTTAGTACAATTACTTATTTCGCCACAGGCTGTAAATATTTATTTATTACTTACTTTCTAATAAACTTCTTAGCAAACAAAACACAAAGGTAACAGAAAAGTCCTGTGCAACGTACCTAAAGGGGTTGGTAAGCACGTCAATAAAAAGTAAACAAAGTGATACTTTCTCAGTTATTCCCGTTTGAAAATATAAAATAAAAAAAAAAAAACCATTTAATTCATTCAATTGTCCATTATCATCATTTTAAAGTATTTTGTAAGACATTTTGTTTTTTCTTTCGATTGGCATAGTGTACACCAAACGGCAACTTTTCATGTACAAACGTACAAGCTTTAGGTATGCTACAGAGGTTTGAAGCCTTTTACTCACCACTACAAATGGTACAGGATCTTAGTTCAACCTAGGTAAGACCGTAGGTTTAAAATCTTATTTTCTAAAATACCGGCTTTTGCAGGCTTTACAAAATGCAGGATTTTGTGATGTCGAACCAGAGCCTCATATAGCATCCATCCATTTTAAACGTAAGCTTTCGTTTTTACTAAAAGTGAAAAGAGACCATTGGGTAATCAAACACATGGCCTACATTTTACAACATCATGGTCATAGTATTCCACATAAATGAGTAAGAGTAAGACACACTCCTTCAGTTTGTGGCTCTCGCTCTGGACACTTTACTCTAGTTGCTTACTTATACGATTTTATGTTTTATTTGAGAAGACAAAGAGTTTAGTTTTCTATGGAAGGTTTTTCGTAGTGCTCTATCCTCTTTGATTATAACATCCTTGCCTTCCCTCTCTTTTTATTTTTTTCGAATGAATTGATTCGAATCGGTTGGTTTAGCCGTATTTGAAATACACAAAAAATAAGTAATTAAGACATAGGGTAAATAAAACACATTAGATTAGCTTTATTTTTGTATTGCTTGATTCTTTATGTAGGTACATCAAAGAAAATGAAAACCTAAAGTGAGTTTCTGCAAAAAAGGTTGTAATGTTATTTCTGTTTAATTTCGTATGGCCATTCCGGCCACAATTGTTTTAGTTATTTCAGGACAGGAGTCGTCACGATTCGTTCGTGACGATCACCACGGACTATTCGATAGCCCGCGGTGGCCAATACTTCGGCCTCCTTTCGTTGGATTCGGTAGGAGTCGTCACGATTCGTTCGTGACGATCACCACGGACCATTCGATAGCCCGCGGTGGCCACTACTTCGGCCTCCCTTCAGTTTATTCGTAGGAATCGTCACGATTCGTTCGTAACGATCACCACGGACTATTCGATAGCCCGCGGTGGCCACTACTTCAGCCTCCCTTCAGTTTATTCGTAGGAGTCGTCACCATTCGTTCGTGACGATCACCACGAACTATTCGATAGCCCGCGGTGGCGACTACTTCAGCCTCCCTTCAGTGGATTCGTAGTTATTCCTTTTATTATATCTACAAGCTAAGCAGTACTCAATTCAATTCATTCGTTATCATAAATAGATTCGATCAGCTAGACTGAATGCACAAAGGCGGTGATACATGGGCATGATTTTGGTTTTAGTTGGCTGAGTTCCTGAAGATCCCAGCTCCTCCACCATTTTGTCGCGCATTTGTTGTGGATCATGCCTTCTTCCTACTAAATATCATGGCGACAAGTAACACAAAGAATTCGAATCCATAGTGATTTCAAGGTGACAGTGAAACAAAGCTTTCTTTTCACATTCAGTTCAACTTTGGGTGAGAACGTGGACTTCTTGCCACACGTTCTCATTCATTGTTAGGGAAACCTTCTGGTTTCCCCAGGACCTCCTCACACACCCCTACAGTCCCGCCCTTATTCTCCACCACGAGCTAGGCACATTCAGCTCGTATTTCATATTCATTAACAACGTTCTGTGCCATTTCATTATTCACTCCTTCAGTAAGCCTTGTTTCACTTCTCCTTCGACACATATTCATAACAGTCAAAGAGTTATTAGTTCTGAAGACTCACCGATATTTCAGCTACAGCTACCAATCTTACACGTGTTCCCGCCATCTCTTCTCCCTTCTCTTGTTCTTTCTTACTCGCTACCCTAGTTCTCCCCTAGTTTTAAGCACAGACTAAAATGACAACTTCAACTCATTTATGCCAATGCGTACTGACCTCCGGCCGCTTGGACTCCTCAGCCGGAGGGCGTCCGTCTGGCCACTTTGGCCAGACGAGACCATTACCTTTTATTTTCTTACGTAATAATAATACACAGGTTATTAGCACTTCAAATTCTGTCAATTATAGATAGATAGATACTCGTAGATAACTTTAGTAGAACACTTTATTGTACATTAAAAAGGAAACTACACAGGTATTTCTTAATCTTATACTTCTTTATTTGTGTTTTTTTAGGAAGATGTGTATCCGGCATACACGGCCGGCCTCTCACATTCGACAAGCGTCGGTGACGTGGGACTGGTGCTGAAGATAAGCGGCTACACTGAAAAATTACACGTATCTAATTTGTTTGTGGATTCAGTAAAGCTAAAGATGTAACAATTTCTTAGGGCTATGTCAGGATACGGCGACCCACTACCAGATTCACCTTGCTAGTTCAAGCAACTGTTTGTATCGACGACGTAATCAATTGTAACTGAGCTGGGCTGTAGTCCAGCTGTAGTTTTAATGGACTTAAAAAAAAATCTCAGTTTATCATTACTTTTAATTTTAACGTTTGCTGTGATAGCTCCATAACACGTTGCTCAACTTTATTGATATTTGTCATAAACAATGGGATAGCTCCGGCATCCATAATAAATCTCATCCATAAGGAATCGCTCGTAGCCCCATCTGCCTGAGTGATCTTAAACGATCACGAAGGTTAAACAACATAAGGCGCGTTCAGTGTATGGATTGATGACCATTCTATAACTAACGCTAAGCACGTTAAGCAGTTGGTTGGTGCTGGCTGCCATCAATAGATGGCAGTTGTTAGGCCAAGTCAGAGGCCTTAGGGCGGCTTCAAAACTTCATACAGTAAGACCAGCCACTAGTCTTACTGTTACAGGCCTCCACCAATCCGGTCTTGGCCCCCGTGGTGAAGTATGGCCTCTATTCTTCTTCAGGAAAAATTACCGTGCCCCTCGGACGGGGACATAATAGGTTGATGATGAATGATAATCCATAAAAAAATGTGGACTTGTGTTATAAGATCGTTTTTCTTTCCAGCTGCTCGTAGACTTGACAACACGCGGTATGCTCACTGCCACGGAAGCTGTAACACCGGAGTTGTTTCTGGCAGTGCGGCAGGCGCGCGCGCGCACCTACCACAATCAATTAATCGAGCCGATGTCGCTAGCCCAGTGAGTGGGATCTTTATTTTCAGTCGTTCAAAACACCAACAGTACACCTCATCATCAGGCTATATTAGTCCACTGCTGGACATCATCATCATCATCAACCCATTATGTCCCCACCAAGAGGCACGGGTCTCTTCCCTAAGGAAGGCATAGGCCATACTCCACCACGGGGGCCAAGTCCGGATTGGTGGAGGCTTGTAAGACTAGTGGCTGGTCTTACTGTCAGAAGTTTTCAAGCCGCCCTAAGGCCTCTGACTTGGCTTAACGACTGCCATCTGTCGACGGCAGCCGGCACCAACTGCTTAACGTGCCTTGCGAAGCACGGAACCGCTCGGAAAAATGCCACTAGCGTTAGTCATAGACTATGACGGTGGACATAGCCCTCCCCTAATGAGTGCCATAGCGCCCTGTCTTCAGCTTGCCGCATCCAGCATCTTCCTGCAGTTTTTCGCAGATCGTCATCCCACCTGGTTGGAGGGCGTCCTACATTACGTTCGCCTAGTCGCGGTCTCCACTCAAGAACACGTACACCTAGGAAGTACTTTTAGCTTAGCACATAATATACAAGGTGTTGATTTGTGAAGTAACGGGTACTTTCTGATCATCAATACGAACAACTTTTACTATAGGTCCAACTCTAAAACCTTTAAAAAAACACCTCTTTTGTACAGTTTCTTTTAAACGATCACGAAGGATGGGTGACTTTATGACTAACGCTAGTGGCATTTTTTCGAACCGTTCCGTGCATTGCAAGGCACGTTGAGCAGTTGGTGCCGGCTGCCGACGATATATGGCAGTCGTTAAGCCAAGTCGGAGGCCTTAGGGCGTTTGAAATCTTCTGACAGAAAATACCAGCCACTAGTCTTACAAGCTTCTACCAATCCGGACTCGCCCCCCGTGGTGGAGTATGGCCTATACCTTCCTCAGGGAAGAGACCCGTCCTCCTCGGTGGGTACATAATGGGTTGATGATAATGATGTATTTTAGTATCCTATTGCACTCAGCGTACTACTTTGCGTAGGTATGTGTGTTCAAATTATAATAATAATAGTATGTAACTAAACACATAGTTAATGTAATAAATCGCTTCCATAACTAATTTAGCATTAATTAATGGGGGTTACCTGGCTGAAAATACAATCTAGTATTAAGCTCGTCTTTATACAAAGTTTTTTTAATGCAATAAAGAATTTTCATTCATAAAAAAAAACATAACATACACCAATAAAGGGCTTCTGGCCATACACTAGAATGAATGAATACAGGGAATGTTATGTATTCATTCATTATTATTGAAAAAAATTATGTATTTTCTACCGTGCGCCTGTCTAATTCCCAGATACGCACTCATGACCATTCTACTGCAACCTTACGTCTCGCCGCTCGACAAGGTAGCCTGGGTGAACAAAATTACGCTCGCAGATATCCACGACTTCAGCCGGCGACTGCTCAAGAAGATGTACATGCAGGTGCGTAAGGTCGAAATTTGGTTCTGAAGAGCTGTAAATATTTTTCTGATCAAGATCGTGACCGATTTCCATGTTAAAGTGAATACGTAAGTGAATAAGTAGTTTTGGATTCACCGATATTTCGCCGCGTGTAAAATGTTTATCACCGAATCACCATCATCATCATCAACAGATTATGTCCCCACCAAGGGGCACGGGTATCTTCCCTGAGGAAGGTATAGGCCATACTCCACCACGGGGGCCAAGTCCGGATTGGTGGTGCAATACAATTTAACAATTTATTTTATTCATAAGAAATAGGCATACATGACATGGTACCTACTCGTACTAGACATACTTAGACTAGTTAGTGGGCGAGTTTAATATGAACTATTCGTACTTACGATGGCGACTGTATGATATACCTGTGAAATCTTCAGGTCTCAGGTAATTTATTCTCGACATTACATCGGCACCATTGTCTTATCTACATAATAATATACTATATCTTAAGCCGAGGGATAACGTGGCCCATCGCTACATCCTGCTTGCTTGCGGTCAGTACTAGTATACCTGGGTATAGGCAGGTCACAATATCCGACAAAGAAAACATGGCACACCGCCAGGAAAAAGTAGGTCATTGCTGTTATTCTAAGCTTGAGAAATTGGCGCTGACCTTAAACACACTCAATACGATAACATGAGATCCTCCAATAAAATGTGTAGTTTTCTTTAGTATTTTCACCACGATCTATCAATAGCAATACAATATTTCTGTTTCTGAGTGAAGACAACCCATAAAGGAGGCCATAAGAGCCAGAGTGGCCTATATTTTTTTCACTATCCGAAAATAAATTAATGAATAAGATGCCTAGGGTTAACAAAAAACTTAACGACTACATAAAAACTGCGTAAGACAGCAAAAAAATATAATATATCGACGGTTAAAAGGATATAGGGGTTAAGCGACAAAAAGCAAAATGTTCAGAAGAGCATTTTAAAGTTTGAAATTTTAGAAAAATATTCATAACTTTTTTATTTATTATCATAACGTAAAGATGGAAACGGCTCTAAACTCAAAAAAAATACGAGCATTAATTCCCATTTAATTTTATTTGACTGGACGTTGTATTATGTAGTTTTATGTCGCTTAACCCAATTGAACATAATTCTTATATGAGGTAATTCAGCATATGTTACATCTACAAATAAAAAAACGAAGAGTATAGACGACTAAGCTTCATTTGGTTTCCGTATACCAGGAGGTAATAGGGCATAAGTCACATGACTGTTGAATACTAAAATAGGTAAAAAAGGATATATTACAATTCACACCATTGTGACAAAAGGTAATGGAGCACAAGAAACAGTGCTTAGCAAAAATACCGTGAGGACATTAGTCATTAGCGACTCCGTAAGATGGTAGAAAAAAAGGTAACATGGTATTTCCACACATCGAGATTTGTAGGCCAAGAGGAAAACAAGAATATACAACACATGACATTATCTGGGGAATTGGTAACGTAGATTAAACGTCACGTCCTAAAAATAATAGATTCTCAACAATCTCAACCAACATTATTCTTCTTTGAAATAAGAATTAAGCAACTGCAAACGTTAGAGGATGTTAGTGTTACCGTCATCGTTCGTACCAGATTACTTACCTATCTACGTAAGGTACGATTTTGTAACGATTATTTGACCTGATTGTTCAATAAAATGAAAACTTAAAATATAGGTACCTACCTGAGTATAAACAAGACCTGAATAGGTAATACAAAAATCTATTGATAATGGAGATCCAGCTAATGTCTGGAATTTTCTCAAATCTCAAGGAGTTGGAAAACCACGTCAGGCCTCTATTTCTAAAGACCTTAATGTCAATGCTCTCATTAGTCACTTCACTTCTGTTCCTCAATTTAATGCGTTTGATCCTCTCTGAGTTCTCCTTTGAACGTGTGGTACCTGGATGATGGCACCATTGGTGGCTGCCCAGATGTTTTCATTGAAGATGTTAAAAGGTTTATACGAGATATCCAAAAGGCTATCTGGGGCTCCAGATAACCAAAACCACGTATCAACACGTACGATACGTACCACACAGAAAATGCAACTGTTTCCATGCTTAGGGATGGTGTCGCAGGAAGTGATGTCAGAATTTTACGCCGAGGTCCCTGGGATCATACTCTTGGACAAGTCAGACTTTACTCTGCCCCAATATTTCCAGAAGGCATCCCAGGGGTGCTGCGTAGAAGAAGAATGATATTTTGTCGGCAAATAGGCATCAGCCTAAGGCAACTATATGCAGGTGTTGCCCTGATGATTTTGCGTAGTTGTTTCTCAATCCCAAGGCTGAACTACACTATTCGTACGGCTCCATTGTGGCTGCAGAGGGAGGCATCAATGGATTATGACACCATCTTGAAGAAGGAAGGAAGCTCGGAGTCTTATTCTTTACGTTTATATGACCTAATCTCAGTGGAGTTAAGTATCGCTCTCCATCATCATTATCTCATCGCTCCCAGCTTTCTTGGCTTCATCATGGGATGTTGGACCTCGTCACTAGCATTTTGAATTTTAATGGCGGCGGGTTTCACATCCCCTTTGCAGAGGAAGCCTTAGAGTTGTGACAGGCTCGTTGTCAGCATTCTTGGGATGAGGTCATATGCAAGTCCACTGTTGATGGTCTCTTCGGCCAGAGCGCAGGACCATAGCTCGTTTACGCGTTCACGCGTGAACTGGAGTCAGGTTTGTGGCAGCCGGTGTTACCGTCTCCACAGCTTGGAACCTTGCTGGATAATGACTCCCTGCGTACAACAGTAGCGCTTTGTTTGAGTTGCAAGGTGAGCGAGCCGATCTGTGTGTCTGTGGGGTGTGTTGGGACATCACGGGCTGCATTGTGTTAGGAGTGCGGGTAGATGGTCTGTAAACCATTCATTGAACGACTTCATCCACAGGGCTCTCTGTTCTGCCAACGTTCCTTGCGTGTTAGAGCCTCCGGGCTTGTGTCGCACCGATGAGAAACATCTGAACGGTCTCACTCATTTATCCTGCAAGAAGGGGTGTTGTTCACTGTGGGATGCAGCCTGCATCCGCACTTTTGCTCTCTTGCACTTATCCGCTACTGCAGTTGCTCCCGGTGCCGCTGCTGAATCGACAGCGAGGGTCAAAATCCATAAGTATAGTGCCTTTATGGCTTATTGCATTTTTGTCCACTACCAGTGGAGACTATACTCGTAGGGTTTGGGGGCAACAGGCCAAGATTTTTGTTAGGGAGTTGGGGCGCCGTTTGAGGGAGGCTTGACTGCCGCTCTGGGGCATTTCTGGGTCAAAGGATTTCTTTGGCAGTGCAGTGTTCCAGTGCTACCAGCGCGCTGGGGACTTTTAATTCAGGTGTTATTCGAGGAGGATATTATGGTTGTTAGATATTTTATTTTTGTGTGCGCCTAACCGATTACTGTATCTGTGTTGTCAACAAAACATTCTTTGAATTTGTTGGAACTATTTAAAATAACACATTGAGAAATCTTTCCTCAGCTCTAATTACTGATTTTCCGCTTTTTTCAAGAAGTCAATTCTCCTATTGTGAAGTTGCAAAGAGCATAGTCACCTACAATGCCGTGGGTACTGATGGCGTTATCCGAAAAATGGTAATGGCCATAATAGAAGTCATTTCAACTACTCGGCCAAGACTGGTGTTTTACCCAAAAAGCTTTATGCTTCCTCATTCTCCGATTTTCGGCCCATATCCATCCATTCATCTCAAAAGATTTCCAGCGTCTGATCCATCCAGGAGACCGTTTTTGCTTAGGAAGATACTTACTTAAGTATCTTCCTAAGCAAAAACGGTCTCCTTAATTCTTTCCAATCTGGCTTTTGTGCAGGCTGCACAGTTTCTGCACTTGTTAAAATTATAGTCGAATGAAATGGAGTAAAATTATAGGAAAATGGTCATGCAACTGTCCTCACATTGTTGGACTTCATCAACACGGTTGACTTTGACATCCTGCTGGACACTGTTCTCTCGATGAATCCTTCTTCGCTTAGTCTGATATTTCTGCCGGTGTCGCGTAAGGTGGTGTGTTGTGTCTTCTTCTCTTTGAAATTTTCATCAATAGTATATCCAGAAACCTCTCTTCTTCCTACGACCTTTTTGCAAATGATCTCCAAATTTATAAGCATAGTGCTGTAGATAGTCTGCCCTCGGCGATTGCTAAAAGAAATGCTGATCTAGATCGTATTTTGAAATGGAGTAAGTATCATGGATTGAGGGTTAATCACTTCAAGACGCAGGTGATCGTGGTTGGCAGTCTTAGAACGGTTTCTAGGGTCAAGTGGGAGTAGTTCGGCAGTGTAATAATTACATTCAGTCAGAAGGTAAAACTTGGGCATCATCATCGGCTGCTTGAGGTGAGTCGGAAAATTTTCGCCTCAGCGACCAAAAAGCACTTGCGCAATCTCTGTTGCTCCCGATCCGCGACTATGCTAATGCCAGCTATCTTGACTTGATTGAAAAACAACTTAATAAACTTGAGCGCCGCTAGATCTTTGCTATAAGGTTCATATTTGGCATACGCAAATATGACTACCTCTTCGAGTGGCTCCCACACATTCTCTTAGAAATGCTCACTAAGACTTCATCTCTCTTCTTTACTCAGCACTGCTAAATCCCACTACTCCTCGTTATCTCAAAGAGCCATTTATTTACCTCAGTTACTCCCACAGCCGGGCACCGCGGTCTGACCTGACTTTGACTTTGAATACACTAAGTCAATCGACAACTCAGACAACTCATTTGCGGTAAGGGCCGCCCGGCTGTGGTAAAATCTGCCGGTTTCAATAAGGCACTCTTCTTCCCCAGCTGTCATCAAAAGCAGGGTTCTTGATCTATATTTATCACTCTAATCTCTAATTATTTAACTGACTAATATCTATTTAACTGTCTTATTGTGTATTTACTTACTTTACTTTTACTTTTTTTATTTTTACTTTGTTGTAATTACTCTTTTCTATTTCCTGTGTAGAATTTTATATTTATAATCATAAGTTTATTTGGCACTGGTTACCCATCTTTCAAGAAATTTATTTTAGTAATAAAGCCGCAAACCTTTGCAAATATTTGTAATAAATTTTGTTATCTTGACTGACAGTCGTTGGCTTAATGTATCTCGACTACGTATGTGTGCACATTTTTAACGCTTTATCTTTCTCCTAAGATACAGGTTTTTCGCCAAGCTTAGGAGACATGATGAAACAATAATATTGTACAATAGATTTAGCACCAAACCATTGTCATCAGTTTTAAATATTGTAATTTTTTTGGTTTTCAAATAAAAAAAAAATTTTTTTTTTTTATTTTAAATAATATTTTGTATTTTTTGTTTCTCCGATATAAAATAAAGAATATTCTTATCTTATCTTACAAATTGCCATACACACCAATTAATAAATCTCAATTGTAAAGTAATACGGCGTAATTAACAGAGTTTTATTATATTGGTAAACAATAGAACATAACATAACATTTACATTTCTGGCCCCACACTAGGATACCCTGTGTCGTGGGAACCAAAAAATGGTAAAAAAATGGTAGTAGGAGTGAGTAACTGACAGTTAAATAGTTAACTTGGTTACAGTAATTGACTATAGGCGACAACTATTTGGTGAACTTGTGCATGGTAGTAGGGTATAGCCGACAGTTCAATATTAATTATTTTTTAGTAATTGCCTGTAAGCGACAATTGTACGGCAAATTTATGTACGGTTGTAGGATATAACCGACAGTTAAATATTAATCAGGTTTTAGTAGTTGCCTATAAGCGACAGCTGTATTATGAACTTGTAATGGTAGTAAGATATAAACGATGCTTTATGTTTTTGACGACAAAGGTAAAGAGACATTAGTTCCAACTTTCAAAATAGGTGCTTATGGTAAAGAACCGTAAGCGCCGAGAAGCTCCAAACCAGTAGAAAGTAAAAATACATTACCGACTAGAGACCAAAAATGATGCCACTTTTACAGGGGTACAAGCGCCGTTAAGCAAAAAAAGGCCTAAGAAACGGTCGGTAACACCGAAACGACCATTTGAAAACTCAGTTTTTTGCTTGGGCACAAGCGACAAAAAAGTCATCGTAGAGCTGCGGGAGTAAGCGCATTCGACGCAGCGAATTTTTTTAAGTAAGATGGCATTCAAAACTCATTTTAGGCCAAAATGTCGCTTATGCCCTATAGCCTTTTAACCGTCGATATATATTTTTTAATCGTTATTAATTTAAAAGGGTTTGGTTCATTAGTTACCATGTCATGATTGCCGCTTTGCCTACCCCTCGTGCCTGAACCTGAACCAGTCCTTCTAAGATAATCCTAATAGAAGCTGTGATGACTGAATATAATTTGATCTTGGTAGAGTTAAATAATTTAATCATATTTTTAATTTATATTCCTACTTGAATACAATTCTAATTTAATCACATTTATTGAAAATTATTATAATGTAAGTAAGTAATACAGCAGAACAATTTTATTGTAAAGGGTTCGAGCCCCGGCATGGGTGCAATTTTTGGTCTCTAAAGAGGTTCTTAAAAATCATTATGGTTGCAATTTCCAGTCAATCCCATTAAATATTTTCAATTCGGAACAATTGATTAAATTGATGTATATTATCTACATTATTTGCTCACTATTGCATATACACCATGTTTTGTTTATAAGTGTTATATATAACTATAGTGTTATCTTTAGGATTCCGCAAGCCTTGTTATGTTTTACTCAGTGAGAACAGGGACGGGCTGAAAATCAGCGCTGTGAACATGCATGCACTCACAGCACTAAGCTGAGCCCTATCCTTTTATCACATAATTATATTATCTGTCTATATTTTTCTTATATACCTGGTCGGAGAGCGTCCTACACTACGTTTGCTGAGTCCCGGTCTCCACTCAAGAGCCCGTTTACCCCAGCGGTTGTCGGTTCTTCGCGAAATATGGCCAGCCCACAGCCA
Organism: Yponomeuta plumbellus; assembly: GCA_947310845.1. Taxonomy (NCBI): domain Eukaryota; kingdom Metazoa; phylum Arthropoda; class Insecta; order Lepidoptera; family Yponomeutidae; genus Yponomeuta; species Yponomeuta plumbellus. The sequence goes on along the minus strand of OX371212.1, from coordinate 10,083,738 downwards.
TAGCATACCTCCGAGCATAGCTCCCTCCATAGGTCGCTGAGCGACTTTGAACTGGTGGACCAATCCTTTCGTGAGTGTCCATGACTCAGCTATGTAGGTCACGACAGGTAGGACACATTGTTTGAAAACGAAAGTTTTCAAACATTGTGGTATGGATGGCGAGAAAACTCGGCATATTGTCCCAATCGCTGCCCATCAGCCCAGCTAGATCCTCCTCTTGGCCTCCTTCTCGATATTGGTTTTACCTAACTGCAGAATCTGCCCAAGGTAAGTGTATTCGTAAGTGGCAGTGGGCCGGCCATATCAATTCAATTCAATTCAAATATTTTTATTCATAATCCAAATAGAACATTTACTTTATGAACGTCAATGTTGTCAATGTTGTTAGTTTCACAATTCATAGATTACATGGAGAAGAAACTAACAAAGAAACTCCACATTTATTATTTTCAAAACAGTTTTAGCCTAAGAACTGATAACCGATGGGGTAGACAAGTTCTTGAGTGGAGACCGCGGATCGGTAAACGTAGTGTAGGACGTCCTCAGACTCGGTGGAGCGGTGATATTCGCAGGAAGGCTGGCAAGAGCTGGATAAGAGTAGCCGAGGACCGTGCTCAGTGTCGTGCAATGGAAGAAGACTATTTCCAGCAGTGGACAACCATAGGCCGATGATGATAATGATTAAGTGTATTCGGAAACGATTTCGAGAAGGTGACCATGTACGACGACCGGTATTGGATCAATGTGACCATAGATCATGACTTTGGTTTTATCTTATCTTATTTGGTTTTAGAAAACTATATTTTATCAAAACTTGTTTTATTTTACGTTCTGATAGAGATCGACCATCACCCTGCACTCTGCATCTCCAGCAATACTCATAAACATGTTTTAACTTGCACTATAATGTCATCGAATACGAAATAATTATTTTTATTGCTTAAAAATCGTCTATGAAAAAAATATTGTTTATATCGCTATAACTTTTTTCACACATTTATTTGAAGTGAGCTGTCATAGTAACTATTGTAGTATATTAAAAAAACCTTTCTAATGACATATGTCACGTCGTTATTGGTTCTTGGACCAGCCTCCATACATGTTTGCCGGTTATCCTTTAATCAAATGTGGAAAGTACAGAAAGAACGGAACCGACCGCGACCCTTCAATATGTTTTTCAAAATAATTGTATTCATTTTCTTTGATTACTTATTCTTTTTGATATCAGGTACTGATACAAGGCAATATAGCGTGGGACCATGCGCTCAAAATAGCCGATAAGGTACATCACGACCTCAAATGGAATAGGATATCTGAAAAGGAATACCCTGAGGTTAGTAACAATTTATTTTAGGACTCCCCTGCTCAATACGTTTTCCTTATTAATTCCCCTATATGAATTTTTCTACGAAAGTGAACTGGAAAGATGACGCGTTTTTTAAGAAAGATTTTTTTTTCCTAACATACTACATACTAAAGAACTTTCTTAAGAAAAAGTCTTCATTTAAAAAGATACACTCGGTAATTAAACCGTAACAGTATTGTGACAAGATATCCCAAATATCCACTTAACCCTTTCAGACCTGACCTTGAAAATATCAATAGTTTTCTATAGTTATTTTCAAAGTCAGGTCTGAAAGGGTTAAGGACTTTGATCAGTCAGCTAATACGTAGGTAACTTTGAATTCACAGTTCGAAATCCGCCAACTACCGCTGGGCGCGCGATACTTGCGCGTGAAGTCATTAAACAAGTTCTCCACTAACAGCTACGTGACTAATTATTATCAGGGAGGGATCTCCAATGTTAGGGACGCGGCTGTCCTCACTATGACCATGGTAAGGGATTAATTTTGAAAATACTGATGATTTTATTATCTATACTGTATTATATTTTGCACGTTTGTAAATATTTTGTGTTTCCGGTGTACAATAAAGAATAATTCTTACCTTATCTTAAGACGCAAAGGGCACACGATTGATGTCATTGTGACGTAATTTATGTTACGGCTTTCGCCGCAATAGCGCTGGTATGAAGTAAGACAGTTCTTATTCTGAGAGGCAGCTATAATATACATTAATGTACATTACATCCCGGGATGTATAGCTTTACATTATATTAAAGTATCACACACGGAACAGGTAACGTAATGTATATTTCGCTACATTTCGTTGGCATACGTCTCGATGGACGCACTTCCCGGCTGCTAAGATGTTATACAGGGTGTTGTTATAGATCTGTCGAGTTACCTACATATTACTAGATTTGAAATGAAATTAAAATAATTTATTACCAGATAGTATCATGTTAGTAGTTAACATGCTGTATTAACATTACAAGTACAGCCTATCTACGAGTAATAATGGGTCGCACCCTCAGCTGATACTGCAGGATAGTTATGGCTATCCTGCCAGCGTTGATTTTAGCGTACACCGTAATTAAACTTGAATTACATAAAGAATATAAAAAAGTTTTTGAATCACCAAGAAACTTTTTGAACACCCTGTTCAATGAAAGATGTATCGTAATATACGAAAAGGTATTGCGATATATTAAGATGTATCGAAAGGTAAATATACATCTTCGTATCGCTCAGTACCTTTAAGATACGAAGATGTAAAGATGTATATTATAGCTGTCGTGTGTGGTCTTCTGACGATTTCCATGGAAAGATGTAACGGCATATATCGTGCTATAATATACATCTTTACCTTATAGCCGCCGTGTGTGGAGTCCCTAAGACCCCCTAAGATGTTACCTTTTTATAATTGCTGTCAATTGTATCCACATTAAGCACAGTTTGTCACTGATAGACGCTGACAAGTCGTCACTGCTCTTTGTACCTAACGAGATCATTCACAAGTTAATTAGAATGATTGTCAGTCCGATCTTATTTACTATTCTCACCTTCACTTAAGTCTTGTTAGTCATTTGGTGATCTGCTTCCTCTTCTTAAGCTGCGTCCACATTTGTAACTTCTTGACGTATCACAATCAGTCGTATCATATCGAGTATTTGTGTCATAAATATGGACGCTCATTTGATCCATGTCGTATTATTAAGGCGTATCGTGTAAAAAACGCTTCACTTCGCTTGTTCGATATGACGTGTATCCCCTTTGATGATCGCGGAAAAACTGACACACGATGGTTCGCGGTGTATCACGTATTTTATCGCGATACAGTATCAAAATACGTCCATACCACCGATCGTGATACGCGTATCAGATACGGCGTGTATCATGAACGGGTATCATTTTGCGTCCAAACTAGCGATCATGATACGCGCCGAGGCCACGCAATGGAGATGCGATACACCGAAATGCTACAAATGTGGACCCAGTTTTACTTACTTACTTCTGACGTGCGGATGGACGGCTGACCGACGGATTGACGGGCTGATGGGCAGACGGGTGGATAGTTGGACGGATACACGATCGGAAAGTGGAGTCTTAGTAATAAGTTCCCTTACCCTTTGGGTACGGAACCCTAAAAAATTATAGATGCCGAATGAGCACCGATTAAACACTATTCGATTATTTTACTAAAGACTTCATTCGGTATTCGACGCCCGTTCAGAGTCAATTTTCAAGACTTTGAAGCATCGACTTGAAGTTAAAGATTGAGTGAACGAGAATTTAACGAAAAGTCCGATTTTCCTCATTTTCTTTTTATTTTGGCCGAGATTGCTAAAATGTATGAAGCGTGGGCCCAACTCCAATAAAAATGGCTTGTTTATTAAATTAAAGGTCTACATACATACGTTCATTATCAGGCAGGCGCATGCCAGAATTCGCTGTGTGTCTGGAGTTTTTTTTATTTAGAAAAAGTTGATGTTTTTGGTTATAAATAGAAGTTTTTGGTTTATAAAACCTTTTTTTGCTTACATGTAAACCACCTAATGATACATCCTGTATAAGATAATAAGTTGAGATTTTTAGGGCAGGAAAATAAAAGTTTTTGGTTTATAGAATGAAAATAATATAATTATAACAGACCAATAATTATCGGTATCCGTGGCATGGGTGGCGGAGAAGTCTCCACAGTAGCATTGCCTCACGCGCACTCATCTAGCACGCTTCACGAGAATTAAAATTAATGATCGGTTTGGTGCTGACCTGCAAGTACCTAACGCAATTATCAGATTCTTCTTAACGTCCTCATCCTAGCGTTATCCCAATTTTCTAGTGCGCTAACTACACTATGTTTTATGGCGAAAATAGGTACTAATTTTTACATGGTCAAATGGATATGCTGGAAGAGAAAGACCGAGGAAAAGGTGGTTGGATTGTGTGCCTGATGATATGTTAATAAGAATGTGAATGCAGAGATGGCGAGTGATAGGGACGCATGGAAGAGAATGACATACTGCGCCGACTCCAAATAATGGGAATAGGGCAAGAATATGATGATTGTTTTTTACATGACGCGATTGCTAGACAACCCAAAAGGGCAACCAGATGTGTCTTAGGTCATGTATGCAATGTAGTCTGCGCTAAGGTCTAAATGGCCGTAAGTCACCTCTTAAGACATCTATAGGCTGAAATGGGTTGGTCATTTGCGAAAACGGCCGGAGGGGATCATTTACTAGTAAATGATGTCGCATTAAGTGGTTTACATATTAGCAAAAAATGGTTTAAAGTTCTATTACTTATTAAATAACCAAAAATATCAACTTTTTCTAAATCGAAAAACTCCAGCCACACAGCGAATTCTGGTATGTACCTACCTGATAATGAACGTATGTATCTAGACCTTTAATTTAATAAACAAGCCATTTTTATTGGAGGTGGGCCCATTTCGCACATCATCCTTTAATAAATGAATACGTTAAATACACGCGTAGTGTAAGCTAAATAGCTTATACACGGCTCACTGCTTAGAATGTACGTAAATAATAAATTAATTCATAAATAAATTTAAATGTTTTTTTTTTATTCAATTACTAAAATTTCATTAGAATTATATTTTCTTTAACATTCAATGCCTAGACTTAAGCTTACCATAGCCCTGTTGCCCCAGAATCGGATGCTTGAGCCAGCATTCGACACACTCCGGACAAAGGAGCAGCTGGGTTATAAAGTGTTCAGCTGGCCCCTCAGCATGTGTGGAGTACTTGGCTTCAATGTTGTCGTCAACACGCAGGTTGACAAGTTCAGGTAAAAATTTTTCCAGTTTGCAATGACAACGGTCAGTTGAGATCATTAACCCTAGAAGCCTAACCTTTCTAAAACATACATAAAGCCTTATTATACGCCTCAGAGGCGTGCATATATAAATAACAATTTCTAGGATAAAATACAATTATTGGTTAATACATATTTTTGTATTTTTAAGGTTGGGTTTCAGTAGGTAATAAACAATAAATTAATCAATGAAATCTTTAATCAAACATATTTTTTTGAAGCAGAATAAAAAAGTCTCCTTATATTGGAACAAAAACGTCAGTTATTTTTAATTAACGGTAATATTTGTTATTACTTATTTTTTATATATTTTTTACTATTAATCAATTATTAAATTTTATCAAACTTTTAGTGACTAGCTTATAGCTTTGAGCAGTCTACACATACATCAACTTTGTGTTCGCAACATACTGACTTTTGCACCTATGACACACTAATTTAGACATTCGGCTCTTTTTCTAAGAACAAAAGAAGCAATATTTTCGTTTCGATTGTTCTGCCAAAACTTCTCTACGAGAATCTAAGTTTCATGAGAATTTGGGTATATTTTCACCTAAAGATGTCTTCAACGTCGCACTTCAAGTCTCTTCTCGAGTAGCCGAGGTATATCTAGTATGGCAACCAACGTAAAACACGCTTTGTAATGTTTTTTCTTTTTAATTTTTTTTTTTATTTTGTATTTTTTTGTATTTTGTATATTCTAAAAGCTAACAGACTGTATGATCGATTAACATTTAATTTTCTTGGCCTATTTAGCGTCCGATATGTGGATGAGAGAGTGGAGGCTTTCCTGTCAAATTTCTTAAAGTGGGTGCGGCACATCAGCGCAGAATCAGCATTGCCTAGGAAGCTCCTTCCCTATACATACTTTGCACTCCAGAACGAGGTGAGGTCTAATTTCACATACTGACTGAGTAAATGACTAAAGCTGGTTTTAGAGTCACCCTGACACTCGGCTCTTACTAGGCCAATATGTACTATATCTTAAGAAGCGTTTTAGAAAAACGCCGACCGTTCAGCGCTGACCAGCCATACATTTTGTTTATCAGCGCTGACGGTCAGCGTGACTCTAAAACCAGCCTATGTGTATGTGTACAGTACCACCATCTTATCTGTTCAGTTGATAGCGGCGCTAGTGGAGAATTTAGTAGTAACATTTAAGAAATTTACCTAAAAAAATGAGAATATTTTAAACCGTCTTTTTTGAAACCGAATTTTAATGAAAATATAAAATAAATTCTAGTAAGTGAATAAATATAACCAATAAATGGGATTAACAATTGATTTGTTCGTTACAATTTTGCCTACCTGAACAGATAACTTGGTGGCACTGTAGTCTTATTTTAATACTTTCTACAGAGTGATGTTGAAATGCTCACCAAAATTTTAAGACAAGTTTAACTATAAATGATGCTAAGACACAGGTTGCAATTGTTTAAAAAACATAGTTATGTCAACCACACACCACCTTAAAATCAGAGGCAATATCGGAGAAGTGGTGGGGAGGACCATAGACCGCTCCCTAGATCGCTTCGTGTGTAGGTAAATCGTACCCTAATTTCATACTCAGAAATTGGTTCGGGCGAGCTCACGATTTCATCCCCACTACCATAGGCTATTTGACAGTGTGAAAAAACAGTATTATTTGTACGTAGCGCAGCGTAGGACGACCAGCCATAAGATGGACAGACGATCTGACGAGAGTGGCGGGAAGACGCTGGATGCAAGCCGCTTCCGACCGGTATTTTTGGAAATCCATGGAGGAGGCCTATGTCCAGCAGTGGGCTTCTTGTGGCTGAATGATGATGATGATACGTATTCGTATAAATTATGTGTTTTAAAACCGCTTTAAGACATTTTAACTAAAAAAAACAATTATTATTTGTAAAAAAACACACAATAAAATTTGATAATTTGTACCTGCCGCCATTGTGTCGAAAACAGCCTGCATTGGCCAATTCTATGATGACGTCACATGCTAGTAAAAATGGCGTCGGTTATTCATTCTTCCTTAAGTTCATTGGTTGGTTTACCGGGAAGTGACGTCATACGCCTGTGATACGCCATGTTGCCTAAGATAGCGTTTTGGCGTCTTATTTGAAAAGTAAATTTTCGTTTGCCTTTTTCAGAAAAAATACACGAAAGAATATAAAATGACCACCTTCTGAAGACTCCATGAACACCAACAAACAATATGAGATGGCTTTCAAAAATCGGTCAAATAGTCCCGACATCGCCACTGATTTTAGGGCCGTGTGTAGGCGGCTATACTTATGAGGTTTTATTTTTCGAAAACTTTTTTGAAGCTGGTTTTTCAAGTACTATGGACTAGACCGAGGCGTCTATTAAGTTTATTTACGGGCATTATTTGCAAGGGCGCTGACTATGGGCCTCATATAAAAAAGCTCTAGGTCGCCCAACGAGCATTGGAGACAGCTACGTTATTAGAAGCTTCATGATGGAATGAGGAATGAGGAATGAGGAATGAGGAATGAGGAGATCCGCAGAAGAACCCGAGTTACCTGTGTAGCTCGAAGAACTTCTCAGTTAAAGTAGTATTGGGCGGGAAACTGATGAACTGATGAACGCTAAAGCTCTGGCGTTGGCAGGCCCCTCACCAGAAGGTCTACGTCCTGGCTACGGTGCCAAGGAGTCGCTGAATGTAGGCACAACACCGAAACTTAGATGAAACTTGAAAAACCCTGGAGAACCATGGAAACCATGAGGGAGGCTTATGTCCCGCGGTGGGTGTCAAATGGCTGATAATGATGATGATGACTTGCCTTACTTTTTAATAATAATAATGATTATTCATTTACTTCGAACAACAAGATTCATATTTTGTTGGTACATTTTAAACTTAAATTTATGGTAGTAGCATCTATAAGTAGGATAATGGACAGTGAAACATACTTAATCAATAAATCAAGGCCGTGCGACCTGACAACAGACTTATTTTAAGGAACACAAATAAACTACAATGCTAATTTTCAGATGGAATATAACTGGATTGATATCGTGAAGAGAGATTATAAATTCCAAAAATCTTACAGAAATGTGAGTAGAATAAGATAACTTTATGATCAATAAACTTGTTGAAACAGAATAAGGTGTACCTAAAAGAAAACATCGTAAGAAAACCTGTGTTGACCTAAAGGTACGATTCCACCAGTGTGCGGAACTGCGGCACAGTGCTGTACAGCGTACGGCACCAATGTTTGCTTTGGTCGACTCATTCATGCGAACAAGAACAAATTGTGCGCGAACATTTTACTCATGTTTGCGTACCGGTCGTGGGTACGTGGTCGTATCGATATCCGCAGAATCGCACACCATGGGAAGAGCCTCGTGCTTGGTGCATGGCTGTCCGTAGTTGTCAGCCGGCGTCAACCATCGGCAAAATCGCGCACCGTGGAACCGCAGTTTTTTTCAACATGTTATATTTTTAAAACGATTAGCTTTTAATTCTGAAGTATGGGGTTATTAGGTACGTCATTTTAGATTTTTCATTAACCCGGGTGTTGATAATTTTTATTGCAATCTTTGTGTCACTATTTTATTACGTATATTTTCAAGTTAGTTATTATTTTCATGTTGTATTTTTAGTATAGTAACTATTCGACCCAATTATAATGGCACAGTAAATTAAAATAATTGAACTGAATAACTAGTAGCTTCAGTGGTTTACTAATGTATTGCCAAAAATCGTTTCCCAAAGTATTACTTCCAAACTATTTTCCGCAAATTATCACTTGGCAAAAAAACATTTCTCAAAACAACTTAAAGCAAATAAACAGTTAGCAAAAGTTATTATGGCAAGTTATTGTTTACCAAATAAATACTAAGTCAAAATTCATTTTACCAAAGAGGCAACAAGAGGCAAGGTAAGAACGCATCAAAGTCGAGTCTGTTTTCGATCTTACATAGAGAACCTAACGCTCCGACGCGCTCCGCTTCGCTACGCGCGTCGTCGCACCTATATTTCTGTTGTCACGTATTCTTTACATCGCCGACCCCCCGTTCCATTATTTGAAAATAACACTTGCCAAAATAAAACGTTAGCATAATAAACGTTTGTCTTAATAAAACTTGACGCAGTAAAATTATGCGAAATGATAATTTGACCAAATGAATAAAATGCGAAATGAAAACTTGCTAAAGTTTCATTTGGGAAATGAAACTGATGCCATAAGTTTATTGGGAAGTAAAATTTGGCGAAAAATACTTTGGCTAAACGGCGGTATCCCAGCTTCAGTATCTTATGACCGAGAAGCATTGAGAGCGTATATGTTCAGTTCGTTCTTCATTCAATTGTCTCATAACTATTTCAATTGTGTTTTGTTCATGATATCACTCTGCAGGTCGTTAATATATCGGAGACCAGGGACTGGATGGAGAAATATTTCGCTTCGGGCAAAGAGTTTAGAAAACTCTCCGTGCAGGTAATTCAAGTGATTATCATTAACATTCCTGAGCTGAAAAGCCCGAAAAATTTTATTGCGTCTAATCTATAATTAATCTGTTTAAAATTAAAAACATAACATTTACATACAGGCACATACATTGTTTCTGGCCCCACACTAGGATACCCTGTGTCGTGGGACCCAGAAACAGCGACGTCACAAACATGTAAACATCCAAGACCTGGGGTTCTTTTTTTGTCCCCAGCCGGGATTTGAATCCGGGACCTCTCGCATGTTTATTTGTCGTATGTATTTTATTTCTTTGTGTGCGCGACAAACGCGGTGATATCCGCTAGTAGTGGGATGACGATGTTACATCCCTTCCGGCCGTTTTCGCAACTGCGTTTCGTAACTGGTTGCGAAACAAGAATGTTTATTCCTTGTTCGCAACCAGTTGCGAATCAAGAAAACTTTTTCCTTAGCCGCAACTAGGCATCTGCACCAGAGCATGGCGCTAACACATTTTTCATGTGCATAAACATAAAGATAGACATAGATATAAACATACACATACACGTACACGTACATAAACATAAAGAACTGGTGTGCTGCTAAATGACGTGATAAATTAATAATATTTAATGGAAATAATCCATCAAACATACGGCTATGATAATAAACAATAAATATACAGCTATGATAATAAACAATCAACGGCTAACTAACGTTCAGAAGTAATTAATGATCCAAACCGATGTGAACGAAATTGCGTTCACATTAGTCCGAAATCATTTCGCGCATTGATCGTTGCTTCCCTTCGGGCAATTTTGGAATTTTGTAATGCTTCTAGTGGCTTTGGCGCGATCGATTGTTACATAGTTATATATGTTACAGTCAGAACTCTTAAACGGTCAAAAGTAGTTTTGACTGCTAAAATCAGTCAAAAGTACTTTCGTCCAATGCTTCTGGTCAGTAGTGGTTTTGACAGATATTTCGGTCAAAAGCAGTTTTGACTAGCTTTATTGGTCTAAACTAGTTTTGACTGTTATTTCAGTCAAAACTCTTAAAAAGTTAAAAAGGTCAAGTAAAATTAGACAGAAAATGCTATATATTTTTTTAATAATTATAAAATTTATAAAGAATTACGGAAATTTTCGATGCAATGAGTGGCCAGGAAAGGAAGGAATGCTTCTTGCAAAGAATATTAGCAATAGACGACATGAAAGTTTTGACTAAATTTAACAGTCATAACTAGTTTTGACCGTTTAAGAGTTTTGACTGTAACATATACATCGCACCTAATAAATCGACTGCATGCAAGTATTTGCGCGCTCTTCTTTATAGGCCACTTTTCCCACCTAATTTTCTAATTCCCACCTCGTTTCGTATTGCCTTCCAGATAGTGGGTAACAACGTGAAAAACTACAATAATATCACCGCGGTAGAGCCGGAACCAGCACAGATGGCTGATTACAGACTCGATTACCTGAGTGCAACCGCCGGAGAAAAACCCTGGGAGCTTATAACCAACATTGATAAGTTCAAGAAAAATCTTCCCTTTTGGAAAGTGCCCAAAGTTCAGCTGGTGTAGTGCTAAATTGTCCTGGTAGAGCAGGAGTTTCCCGAAAGAATCTTTTTCTTCTATCTTCTTCTTCTTTTTATTCGCAAATAAATTTTGCAGTATTGTTTTAATAACTCGCGATGCTCATACGAAGACTTTAACGTCCCTTAGTTATACTGTGTATTTGTAAGTTTCAAACTAAACTTACGCTTAACTGTTCTATAGCTAGTATACCTACCCATTTGTATATCTAGTGCCTAATATGTTAAGTATACACATATTTCAACTATAGCTTCGAGGCAAAACGAAACCTGTTCGGGCCGTGAATTAAAAATGTTTAGGAACCTCTGCTTTAGGGCTTAGTCGGTTGTATGTACCTGGAAAGGATCAGCCCTTATATTACGTAACTTTCCACTCTATCGGGCTAAATATTTAGACAACTTCATCATCAACCCATTATGTCCCCACCGATGGGCACGGGTCACTTTTCTAAGTAAGGTATAGGCCATACTCCACCCCGGGGGCCAAGTCCGGATTGGTAGAGGCAACTTGAAAGATTCAAAATATGTATGTATAGAGTATAGGTATAATTATGACAGTTCGGAGTAGGAGAATGAGATACCTACAGGGAAAAAAGTACCAGAATGTAACAGTGTAACATAAGGTGGTGTGACATACCGGGAACAAAGCGGCTAAATCAGACAACCCTATACAGTGGAGTACTTGCGCAAATGCACCACTAGAAAGGGCGTCAGTGAATGTGTGTAGTGCCAATTCACCTGTAAGGCTCGAATTATATGCGTCCGCGCGACCGAGCGGTTTGGTCGCAGATACCAGCGACCGCAGCCAAGTCGCTTTTTGATTTATATGAAGCGGCCCGAGCGACTCCGTTCTCCACACGTTCTCACAAACATGGTCACTTTACAAAAGAGCGTCCCGTCCGCTTCAAATGCACCGATACAACTGAACACGTTGAAACTCGCACGAGCGGCCGGGCCGCGCGACGCGCCACCCAAAAATCGTCACACACAATTGCTTGTGATTTCGTGGTGTAGTGGCCGAGCCGCTCGGTCGCGCGGACGCATATAATTCGAGCCTAAGTAGACATGCTCAGTAAAGAAATTAAATGACTACTAGGATTATGGATTTCCTTTATCGCACCTAAAAGTTTTGTTTCTTGTGTTGTTTAGGGGCAATAAACATGCTGAACCTGCTGCCGTTGATAGGCAATTGGTGTGAAATAATGTATCAAGGTGGAACCGACTCATTATTTTGTGAGCTAATTCCAAATCAGTATTTGATCAATAAAGTAACCTTAATAAAATGACCAATTGTTTTCTTTCTCAGTAGAATTGTATTTGTTGTATACAGGGTGGATTTTTGAGACGGGACAGTAAGGGCAGATACCTTAATCGTTATAGTTACAAGAAAACGTTCTTAGGAGACCATCCCCAACTTTTTAAGATATTATGAACTGCATTCACAGATTTTGGATAAAATGTACAGTCAGAGAAAAAAATGCTGAAACACAAAATAATATTTTTATGCCAATCGATCTTATTTTGAGTGAAGATCAAAAGATTCTATGGGACCATTTAAGGTTAGAAATGACAGAAATCGCCAAAAACTTTTTTAATACATTTTGTACTGAAAAACGAAAATCAACTCGAAATTATTATTCTTTATTTTGGCAATGATATTTCTAATCGTGATCAAATTTGTTTTTAATCCAACTGAAATTTAATTTAACATTACACTGTTGTTGTGACCTGCCGTAGTTTTCGTATTTAAATTTCAGTTGGATTAAAAAAAATTTTGATCACGATTAGAAATATCATTGCCAAAATAAAGAATAATAATTTCGAGTTGATTTTCGTTTTTCAGTACAAAATGTATTAAAAAAGTTTTTGGCGATTTCTGTCATTTCTAACCTTAAATGGTCCCATAGAGTCTTTTGATCTTCACTCAAAATAAGATCGATTGGCATCATGTGTCATGTATTTTTAAACGCAAACTTAAAAATAGGTGATCTACGAAATAAACTGCTCAAAATGACCGCCGTTTTCGCGAATACATAAGTTTACTGGTTTTTTCTGGGGACACCTAAAAAACGGAGTCTACAAAAGGCAATAATTTGGAAAATCATCAATATTTTGTAAGGCCAAATCACCCCGGAGTAGTGTTTAAAAAAGTTGTCGTTTTAGGTACCTATGCAATACCATAACTGAGTAATAATATTATTTTAGTAGTAGTAACTAGTATAGCATGTAATGAAAACTTGTTCTAAGAAAATCTATCAAAATATATTTTCGTTTTTGTGACATCATCAGAGGAGACAGTCTTTGCCGACATCATCATCAACCCATGATGTCCCCACCGAGGGACACGGGTCTCTTCCCTGAGGAAGGTATAGGCCATACTCTACCACGGGGGCCAAGTCCGGATTGGTTGGAGGCTTGTAAGACTAGTGGCTGGTCTAACTGTCAGAAGTTTTCAAGCCGCCTTACGACCTCTGACTTGGCTTAACGACTACCTATCTATCGACGGCAGCCGGCACCAACTGCTTAACGTGCCTTGCGAAGCACGGAACCGCTCGGAAAAATGCCACTAGCGTTAGTCATAGACAGTGACCCATCCATGGACCGAACGCGGCGTGAGTTGCTTAACCTTAGTGATCGTTTAAGATCACTCAGGCAGCCCAGGCTACGAGCGATTGCCGACATGCAATGAAAAAAATAACAAATGTAATTCACGTCAGGTTAGTGACCACACTAGCGTTTTTAGATCGTCGTCTTCATGCCGTATCGTGCGTCGCATAATTATGTATGCTTAGAATAAGAGTTGCCTGGTTGTCCTCAGTATCTTACGAGCTTAATAAGGACAATATGATACGAGTGATACGATTTCGAAACGGAAGACTTTAAGGTGGTCACCGGATTAGATAAGTTTACGGCGCTGGCGCTGAAAAGTTCTCGAATGGAGAGCACATATCGGCAAGCGCAGCGTAGGACGACCAGCCACAAGATGGACAGACGCTCTCATCCAAGTGGCGGGAAGACGCTGGATGCACGCCGCTTCCGACCGGTCTTTTTGGGAATCCATGGAGGAGGCCTACGTCCAGCAGTGGACTTCTTGTGGCTGAGTGACGATGATGATGATGACGGCGCTGACGGTGTAACCCCCTTTCGGTATATGGCCAGATGGCGTTGCATCGCCGCGGCGTCGAAGGCGCTCGAAAAACGCTAGTGTGGAGTGTCTCTGAATTTGGTTTGGTATTTTTTTTAAGTAAAACAAAGGATAAATTAATACTCATACTGCATTTGCTGACGTTATATAAAAGTCATTTAAGGTTAAGGTTTTTTATTGAATACCTTAAAATTGTAGTCTTATTTACAAATCTAATAAATTGAAATTGCACTAAAAGCATAATAACATTCTCTAAATGGTTTTGATATTTCCGTTTATGTAAAAAAATATAGCATGGCCAATTCCATAAAGAAGAATTCGTCCCAATGAAAGTCCTATTTATATCAAACATAAATATCTAAAGTGAAGATGAATGACGTTTTGACGACTTAATATAATAGATAGACCGCGTTCTTAAAATACCTTATAATATGTGAGTTTGACAATTTATGCTGTCAAAAATATTTTGGTTTTTAGTTACGGAACGAACACTCTTCAAATTTGGGCGTACTTAATAAAGCACGATGAGATCCTGCGTTAAACTTTTTGGATTCGGATTCAAAATTTCAAAGCAAACATTAAAAATAACGAATAAAACAAAAGATTACACCAAAACTTTTCAAATATTTATAATTTTCTATTACTTCTTGCATTAAGCACGCCCATTGCGCTTTTACGTTTTTAATTAGTGTGATAATGTATTTAAATTAATAATTATTTTAAATGTTACTTATATATTTCTGTTATTTTAACGAATTTGGTTATGATTATTCATTAAGAAATTGTGACTGAGGTTGCACAGCGACAAATATTTGTTGGATAAAAAGATCGGCAGAATTTGATAATTTTATTCTTGAGTTGTTACTTTTTCTCAACTCGTAAGATACATAAATATTAAGGAAGCCACGTTACAAAATTAAATAATATAATTATGTCTAACTGGACCACTTTTCAATGGACGCCTACACTAAAGTCTGTGGTGACAGCTGACTCTCGTGTCAAGCGGGCCGGGGCTGTGCCGGGAGAAAGGGAGTCAGTTGAAGTTCTTGGTACACCTATCAAATCTCTGGCTGATAAAAAGCTGTACAAGTAAGTGTTACTCTCGAATTCCTCTTGGAACTTTCTCAATTCCCATGTGATGTGTTAAAATTATTGGTTTTTAACTTAGCTTAACTTTAAATATTTTTAACAACCCTTAAATTGTACAGTTTTCTGTCTTAATTTCCTCTTCCTCGCATGCCCTTCTCGAAATATAAAATAAACCCTTTCGATTCACATTGAAACAGAGTTTTGTGACCAAGATTATTATTGATGTCGATATCATGCTTCTATCAGACTTCAATATCATGTTAATAAATTAGACTGTACAAATTGACAACCTGTATAAGAAAAGTACACACAGAAAAAAATAAAATTAGCCATAGCTTACTTTTAACTTTTTGCTCTTATGTAACTGTAAGAACTTGTACTGCTTAACTCAACTCTTTTTAGGACCATAAGACTACGGAACGGCTTGACAGCCCTGCTTATATCTACCCCATCGAAGACGGCTGAGAATGAATTGGTAAGATATCATACTTTGTACAAGCTATTTCTGACTTGATCGTACCAGGAGGTCTGTTCTTATTTTTATTGTTCTTAAAAATGTAACAAAACGAAACGATATGATTTGGTACAGTCAAGAGCACGTCAAACTTTACATTATAGTTGCAAAGTCGTCCGTAATGCAACAGAGTGGAGTCCATGGGTGTATACAATGATATGCTGCTGTCCACTGTACATGTAATAAACAAATAAGAGTTACAACAGGTATGTTTAGTGTTAAACATTTTTCATTTTTTTCTATTTGCACATCTACAAAATTGTTCTTATTCTTATTTGGTCGATTGTGGTAAGTAGTAAAAGTTTTATTTTTGTTTCCTGCTGGTTTAATTTCTGTTTGAATTTAACTAGGTAGGGGCTGCCACACTGTGTAGATGATTCCCCTTAGGGCTACGGCAGCAGATGCGTGCGCAACATCGAGAACTATGTCTATACACCATTCCACGAAACGAACACCCAAAAAAAATTGGTCAAAATGCGCGTGGTCTTCAATAACCACTGATCTACCCGCACTTAGAGACCCCACACAATAGCGTCTTTTGAGCGCCGTCGTCGAGCCAGCGTCCGCACAGCGTCGACGCAAAATCGACGCCGCCGCCGCTCCGACTCGACGTCAGCACTGGCCGTGTACCGAACTCTGGTTTACCGTGGCGCCAGTGCAACGCTTTTTGTTGGCAAAAATTTGCCAACTGTATTGGAGCCATCGACGGAAAACCAATCAGAATAGTAAGACTATGTGATAGCGGCTCGTTTTACTTCAACTACAAGAAGTAATTTTTTTTCAATACAGTTGGGAAAATTAGCAAAAAAAAAACGTTGCGTTGGCGCCGCGGTAGCGTGACGTCGACGTTGCGTCGACGCTGTATGGCCGCTGGCACGACGACGATGCTCGTAAGACGCTAGTGTGGGGTGTTTCTTATTGTTACGCTCGGTACGCTCGGCTTATGTATAGCCACGTGCATTGACAAACGAATCTCGCACATGTTTGGTTCCCTAGGAGTTCGACTGGTATATAGAAATGAGTACAGTGTGCACGTAAAAATTATGAATAAGTGGTGTAGTGCCGTGGTTTTTAACATCAATCCGAAGAAACGGAAGAATCCAACCGGTTTGTTACATTTCGACGGCCCCTACGTAAATCATGGAATCTGAAAAAGTGCTACTTTACAGGAGAGCAATAGGGAATGGATGAAAATATCAGAAGAGCTTGATATTTTTTTCGGTGATAGGAATTACCTTCCTCAACGCGAGAAAAAAGTTTCAATTTTTTTGGCTTCGTAGTTAATTTTTAAATAAGCATAATATTTTTCCATTCGTAGTTCTGGGCTCAGTACGGCTTAACAGACATATTCCTTGGTCCGCTACGTATTAAAAAAAAACTGTGATGACATTGACAGCTTTTCAAGGTGGAGCGAAGCCGGTTTTTCGTCTAGTTAATTTATAATCAGCAAAACTCAAAAACAAAGAAATGCTTAAAATGTCACGATCGCTGTCCGGCAGTTACAAACTGCGCGGTCTTGTCGCTGTCACGGTACATCATCGAAACTACCACATAAGATGATGTTCTTCTTCCAACGAGAGGAGATAAGATTTTGTTCTAGTCAAATCGTTTATAAATAATTGGTTTTTACATAAAAAAAAATTATTTATCATTATAAACTATTCAATTTAATAAATATTGGTGCAATAAAACGAAATTGCGATTTTTGCAGATTCGATGATTTACGTAGGGGCCGTCGATTTGTTTGTTACATTATTTTGACAGTTACATTATTTGGACAGTTGCTGACTCCCACACTAGGCAGAGCCTGTATCGTGGGATTAAAACATTGTTTTACAGACATAAGTTAACAGGGTTGTGATGCGAGGCATTTGTAACATAGTAAGGTAAATAAAAAGTAAAAAAATTATAATAAAACATGAAAAAATAAGTAAAACAAGGCCAGCATGAACCAGAAAGTTACCTCTGTGACACCGGGAGCCGAAATATCATTGTGTTAAGGATGTGAATTTATCTATTTGGCTCCCAGGCGGCCTGCGCACTCAGCGTTGGCGTGGGACACTTCAGCGACCCATCCAAAATCCAGGGCCTGGCGCATTTTGTCGAGCACATGGTCTTCTTGGGCAGCGAGAAGTACCCCAAGGAGAACGAGTTCGACTCTTTCGTCAAGGTAGGATAGCCTCATTACAGACATGGTTGACATATTGTAACCTGTAATATTTTCTTGTGAAAACGCCAGCTATGTCAGTAATGCTGCGGCCACACTTGAAGGCGAAGATTCGTGTTCGCGTTGTCGCGACAAAATTTTCCTGTTCCCTCTACGGCGAAGAGCTTGGCCACATCAAATAAACCTTCGCTACGTCGCGAAAATCTAGAACGTTAATAAATTCAATTTGCGCGAAGTGTAGCCAACCGCTCGAACTTTGTCGCGATAAAACCCTTTGATGTGCGGTATTTTACCGACAGCAGCGCGAAGGATGTTTGTATTCGCGATGATGATTCGCGATAGGACGAATTTTTTGGCCAGACATGTCGCGACACGCAAATCTTCGCGTTATCGCGATAGTGTGGCCTTACCATATGAAGAGCATGTACGTACGTAGGTCTCATACGAGACAGCTCGAGCCACATCATTACCATACCAAACTATTTTTATAACGTGTGTAATCTCATTTTATTTATGTTTTTAGTATTTACGAACACGAACTATATTAGTTATGTGTATGAAGAATTTTGGTATACCTAGAGTTCTTAGATAGGGAAATATGTCATGAAAAAAAAAAATCAATCGAAGAAATTAATTTACTTACTAATTTATTATATCATTTCAATAATACAATTCAGAACTAGAAAGCGATTCCAAGAACAGAACTTGCATTTCTTGTTCTGGATCAGAAAATGTAGATAAAAAAGTATTTATTCTCCCTCCGTTGAAATCAATGTATTGTCGAAGAATTTGTAACAGTTTTATCACTGTTGGAATTTATTCCGAACTGTTTAGGATTCGTCCAAGTTGATTTTCTTCTTCCCCTCTCTCCTCTTTTTACCAGGCGTGGAAAATACAAGATCGTTTGATGTGCCCTCAGCTACTATTCGCCGGAATGGAATTAATGTACTGGAAACCCCGTATAAAGAAGTCATAAATTACAAATTAAGTACCTACCGAACAAAAATATAAAATAAACAAAAAGTATCAAAACAACTCAGGCCAATTTATCGGTCAACTTTACTTTGATTTGACGGGTGATATTTCACATTGCCATTTGAAAATCTCATTTATCTATTTTTTTATGCCATGAGATTCCGGTAGACTTATACACAATATTTAGAAAGAAGAAAGAAAGAAAGAAAGAAAGATTTTATTAGTATTGTCACAGAAACACAATGAAAACAAAATACACAAGAGTCAACAAAACAAGAAAAATAAAATAGAGACAAAGGAAAACAAACAACCGTTTCTTAAATCTACGGCAGCAGGGCTCCACACAGTAGTGTATGGTGCCCAGCCACCCCCAACTCCAAACGCCTCAGGTGCTCCTGTGACAATAAAAAAGGGCTCCAACTCAGCATACTTCACTGGTGTGTGCTATGGATAGCACAACACCAGTAAAACTGATTTTCAGTTGGGACCATAATTTTTTTTTTTTTGGCACCCGGAACGTAACACATATGTATATACATACATGCATGCCACAAAACATATATAAAAATAATAAGTACTTAAATGGATACATTAATATGTTGTACAAACAAGATAGACAGTATACTAAGGCTATATATAAACTAATATCACAAGTACTAAAATAATTTCAATAATATATTACAATAAATAAGTAAATACCCAAGTAAATAGACAATAAGTGCTGGATTAGGGATGGGTTTTCTGCATTTCCAGCAAATAGCTTCCAAACTTTCGCTTGAAAGCGTACTTACTAGTAGTGGCATGGATAGGAGGGGGAATGTCATTCCAGCACTTAGATGCCGCAAATCTGAAACTGCCATTTAATGAATGTATGGGAATTTTAAGTTATGGAATTTGAAGATATATATTTTCTGATAGATATAGGCTTATTTACAAATCTGATAAATAGAAATTGTACTTAAAAGGGAACATCACGGGCTAGAGAATTGAAAAATAGGTATTTGTAAAATCTATTGCTGTCGCGCGATGCCCGAAGAAGCGAGCTATCAATGTGTGAATGGGACTGTCAATGTGTGCGTGGCACGCCCGCCGCCGCGCCGCTGCGCCCTGCGCCCGCCACGCTCGCGAGCGGGCCGGGCATAGTCTGCAAGTTGATTTCGTTCGGGCGTGTGCGGAGTGTTGTTTCGTCTTATTGTTTTACCTACCTGCTCTTTGTTTGACTCTGCCTATTACTTACTGGACATTTTATTTTGTATGAAAATCGACGATGTATTTTGGCAGAAAATCGATCCGATTCGTCTGTTACCAGAGTGCGTATACTGAGTTTTGTCATTCACTTTCGATAGCGAGAGCGTTTGCGATTTGCATAGGAGTGACAAAGCGCGCCATCTAGTTGTCTCTTTGTCACTCCTATGCAAATCGCAAACGCTCTCACTATCGAGAGTGAATGAAAAAACTCAGTATACGCACTCTGATCGAAAAATAATCCGCTCGTTTTTTATAGATCCAAGTTCATTATTGATCCGATTCCCATTTCATTCAATATCCGTTTCAACCAATCCCCATTTTCCCATTCCCGCGATGGTCGTATATGTACCACGAAATTTAGCACGTTCCGGACCATTAGATTGGTACAAGTTTTTTATAGATCAGCGAGAGAGAGAAACGGTTTGACCACTGAATAGTTTTTTTATACCTAACTTTAGATATACTTTCAACATTACTCTGCCATGCTAAGGGTAAGAGCAGTAAGTCGGACATTTCAAAGTTGAGAAAATGGAGGACAAAGTTTTGTATTACATTTTTATTACTTCTACTTTAGCTTATAAGTTTTTGTAGGTATGATTTTTTCAATATGTAGCTTAAATGAGTTCTTTTATGATACATGCTTAATTATAATAACTAAATTACTATTTAGTTATTATAATAATATATTATTTAATTGACGAAATCTCATAATATTTCTAGTACGAGTTAAATCTATTTGTACTGATTGCTTAGAATAACCGCAGTAAGTACCCCAGTTACTGCTTTAATACTAAGTATTCCATACATTCGATATCTATATTTTGTATGAAATTACGTGTCACTTTAGGGTACAAAAAAACTAAGATGTTATCTAATAAGCAGTAATCACAATTTAAAAGATAATATAGTGAGATATCTATACTTACAAACCTTGAAATGTAGTAAATTACCTAAAGTTTTTTTCTAGAAGGCTCCGAAAATACGTAATTTAACATAAACATAAACATTTACACACAGGCACATACATTGCTTCTGGCTCCACACTAGGATACCCTGTGTCGTGAGAAACAGAAACAGCGACGTCACAAACATGTAAACATCCAAGACCTGGAGTTTTTTTTTCCAGCCAGGGATCGAACCCGGGACCTCTCGGGGGTGGTAATCAGATGCACTAACCACTACGCCACAGAGGTCGTCCTGAATTAAAGTCGTCGGAATTAAAGTGAATACCGTTCAATTTCCCGAAACCTACAAATATGCTACTATTCAATCTTCAGGAGCCATTACATCTACAATATTTGTTACTTTTTATTGAGTTAATATGAAAAAAAATGTGCCAAAGAAATTATGCAATTTGAACCATTTTCTGAGAATAACCCTTTTAGAGTTTGCTTGCCGTACTGAATCGACAAAATCTGAAAAATTATACGTTTTTGTTTTCTTTCCATAGCTTGTTCAACCTGGTGTAGGAAGCTGTCGACTGATTTAAAAGAGTGACTAGGCTAAAAGTATTTTAATTTTTATCGCATGTAAATGCTGTAATGTACACCAAAAAACTGAAAACAGCGAAATTTTTGTTTTGGGCGCAACAAATATCCATCCATATTACTAGATACTTCTTGAGATTCCTTTTCAAAGTTCTGTACCCAAAGGGTAAAACGCACCCTATAACTGAGACTCCGCTGTTGGTCCGTCCGTCTGTCCGTCCGTCTGTCACCAGGCTAGGCTGTATCTCATGAACCGTGATAGTTAGACAGTTGAAATTTTCAGTTGATTTGAGATAAAAGCAGTAAGTGTGATTAGTGCTGACATTCTAAGTTAAAATTTTTTGATTAAGCTCATTTACACAACAATAATCTTCACTTACAGACTGTTTTTATTATTATCAGAATAGAACATAGATTTCGGATGTACAGTAATTAACGTGAAGTAAGTATATTTCCTGCTTTTACGCTAAGAAAACGAAATCATTTCATTGACTTACTGCTGTTATGCTTCATAGTATTTTTAGGTTCCAGTGAATCTAGAAAAACGGGGATTAGACCAGTTTTTAGAACATGACGCGGCGATTCAGGATATGTACTTACTATTTTTTGATAAAAATCGACTTATTGTTCTTACTGTTACCGCGGCAGTATTGATATTAGTGAGCTTCGAGCATTTCAATAAATAATATAAAAGGTTTATAACCTACTTATTATTTTCCAACAATCGAACAACACAATAATCTGCTAAATGCACTTCACGTAAAATACTCTCACTAAAAATATCGATATCAATGAACAACACTAAAGTATTGATAAAATTATCGACTACGTGTCACGTCACTAGTGTATGTATACGTAGTCCGCGCCTCCCCAACCTCAAGCCTCCCCCCGCAGAGGGCGATAGAGACAACTGCAGCTTGGACCGAAAATACCAATTAAAAATACACAAAATCAACGATTCGTAGTCCCCTGATTTCTTCTCCAAAATTTAACCAATTTAACTACTTTTTTCATAAATAATTAAAAAAAGGCTTTGGCCGGGTTCCTATGTTTTCCATTTTTTACATAATCTAGTAAAATTGCTTTTCTGATTTTTTGAATACAGCGGAAAATCGGGCCAATTTTTTAGGTTTTTGAATGTTCATATCTCTTTTAATAATAAATTTATGAAAAAAATCAAAACATAGAGACATGCGTATAGTAGCTCTTTAGATTTTATGGAAAAAAAGAATTGCTCTACTGGCATTATCCAGGGAGGAAACAGGGGACTACGTTTGTATGGAAAAACTGCCGTTGTGTTTCCTCTTAAAGCATAGCATTCGTGTTTAAAAATTTGTAAGTCAAAACAAAATATAGGTACTGCAATGTAGGTACTAAATATCATAAAAATTAAGTAGTGTTCTTACACCATATTTCAATAAAAAACTGTGATGTCTGTTAAAAAAAAAAGTTCTGACGCACACGCAATAATTCATTCCATTTGCGCTACAGACGAATAGAGGGATGTCCAACGCAGCAACTGAAAAAGAGGCGACGACCTATGTCTTTGAAATCAGCAATAGGCACCTGTCCAAAGCCATGGACATGTTCAGTCAGTTCTTCATTAGCCCGCTCATGCGCAAGAAGGCCATGCAGCGCGAGCGGCAGGCCGTCGAGTCTGGTCAGTATCTCTTTGGCTGCCCCGCTCATACTTCAAACAGGCCAGTACTCGAAAGTCTCTCACTCGACGTCGAGCGAGAGAGAGTCTAAAGGTCATAGCCCACTTACACGACTCTGCTCCCACCCGGCAAAAATAATATCATTCAAATATTGGCTTTAAATATTGCTCTTTAGATATATTTTATATTGGCATCATAAATTAGCTGACAGTTGTCAGCGGGTGGGAGCAGAGTCGTGTAAGTGGGCTACGACCTAAAACGTGCATGGTGCACAAGCAACGAGCAAGGAGGTGGGCGAGCTTTCACAATGTACGCCATAGCGTACGACACAAATCTTCATTCTGGTTGACTCAATCCAACAAACAATAACAAGTTGTGCGCGAACACTCTAGAAATGTTGCAGCGGAGGGGAAGACGCGAAGACACTTGTTATTCGCGAACTCAGTCTTGCTTCCACTCAGTCTGGGATTCCAATGAGGACCTCAAATCTGGTAATGCATTAAAGTCCGATGACAGATACATGGTCGGGTCTCGTGACCTATTTTTTCATACCACTGACGTCTAAAAGGTTTGATAAGGGCGGGCGGAAACTTGATGCTGTAATGAAACTAAATCACCACAGTCATGCAGTTGTCACTACAATACATTAACTTAACATTCATTAACAATACAGCACTGTGTACTTACAAAAGTTACACATAACATTGCCTGTGGAGACAGAGACTAAGGCTTGAATTATATGCGTCCGCGCGACCGAGCGGTTTGGCCGCGGATTCCAGCGACCGCGGCCAAGTCGCTTTTTGATTTACATGCGCAACCGCACCGCTATTTAAAAAATCGTTACACACAATTGCTTGTAAGCGCGGACGCATATAATTAGAGCCTAAATGCGACACCAGCCTAGAGTGCTTAGGCTTTAATTATAGGCGTCCACGCGACCGAGTGTCCCGGCCGCTACACCACGAAATTACAAGCAATTATGTGTAACGATTAATTTAAATAGCGGCGCGGTCGCGTCTTCGAGCGGCGTGGTCGCGCGGCCCCGCCGCTCGTACGAGTTTCAACGTGTTCACTTGTATCGGTGCATTTGAAGCGGACGGGACGCTCTTTTGTTGTTTGTGAGAACGTGTGGAGAGCGGCGACGCTCGGGCCGCTTCATATAAATCAAAGTGACTTGGCCGCGGTCGCTGGAATCTGCGGCGAAACCGCTCGGTCGCGCGGACGCATTTAATTAGAGCCTTATACTGAGTTTTTTCATTTCACTTTCGATAGCGAGAGCGTTTGCAATTTGTATAGGAGTGACAAAGCGCCACCTAGTTGTCTTTTTGTCACTCCTATACAAATTGCAAACGCTCTCGCTATCGAGAATGAAATGAAAAAACTCAGTATAAGGACTCAGTACGTACCTACACTGCTTAGTTTTGCATAAAATGCAACAAGTTCGACATAATTCCCGTGAACCATGGTTCTGCAAACCACATTAGTCATTGCATAGTTGCATTATTTTCACTTTTAAACTCAGTAATATAAATAATGTTTGCATTATTTTGGATCAATGTAATAGAAGGTACCTTTCTGCCCTCCCGATCAGAAAGTCCACCAGGCCGACCAGGTATATAACAAAACTATTATTGGGCATACGACTCATTACATTTATCCATACTTGATTTTTTTTTTGTTCAGACTTTAACGATACTAAATCAAAAACCATTAGCGGTAGAAAACTCGAAACAATTTGCAAATTTAGCACTAGCTAGCAGTAAATTTGTAAACTGTTTCGAGTTTTCTACCGCTTAAGGTTTTTGATTTGTGTCGGTTAAAGTCTGAAAAAAATGCCAAGTATAGATAAATGGATTTTATAGATGTTTTGCGCTATTGGACATTTTGCTGCTTAGACCTTTTGATAAGGAAGTCCTTTCTAAAGTAAAGCGTTATTAGTGATCAATAACATAAATTACCAACGTCACAGAGTTCGCGATGAAAGCGCCTGAAGATATCCGTCGGATGCACCAGCTACTGGACAATCTATTCCCGGAGGGGCACCCGAGCAGAATCTTCGGGATGGGAAACCTAATGAGTCTCCGCGACGAGTTGAAGGATGATGGGAAGCTCTACTGCGAGGCGCACACATTCCGGCAACGGCACTACAGCGCGCACCGCATGACCGTCGCTGTGCAGGTACTGGATTATACAGTTGGATCAATAGATGTATGGTTACATAACTGTTTAACCCTCAATTCACTACCTGTCAAATAGTAACATAATTCACTAGTATGGGTCTCATGGACCCATATTTTCCTTTTTTATTTAATCATGTAAACAACCTTTTATTACTAATACTTTTATATGTATATTAAGGACAACTATGAAATGAAAATATCTATAGTAAAGAAATAACAAAATCAGCATTTTTAGCAATGCCTTGCAATAATAATCACAATTTGACATTGTGGAACATGTCTGAGGTAATTTTTTAAATTACAAATAAATATTTATCAAAAAGAAACACAAAAACCATCAGCCACCATACAAAAAAATAAAACGTGCAGGGATGCAAGTCAGTATTGCACTTCTTGTTTATTCTCAGAGTTACTACCATCTTCTCTTAGCCATTGATTCAAAATATTCGAAGCTTCATCATCATACACATTCAAAGAGTAATTAAAGATTACAATTCTGATATGGGTCCATGGGACCCAGGTAGTGAATTAAGGGTTAATGCGTACAGTCACGAGCAATAATATACAGGGAGTCCCAAAACTCAAAGTCAAGCCGAGACCGTGTGAAAAGGCAAGCCCAAGGATTTTTTTTATTTTAAGATAAAAAAAAAATATTTATTCAAGAAATTTCATATAATGGAAACTTAAAGTAAAATTTAAAATGGGCAATTCTTTAAGTTATTTTTTTTAAAGTCCCCTTTTCTTCAAAGCTGGAGCAGCTGGTTTTGAATTTTTTTTAAAAGTTTAAAGAAGCGCTATTCAGAATTAAAAATAAAATTGGAAAAAGTAAAGATTTGTGGCAACAGGATTTTTCAATTTTTTTTTTAAATGCTACTAATTTTTTTTTTCATGCAACATTAATATTTCTTTGTATTTTTCTGATAACAAATATGACTTCCCTTTTCACCCAATTGGGGATGCAAACTTTTTTTTATGATTGGATTTTATTTTATATTCTGATAGTAGACGTAATTTTAAGAAATTAATTTCATTTTTTCGTGATTAATCGAGTTTATCGAGTTTATCATTGTTAATTAATTAAAGTAAATATTATTCGGCGTGACGTCATATGCTACTTACTGTGTGTGTAGGTAGAGTTCGCGATTGGATTTGCGTGTGAATGGGCCAAACCATCTAGATTGTCAGTGGTTTGGTGTAAAAAAAAAGTGTTTACAGCGCCACCAATTAATTGTAAATCCTGTTCCCCATTTTTTGTTTTATTTATTCAGTTACTAAGATTTATAGATATAATTTTATTAATTTAGAAAGACGGGTTAAAATTTTCTCATTTTTCTAGGCAAATTTCTTAAATGTTACGTTACTACTAAATTTTTCACTAGCGCCGCTACCAACTGAACAAATAATATGGTGGCACTATATATCGATGTGTTTGACAGATGAAATTGGCAGGCCATGGGTAGATTTTCACAGAATAACTACAACAGACGATTTAACATGTGACGTCACCATAGAGGTCAAATGAAGGACATTTAAATATTATTATTTACTCAAAATAAGGCTCATCTTTTAAGATAAAAATCTCTTACATTAAAAATACTGTAGTTTGGATGGTAAGCTCGAAA
Organism: Yponomeuta plumbellus; assembly: GCA_947310845.1. NCBI lineage: Eukaryota > Metazoa > Arthropoda > Insecta > Lepidoptera > Yponomeutidae > Yponomeuta > Yponomeuta plumbellus. The sequence goes on along the minus strand of OX371212.1, from coordinate 10,056,465 downwards.
TGGTTTTTGATTCAGGCAGTTCACTTTTTTTTTTGCATCCCGAATTCCGGCTTGACGTTGAATTTTGGGACACCTGATTTAAACACTCACATTTTGTACGACGTACACATTTTGTTTCGTACTGCACATGCGTATGACAATTTTTCCAAAATTATCTAACCATGGTTACATATTTTTGGACAAATTGTCGTACACTTCTTTCTAGATTGTTTTAAGTTATGATTTTTGATTTTTATAAAATGTGACCGTGTATATAATATATTATTGCTCGTGAATAACTGAGGACATGCAGAGAGCGGACCGGACAAAAGTACGGGGGAGACCCCGAAAAAAATAGAACTCGTGTGACTATTCAAAGCAACGCACACGGCGCACTTTAGTCCGCGTTGAAATATCTATTTGTTATAAGGGGATGGACCCAGTATTTCGCACACTGTGTGCATTGAGTTCGCGGTAAATCCGCGGAGGACTTTTTATTCGCGGAGCGTACTTTTTTCTCCGCTGCGGAGAAAAGTCCGTTGTCCGTCGTCTTAAAAGAAATGCAGCAAGTCACCGTGAGGAAAAAGATCGCGCTATGAAACGTTTTTTCAGAAAAAGCGACCAATGCAACCAATATGTGCCTCTCTTTAAATACGGCCTTTATTCACTAAATACTATTTAGCAAGTTCTCTTTAAAACTCGACTCTAACCAAATCCTTTTGCCACCAGGCGAGTGCGGACCTGTCAACCATAGAGGAGTATGTAGTCAATACGTTCGGTCAGATACCGAGTAACGCACTCCCGCCCGACGACCACAGCCGCTTCGCCTACAGCGCGGACACCGTCACGCCAGAGTTCCGCTCGCTGTATTACGTCAAGCCCGTTAGCGATGCCTCGGAGGTCAGTATCCTTTAGGAACTGATGGGTGGTCAATAAATTATTATTGATATACAGTCAGAATACTTTAATGCAGATGTTTTAAGGTGCGCTTTCTAGATCCAACAGATTGGATTACACTTGCCGGTTGTATCGCCTAAGGCTTTCACACCCAGACAATCTTTGGATTGTGAGTGGTGTAAAGTCAGTAATTTTGGTTAACAAATTTAGACGTACGCTATGAAGAAACGTTTTCACATTCTTTAAAAAAATCTATTGTTAAAGCACTACTTAAAAAAGTCGGTAAATATAAGATGGATAATTAGTACAAGTACGGACCAGTTACACTTATACCGATATTGTCCAAAGTAGGATTAAGGAAAAATTATGACGCTGTTCTTTAAGAAAGGGGAGCACACTCTGTTGAAGAACTACCGACCCATCTCGCTTCTGAGACATGTTTATAAGCTGTTTTCGAAGGTCCTGACGAATCGTCTCTATCGCAGGTTTGATGACTTCCAGCCTCCCAAACAAGCCGGTTTTCGAAAGGGCTATAGAACCATAGACCACATCCACACGCTGCGGCAAATTATACACAAGACTGAGGAGTACAATTTTGAATTATGTTTAACGATTGTGGGCTATGAGAAAGCCTATTCAATCGAGACATGGGCGGTACTCAAGTCTCTCCAGCTTTGCTATACTGACTATCGGTATATCAAAGTGCTGAAGTACTTGTACCATAACGCCACCATGTTGAAGTATGCCCAGTGGTGGGGGGAGTGGTTGCAGGACGGCGGCGCAGCAGAGAAACAACAGGAACGGTTGATCACATTTTAATTAATACATCGTTAAGACTCCAGTCTCTTAACTCCCTTATTCTAGTCTTACACTAGCTTATATATAATAATCCTACGTGCTTTGGGAGGAGTTGTCTATATTTCAGATACGTGAAGGCATGTGGCGTGATGATGTTATTTGCCTATCACACCTCCCCTGAAAAGGTAGGGATTCCCTCCCCTGAAAAGATTATTCATAAAATAATTTTAATATATTCTTATGCACTAAATAGTCCTTATTGTATTTATCTATTCTTACATTAGTTCCGGCTATTTCTTTTATTCTAAATGGTCCTAAATACAGTTCATCTCATTTACTGCTATTTACGTTCTTAATTAATATTAAATCTCCTACTTTAAATTTTACAACATTGGCTGTTTTATCATAATAAATTTTTCTCTTAGTCTTATTTATTATTAAATTATTTCTAGCATCTACATGTGCTTTTTGCAGTCGAAATTTTAATTCAAATGGGTAATTATCGTATACATACAGTGGTTCAACTTTATCTACAAGATTACTAGGGATATTACATGGTTTACCAAACACTAGTTCAAATGGTGAATACTTTGTGCTGGTATTTACGGATGTATTATAAGCAAAACACTAATATTGAATCCATGTACTCCAGTTTGCTGAATCGTTTTTTGTTTGAATTCGTAAATAACTACCAAGATGTTTATGCCAATTTTCTAATGACCCTATGCTTTCATGGTGGTAAGGCGTTGAGTTTAGTTTCCCAACATTCAACAGTTTACAAACTTCATTCAAGGTGGAATTCATGAATTCTGTACCACAATCCGTAGCTATAGTTTTTGGTATCCCATATCTTAAAACAAAATTTTCCACAAATGCTTTGGCTACAGTCTGAGAATCTTTTCTATCTAAAGCATAAGCCTCTACAAATTTTGTTAATTCACACTGTAATGTTAAAATATATTTATTTCCTACAAAGTCTACATCTAAAGGACCTACAATATCTAAGTACACTTTCTCAAAAGATGTTGAAGCTGTGGTTGTTATGACCATATTGTCTCGAACTTGCCTTGTATTGAACTTTTGTTTCTGACAGTCCTTACAACGTCTGACGAAATCTTCTACGTCTTTACGCATATTTTGCCAATAGAACTTCTTTTGAATACCACTCAACATCCTAGTGATACCTGCATGCCCGCTAGTGGGTAACAAGTGATAATCATTTAGAATTATTCTAATCATGTCACGATCGGTTACTTTCGTTTTTCCTTGTATTATACATAATCGCGGTAAATTACTTTCTTTACTCTGTTGGTAATTACGTATTAACGTTTCTACATTTGATTTATTAAGCTCATTTTTAACTATTACCAACTCTACTATCCCTAAACTCCTACATAGATCTACCAGGTCTCGTAACGATACGTCTAAGCGTGCCTTCGTCAATAGAGAATCCTGATTCAAATAAACCGTAGAGTCCACAATAAGTACATTATTCGCGGGTCCGGACCGCCTTGTTTCCAACATTAGTTTCGATAATTCTCTATATACTTTACTCGAGCAAATAATCAATTCCGTATCTCCTTGTGTCCCTTTGATTATGTCAACTACTTTAGGCTGGCCGGGCACTAAAGGTGACAACCTTGTATCGCGGGGAACGTTTGTCGTGTCAGTCTGTGTATTCGGTGAGCGACTCATAGAACGCGTAATTATACCTATAAAATCCGAACTCAAGGATTTTAGTTTGTTTGAAGTTATTATGATCCTTGATACGGCATCTGCAGTTACGTTTTCAGAGCCCTTAATGTATTCTATCTCAAAATCATACTCTTCTAAACTTAATCTAAACTTAGTCAAACGACTACCTACTAGGATCTGTCATGCTAAATAAATGTACCAGAGGTCGATGATCCGTAAGAATTTTAAACTTCCTACCAAACAAATAAGGATGGAAATGCTTCACTGCCCAAACCACTGCTAATAATTCTTTGTGAATAGTTGGATGATTAATTTCTGACTTATTCAGCTGCCTACTAGCGAAAGCTACAGGCTTGTTATTAGCGTTTGACAAAACGGCTCTAATTGCTACTCCTGATGCATCTGTTTGGAGACGGAAAACATTGTCATCTGATAAACCTGGGTAATCTAGAACTGGAGGAGAGCTAAGTACTGATTTAAGCTTCTTAAACGCATCCTCGCAATCCTTCGACCATTGAAATTCCACGTTTTTTTTGCATAACCGATTCAATGGATAAACTATATCTGCAAATCCATTTACAAATTTCCTATAAAAATTAGCAAAAGCTACAAAACGACGAACCTCATCTGCTGTTTTTGGTGAAGGATAATTTTTCAAGACGTCAATTTTACTACTATCTGGCAACACTCCACTGGAAGTTATTATATGCCCTAAATAGTTAATCTCTTTCTTGAGGAAGACACATTTGCTTGGATTAAGTTTTAAATTTACTTTCCTAAACCGTTCGAAAACTTTGATAAGGTTAACGTTATGCTCACGAAGATTTTTCCCAAAAACAATCACATCATCTAAATATAAGAAACATGCATCATAAGTCAATCCTGATAAAGCTACTGCCATTAGTTTTGAAAACGCACTGGGACTAGTTTTGAGTCCCATGGGCAATCTCTTCAACTGGTACTGCTTATCCGCTGTAAACGCTGTAAACTTCCTACTCTCTGGAGATAAACTCAACTGATAATAACCAGAACTCAGATCCAAATGCGAGAAATAAATACTACCCGACAAAGAATCCAGTATTTCCTGTATATTAGGCAAGGGGAATTTTTCATCTATTATTTTCTTATTTAGAAGCCTATAATCGATAACAATGCGCCATTTTTTTTCGCCACTACTATCGTCTTTTTTTGGCAAAAGCAATAGAGGTGAAGACCACTCACTAGCACACTCTTCAACTACACCTTCTTTCACTAACTTATCGATCTGCTTCGTCAATTCCTGTTTCTGCGAAAATGGTATCCTGTACGGCTTCACGTAAACTGGAGAAACATTTTCCTGCAACTTAATCTGGTAGTCGAATAAATTCGAAACAGACAGTTTATCACCTGGCATATGAAAAATATCTGCGTACTTAGCACAAAGGCTTTCGATGTTACGACTTCCTTCATCGTCAAGATATGATCTTAATTTCAACAACCCCAAAAGCTGCTTAACTCTGTCTACAGACTTTGCTCCCTGAGATTCAAGAGAACAAACAAAATAATCTGTCAACCTATGAATCTTCGGACAAAAATTACTAAGCTCCACATCACTATCACGCGTATTCAGAAAACGCACAGGAATCATCCCATCAACCGATAACGCGGTTGCTCCTGCTACAAATACACCTGTGGAAACCTCGAAACCTCCTGTCACGGTCGCCATGAAGTATGCCCAGTGGTGGGGGGAGTGGTTGCAGGACGGCGGCGCAGCAGAGAAACAACAGGAACGGTTGATCACATTTTAATTAATACATCGTTAAGACTCCAGTCTCTTAACTCCCTTATTCTAGTCTTACACTAGCTTATATATAATAATCCTACGTGCTTTGGGAGGAGTTGTCTATATTTCAGATACGTGAAGGCATGTGGCGTGATGATGTTATTTGCCTATCACAATGTCGGTCCGAGTACCATTCTATTGAAAAGGCGCGTGAGACAGGGAGATGTCATATTATCTTCGAAACTGTTCACGAACAGACTGGAAGAGGTCTTCAAGCTTCTGGAATGGCAGGAACACGGCATCGATATCAATGGCGAGCACATCAGTCACCTTCCATTTGCCAACGATATAGTAGCCATGGCTTCAGTCGAGTCTCCCAACGGGTGGCCCTTAAAATGAACATAGAGGTCAATCGTCAAATCCAACTCGGCTGGGCAGTATTCGGGAAACTTAGAAAAGTATTTTTCTCCAATATACCTCAATCATTCAAAACAAAATTATTGGGTATAGGACCCGCTCTGCTACCAAAATGTTACTTAAACTACTAAATGGCTAAATGGTGGCACCATTTTTCATCTTCATCTGCTCATATACTTGGTAATTCAATATTTTAATGTCCTTGATCCTCATTGGCACTTGCTAGTTGCTATGTCAAACAAAACATGACAATTATTTTCAGGTACAGATAAGGTGGTGTGTACGATCGCTTCGGCCAGAGTACCAATCCAAGCCGCGTCAATACATTGCCTTCTTGCTTGGACACGAGGGCAAAGGAAGTTTACTCTCTTACCTCAAGAAAAAGTAAGTGACATCTTGCTCTGTTAGTAGGCTTGCCCCGCAATTTAGTTATTCATATTTTTCATCATCATTATCATCAACCCATTATATCCCCACCGAGGGGCACGGGTATCTTCTCTGAGGAAGGTATAGGCCATACTCCAACACGGGGGCCAAGGCCAGATTGGTGGAGGCTTGTAAGACTAGTGGCTGGTCTTACTGTCAGAAGATTACAAGCCGCCCTATTAAGACCTCTGACTTGGCTTAACGACTGCCATCTATCGAAGGCAGCCGGCACTAACTGGTTAACGTGTCTTGCAAACCACGGAACCGCTCGGAATAATTACACTAGCGTTAGTCATAGACGGTCACCCATCTATGGACTGAACGCACCCAATGTTGAATAACCTTTGTGATCGTTTAAGATCACTCAAGCAGCCCGGGGCTACGAGCGAATCATATTTTATTTCGATTCATATTTTTACTGCATTTAAATTAATATATAGTACAGTCGGCTTAGCCCTAAGGCTGTCTTTTGAATTGAGAATTTAACTAAGTAAATACTTTAGTAACGTTCTGTCACGCTCTTTTCTAAGAAAAACAAAGAAACAGCATTACAGTTAATTAATGCTTAGTAATGTTTCTTAGCGAAATTATCAATTGAAACTAACACAAACTGGCCCTGAATGTCGTAAGCTTTTAAAAGCTCTGATATGTGTGATCCCATACATTTTAGATCAGTCTCGGTTCTACTGGTATTGAGCATAATATTTTTGATTATTGTTATGAAACCAACCACTTACGCACTAATAAAGCATCAACGTTTCCATAACCAGCATTTCGGGTTCACGCGGGGGCCATCAATCGCGTACAATAGAGTCATGCTCTATCGTAACGTATCTTTAGTGCATGGGAGGATCGTAGATATACATAATTATCGAAGGTATTCTGGCTGAACCGAACAAGTACAAAATAAAAAAATAGTTTCTAATGTAGGTTTACACAGTTTCAATACTCAGTGAAAACTGCTCTTTTTTTTAATTTTGTTATCATTCGGTTCTACTACCAGAATATAGGTCAGTTAAGTAAAGCTGGCACGTTCAACACATTTACACGTTGCGCTTGTGTAGTGTCTGTGAATAGCGCGCGGCGTGATGTGTACTGCATGCGCATCATGAAAAGTCTGCCCGTCTCTCTTGCGCGCGGTCTAGCTTATGAGTGTGAAGGGGACAGTTATAGTTTTACTTTACTACTGTTTATATATACAGCGTGATCTTTTTGGTATTCAACCGTATGTGCGTTTCAATGAGGGATTTTTCTGACAGCTAAGAAAAGTAGTTCCAAATGAGCCGCTTTCAGAAGAAGTAAAAAAAAAGGAATGGCTGTCAAAGGAATTATTATTGTATTGAAAAAAAACTAACATTTTCAATTTCAAAAAAATAACATGTATCATTGAATTTAGAAAATTCAATGCATGTAATACATCACACATGGCTATTGGGCTGAGGTCCAAAACTGCATTCCTTTGACAGCCATTCGTTTTTTTTTCTTCTTAAAACGGCTCATTAGTCAGTAGATGGCATTTTTAAGAGAGGGTTTTTGTTTTTCTAATGGGAATTGCCAGTTTATTCTATGGTCTTTCCTCTTTTCTTTTGGTTCTTGCATTTGATTGTGATTGGACTTCGAACAGCTACTGGTGCTAAAATCATGGAAAAAACGTTGAAGAAAAAGAAGAAGAATAGGAGAACAGAACATTCGCGTAACCACAATAGAAACCGAATGATGTTTGCTCAGTTGATCACAGATTCCTTCCAGTTGATGAAATTACAGAACAGTAATAAAGTTTTTATCTGTGGCAAGCAATTAGAAAAAAAGGTAGGGTAATTCATCCAGTAACTGACCACTGAGCGTCCGTTACCCTTTGTTACATAATTAAATTATAATTAAATTGTTGAGGATTTCTGGGATAATTATTTTCTGTTTTGGTAAAGATTTTCTTAGGTGAAATTATTTTTCTTCATGTGAAAATTTATTGAAATTTAAAACTATTTTGTGACCATTGATTCCACCTTGTTTTTAATACTTTACGCTCGAATTTGATAAAAATATGTTATAACAAGTAACCCATATATTTGTATTTATTTATCTACAACGCACCTATCTTACTAAAACCTAACTCTAGTTTACACTTAAACTAGAGTCGCATTTTGAATCAAAATCATATATTTTTAAACATCCTGTATAGTGAAATTGCATAAGTGTGAGTACTGTGAACGTGCCAGCTTTAGATAACAGACCTATACCCTCGGTACATAATTATATTATTAAAAAAAACCGGACGCCCCCGGGTAATCCTTTCTCCACCATCTTTTTATTATTTTGTACATTCTGGCTATCATTAGCATTAGCATTAGAAACATTCTAATTTTGTACTTATTAAACTATCATCATCATCATTATCGTCATCAACCCATTATGTCCCCACCGAGGGGCACGGGTCTCTTCCCTGAAGAAGGTATAGGCCATACTCCACCACGGGGGTCAAGTCCGGATTGGTGGAGGTTTGTAAGACTAGTAACTGGTCTTACTGTGAGAAGTTTTCAAGTCGCCCAAAGGCCTTAGCGTTTGACTTGGCTTAACGACTGCCATCTATCGACGGCAGCCGGCACGAACTGCTTAACGTGCCTTGCGAAGCACGGAATCGCTCGAAAAAATGCCACTAGCGTTAGTCATAGACGGTGACCCATCCATGGACTGAACGCGCCGTATGTTGCATAACCTTAGTGATCGCTTAAGATCACTCAGGCAGCCCAGGCTACGAGCGATTCTTATATTTCGATTCGATATTAAACTATAATGATAGTTTAAAACACGCCAATATATTTAGTTCTTTGCGTACCCAAAACATAAACCCCACATACATAGATTTAATAAAACTAATTTACAATAATTAAGTACAGCCAATATTAAGTTACATTCAAATGGACCGTCTTTTACCATAGAAAAGGGTGTTAAGGGAGACCCTCTCTCCCAAAAACTATTTACTTCAATATTGTAGGAAGTATTTAGAACGCTGTAAGAACTATGGACGAACAAGGGCATTGAAATCGGTGGTAGAAGGCTCACAAACCTTCGCTTCGCTGACGACATTGTTTTGTTTGCTCCAAGCGCATCTGAGCTTGAAACTACATATGTTACAAGAGCTTAATGCGGCAAGCCTTAAGGTTGGACTCTCTATAAATAGGTCCAAAACACAAGTCATGACTAATAGTCGCAAGCGCAAAATTGAGGTGGATGGACGGGAGATACATTATGTCGACGAGTACATCTACTTGGGCCAGCTAGTAAGCTTCGAAAACAGGCAGGGCAAAGAAATCGATCGCCGTATCGATAACGCCTGGAAGTGCTACTAGTCCATGAAAGATCTCATGAACGGCAACCTTCCACTTTCATTAAAAATAAAAATAGTCGACATGTGTATCCTGCCCGTTCTTACCTATGGCTTCTAGACTTGGTCGTGGACCAAACAACAAAAGTCCAGGCTTAGAGTTTGTCAGAGAGCAATGGAGCGAAGTATTTTGGGCGTCAGGAGGCTAGACTGTTTTCGAAATACCGTACTGTGCACCAAAACACGAATAATCGACGTGGGCGTCCAGACGGCGAAATTAAAGTGGAGCTGGGCTGGTCATGTCAGTCGAATGGACTCGGATAGGTGGGCGAGACTCGCCACCGAGTGGGTGCCACAAGACGGACATCGAAGTCGAGGGCGGCCTAGGGGACGTTGGAGAGATGATCTCGACCAACACCTGCCGGAGTGGTCTGAGGTGGCCCAGGACCGAAAACTTTGGACTGAACTGGGGGAGGCCTTTGCCCACCAGTGGGACAAAAAAATGGAGGCTACGTAAAGTACTTATTCGGTTCTGTCAGAATACCCTCGATACATAATTACATATTTTTTTAAAAACGGACGCCCCCGGTAATCCTTTCTCCACCATCTTTTTATTTATTTTTTACATTATGCCTATCATTATTAAACAAAAATTTGAAATTACGTCACCCATTTCTAGATTTCATATAACAGTCCTCCACCATTCCGAACTTGGCGCCCGTGGAGGAGTATGGCCTATGCCTTCCTCAGAGAAGAGACCCGTGCCTCTTGGTGGGGACATAATGGGTTGATGATGATGATATAACAGTCATGCATGCCTACTTATCTTTCATATTTTACTTGAATTTATGCTGTTTTCATAAAGCTATGCGACTCTATGAGAAGAAACGATTGAGATTTCATTCTTCAAAATTTGGCCATTGGTTGAGGGGTTAAGGGGGAACAGAATCGGACGAAGCGTGGGCAGACCCCCCACCAGACGGTGATGACCTGGGTCTAAATTCTGCTAATGCATTGTAGTCAAAGACAACTGATGCACATGGCGATTTAAGCGAGCAGCACACAACCAGGAAGCTTGGGAAACCATGATGGTGGACTAAGTCCTGCAATGGGCGTCAAATAGCTGACGATGATGATGGAATCGGACATATTACATGTAAACTCAAGTCATTACCCTCCTTTTGGGCTCCGCTGCAGTCAGGCAACAAATCTCTTTTTAACTTTTACAAAGCATCTCCCTGAGTTGGTGCATCGATTCTGCCATTAGAATACCATCGGCAAAGCGCAGGTGTGAAATGTCTAATCCACTGTTTTAAAGACAAGATGTCTTGCATTGATGTTAATGCATTGGTTAACTGTTTTGGAGCCATGACATCTCTTTGTCTCACACTTTTTTGCAGTTGGACATGTTTAGTTTGCTGGTCCTGTACTTGGACAGTCATTATTGCGCCTACATACAGTCATTTTCTTCATAATAATAAGACACTGATCTGATTTGCAATATCTTCCGGCACTAACCCATCTATTATCCCCATCAAATTCAAATTCAAACGTTTTTATTCGTAATAAATAACAAAATGTTTACTTTATGAACGTCAATCACCAACGGTTATCTGGAAGAAAATACGTTTTGGTATTAAGCTCGCCTATGTACAAAAATAATTATTTTCAATCTATCAATCAATTTACCCTTCGGTGGCTGGTATTTGAGTCACATGGGCATGAGTTTCACAGCGTCTTAATTTTCGAACTATACTTGAGCCATTACAATGTGCGAACTGAGTCATAAACATTTGTATCAGACCTCTCTCTCACACATTATAGGAGGCATATCAGGCATATCGGAACTCTCGCTCGCACTTTTATGACTCGGTTCGCACGTATGTAATGGCTCAAGTATAGCACCATTTCGAGTATTATCTGTACCAGTTTATTTATCAGAATAATTCAAGCATTAGAGTTATTTGTTGCGTAATTTGCAGGGTATGGGCACTGAATGTCTACACGGACCACCCGGAAAATGATTCAGGGAATACATCAATATACACTCTCTTTACCACGAAGATCGACTTGACCAAGGACGGCTTGGAGCATCTGGATGAGGTAATATTATTTTGGAAAAAATTGGACAAGAGCGAGTTGGACTCGAGCACCAAGGGTTCCATTCTTGCAGTTTTTTTCTAACTTTTCCCGATCTTCGAAAATAGTTTTCGTAAGATGTAGTTAAAAGTTGTAGTTGTAGTCAAAGATGTAGTTTTCAGATGTTTCCCTGTATTTGTATTTAAAGATAATACAAATACAGATAGTACATTATGCTAACTTACCAAAGAGGTTTGAAGATTTTTGTTGGAAGACTGGCATACTGGGTCAGCCGCCATTTTATTTATTTTTTCAAAATGGCGGCGCACAATAATGCCTATGTACATAGACTGGGGACACTTAAACATACAAAAAAATACTAAGATTACTATGTCCGAAAACGTCATGTTACAGCGTTATTTGCAGAAAAATATAAATACAAATACAAATACAAAAATTTTTATTTCAACGTAAAGAATTTACATTCTGCTTGTTGAATGTCAATGTACATACAGTTATGTAAAATGTTAGCCGCTGCCTTAGGGCCGTCTGTAGTGGAGAAAAATTCAGCGAAAAAAAACTCCACTCTGACCATCTTTTCTCAAATCAACTTAAAGCTAATACAAATTAGGTATGAGTGTTCGTATACCAAGAATCTCAAGATCCATGAGTGCAATAAATACTTGCAAAGTCAAACATCATTTAATATTCTTAAAAGGTAATAAAACACCAATGCTGCGGCCAGACACACGGACGGCACCCGTTCACGAGCGTAACGCAGAGGTCAGCCATCACCAGTCTCAACCATATTAGAGGGAGATAGGCGACCCGGCCACCGCGCCACCATTCGCATGGCCTTTGGCAAACTTGTGTGATAAAGTTCTTGTCAGTTATCTATAATAATAGCATAGTTTTGATATGCAATCACAGCGTCTGTACATATGTATGAAATTTATTAAACCCTATATATTATTAGAATACCAATAACTAGCTCGTTGTGGAATTGGTTTACTGCCAAGGGTTTTTATCATCTATAAAGTCATCTATTCTGTAGTATGCCTTTTTACACAGCGCAGTTTTAATAACAAATTTAAATTTATTTCCTGGCAGGGATAGAATACTTTCAGGAATTTTGTTATAAAAACGTACACTATATCCTACAAATGATGTATTTACCTTGGCTAATCTGAATCTAGATGAGGCAATTTTGTTTCGATTTCTGGTGTTAACGTTATGTATATCCCTGTTTAGCTTAAATGTAGTTATGTTTTTACGTACATACATTATGTTATCGAATATATATTGGCAAGCTAGCGTAAGAATTCCTATTTCCTTAAAAAACTCACGTAGTGAGTGTCTGGCAGGTAAATTGTAAATACCTCTAATAGCCCTTTTTTGGAGAATAAAAATTGTTTCTATATTTGCCGCCCGCCCCCATAGTAGCAGACCATATGACATAATGCTGTGGAAATAACTGAAATAAACTAGCCTCGCAGTTTCTACATCTGTTAGTTGTCTAATTTTTCTAACTGCAAATGCAGCTGAACTTAACCTACCCGCTAACTTTTCTATGTGTTGATCCCATTGTAGTTTTGAGTCTATTGTAATGCCTAAAAACACCGTTGTCTCAACTAAGTCTCAACTAAGTTGAATCAAGTTGAATAAGATTTTCTTTTCCTGCAATTAACTCTTTAACGTGACGTTTTCGGACATATTGACCTTAGTATTTCATGTTGTAGAAGTGTCCCCAGTCGATGTAAATAGGTATTATTGTGCGACACCATTTTGAAAAAAAAAATCGTAATGGCGGCTGACCCAGTATGCCAAAATGTTCAAACTCCTTTCATAGTTCTTGAATGATGATTCCCGTAAGTGTAAAACTTAGATACGTTTTTTTGTGGTATAAATCGCACACTTGCAAGAACGCGCACAATAACAAGTTATTTCGGAACCCTTTACTTAGCAGGAGAGCATTCTTTAAGGTTTCAAAAGTTTCTGAAAGTGATATTTAAAAAAAATAATGCTCTTTTGTAAAATGCAGCAGACGAAATACAATGAATTCAAGTTTTGTCACTTTTCTTCTGAAAAAAGGCCCTAAAGTTGGTGTATTATTATTCCGGCATTTTCGGAGTAAGTAAAATCGCGTTTTTACTGAATAATGAGCTAGCTCGCTTTGGCGGTTTTAAATATATATAAATTTAAAAAAAAATCTTCGATATATCACATTATTCTTGCAAGGGTACGAAATGGCCTTTTTTACATCAACTTAAGACTGATTTTTTCACTGTTTCAAGGGACCGTAGATTTAAGTACACTCATTATGTCAAAGTTTATCTTAGCGGGCACCCCCCAATAGATAAGAACTAAGAACTAGGTTAATAGTTAGAACTGTAAGAACTGGTAAGAATGGTTACACTTAAACAATTTATTAGAATTTTATTAATAGCTTTAGATGGAGCTAACATACTCACTCATGTGAACAAAGCTTCTAAATAAAAAAAGATAATAAAAAAAATCAACTCAATACGCATTCCCGAGATTTTATTTTATTTATTTATTTTATTTTATTTTATTAGGGACATCAACAGCGAAAACAAGTAATTTTAACACAATAATAAAGATACAATTCACAAGGCCAATAACAGACATCCACAAATAGACATTTCATAATTACAGAAAATAAACCACAATAACGCTCAGCAATATAAAATACATGCATTTTGATTTAAATAAAATATTATTTACAATAATATAAACCATTCAAACAAGCAAGAATTGCCACCGTATGTGGTTGTGTGTGTGTGTGTGTGTGTGTGTGTGTGTGAGTGTGTGTGTGAGCTAGACGTATCAGGGTCGAGTTTTGGGCATAGTTTGTATTCACAGACGAAGCATGAAACATCTTGTTACAAGTATGGCGAGTTCGACGAGAAGGTACAGATAGGGACAATTCCGAAACTAACTCGGAACAGTCAAGTTTACCTGACGGTGGTTTTCGAGGCTCATTAAACGATGATATCTGCAAGACGATTCGTAATCGTAATTACTTCTAAAATTTAAATGTTTTACAAACTTGGACTGTATGCGTTCTATTCGATGAACGTGTGTAATGTATTGTGGTGACCAAACACAACTGGCATATTCCAGTAGACTTCTTACATAGGCAAAGTGTACCATTTTGACGCAAGTAATATCTTTGAAGGGCTGGCATACGCGAAGAACAAATCCAAGATTGCGATAAGCACGCTGAACGACATTGTCTACGTGCTTTTCAAATGTTAATTTAGTATCCAGAATCACTCCTAGATCGCGTACAGTGTCAACGCGCTGTAATGAGGACCCACCGATATTATAGGTATAAAGGATGGGCTTAGGACTTCTGGTAAAAGAGATTTGTTGGCATTTATCAATATTCACATTAATTCTGTTATTTTCATAGTATAAATTCAGGTGATCTAGATCATTTTGTACTTTTAAGCAGTCATCTACATTAGAAATATCAAGAAATATCTTCTTGTCATCAGCATAAAGTAAGTACATGCAATTTTTAAAAACAGCGTAGATATATAAATATGCATTATACAGCAATGGACCAAGATGCGAACCCTGCGGAACACCAGATGGTATGTTTACGTAGTCAGATTTGTGTCCACCTATTACCACCGCTTGCTGTCTATTTGAGACGTAAGATGTGATCCACCGATACAGATCGCCTCGAATCCCAAGATGGTAAAGCTTACGAAGAAGAATGACATGATCAACCCTATCAAAAGCCTTTTCAAAATCAGTATAGATCACATCAACCTGTCTCCTCTTGTCCATATGCCGCAACACGAAGTTTAAAAATACGGACAGATTGGAAACAGTAGAGCGACCTTTCAGAAAGCCGTGTTGCTGCGGTGGAATGCTTTTTGAAATTAGGGGATAAATGTAGTCGTAAACTGCACGCTCAAAAACTTTACCAAAGACATTCAATATAGAGATTGGTCGATAGTTTGGTATATTTTTTTTAGGACCTTTCTTGTGAATAGGTACAATGTTTGCAACCTTCCAAGCAGCGGGGAAGATGCCAGTAGATAAAGATCGGTTGAAAATTATGCTCAGAGGCAAGCAGAGTTCTTTAGCGCATTTCACTATGAAAAAAGGAGCTATACCATCGCTACCCGCACCTCCATTGATATTCAGACAGTCGAGAAACTTAAGGACTGCATCCGGCGCAACCTTCAATGAGCTGACAGTGCTTCCATCGTCAGAATAAGGTGGAGCTAATGTATAGTCATTGTAATAGTTGGCAGGTGGACTGAATACAGAATGGAAGAAGTTGTTAAATCTACCACAAATGGCAGGTCCATCTGAAAATGTAACACCGTTGTTTTCCAGAGACCGAGGATAAGACGAGCCACCTCGACGTGCCCTGATAAAGGACCAGAGGACTTTTGGATTGGTTTTCAAGTTTGCTTGCACAGAATTTACGTAGCTCCGAAAACACTCATCTTGAACCGATTTAAGTCGCTTTTGCAGGAGTGAAAATTCCTCGTAGTCACGTGGGTTATTGAATCGCTTCCACCTTCTATGAGCAGCCTCCTTTTCCTTTATTATCTTGAGTAAGGTGTCACTGAACCACACTGGGTAGGATGATTTCTTGCTACGTGTGTCTAGAGGAACATAACTGTCAATAACAGAATTAAGAATATCATAAAATCTAGACACATCATCATCCACTAAACCGGTGTTGAGTTAGGTCTCCCAATCGGTATTATTTAAACAATGACAGTGACCAACAGGATTTGCCGATGTAGCAAGTGTGACAGACGAAATTACGTTATTAATATGAAGAGGTAAATAATTATCTGGAGCACCGTAAAAGGCGCATATGTGTATGTCTTTGGAGACCCCACATAAAGCCCGGGCAGGTACAGTTACCCACAAACATTCGGTATTGGGGACAGACCACTCTAAACGCACGCGAGCATCGACGGTCGACGATAGGTCGACCCAAAAACATTATCATCAAACTCAAACAGCGCGCTATGAAGGACAGTATTATTGCAGGAATTCGGAAACGCCGTGGGCTGTCTACCAAAGACATTGGAATTGGTGGTGACGCTAGAAGAATCTACACAAATGATCACCTTACACCTAAAAACAAGATGTTACTGAAGGAGTGCAAGATATTGTGCACAAAATTTAACTATAAGTTTGTCTGGGTTAAAAACTGTAATATCTATATACGCAAGGAAGAAAAGTGTAATTTTTTACAAATAAAATCGGTAGCCGATCTCAAGAGAATTGTATAGAATTGATATTGGTTAAATTTAGTCACGCCATTCCTGACATTTGCACTATGCCACACACAGATCTACACATAAAAACACACAATACACACACCAACTCCTTACCTCTTTTGCCTATCATGTCACTGATGATTTTATTTTATATTTATTCCCAGCCACCGTCCATCATCTACCCAGCGGGGTTTTCCGGTCTTTATATGAACAATAAAAAGTTTTTAATTTATACTGTGCCTGTTACAATTAACTTGCCGAATATCCTGTTTTATTTTCTTTATACACTTTTTAAAATACATGTTAAAGAGTATGAATAATACACATCTAAAGCTTTTTTATCAAAACACTAGAGGCTTGCGTACAAAAACGACATCTTTATTTAACAGTGTATTAATCTGTAATTACGACGTCATCGTGATTACTGAAAAATGGCTAATAGATAGCATTCTTGATTCGGAGCTAAGTGACCAGAGATTTGATGTCTTCAGGCTGGATCGTGACCGGGTCAAATCCGGAAAATCTGATGGCGGCGGTGTTATGATAATGACGCGTCGATCACTCGATGCTCGCGTGCGTTTAGAGTGGTCTGTCCCCAATACCGAATGTTTGTGGGTAACTGTACCTGCCCGGGCTTTATGTGGGGTCTCCAAAGACATACACATATGCGCCTTTTACGGTGCTCCAGATAATTATTTACCTCTTCATATTAATAACGTAATTTCGTCTGTCACACTTGCTACATCGGCAAATCCTGTTGGTCACTGTCATTGTTTAAATAATACCGATTGGGAGACCTAACTCAACACCGGTTTAGTGGATGATGATGTGTCTAGATTTTATGATATTCTTAATTCTGTTATTGACAGTTATGTTCCTCTAGACACACGTAGCAAGAAATCATCCTACCCAGTGTGGTTCAGTGACACCTTACTCAAGATAATAAAGGAAAAGGAGGCTGCTCATAGAAGGTGGAAGCGATTCAATAACCCACGTGACTACGAGGAATTTTCACTCCTGCAAAAGCGACTTAAATCGGTTCAAGATGAGTGTTTTCGGAGCTACGTAAATTCTGTGCAAGCAAACTTGAAAACCAATCCAAAAGTCCTCTGGTCCTTTATCAGGGCACGTCGAGGTGGCTCGTCTTATCCTCGGTCTCTGGAAAACAACGGTGTTACATTTTCAGATGGACCTGCCATTTGTGGTAGATTTAACAACTTCTTCCATTCTGTATTCAGTCCACCTGCCAACTATTACAATGACTATACATTAGCTCCACCTTATTCTGACGATGGAAGCACTGTCAGCTCATTGAAGGTTGCGCCGGAGGCGTAAGACCTGTATCGTCCACCTCGATAGGACGAGGTGGACGATACAGGTCTTACGCGGTTTACAAACTCGATATCTTCCTTACGCAAACGTACACCGGCTTCATCTGCTATCTTTATAACAATTTCAGGTTAGTTTTTAAGCGATGTCCAACAGTTTTTAAGCGATGTCCAACATGTCGACATCTTTGTTGATTATATGCCATATATAATAGTTCATTTAAGATTACACTTAGGTACCTAGTTAATTATTGTGTTAAATATTTAAGTAACATTAAGAGCGTTTTGGTTTTACTGTAAGTTCTTATTGTATGCCAAATAAATAAATAAAAAAATAAATAAGTGATTCATTTTTGGTTTCTGGAATTCCTGAAATTTCAAGATTTTCCATTCTCAACCATTGCTGGTGAGAATCATGATGACATTCCAGCTCACAGATAAAGATAAAGAGATAAAGAGTTTCGACAAAAAACGGACAGAACAAATTGATCATAATAATATAAGGGTTCCATTTTAGGTAAGGTACCCTAAAAGATAAGATAGACATCGTGTTTGTTTTCTTTAGAGTTAATGTTTCTTTTTCTACACTCAAGTTTTCATGGCTCCATTGATAGGTCCAACAGGATTTACAAATTCCGATGGTTCCATTTAGATGGTGGAGTCAATAATCGAAATTTTATCAGGTCCAAATCCGGTCTCGTGGTTCCATTGTCAAAACATTTACTTAAAAGGTGTCAAATTAAATTTAAATTCTGAACAGACTGTATGGAGAAACAAATGAACATCATAAAAATAAGTGAATATTGCAAAAACAAAATATTAATTAAGTATTAAAATGCATTTAATAATGAATGTTTATGGCACTGGTTCCATTGGAAAGTTCCATTGATGGGCCCAACAGAATTTTCTAGTCCTTTTGTCTGCACTGTACTTTCGAACAACGGAGACATGAGAACCGTCAAAATCCTATTGGACCCACTCATCCTAAGAAGTGGAGACAAAAGGTGTCGCCGGAGGTTAAGTAGGGGTGCGATCCGTAGTAAAAGAAGGGTATCAAGGGGCAGGGTAGAATATTTATTTAAATGTAAAGTAAAGGCACCTGGGAACTATGCAAATAAAAAATCTTAACAAAGGTCTAAAAATAAATATAAAAATACACTAGGAGTAAGAAAGAAGGCAGGAACACTTACATTATGTGCCTTTAAAATATTTTATGATTGTTTGATCATAGTAATACGGAGAATAGGATAATCCGGGTCGTGATAAAAACAGAAAATAATTATGTTTTAGTCCAACTTGGATGGAAGCTGAGGATAATATGGATCAGATACGTCCGAACAGTGCAGCAAAAGTCAGATACTAATTAAATTTGGAAGAGTAGATGGCCGAAAATGATAAAAAAGGCAACGAGGCAAATGCACCTCGTTACCAAGGACTAGAAAATCCTGTTGGGCCCATCAATGGAGGCCGCGAGGAGACAACCTCTATAAAAAACACACGGTGGGGGCCCTCCTCTATGTCCCTCTGTTCAGCAGAGGGCCTAGAGGAGGTTGAGGGAGGGTCACAGACGGCAGGTTGGGGGACCTGCCGTCCGACATCGTGACAGGAGAAGGGGGTGGGGGGCCCATGCCCCTTCTCCAGTGAGGGTGGGCCCGGCTCCTCTGCGAGTCGGGTCGACGTCGCCGGGGCGCCGCTGTAGCATTCGCACTGTGGTCCACCACTTGCGAGATCCGGCGGTGCCCCATTGCACGAGCGACAGGACGGCCCCCGGGGTGTTTTAGGAGGTATGCCGCTCCTATTATTAGGAGAGGAGAGTCCGACACACGGCCGTCGCCCTCCCCCAAGGGTGGCGGTTATGGTGCACAAAGCATTTCATCCCGTTAACAAAAAAAAAAAAAAGGTACAGTCGGGGTCTATGATACCAGTTTTCAAACTTGATTCTGTCGCAAGATGTGCATTATAGTCTATAATGCCATAACAATGTACTTATTACCTTTCAAAGTTCCGAAGCCTCGATTCTAACAAGTATCTAAATTCATTATTGCATTTATTAAAATGACACAGATCAAAACTCTGTCAAAATAGAAATTTTCAAAATATATTGAATACTATTATTACAAAATAAAGAAAATAAAACATTGAGGAAGCGAAGAATGTTTGCTCTAAACTTTGACAGGTTGGTACTGTACTCTTTATTTTGAGCTTTATGCTTTAACTAATCAAATCAATACAAATATCGACAGTGTGTCGTATAATAATTGTCTGTACAATTATGAACCTTAAGGTGGTAAACATTTTCATACCCCAACTGTACAATATCGCCAATTTCTACAATATTACTAGACGAACCGGCAAACGTTGTTTCGCCATATAAATTATTTGTAGGGATTATAATAAAAAAAATTGGGATAGACAACATCTATTTCTAAGGGCTGTGAAAATAGACAACAACCTATTCTCAAATCTACTGAACACACATTTAAAATTTTATCAAAATCAGTCAAGTCGTTTCGGAGGAGTGTGCGCACTAACACTGTGATACGAGAATTTTATATATTAAAGAAAGACATACGTACAACGAGGATAACACTAAAACAAAAATATGTAGAACATAACTATTTGTAATTTTTTCATTCAGTTTTACAATAAAGATATCTCTATGTACCTACATTATAATAAAATTAAAAAAACTATTAAGGCGAAAATTGAGGCCCGATTTCATAGAAGACCAGGATAGACATTTCATAGAAGACTGCTTGCGTTGCGTCCCTTAATAGTACAGTCTGTTAGCTTCTAGAATATACCTCGGCTGAGCAATCAAAAACCGATTATATTGCAATTAGGTAAGGTTTATTTTGTATTGTTATTTATAACTTTACATAACTTTTCAAAATAGTGAAGAAAAGTTCTATACAGAGCAGGAATTAGTATTACACTCGTGTGCAAATCGAAGCCTACTCTAGAGCCCGAGGTATATTCTAAAAGCTAACAGACTGTAGCTAAACGTAACTAGTTTTTGTGCTCGCGTCCAAACATTTTTTTTTTTGTTTAATCTAACTAGAACTTGCTAACTAGCAAGAGACTCAAAATATGTTTAGAATGCATGATTCTTCTAACAAATTTGTATTTTTAGGTACTGGAGGCAATTTTTTCTTACCTAAAGATGCTGAAACGTTTGGGACCAAATGAAAGGATATTTAATGAGATGAAGGTATGCCGTTCATTTACAATTTTTATAACTTTTTATTCTAGAATTCTAACCGTTTATAAGCTATGAGCCCACTGACATTAAAGAGTAACGCCAAGGCATGGACGTAATATAACGTCCTTGCGCCAAGGTGACATGTCCATATCAATTTCTTCTGCACCGCTCGCGGGTACGCGTATTTAAGGGAGAAAACCTATGGAATGTTTCTTTTGATATTAACTAAAGAAGAGTGACAACAGTACCAGCGAAGACCGTAAAAGCCAGACCTTTGTAGGAGTAAGCCACCTGTGCAGGGCAGTATGAGAATCAGCTGATTGCCCTAAACGTAGAGAACATTTTCTTTGTGGAATGCCTTTAAAGCAGGCAAAGTGACAGGCCGGCGTTGCCACGGCGGGATACTGGCGAACTAGTAACGTTTCGACAGCCGTAATTTTAACAACCTACATGGAAAGAGAAAATATGTAAATATTGAACTATGCGACACCCAAGTCTTATGTACGTTGATTTTTATTGATAGGTTTTAAGTATGCAAAGAGTACTATTAAACTCCCTGACATGCCTGGCTTCCTTGCGGACGACCTCCCAAGGCAAGTTTACATGCAGCCTCCCGAACGCTGCCAGCCACGTTATTTCAGAGGATAGAGAGGTCTTTTCAACAACATGCATATAGGTGCCACAAATACCGCCATGAGTCTGCTCCCCAAACCCGAACAACTGTCACTATTCCCTCTCAGTCGCCAAATACACATCCCCACTCTCCACCTGTCTCCCCATTTTGGCATTAAATTTGTGATTTTGAAGGTTGCCTTCCGCTTGTTAGAAGAATCCCACGGGGAGCAAGATGTAGTGTGGCCACCTTGGTGACTATGGGACTACTTCTAAAGTTCACCCTTTCAAACAAAAAAAAGAATTTCCCAAACCTGTCCACGCGTCTTCTAGCAATCAGGGAACATACGTAAAACATCCCGGCGAATTGAGAAACTCCTCCTTTTTGAAAGTCTGTTAAAAACTACATACATAAGCTCACGCCTACATCCCAGAGAGGTAGGTAGAGACCAGGGACTGCCACCTGCCATCATCCTAACAAATCACTTTCGCCTCTTCGACATTCATCGTTGTATGCACGCACGTCGGTTTCGGGTACCAACTATACCTACGGAAAAGAGGTTTTACGTTCTGTAGTGTTTTAAAATCGTTTTGTTTTTTTTTAACCTATTGCTTTATTTCCTATTTATTAAACAATCTCCTTTCAGTCATTAGCAGACAATGAATTCCGCTACAAGAAGACTACCCAGCCGAGCGAGTACGTGAAGATGCTGGCGAAGCATATGCATTTGTATCCGCCCGAGCACTTCTTAACCGGCCACCAGCTTTACTACAAGTATGATCCCAAGGTGAGATCATAACACACATTGCAATAACGTACAAGTGTATACCGGAGCGATACGCAATGACCAGAGATTGTCGTTTGCCACGATCCTGACAAAATCACTACATGACAAATCACTTCATACCATTTATTTGTGGCAGCAAGCACCACGCCGGCTTCAGGTACGTTTTATCATGCTCTTTGCTAATAATATTCTCTTATTCGGGCAAAGTATGTCGACGTAGGACGTCCCCGTGATAATCCCTCAAAATATATTTGGATGATATTGAGTAAGTCTGAAATACGCAAGGTGATCTTCCTTTGCATCGCAAAAATGCACTTTTGTTATGCGTGTGAAGGGCCGGTGGTCTTGATCATATGGGGAACGGTGTCTAGGTTGTCCAGTGGTGGATCGGTCGATGAGTCTTTGGAAAAACTACTATTATAGTCTTGAGAAGGGCCGTTTTCTTTGGCCCGAGTGTTCGTGAAAAGATCACAAAATTGTCTATCAATTCATTCTTAATTATATCTGACTTGATAATTGTGAATTTTATGTAGTGTGGGGCCAGAAGCAATGTATGTGCCTGTATGTAAATGTTATGTTATGTAATGTTTATGAGAAGGCGATTGAAAAAGGCTTTTAAACAATTTAAACGTTAATTTGTTCTGGTGCTTACTGTGTACTTGTTCACAACTACTCTTACTGAAAATCCTATGACGGCTCTTGTTTTATACTTCTTTTTCAAAATAATAATAATGAATGATAACAATGTGAGAACTGCATTGCGACCAACGCTCTCATCTCGACTTTTTTCTTAGGGCATCACTGATTTACTGGACTTATTACGACCGGATATGGCAAACATTATGGTGCTGTCAAACAAGCATACCAAGCCAATTCGGTATGATACCAAGGAGAAGTGGTTTGGCACTGAATACAAACGGGAAGGTAAGTTTTGAGCCTTAAATAAGTGCGTTCAAATAGATCTAAGCCAAGGTTTCTTGTACACTAACAGCATGTGAAGCGACAGTCGACGACACCATTTAAAGTGTGCTTATAGGAAAGACTGACAGCTGGTATTAACAAGAAACCGAGAGTAGATTTCTTTGGAATATGACCTTAAAAAAATCTACTTTAGTGACATTGACGAGTAGGTAACACTGACTGAAAATCAGCGCTGAAGGCTTCCTCCTTTAGCCCAACGCTAATTAATGTCGCAACTACTGTCGTTCGTTGCAAATTAGACACGCCACAGGCTAAATTTATGGTGTTATGTTATGTTGTAAATACAATAATAGTTTTCTTTGTCTTGTTCATTTTATGTCACTTATCTGTTTATTTTATATCAGTGATGTGGTTCGTTGTTGGTTAATGTCTTATGTTTTTTCCCATGGACACCATCAACAGATCTTGAACAAAAAGGTTGTTAGATTTTACTATGGAAGGTGGCCTATGGTAGCGGCCATTTTGTTTTTTTTTTTCAAAATTCTTGTCGCACTATGAAACCTTCATTAATCGCTAGTGGACATTCAAATAACCACAAAACATAATAAGTCATAATGTGCTCAAGCCACCAGTTTCAGAGATATTTCATAAATAACATCTAAATGATCAATAACAGAATTACCCACACCTACACCTATCTCTCTCTCACTGTCACCGACACCGCGATGTTCAAATTCATTCAAACGATTTCTCGCCCAGTGTTGCCAGCTTAGCGTATTTTTACTACAAACTTATCGAGTCTGACAAGCGAGTCCTGGCACGCGATTTATTTCGAATTCTTCATATGGCCACACTCTGACTGTCAAAATTAGGTATTTCAGCTGCAAGTAGTACAGCCGAAACAGTTTGATACTCGTCCCAGATACAAGTCCAGTTAATTGTACCTATCTATAATCACGCTATACACCTCTGGAATGCTCGTGATGTTAGTCGCCTCCAACTAGGATTAACGACTGTTATTTTTCGACAACAACCGGGACCGACTGCTTTACGTGACCTCCGAATCACGGAAACGCTCATGAAAATATCCCACGAGCGGTCATCACCTATCCACAGACTGACCGCGCCAGAATTCGCTTAACTTCGGTGATCGTTTCCGAACGCCGAGTACCGCTGGGCTATGAGTGATGATAGTAGTACCATTAATGGTACATTGTCATTGATGGTGCATTGTCTTGATTCATTTAAGATATTTCTGTAGATTACTGATATTTTTGACAGAAAAAAATGGTTGCTATAATCCCCCCTATTTATTTCCTAACATCTAAATGTTTTATTTTTGTCTTGTTTTTTGTTTGTTTTGTTTTATTTGTGTTTCTGCAAAATATATTAACGAGACTACGATTATTCACTATTTAAAAACAAAAAACCAAGATGGCCGCACAGCATTACGGGAGGAATCACAAAATTAATTATATCTTTATAACCGGCGATGTTACGACAAAATGACTTATTATATTTTTTGATCGCCTAGACATCCTCTATCGATATATATAGGTTCCAAAGTGCGACATCATTTTTGGAAAAAACCAAAATGGCGGCCGGATTATAAGCCACTTATCTTCTAACCCCTTTATGCGGGGCCACCATGGAGATACGAGTATGAGGTTAGAGATAATTATCCAGGGTAGTCCCACATACATTCTTACAAAACAAGATTGAATTAAATAATACAATGCGGTA
This sequence comes from Yponomeuta plumbellus, assembly GCA_947310845.1. Taxonomy (NCBI): domain Eukaryota; kingdom Metazoa; phylum Arthropoda; class Insecta; order Lepidoptera; family Yponomeutidae; genus Yponomeuta; species Yponomeuta plumbellus. The sequence continues at coordinate 10,031,214 of OX371212.1, read as the reverse complement.
AAGTAGTTATAACAACTGAATATAAATAAAAAATACGAAAGAATTAATAATCGGCTCCTTTTTTTGAACTCTATTAATATCAACCACCCATCAACTGCCACCTCACTTCCAGAAATTCCAAAAAATTGGCTGCAGCGGTGGATGAACGTGGCACCTTACTCCGAGTTCCGAATCCCAGAGAACAACGTTTACATTACCACTAACTTCAACATCATCCCTCCAGCTATTCCTTATGTTGAGACCGCAAAAAAATTGGGCTTGGATCTCGAAAACAACTCATTGCAAGACATTTGGAAGAAAATGGCAGATCAGCAGCCAGAAACGAAGAAGTTCAAGAAGGATAATTTAAACGCAACTGTTAATAACTTCAGGTTAGTGTTGAACGCTTGAAGACCAAAGGCCAAAGGCGGAGTGATGTTAAGCTTTTTCGGCTTTAACTAAGTCACTAGCTACTTTGCTCTTTATCGATTCTATAAACGTCAGCTTTATCATTTGTTAACGCGGCATGGAGTGTTCCTTATATTACATAATTGCTTTTCCACTTTTTTGAAAATGTGTGTAAAGAACCACATGTTTTTTGGGCTTCGTATTTGACAATTTAACCCTTAAGGCCTCTTACACTCTGAATAACTATTTGACGTATCAATTTATACTGGTTTAATCGCATTTAGCGTACAAATAACAAGTTTTTCCTTTCATTATGGCTGTATGCACAGCTCAAAACCTTTATTAGTAAGGCCGTTATAGTTTCGCCATGTCCAGCCATCTGTCTGTCTATTTGTGGCCTGGCACATCCTCTCATAATGGCTGTATGCACAGCTCAAAACCTTTATCAGTAAGGCCGTTATAGCTTCGCCATGTCCAGCCATCTGTCTGTCTATTTGTGGCCTGGCACAGAGACGATTAGTACTAGAAATATGAAACTTGGCATAGAGATACATAATAGTCACGCCGACCAAATGGTAGAATTAAATGTTTAAAACATTTTATTTCGGTTACACCACATTCACATTTTGGATGCATTTTTTTTTAGTTTTTCGTTTGCGAAATATGAAGCTTTGAGTCAAAAATGTTTGTCCATGCTTGGCGTCGTCGTTCCCTCTCCTGGCTGATTGCAGAACATTGAAAAATTTCAAAGAAGTAGCACATAATAAACATAAAAGGATCGTGCGGCTAAGTAGGTTTTACAAGATAGAAGGAATTTTTTCTACAAAATCCATTGATTTTTTTGTTAACCCCTCTTTCTATGGAATCCTGGGCTGTGCATGACTTGACATGCACTTAGCCGGTTTTTTTTTTCAATTTTTTGCCGAAAACTGTCAGTTATTTGTACCTTAGTTTCGCGAAACAACTATTTGCTGTTATACAGGGTGATATTTTCACCAGTACAATAAATCAACATACGTGATACTAAGTCCAAAATACAAATACCAACATTTTTTGTTACTACCCCGTTGGTACAAAAAAACAAAAATACCAATGTCTGAACTTATCCGCAAATCTTAAAGAAATATGGACTCATTACGCATGAGCACTACTAAACGCACGAACTGGCAACTGCACGCGGCTTGCGGGAAGGAAAAGAAGCGGCGGCGGCGGCGCAGACAGTAGGTATGACTTATGTATGACGTAGCAAAGAAAATCTTACTTGATTTCAATTCTTCCTTCATACTTGCACGGGCTTAGGACCGTCACCGGCGTGGAATGCTTGCACTGGTTGGAGTGGTATGAATTTCCACACCACGTACTGGCTAACGCCGAAGTGCGCCGTGCGTACCGCGTCGTTGGTGCTCCTTCTGGGGTCTTCCTCGAAGAACGCGAATATCTGTTCCTCGATCTCCACGGCCAAGGGAGGTCTCCCTCCTCGGCCTTGAGCGTGCGCTGGTGCAGTGAACTGTCCGTAGTCTAGCAAATGCTGCGTCACTCTCATGAATGTCCTGGTGTTGAGTATTTGAGGTTAAATAAAACCGGCATTTATCAGGCGGGGCAAACTTTCTTCAGCGTATACCCGCCGAGCTGCACTGTATTTTCCCCACTGAGAAAGTAACTACGAACCATTCCGTAATACTCGCGGTTTGTTAACATCGTACGCGCGTAATTTTCGACTGCACGAATTGCGGAAACGGCGCACGTGCACTCACCTAGGTCAATGCGCGCGGACTGAATGAATGACCGGCCAAATCGTGCGCCGGCCAGCCCGCCGCCCGCTCACTCACCTCACCCCGCCGCCCTCTGCCTCGCACCGCGATGACACCTCGTAATGGGTGTCCATGAGTTACAAATTGGATGAATGATAAATTAATGAAAATGAAAAAAAAATATGGTAATTTTATTCGATAAATGTAATCTATTATCGATACCAATGATATGGTAAAATTTATTGTACCGGTGAAAAAATCATGCTGTATTTCAATTATGGCTCACTCTCGTGAGATTTATTGATAATTTTGCACGCCTTTGACTGCCGCGTGACAGGCAGACATCAGGGCATCCATGTAAAAATCATTTAGGACTCTAGCTTGGATCTTGGAGCACTTGGATCTTCACACCTCCGAAGACATGGCAAAAATTTTCGTTTTCGTCGCTTCTTTCACTTGTACAGTCAACAGCACGTCAACCTACACATTTTAGTTGCAAAGTCGCCCGCAATGCAACGGAGTAGAGTGCATGGGTGTATAGGATGATGTGCTGTCCACTGTACACCTTGACAATGTCCGCAACAAATGGAATGGGGTAGCAACGGCACCGCATCACTAAATGCCGCAATTCTGACTGTAGAGCTAAAAACTATAAACCCATCAAGTCATCAATGGTCAATACCCTGTTTATTAGCATAAAAAGTTTTATCAAAATTTGATACATTAGATGGTGAAAAGTGGCGAAACTTGATATATTACATTATATTATTTCCATTTTGTTATAATTAGATCTTTAAGACAGCGTAAGGGGGTGTAAAATTTGTTCGGGAAGTAAAATATTTATGGTCATAATTATCATATCAAATGTATGTCAACACAAAATTAATTCGTATTTACTAAGTGATAAGTATTTACTAAGTGAAATTCTCTATTCAGAAACCGGCCCTGTGTAATTCTCTTCTTTGTCATCTAGGATTGCTCGAGTGCTTATACTGAGTTTTTTCATCCCCTTTCGATAGCGAGAGCGTTTGCAATTTGTATAGGAGTGACAAAGCGCCCCACCTAGTTGTCTCTTTGTCACTCCTATATAAATTGCAAACGCTCTCGCTATCGAAAGAGAAATGAAAAAAAAAACTCAGTATAAGGACTCAAATATTTGTATAATGCCAAAAAATCACACGCTGGTTAACATTTTGTCCGTATAGGCTAGACCAGCCCAATTTGTTCCGCAAGGACCAGTACATGGAGGTGTGGTACAAGCCGGACTTCAAGTGGCGCTTGCCTACCGCGATGCTCTATTTCTACTTCGTCGTACCACTAAGTCTGCTCACGCCCAAGGAGTGAGTATTCGGAGTGAGTGAGTGAGTATAAGGTGCGGTACCCGGTGGTGAAACAACATTTGTCAGGGAATTCGCTAGTTACTTTATTGAATCAACTAATTCAGAATTAAAAGTATGACAGTATGTCTCTTCCAGATCTTGCCTTCTGGACTTATGGAACGACGCCTTACAGCAAGGACTCAAGGTAAACATAATTTTTACTGCCTGTGTAGAAACAGGGAACAAATTAAAAAAAGCGATTTAACATTAACATTACGTTAAATGACGTCTCTGAGTGCAGTCGTAAGTCAGTTAATTTTTTATATTATACATTTTAGAAAATTTGGAGAATGGAGTTTTCTTTCCAGCTGCCTTTTTTTACTGTGAAATAAATTGATTTAATTTTCTGTTGATTAAATCATAAATTAAAATTCTGCTAATTATACCTAACTATTTGTATTTTTTTAGGAAGAAATATATCCGGCACGTATGGCCGACCTCTCACACGCGATGTACGTCGGTGACGAGGGCCTGATGCTGAAGATAAGCGGCTACAGTGAAAAATTACACGTTAGATAATAATTAATTCAATATAATTAACTACATAATTACATAATTTATTTGTGGATTCAGTAATGCTAAAATTATGCTCGCCACCTGGACTAAGAATTTCTTAGATCTATGTCAGCAATACAGCGACACACTAATGGATGTGCATTGCAAGTTCGAACAACTGTTGGTATATTTTGTATCGACATATCGATTACAGTATATTGCCTCTGCTGGCCAAATAAGTCTACCTGTAGTTGTAATGGACTTAAAATAATGAGTTTCTCAGATTATTATTCCTTTTATGTTTTCTGTGTGTTCAGCAATAGCTCGGTACCACGTTGTTCAACTTCATCAATATATACATATTATGTTCTTTAAAGATGGGGTAGCTCCGTCGTGATTCAAATGATTTTGGTCAAGAATTAATGTCGGCATCCATGTACAATCCACGACAAAACTTTCTGGACTTGTGTTATAAGAATATCATTTTTCTTTTCAGCTGCTCGTAGACTTGACAACGCGCGGTATGCGCACTGCCACGGAAGCTGTAACACCGCGGTTGTTAGAGGCTTTGCGCCAGGCGCGCGCGCGCACCTACCATAACGAATTAATCGAGCCGATCGAGCTGGCCGAGTGAGTGGGGTCTCCATTTTCAGTTGTTCATAACACCAACAGTACGCATAAAGGTGTTGATTTGTACAGTTTCGTCCGACTCAGGGGTGGTTATATGATTTACATGATACTGAAGAAAAAAAAACATTTTTTATGCATATATATTTTTTTGCTTTAGTAAATAACCACCCCTGAATTGGACGCAACTGAACAAATCAACACCCTGTATACAAGGTTTAGATTTGTGAAGTAAGGTCCAGACTCAGGGTACTTTCCAATCATCAATCTGAAGTTTTACTATAGGGGCCAACTCTAAAACTTTAAAAAAATAAATGTCCCATACGTTTATTTTTGTTCGGTGACTTCTTCGTGGTCGGGTCGGTTAGGGTGCGAACTTTGTATTTGGAATAAAATGTACAATATGTGTGTATGTTTCAACGTGTAATTATCAAGAGCAAGAAAACCTATCGTGACAAACATGTTGCAGAGAGGAAAATATTCGCATTACAATCGGTTAAGCGTTTGCTGAAGTTCCGCCAAAGTTCAGTTGATTAACGCTTTGCTCCTCCCAGTCATAGACTTTGAGTTAGTTACATCTTAGTTTACATCTTTATACATTAGGGTGGGTCGCTCTAGTATGGAAAAAAAATAATTTTGTAATAGTGATATTAAGTTGTTGTGTACTATAAAAAGAAGTTTTAGCTAAAAAACGGATTATTAAACATACATCTTCATCCCGCGCATGCGCTGCAAAATTATACGTTTTTGGAAAAAAACACGTATTACTAAATGTCATTTTTCTTTATTAGAAATGACTTAAAATATTATTGAAACATAATAAATATTTTGTGAAAGACATACTTTAACGTTTAAAACAAAAATATTTAAGCAAATACACATAAAGGTTACCAAAAAAATTTATCTATTTTATACAAAAAATCCCGCTTACTATCAAATTTCAGCATAACTTTTCTTGAAGCAAGTTTTGCATAAATCATGTCGTCTCTTGTTTGTTTATCACATGTTGACATTGTAGCATCTGTCACTATCTTTACACTTCGTTCAACCGCTTATGTATGGCAAGGCAACCTAAAAAACAACATCCTTTCGTCACCTTTTTACTCTATTATCTGAATAAGTTCGTCATACGTTTGATTTCTTAGAAAAAGTGGATTATAATTATCTATAACGATATCTGATGAAAGTTGTCGCTGCATCAGCTCTCCTGGATACTCCATACTCCAAATTTGTGACAACACCAGGTAGATGTAGGTTCCTGAGGTGGAAGGTAAGGGCTCTTCTATATTTTTGTGTAGCTTTTCCGGAAATGAAACACTTGTATAAGAATCACTACGTGTTGATAACATTAATTCTTGTTCTGCCATTTTGGATGGATTGTTATCTCTCTTTAGACAGATTTTTGTTGAAGCTTGCTTTCGAACAAACTTTTTTTGTAAACTTTTTGTTCCGTTGCGATCAATGTCGCTGATTTTCTTTTTCTCTCACCCCGTTGATTAATCAAATATAATATACCTTACATCCCAGGATGTATAGCTTAGAGACCGCTCAGTACCTTTAAGATACGAAGATGTAAAGATGTATATTATAGCTGTCGTGTGTGGTCTCCTGACGATTTCTATGGAAAGATGTAATGAGATGTATCGTGCTATAATATACATCTTTACCTTATAGCCGCCGTGTGTGGAGTCCCTTAAGGAACTTTAAACTTGTTTGGAACAATTCACTGACTTAATAACCTACATTTGCATGAACAAATATCGAACGAAATTTCGCTTTGCTGCAAGAACTTAGTTTTTTTCTCAGTTGACAATCTTTTCAGTTATCTTTATATATAAAAAAGGATTGCTGTTCGATAGTCTCTCTAAAACTCGAGAACGGCTGGACCGATTTGGCTGATTTTAATTTTTTATATTTTTAGAATTCCAGGGAAGGTTTAAATGGTGAGAAAATATGGAAAAATAACGAAAACTTTCGCGGTACGAAGTTTGTCGGGACAGCTACTCGTACTTTGATAATATTTTTGCATTTGGAATGATAAGCTTTCAGGAGCTGTATGACTCTTCTATGCAGGACTACTGGGATTGATGCCTTTTATCATACTCCTTCAACTTTCTGGGTTACAATTTCGGGAAACGCGGGCTCTTTTTTACTGCTATTTTTAATTTTGACCTGGTAGTCTATACCACTCGTAACATTTCATGACATCCTGGTATGTTTTCTCTTATATCTTCTATAGCTCCAACTATAGAGCACTTTTAATACTGTCTGTTATTTGACATGATAGAAAAATTTCACTCCCAAGTTCTGAAACTAAAATTACACAATATACAATTTCATAAGATTTCACCCGAAACTAGTCACATTTGTACATGAATTCTCTGAATGTGCTTACCTAAAAAAAATCTTCTTTTAATAAACAACACAGTTTTTATAACGAAAGTAACGTGTATTTCAATTAATTCTAATCAAAACATTAAAATATACCCAACGTCAAACGCGTAACTTATGGTGTAAAAGTGGGAACTTGAACTTTATTTTTCAAAACACGAATGGCGTTGCGCGGGCTGTTCCACTTAAAAAAAATCAATAATATTTTACAGGGTAACGATACCCCACGTCACCTTTTTTTTTTGCCATTAGAAATCGATTACATAAAAAAAATCGACCCACCTTATTATACATGTGTGTTATCCTGACTTCACTGAGACAAATAAAATATTCTTTATTGTGCACATAAATGAACTGTAGAACTTTTTAGCAGATCGCCCTTTCAACATCTATATCAATATCCGACACATCTTTTGTGTCTGCAATCATGAGCGCGCTTCCAATATTCGTAATAATTTTGCACTGAGCTAAATAAGCTAAGCATTTGGTTTGTCCTCACTCCACTATCTCCGTGAATGTTTCACCCCCTCTGGCGCGTGCGGTCATCTTCAATGCCCATGCAAAGACTTTTTTGATATTACTAGCACAATATTGTAGGCTATTCAAACTTCTTCACTGTGACAGCGATTCCTCTAAATGAAACGATTTACCTGTCATTATTTCTTGAGTTCTTGAATGGAGACCACACATCGGCAAGCGCAGCGTAGGATGACCAGCCTCCAAGATGGACAGACGATCTCATACAAGTGGCAGGGAGACGTTGGATGCAAGCCGCTTCCAACCAGTCTTTTTGGAAATCCAAGGAGGAGGCCTATGTCCAGTAGTGGACTTCTTGTGGCTGAATGATGACGATGGCCTCTCATTATTTACCAGGCTCAATCTGTAGACGTGCTTAGCCTCTTCAGTCCTGACCTTGAAAATAACAATAGTTTTCTATTGTTATTTGTCGACTTCAGGACTGAGGTGGTTAAGAGTAAGTAAGTACCTAGTTAGTTTATTTCCTTCTCACAGAAGTATCAAAATACAAAGTACCTATGAATAATTTGAGAACACGCAAAGTTTCGGCGTTATTTTGGCACACTACCCCATCCACTCTACACGTCGACGCGGCTTAGCTGAGAGAAAATAATCTATCTATTATTGAGCTCGCCTCTGTACAAAGTTATTTTAGTGCAATAAATAATTTTCGATGTATGTTGTAACATGTGTCTGTCTTGTCTACCCTCCAGAGACGTGCTCATGAACATTCTACGGCAACCGTACGTCTCGCCGCGCGACAAGGCGCCCTGGGTGTATAAAATTACGCTCGCGGATCTCCAGGTCTTCAGCCAACGACTGCTCAAAAAAATGTACTTGCAGGTGTGTACAGTCGAGGGGGTCTGCTTCTTTACATACAATTTTATTTACATCCTAAGGCCCTTTCGTTCTTTTCCCATATCATCAAAGTGCAATTTTAACCAAATCCCGATACAGCCAATTTCCGTTACATACTGTATTAAGTTAAATTGCTCGTAGTCCCGGCCGCCTAAATAATCTTAAACGATCACGAAGGTTAAGGAACATAGGGCGCGTACAGTGCATAGATGAGTGACCGTTCTATGACAAACGCTTGTGGCATTTTTCCGAGCGGTTCCGTGTTTCGCAAAGCATGTTAAGCATTTGGTGCCAGATGACGTCGAAAGATGGCAGTCGTTACGCCAAGTCAGAGGTTAAAGTAAATATTTTTAGGTTTTAGATTCGAGAGATAGAGAGCGAAAAAAGACAAATGACCCTGATGGCGCAATAATCTATATTGCAGACAACCATAGAGAGACAGATATATAGAATCACGGACTGGCGAGTTTCTTCTTAACCACGAAAGAAATAATTAAAAGAAAGAAGACAACATATTATGAAAGTAGCTTTTTGTTAAATAAATGGATTTTCAGTTGGTTTTATCTTCTGCGTATTTTACAGTAAAATTTAAGGGCATAGAATTAAAGCGGCAGTTCAATATTTGATTTATGGTAGGTAAAAAAAATAAAAAACGCATGTTTGCAAACTAGTTTAGCAGTAAAAACTGAGCAGTAAACTAAATATAAATGAGTCGTAAAATAATTTAAATGGGCAGTTCAATAAATACTGAGCAGTGGAAAAGTTGAACTGGGCGGTTAGGCGCGTACAGTTAACAAATCATAATTGGTTAGTAATAAATTTTATTTTAAGCAGTTCTATAAACTATTATACGGTAAAATGTATTCCTAGTGAAATGGATAGAATTTTCCTAGCACTCGCCGGCCGCTGCCGCGGCACGCTCGCTTCGCTCGCTCGGCTCGTGCGTGTGTTGATCATAGTTCTAACCTAACCTAACCTATAGGGTTATTGTTTCCAACCTAACCTAACCTATCTTACATTTTTTCCAACGTAACCTAACTTCTTTTCATTCAAAGTGACGTTCGGATGCTACCGCCCACTGTGAACTGCCCATTCCAACCGTTTTACTGCTCATTCATTTATTAAACTGCTTGAGTAATTTTTGCACTGACATTCAATGATGAAATAACAGACCAATATTTTTATTACTTACTGCTTATGTTTTACTGGCTTACTAATTTACTAACCGCCTAAAAATTAAATGTCTGCCCATTAAATTTTTCTACTGATCATGATAACTTCTGTATTGTTTAAATAACAGTTGTAAAAATGTATTCCCGAATTTAAGGGGTTCCGTAGTCAACAACGGAACGACAGTTTCGCCATGTCCATTACTATACCATTTTATAACTATCCGTCTGTATGCCTGTAGCTGTGGCAGTAATGAGTTGAAATTTTGCGTAGGTACTAATGTAACCTTGCTTATTTTTAGGCGCACACACGCTGGGCGCATCCTTTTCATCTTAATGCGACAGTAACATGTCATAAGATGTTCGAGAAAAATGTGTAGATTCTTTTAGTATTTTATTGTGTTTACTGACCATAATATTACCAACTGCGATCATCATTGCCCTTGCTAAGTGAAGACGATCCATAAACATCCGTTGGTATGAGCCAAAATAATTAAATGTGGGTAGTACAAAAAACCGGATCTATTAGGTACAGGCCAAACGAAGACTGAGCGCAACCGACCTGTTTCGAATACAAATTTTTCAAAATAATTGTATGTATTAGTAGGTAAGCTCATTAGCTTTTTATTACTTCTTGTTTGTTGTTTCAGGTGCTGATACAAGGCAATATACCGTGGGATCAGGCGATAAAAATAGCCGATAAGGTGCATCACGACCTCAAATGGGAAAACATACCAGAAAAGGAATACCCTGAGGTTAGTAACGATTTTATTTTAGGATTTCCTTGTTCAACGCGTCTCCCTTATTGCTACCACTTGCTTATATACTAGGTTCGAAGGGAAGAGACATCTTAGTTTTTACCGAATTCAATTAGGATGGTAAAACTCAACGTGCCTGACCTTAAACTTTGAATTCACAGTTCAAGGTCCATCAACTACCTTTGGGCGAGAGGATCGTGCGTGTGAGATCACTCAACCATTTCTCCACTAACAGCATCGTGACTAACTACTATCAAGGAGGGGTCTACACTATGAAGGACAAGACCGTCCTCAACGTGATCATGGTAAGGGATAAATTTGGAAAGTACTGAAGACGATTTTGTAGTATTAAGAAGAAGTAGAAGAAGAAATACATTTATTTATCGCCACAGAGACACATATAACTTACGTATGCACGTTTGTAAATATTTTTGATTGTCTAAGTTAATTACACAACTAAAAATTCTGTAGCCGCTATTACTATCGAGGAAAAAACGTCTGTGAAAATTTCAAATGTCTAGCTGTCACGATTCTTGAGATACAACCTGGTAACAGATCGACAGAGAGTGAAGGTCGATTTACATCAGACGAGCGAATGCTCATTCTATCCCCATTCTATCAAATTCTTTTAGTGTAAACAGACGTAGAGAATTCTTTCGTTGTTCTATCTGCTTTCGCAAAGATTCTATGGAATATTCTAAGAATGTTCGCTCACCCGATGTAAACGGCGCTAGAGTGTGCGAACAGTTGTTGCTTAGAGCATTTTTAGAGATTCGGACGTCTAGACGGACGGAAAAACAGGCGGTCAGGCGGAAGGACAATGGAGTCTTATAGGGTTTCTTACCATTTAGGTACGCAACCCTGTAAAAAATGAGATACCGAATGAACCAATTCAACACTATTAGATCTTTTTAAGAAATAAATCATTGGGTATTTGACGGCCCGTTCTGACTCTTCTGAGTCCATAATAATATGATTTTCGAGACTTCGAAGTGAAAAAGAAATGTGTACATCTCAGACACTCAGGTTTTGTTTTCATAGTTACCGAGTGGTACTGCTATCTATAACTTCACAAACGTACGTAACTAAGAAATTAATAAAAAATCAAATTATTAGTATTAAATTAAAATTATAATTACTAAAACATTTAATACCTAGAATTACGTTTAACACGTTCCCAGTCCCCATACAAGATCTTAAGTACTACCCATACGCCCAATAGATTTTTTGTTTAAATATTAATTAATGCCCTAAAGCTTTCCCAGATATGCGTTCACAAATGGAAAATTTGTAATTTTTCCCGGAAAACCACGATGACTCCGTATGGAGTCATGGACGCATGACTGTAAATTCTCGTGACTCCGCTTAGAGTCACGAACGTATGACGATAAAAATGTGTTTATTTTCAATGGCACCACCTACCAAAATTATAGTATTTTTTATTAAAATGACCAGTAGCTTGTGAATGGTGCATTCTAACATTCTATGGAAGATATTTAGTAACTTGTGTAACAAAAATTGGTAAAACATTTCGTGATACATATATGTATATTGCAAATGATGGAAAACAATGACGTGAAGCTGAGTTCCGAAGAAGAAGAGGATATCGTATTTGATCGGGAATCTCCTGCACCACTTCTACGTGAATGTACTGTAGACATCCAAAACAAAATTGCCATACACTTGTTGTCAACGGCTGTTATAAATTCAAATATTATTTACAACGAAGTCCGTGAAAACACTGGCCGGAAAAAAAACTCACGTAGCAGCTCATGAAGTAATTATAAAAGAATTGTTTGCAATAAATAAAATTGTAGCGACAGTCAACTTCTGGCGCTGCAGAGTCATCGAGTCAAAAGGTCGAACCTCTAACAAGAAACTTTGGGTAGGATGCTCAATAAACTTGTTTCAGAAGGTAAAAATTCAAAAATTGCTTCAAAAGTGAAAACTTTGTGCCCAAAATTTTCTGTCACATTTGTTATTATGCAATCCATTGATTTGTTTTTCATTAGATACAAAAGTTATTGTCCAAAAATAGTTTAACTTATGATGCCACATAAAAAATTCTTGAAAAAAATATTTTGTTGGGGTTTTTTACATTTTAAATACTTCATTTTCTAACTCATACGCCCATGGGAATATCTTTGCTCCAACTCGGACGTCCACAAAATAAATGAACTTTATTCCACCTTGCAAATGTGACTCCTACTGGAGTCATGGACGTCCCAGTCAGTACTGTCTGTCACTCCATGTGGAGTCATTGGACTGGTAACGTGTTAAGAAAACCTCATTCCCCCAGTCTCGGATGCGCGAGCCAGTATTCGATACACTACGGACAAAGGAGCAGCTGGGTTATAGCGTGTACAACAGCAATCGTAACACGCTTGGAGTACTCGGCTTCAGTATCACCCTCAACACGCAGGTTGACAAGCACAGGTGGGTAATGACTAACCGGGTTAGGTTTAAATTAATGACTTATTGAACTTTGCAAGTAAAAATAGGTAATTCTAAATTACTTTGGAGAAAAACTGTCAAAAAAATATCAACTTAGTAATTTCGTTTTTACGTAAGTTTACATTTTAGTAGCAAAATCTTCCGTGAAGCTAATAAGAAGAGTGCTCAAATGAGAATGCTATAATATGATAAGAAACGATCGATAACATTTAATTTTCATGTACTCTTTAGCGTCCAATACGTGAACAAGCGAGTGGATGCTTTCCTGAGCGAATTCTTAAAGAAGATGCAGTACATCAGCTTAAAAACTTCAATGCCTAGTAGGCGCGTACCCAAAGCATATTTTACACTCAAGGGCGAGGTGAGTTCTAATTTCAAATACTGACTTATTCTTCGTAGTCTTCTTATTAATTTTCAAGGGTATTTTAACTAAACAGTAAACAATACACTAATACATAATATTAAAACATAAATCAGAGGAGAATTGTGTCTAGTTTCCAACACATCCATGAATAATACCACAAACGTGATTCATTGCCGTTTTTATAAAAAATGGTATGGAACCCTTCATGCGCGAGTCTGACTCGCACTTGGATGGTTTTTGGTGTTCGTTAGACAATTTTATTAATAGTGATTATAGCTGAGGGCCTGTAAAATTGAACTTCGCTACTCAATGACTTGGACAGAGATTCTAAGAGTGGGTTAAAATTAACATGGACAAGACTAAGATAATGTCAAACTCTCATGGAGGACTCACTACTATCAACGTTGGCGGCTCTGATCTCGTATAGATACCTGGGATAAACGAGTTAGGTAAATCCAACTTCAAGAAAGAGGTCACTCGTTGAACCCAACATGATGGGCAGCGTTCTGGATACATGAACATTTCTACGTTTCTCAAGATAAAGGCGTATAACCAATAATGAATCGCTCGTAGCCTGGGCTGCCTGAGTGATCTTAAACGATCACTAAGGTTAAGCAACATACGGCGCGTTCAGTCCATGGATGGGTCACCGTCTATGACTAACGCTAGTGGCATTTTTCCGAGCGATTCCGTGCTTCGCATGGCACGTTAAGCAGTTGGTGCCGGCTACCGTCGATAGATGGCAGTCGTTAAGCCACGTCAGAGGCCTTAGGGCGGCTTGAAAACTCTGACAGTAAGACCAGCCACTAGTCTTACAAGCCTCCACCAATCCGGACTTGGCCCCCGTGGTGGAGTAGGTATGGCCTATACCTTCCTCAGGGAAGAGACCCGCGCCCCTCGGTGGGGACATGATGGGTTGATGATAATGGTGATGATGAACCAATATAATGTGCTACCAATGATGATCTATGGATGTGAGACCTGACGATGGGCCTCACAAGAAAAATCAAGGTAGCCCAACGAGTAATGGGGACAGTTTTGTTAGGAGTTTCATTGCGTGATTGAATAAGGAATGAGTAGATCCGCAGAAAAACCCGAGTTACTAGTATAGCTCGAAGAATTGCTCAGTTAAAGTGGCATAGGGTGGGGCACAAAGCTCGGAGAAGTAATGGCCGCGGGCGTGCTAAAGTTCTGACCTGGTGACCGCAAACTGGACTACGCAGCGTTGACAGCCAAGGGGCTGTCTTAAGGAAGCACAGTGTGCTTAACGAAATTCTCAAACCGCGTTGGAGGTAACTCTAATATATCTTGGGGTATCTTGTTGTAGAACTTTATACCGTGCCCCATAAAGGAAGTATTAACTTTTGAAAGTCTAAATTGTGGAAATGACAATTAATGTTTAATCCTAGTATTACCGTTATGATGGTTACCAAGAGTTTCGAAGTCTCTAATATTTTTTCGAACGTATATAATATTTTCATAAATGTACTGTCAAGATGTTGATTTCTTTGAAAAAATCTCTTAGCGAGTCCCTACTACCTAGCTTATAAATAAGTTTTCGTATTTTATAAATAAATCTGCAATCTCTCTTTATTCTGCATGATGAAGATAGTCTCAATGTCTGCTGCCCGGCCCCATAGTAATATACCACAGGACATAATACTATGGAAGTAACTAAATTAAACAAGGCTAGCAGTTGCAACGTCTCAGTAACTTTTCGAATTCTTTTCACGGCATTATGTTGCGTATCTAAGTCTACGCGCTAGTTTTACAAATGTGGACCCCTTGTAGTTTGGCATAGATTGTGGTAAGCAGAAATACAGTATCTTCAACAAATTCTAGTTTTACGTTATTTTACGCGTTAGGTAGGGTAAACTTCATACATTTTGTCTTTTTTTTTAAACTTGGAGAACCATATGAGAGGCCTTTGTCCTACAGTGGGCGTCAAATGGCTGATGATGATGATGATAATGAGTGGTTTCGTCTAACGTTTCTACTATCATTGATATTTACTTGTGTTTGACAGTGCGTTCGTAAAACTTATTCTAAATTAATATTAATGGTGTTAGTGAGCACAAATTAGACTACCTACTAATTTTCAGATGGAAAATAACTGGTTCGACATCGTGGAGAGAGAGTACAGATTCCAAAAAATGTATACAAAAGTGAGTAGAATAAAATAACCATACCATCAATTAATTTGTTGAAATAGAAGAAGCTGTTAAAGAAACATCGTAAGGAACCCTGAGTGTCTGAGGTGTTGCCCTCAGATCCTGACATCACCAAACAGCGGTGATTACATGTGGTGATCAATAACTCTCTTCCTCTGAAGAAGGCTTGCGGCTTCTAGTGGGACGTAATAGGCTGTTCATATATTTGTATGGTATTGTGATAAGTTTGTTTTTAATCTTACATGCAATGTTCCCCAGGGAAGAGACACCGTATTTTATTAAATATAATACTTTATGGTTAATCGTTATTTCTATTTTGTATTTTTAAAAAGGTACCTACTAAGTATTTGACACAGATGTAATGTGGTACTGAGATGCATTCAGAGCGTTCTGTTTCTTTCTTTAATACCGTGTCATAACTATTTCAATTTTATTGTTTTTTGATCATGATATCGCCCTGCAGGTCATTAATATATCGGAGACCATCGATTGGATGAAGAAATACTTCGCTTCGGGCAACGAGTTTAGAAAACTCTCCGTGCAGGTAAATCAAATGATAACTATTTGACATAGCTGCCATAAAAAATATTATTCCAGGGATAGTACTTTCTGAGATTTAGGCTATGCCATCATGAAACTCTACAATGGAACTACTGCAAATGATTGGCTTTATGTAGGCATCAGGATTGAGGGCCCAACTTATTTGATCATAACGGTTTTGTTTCGTGTTTAAGAAATTTAAGAATCTCTGCTTAAGTTTAACCAAATTTTAACAAATTGCCTTGTATGTGCAATTCGTTTCGCAATATTTGAAAAAAATGGTCGTTCAATTCAGATGTACGTTTTGAATTCCGGTAGCTGATCCACCTTTTTTTGTTTGTAGTCGGCCAAAGAGCATCAGGTTGATGTAAAAAGGTTGGTTCGTGCGACTACACGTCAAGGTTACCAACATTTTGAGGATCAACACTTCTAGAGGCGTGATCTGATGGGTTGTGTGAAGTGGGCACATGGCGCCACAGACTTGCGGCTGCTAGCTTGAGAATTTTCGTATTCTATTTATTAATGCAACAAAGCTTTTAGTTTGTGTCTGAGATTTAAGTCACATAGCACAATGCTTGAATCTGCCCAGTAGACC
Source organism: Yponomeuta plumbellus (assembly GCA_947310845.1). Taxonomy (NCBI): domain Eukaryota; kingdom Metazoa; phylum Arthropoda; class Insecta; order Lepidoptera; family Yponomeutidae; genus Yponomeuta; species Yponomeuta plumbellus. The sequence continues at coordinate 10,014,759 of OX371212.1, read as the reverse complement.
ATCAGGTTAACTTGGCTCCTTAGCGCTTTAGTCACGATGGAGCTTAGCTTAGCGTCCAATAGAACACACAGCTCCAAACGTGACATTGTAGTAGGTGATAAAGAGGCTACCTTAGTCTTTGTACATAATAAGGTTAGTCTGAATTTCGAAATTAGTAGTAGATCTTAAATAAATCCAACAATATCTATCATCATCATCATCATCATCATCAGGCTATACGAGTATTAGTCTAGAATATCTATCATGTGATATCATATCGATATAATATCAAGAAAATCCAAAACTTTAAGAAAACTCAAAACTCAAGGCACGCAACGAGCTATGGAAAGGGTATGATCGGAATTTCTCTACGAGACCGAATCAGAAATGATGAGGTCCGTAGACAAACGAAAGTCGTCGACACAACCCGCCGGATGAGTAAGTTGAAGTGGCATTGGGCGGGGCAAATAGCACGTGGAACTGATGGCCGATGAGGCTGGAAAGTTCTTGAATGGACACCACACATCGGCTAGCACAGCGTAGGAAGACCAGTCACAAGATGGACAGGCGATCTCATCCAAGTGGCAGGAAGACGCTGGATGCAAGCCGCTTCCAAGCGGTCTTTTTGGAAATCCATGGAGGAGGCCTGTGTCCAGCAGTGGACTTCTTGTGGCTGAACGATGATGATGAAATAAATCCAAGCACCAGAGACCTTTTGTAATGCGTCACAAAAGTAAAGCATTTCAATACTGGTTACTATTTCTACCAATTCATACCTGGGAAGCTTAACTGTTTGGTCTGAAGATAGAATTTAACAAACAAAAAAACCTAAAAGAGTTATCTGTAACGAAGATTTCATCTTACATGTGCAAATGCAACTTCTAAACGATGAGATAATCTTAGGCCATGCACTTGATAAACTCAGATAAGGAGATACAGTTACGCCGGTCACTATTCGGTCACTTGATATTTTTACGCCGTTTAGCTACGAAAGTTAATAATAACCCAAATTATTGGGTTTTATTTTGTTAGTAAAAAAGTTAAGGAGAAGACAAGTATGATTTACTTTTTTTCCACTTAGTGGTTTGTTTAAATAAGATTGCTTTTATTTAGTTATAAATAAATAATGACATTTCTTAAGATTGTTGTTGCTTTTATTTTACGATTTACATACGTAAATAAACAATTAAATTTCTAAACTTTGTAGTGTTGGCTCTACAATTTGATCTAAAATGGGCGCGGTAGTTAGCAACGACACTACTTGTAGTACCGCTGGTAGTGTTGTTGCCAGAAAATGGGAATTTAGCCAATGCCTAACGTGCTAGTGGCATTGCCAATCATTAAGTTTTTTTTTTTCTTCGTTTATCTCACTGCCATACCATTCTTTGCCCAGCTGCCAGGTTTACCTAGTAGTGAGGTATCTTGCACTCGCCTAGTCGTTAGGTTACCATTAGTTGTATAGTCCTAAGTAGGTCAGACTCGTTTTTTCACCAAATCATATTTTCCAGATGTCGATGCCCCGAGGCAGCGTCTAACATGTACATTGACAGTCAACAAACTCAATGTAAATTGTTCACGTTGAAATAAATTTCTGAGTTCTGGTCTGAATCCCTAAGGAGGTCTTTTGAAACAGTTTTTCAATATCCCACGACGTTTGCGCGCTCTCCTTTTGACTCATTCTCACCTAGTATCGTATATTGCATTTCAGATAGTAGGCAACAACGTGAGTGAGAACGCAGCGGGAGAGCCGCAATCAGCCCAGATGGCTGATTACAGACTCACTTATCTGAGAGGCAAGAATAGAGCATCGGAGTTTATAACCAACATTGACAGCTTCAAGAAAAATCTTCCGTTTTTGAACGTGCCCAAGGTCCAACTGACGTAGTGCTGAATTATCCTGCTACAGCAGGGATTCCCACAAAAAGTAATCACTATCTTTTGTCCGCAAATAAATTTTACAGTACTGTTTTAAAAACTCGCGATGCTCATACGAAGTTATGACTTTAACGTTAGTGTAACTAAGGTGTATTTTTAAGTTTGTAACTACACCTACGTTAATGCGTTCTGTGCCTAGTAGTGTACCTGTATGTATATCTAGTGCCTATTATGTCTGGTTTGACGACCTCTGTGGCGCAACGGTTAGCGCATCTACCTATGCGGGAGGTCCAGGTCCCCGGCTGGGGACATAAAAAAAACCCCCAGTTCTTGGCTGTTTACATTTTTGTTTTGTATGTGCCTGTATGTAAATGTTAATGTTTATGTATACACATAATATTTCAACTAGAGCTTCGTGACAAAATACTAAACATGTTCGGGACGCGAATTAAAAATGATTGGAAACCTCTGCTCTTGGGTTTACTCGCTTGTATGTACCTCGAAGGGATCTTTAACTGGAAAGGGTAACAGTCAATGTATGCAGGGACTATTTTAGCCTTTTAAGTGGACATGGTCAATAAACAAATTAAATGACTACAAGGATTAATAGTTTCCATTATTGCCCATGACAGTTTTGTTTCCCGGGGTGTTCAGGGGTAATAATCATCCCGAACCTGCTGCCGTTGATAGGTTATATACAAATTATGTATGAAATAATGTATCAACTTGGAACTGACTGATATTTTTATGTGATAATTCCAAAATAATATTTATACAATAAAGGAAATAATCAAAATGACCAATTGTTTTGTTTCTCATAAGAACTGTAATTGTTGCGAATATTTGTGCAAAAAAATTTTTGTTTAAATTTTTGTTTTAGTATTTGAGATGTAATCATAATTGTTTTAAGTATAATTGAGGCCATGAGAGCCAGAGCATCCTAACTGTTTATAAAAGTCAACGAGAAAAAAATTGAGCCCTAATTTAAATTGTAACTATGGTAAATCAATTTATTTCATAATTTTTTGCTGTCTTACGCACTTTTAACCCAGATAACCCTGAAACTATTTCACATCACAGAAGTTTAAAATATTTTATTATAGTATGTTATTACTTATGGCTCCAAAGATTCGAGAAAAATTACTAAAAAATTCAAAGTCGATTGGGAAAGCCGGAAAATGGGTGGTGTTATAACACCTGGTAGGAGAATGCCCTACTATACTAAGTATTGAGGGATAATGTAAAGGTTTGAAATAAAAAAAAACATTATATTTAATAATATAATGTTTTATTAGTTCTCGTTATATAAAGTTAAACCGGAGTGTGATACATGTGGCGTTTTGGGATGTAAATAAACGACAAACTTCTTACAAATAAAATTAGTTTTCTTTTTGCAGAATTTACCAAGTCAGTTGTATTTCTTTGTATTCAATTATATGGTCAAATCTATCAAATCGAGAAGTTTCCTTATGAGTAGTGGGAGTGGGACAAGGTCCACGCATTTCATTTTTCTTATAGATTTCTAATAAAGCTCTCGCAACAGCTGCTGAAGCTGAAGGTAATGTGGCAGATTGCCCTTGATATGGATCAAACCACAACACATATCCTACAAGACTGTAGAACCAACCCAAAACTTATGCCCCCACCATTTGGCTTACCACATATAAACTGCTTACACCCGTGTCCACCATAGTATGGTACTAAAGCCTCATCAATACTGTAAACTTCCTCCAAAGGGGCCGTAAAAAATCCGTAAATAAAATTTGTTCAATAAATCGAATAAGGGTCTAACTTTGGCGAACTTGTCGTATTCTACTTGTAGTAATGAATGTATAAAAAAAATATAAAAAAAAAACTCACGCCCATTATCCCCGAGGGGGTAGGCAGAGGCACCAATCACTAGAACTGGGCCCACGTTTTGCCGAGTTTATTAGGTCCCAAACGTGACAAGTGGCAATCCTGTCGCCGTTAACCGGGCACAATTTATCAGCGAATGGTGTTGCTGTACAAACAAACAAATGTACGTAACTAAAAGTCATTGGTACATGCGTGGTTTGAGCCCAGACCCTCATGATCGAGAAGCAAGGGTCAACCCCACTACGCCACCACCGCACCGGTGTTATAACACCGGTGCTCTTTAATCTGATCTTAATCTGTGATCTTTAAGTGATCTTGTTAACCCGTGGCATCTTATTCATTAATTAATTTTCGGATAGGTATTGAAAAAATTATAGGCTACTCTGGCTCTCTTGGCCTCAATTAGTAAATAACTATAAATTCAAATATTCACAATAATAACAAATTGTTTTCTTTATGAACGTCAAAGTTGTTAGATTCACAATCATGGTACCTATATTACGTGGTAAAGAAACTAACAAAGAAACTTCACATTTATTCTGTTCAAAACAGTTTCAGCTTAATTAACAAACTCTCAAGCTTAAAAATTTTGTAAATAAATGTGTTCAACACTAGACACAATAGTTCTCTGAATACATGCATTTAATATTAATTTACTATTAAACTCCAGATAGCTTTGTTTTCTAAATAATCGTTGATTTTATTATAAACTTTTTTTGCACAGAGTGTGCCTAACACATTTCTTAAACCACGTCGGAGATAGCTCTAATAGGTAGGTATAGTTATATTAAGTCCACTTGCTGGACATATGCCTCATGGATTTCCAAAAATACCGGTTGCAAGTGGCTTGCATACAGCGGCAGTGTCTTCCTGTCACTTGGATGAGATCGTCTGTCCATCTTGTGGCTGGTGGTCGTCCTACGCTGCGCTTGCCGATGTGTGGTCTCCATTCAAGAACTTTTCGGCCCCATCGGCCATCAGGTCTGCGTGCTATGTGCCCCGCCCACAGCCACTTCAACTTACTCATCGGCTGGGCTATGTCGACAACTTTCGTTTGTCTATGGACCTCATCATTTCTGATTCGGTCTCGTAGAGAAATTCCGAGCATAGCCCTTTCCATAGCTCGCTGCGCGACCTTGAGTTTTCTTATGAGGCCCATAGTAAAAGACCACGTTTACGTGCCATAAGTCATCACTGGTAACACCCTCTGGTTATATAATTTTGTTTTGAGTGATTGAGGTATATTGGAGGAAAATACTTTTCTAAGTTTCCCGAAAGCGTGTCTAATGAAAAAAAATTTTTATTAATAATTAACTACATAATTAAAAACGGTAATGCATAATGGCGTGTCTAACGCAAGAAGCTAAAATAAAATTAATAATTATTAATATTTTTCTTTTAGCTTCTTGCATTAGACACGCCATTGTGCATTACCGTTTTAAATTAGTTAAATAAAGCATTTATAGTATTACTTATATAAATTACAATTTTTTAATGTTACCTACCTAAATAAATGTTAGTCATGACTGCTAATTAGGGAATTGTGACTGGTTTCATTCAGCATCGAATATTCACCGGCACCACCCGCTCGGTAGAATTCGATATTGTATTGTCATTCTTATAGGTGCTATTGTCTTATAACTCAGACATAAGCAGGAGTCTTAGGAAGGACAACAACAAATTAAACTGTTATCGATGGAAGAATTCACAAGGCTGGGTTTACTAGGCTTTCGCACCAAGCCGCCCGAGGCAAAGCCGGATAAAAATCAAACAATTCTGGTCCTTGGTACACCAATCCAAGCTGTTACTGATAAAAAGTTATACAAGTAAGTGTGCTCCTGAATAATAATTTACTTCCACACAATAAGAACATCTACAAAACACAATTTAATGTGTTCTAATTTTAATTAAACTGTTCGCTGCCGACTGAGTGAGTCGCAAAGTAGCCAACTGAAATTCGGCTTAGCGGCGTATTCAAAGCGAACAAAACTATTTCGCCACCGAGTGGAACAGGCTTTTCTGTGAGTTAGCCGCCCACTGAGATAGTCAGCGCGCGTAACGCTGCAAATTGCGTAGATTGAGCGCAAAACGAACTATTATGTATTCTGTGGCAAAACTAGCAAACTGTGAACACTCAATTTGAAGTATATGGAAGGGCATACTAAACCGATACGCCGCTAACTCAGTCGGCAGCAAACTGTTTGCCAACTGGGGACGCAACCTAAGCAATCTATATACGTCCCGCTGGTAGCCCACAAGCCTTTTCTCAGAGAGAGACTCGGTACTGAATACTCTCTATGTTTATTAAATACGTACTTATACTGGTACTTGTACTGCTTAAGGGGATCACATATTTTATAGGTCGAATTTGCAAAAAATGTCTTTATGACCTCCCATGTAGACAGTGATTTTCAGACCCACAACAAAGTAACTGGAATCGCAAATCCGGCACTAGATAGCATTTAAGCCGCGAATCCACTAGGCAACATTTGGCGCGCAGCACGTGCCGCTAAACATGTTCGGGAACGTTGCACAACAGCGCGCGACGTTACCAGCGGGGGCGCAACATGACTCCGCCTAGTTTCGCGTCGCAACAAATGTCCCGCGCTGTTGCTCAACATGCTGCGCGCCAAATGTTGCCTATGCAATGTTGCCTAAGGATGCTAGTGGATACGAGGCTTTATGCGAAAAAGGCCGTTTTTGGCATAAATTATACTCGTTCTCATAACCACTAACAAAATAGAGAAAGTGTTCAGCTGTTCATGTTCAGACATTTTTTGCAAATTCAATCTGTAAAAAAATTATATTGTAGTTTGCTGCGTTGGCGCCAGTTTTACTCCGTGGATCACTTTATTTGTTAAAAGTGTTTTAAAATCACTCCCTAGATGATTGAGAGATCGCGTACGCTTTTTGCAAACCATACATACCTACATAAACTCACGCCTTTATCCCAGAGGGGTAGGTAGACACCAGGGACTGCCATCTGCCACGAAATTACCTTGCAATTTATTCAGTCTTCCAATGATTTTTTTTCTCGATGGCAATAGTATTGCCGTCAGGACCGCCTTAACTTTCATTTAATTTTCCAGAGTAATAAAACTACGGAACGGCTTGACAGCTCTGCTTATTTCCGACCCAGAAGTGACTGGCGAGCAAAGGCTGGTAAGAAAACTGCTAAAGATTATATTTTACTAGCTATGCCTGTGAAAAGTTATTATTTTTACTAATAATAAACAATTTATTTTACCTTATAAACCGCGGATAATAACTATTCAAATTTTAAGAAGCACAATAATTAAAATTACGGCTTAGGCTGAAAAACAGCGCTGGTAGGATAGGCATAACTATCCTGCAGCATAAGCAGAGCGATATATAATTTTTTTAAATATTACATCTGCATATTTTTTTATTTGTATTAATAATAACAAAAATAATAATTTGCATTTAACACAATCACTTGTCTCAGCCCCTCACCAGAATACTCGGTACTCTAGTAACAAGGTAAGAAGATCACACACATGAATACACCATAAGTCACGCCGTAAGGTCCAATGTGGGAATAATTAGGTCCATCCAGGTCTTGGATGTTTACATGTTTGTGACGTCGCTGTTTCTGGTTCCCACGACACAGGGTATACTAGTGTGGGGCCAGAAGCAATGTATGTGCCTGTGTGTAAATGTTTAAATGTTAAATGTTTAAGAATTAAAAAAGCTCTTTCCTATAACCTATTAATGGTCTAAATGGCCTAAATGGTTATGCGAGAGGTCCCGGGTTCGAATCCTGGCTGGGCATAAAAAAAAACCCCCTGGTCTTGGATGTTTACATGTTTGTGACGTTGCTGTTTCTGGATCCCACGACACAGGGTATTCTAGTGTGGGGCCAGAAGCAATTTATGTGCTGTATGTAAATGTTATGTTATGTTATGATTAGGTAATATGACGTTTACATCCACTCAGATAAATGAATGTAAATGAATTAATTGACTCTAATGGTCTAAATCTACCTATTTTGACCCCCAGGCGGCCTGCGCACTCAGTGTTGGCGTGGGAAGCTTCAGCAACCCGCCCAACATCCAGGGCATGGCACATTTCGTCGAGCACATGGTCATCATGGGTAGCAAGAAGTACCCCAAGCCGAACACTTTCAGCTCCTTCGTCACGGTAGGATAGCCTTGATACAGACACGGTACAATCGTCAGCTTGTAATTTGTAAAGTTTTCTTGTAAAGACACCCGTAATGTGAAACGTACTTGGATTGGAGTACTCACGCCCATCTGCGTACCTATAAGGGACTCCACACACGGCGGCTATAAGGTAAAGATTATAGCACGATATCTCATTACATCTTTCCATAGAAATCGTCAGGAGACCACACACGACAGCTATAATATACATCTTTACATCTTCGTATCTCAAAGCTTAAGTACAGGTTAAGGTTAAGTGCGGTCTCTAAGCTATACATCCTGGGATGTAATGTATATTATAGCCGCCGTGTGTGAAGTCCCTTAGTGTAGCGACACACCTGCGGAACGTACCACGCCGAACGTGCGGCGGCTGAAATTGCAGTCGTAACGTTCCGTTGGTATGACAAACCAAACGCTCAGAACTCTGCGCCTTGTTCAGCGCGCTACGCGACGGAACGTTACGTGGTGTCGTCGTCGTCAGTCGGTTTCGATCACAGAGTACATTACTAAATAGAGAACAAACTCCGGCTCTAAAATCGGTAATGCTTAAAGCGCCACCTGATATCAAGTTTCAGTACTACATTGCCATATAATATAAACATAAATAGCCATAGGCAAATAGGTACGCTATACCTATAGGTACCCGTATGTATAGGTTCGAAAAGAGATGTGGATTTATTTTCTAGTTTTTAAAAGAAGAAAACTCCAAGTTAGATAAATTTTTTATTTCTTTCTTCTTTTTTTTCTCCTCCCAGCCCAAATATTTAATTTTCACAACAACAAATCCACAACACAGAGTCCTTTTTCTCAACGCAATTTCTGGATATATAGCCGGAGGTACATTAGCTCAACTCAACGGAATACAACACTCCAAAAACTAAATAAAACGGGAGCCAAAACTACGAAGCGCAGACACAAAGAAAAGAATTAGGTAGTTACCTACTTTACTTTTACGAGCGCAGATGCCACCATGACGCAGTGTTGCCAGTGGCAGAGTCAAATATAACAAGCGAGGCAGATCAAAAAGTTACATTTTCTCGAGAAAAGTAACATAACCTTTTTTTTATTGTAGAAACCGATACAATACTTTATTATGGCAGTTTATTACACAAAAAGTAAAATAAGTTTCTGGTTCCATTCAAAAAAATCTTAATAATTTGTTGATCGAAAGACTGGCGATGTTGAAAAAGAAAAAACATACAATCAATGATGTTTGTCTAATGGCTCAGTACACACTATGCCGCCGGCACTGCCGGAGCGTAAAAACAGCACAAGCCGAGCCTCGGCAGGCCAGCGGGTCGTGCCGGGTTACGCGGCAAGCCGGCGGCAGTTCGCTCCTGGCATTCGTTTGAAAGTGTTGTGCTAGAAAATGATGCCAATGATGCTCTGCGGCACCAGCGGCAAGTGCCGGCGGTCTAAACATGCCGGCGGCAAAGCGGCCCGGCCGTGCCGCCGGCATAGTGTGTAGCAGCTATAATATAGGTACCCACCAATTTAAGAATGTCTTTCAGTATTTCAGTCTCAGCTTTGTCTATGTCGTACCGTACCTATGCACTTCCATTACATGTCATAATATGACATTATTCGACGAAACATCGGTGATTTTCATTTCTCAAAAATTGGACATTAAAATTTCACATTCAGTCAGTGTGTCAAACGTATTTTGTAAATGTGTGAACGAGTTTCAGTTCCAAATGTACTGTGGAACTCTACGTATTTTTTTATAGTATTCTACTTCTCTCAGTGAAAACTGTTATGGCGTTCACAAAAAAAATAACTACTTCCCTATAGCGGTATTATTTCCTTTATAATAAAATAAAATACCTATTTTGTTTTTGTAAGATAATTATCGTTTTAAGAAAGTAAAATATTAGTTAAATGTATAAAAAGAGTTTGAAAAGCGCCATCTATTTCCAGTTATTAGTTATTATTACTTTATTGCACACGAGACATTAAACATAACATTACATTAAAAACAATATGTACAAAGGCAAGCTTATCTCTGTAAGAGATTTCTTCCAGGATGTATGAACTAAACTTATAACGCCATCTCTCGAAACTAAAAAACTACTTTAACCAAAATTGTCGTGAGGCGCCATCGCCATCTAAGTTTCAGAAATAGCTGATTGTTATGCTACTTAATTAAAAATACACGCCTTATGACAACACTCAAGGAATTGGGAGTGATTCGCGATTTTATATCGTAATAATATTATCTAATACCCATTTTTTTGTTTGCAGCTTAATCACTCTGAGCCGGGCATACATGTATTACAATACATGTATGCCCATACATATGGGCATACATACATACATGATTAGCCAATAAGGCGTACAAATGTTTTAAACTTAAAATAATAGTGACATTTACGGGTATATAAAGAAAACCTATCAATAATGTTAATTGATTACATAATAACAAAAAAATATAATTGAATTAAATAAGTACACAATGTCAAAATTTGTCATTTAAATATTCGAGGACGCTATAAAACGATTTGGTTAAAAGTACATTCTTCAACTTAGATTTAAATTTGTCTATGGGAAGTTCCCTCCATGCTGAAGGCAGTTTATTATAATATAAAGTACAGCGCCACCAAGTTATCTGTTCAGGTGGGCAAAATTGTAACTAAGTAACTAATTGTAAATCTTGCTACCCATTTTTTGTTTTATTTATTCACTTACTAAGATTTACAGATATATTTTCATTACAATCAAAAGACGCGTTAAAATATTCTTATTTTTCTAGGTAACTTTCTTAAATGTTACTACTAAATTCTCCATTAGCGCCGCTATCAACTGAACAGATAATATGGCGGCACTCTAAGAGCCATGTGACAAACGCTTTTTGTCATTAGTGTCGTATTTGACTTGGTTTTGACTATTCTAGTGGGATCTCTTCGGGCTCGCTTATTATTATCTCTAGCTTTAAGAAATAGATCCTCATTTGTTTTTACAAAAAGGCATGTTTCTAATAAATATGTTCATCGCAGGCGAAGTGAGAATATAATTTTTAATAAAGATAGCCTTACATTGGATCTTGTTGTTGAAGGCCAAACATGGCTCTGATGCAACATTTATGTTGTTTAAATACTGATACTTTATTTGTGCAGTTGCCCCAAAATATCGGAATATTTATTTATTTTGGACTACTAACAGCTTTTTTATATAACAACACAAAGTACTATATTGAAGTAAAGACACTAATAGACAGTTGTCTTGTTATTCAGGCACGCTATATTTTGGGACATGTATGGGAATCTAGTTTGAGAGTAGCAACCCTGGAAATAAACGAATGGGGCTGCAACAGTGCCATCTATAGAGAGCCAATGAAACTAATTAGTCGTGGTACCGAATTCAAGTTCGATTAGCGCCCCCTGAACGTTGGTTTTGGTACTACTACTTTATGCTACTAAATTAAAAATATACATATTACACCAACAACGTGTCATTTAACAATACTTCACGATTTTGTATCCTTACACAAAATGTATTTCCCTGTTCATTGTTCTAAGATTAGGCCCCATGGTTTCGATACCATGTACCATTTGGTCGCGTAACGCGTCGCATGATATGTCGCTTGCTATGCAAAATACATTAAATGCGTATTAGCGGACATAATCACCCGAAGGAAGGTTCGGCGCTACGCCGGACATAATTTCGTCTGATGTGTCATAGGGGATTTGAAAAACACTGCGAGCGTATTCAACCGAACGTTCAACTCCGTACGATACGCTTGTGTGTCGCTACACTTAGTGGTGATGAGCCCCATAAAAATATACAGCTACGGGCAGGCCTGTTTCACTACGCGTGTCGGTATCGAACGCGTAAGTACATGCGGTGACCACTCCGGAGTGGTAAATAGATAGGAATTCAGGCGCCAGAAGAGGTAAGAGTTACGCGGCAGAAAGAGAGGTAACATGTAGGTGAATATAACGTAGCTTTTTTAGCGCCGTGCGATCTGAATTCCGCCTAATTGTGTCGCTGCTAGAGTCCCTTTTTCTTTAATTGATTTTGCGGTGTGAGTCTTTTGTACTTACCTGTACTAATGTATTCTGTGCTACGGGCGCCATCTGAACCTAGCTAAATCTGCGCCTAAGCACAGGGTTCTGCCGCCAGTTTCCGTACTACAGGCCCGTTCCACGACTCGAAGCCGCAGATCCCAAATGAAGCCTGCCGGGGCCTCGATTCTACTAGTGAATTACAGTATGATGACAGATACACGGTTGGATCACGTTACGTATTTTTTTATACCATTGACGCTAACTGACGCACATATAAAAATATGTGTGCACGCGTACACTTGAAGAGGCATTGAAACCAAATCGTCACGTTCGTGCAATTCAACAGAATCTAGGTCCTGGTAACAAACAGCCTGTACTTTCATGAGGCGGTCTTGGGTGCTTTTCGTAACGCCAGTCTGTATCAGCGATCCCTGAGGAATGAGTATACGACAGCGATATGCGTAGTAGGGCAGGTGACCTCGATACAGCAACTTCTGTTAGCTTTTAGAATATACATCAACTGAGCAATCAAAAACCGATTACATTGCAATAAGGTAAGGTTATTTTTTTATTGCTATTATTTTATAACTTTACATATCTTTTTAAAATAGTTAAGAAAAGTTTTATACAGGGCAGAAAACCGAAGCCTACTCTAGAGCCCGAGGTATATTCTAAAAGCTAACAGACTGTACCCTGTCGAACGTCTTCATCATATCCAGGGTTGATTTTCTGACCACAATTGGACGCCCCAGCTTATAAAATCACTTATAGATACTTCGACTAGTACCACAGTTGAATAGTGCACGTTTTATTATTTCGTCTCTGAAACATTATCTTAATAAATTCAGTTTCTTTGAGCTTTTATAAGCTAAGTTTTTCAAATTTCAAACACCTTTCAGAAAATCAGCCTGCCTAGCCAATGATGTCAAATAAACTAATATAACTAAAGTGAAGACTATAAGAAACATTAACATGTTTAAGTTTGAAAGCAAATTCGAAAATTTTTATGATTGTCTAAATAGGCGTGCATTGGGAAAGGGCCGTGCCCTTCACGCAACTACTAATAAATGTTGTTAAAGTGAAATTGGTTTGTCACAACAGTGGCAAATGGCAACTAGCCTCAAGCCACCCCTGCAGGATGTAGGCGTGACTTGCATTTTATAGCAAATGACTAATTACATTTTTATAAAACAGACAGTGCATTCCTTTTTGGTGAGGCACGCCGTTATGCCATAAAATGCTTTGGCGGCGAGCTGAAATGTGGTCGAATTTTTAGCTCGAAACCCAAATTTTTGAGTAAAGCTAATGTATAAAATTTATATGACACTGCAAAACTCAGAATGTTTCACATAATTTCAATGAAACGTTAAATTTAATTGAAACGGCACCTTATTTTGTAGAACATTTTCTACAAAATAAAGTGCCCGGAGACACATGACCCTAAGTATAATTAGCGTCACCGCACTAAACGCAAACTGTGTTAAAAAGACGAGTTTACACTCATAATAATGAATTCCATTTGCGTCACAGAATCATGGCGGTATGCACAGTGCAATAACCAACAGCGAGACGACGACTTTCTTCTTCGAAATCGGACAAAGTGGGCTGCTCCAGGCCATGGATATATTCAGCCAGTTCTTCGTCAGTCCACTCATGGAAAATCGTACCATGGAACACATGCTGGAGACCATCGATTCTGGTCAGTGACAAAAGATAAATAATGCTAAAATTAAACAAGCATTAGAATTGTAGACATTTTAGCCCATATCATTGGACCCGAAAGGAATTGTGCGGATGTGGTGAACTACGAATAAAATGATAGTTATATTTTATTATTTCAGTATACTTCCAGCATGTCTTGAGATGCTCTTCTTTTCAGACTGTTAAAGGTAGCTGGGTTTGTGATTTGGGTGATTTTTCAGTCTGTCTTATTACCGCGTAAGGTTTGCTTTTATCTTTTCTTGTACCTGTAGACGTGTTTATATCTCTATGTGTATTTGTTTGTGATAAACCAAAGATTGTTTACTATTAATCTTAGTGTTTTGGACTAAAATCTCTGTAATATGGATAATTATATTGATGTGTTCATCTAATCTCTTTAGACGAGCAATTCTTGTATATATATTTATATATAATCAGAATCTCGGAAACGGCTCCAACGATTTTCACGAAATTTTGTAGGCAGATGCTTTCGGGGGCGTTTAATTGATCTAACTAGGTTTCATTTTTAGAAAACGATGTTTTATCCCTTTTTTAAGCCAACTGAAATTTGCTAAGATAACATACAGAGGTAAATTTCGCGTCTATCTGCAAGGTTGGCATAGTTCTGACGGGAAAATGGGTGACCCGTTTCGGGCCGATTTCAAGAGACCCGGTTCGGGTCATGATGTTTTTTTTTTCAAGTTTTTTTTTTTTGTTGAAAAAGGATTATTTTAATTTTATATTACATATTTTATATTACAAAAAAAGTACCGAGCAAAGCTCGGTCACCCAGGTACTCATATTTAACTGATGTTCCCTAAAGTACGATACCATAACTCCAGATAGGCTTTTGAACTCATTTACTTGTAGATAAGTATTTTACGTTCTAATGACATTTTGTGAATTAACTAATGTTGAGCCAGTATAGGTTCCTTAGTTTCAGCCCTAATTTGCACTTTATGAAGATAAATTTCCTCCAAAGACGACTGTACATCAAGGTGTCTGATTTCGTCTTCCTGTAGTGCATGTTTTCCATTTAGTGAAACGGTAGCATCCAGGAGGCTATTGAGTTTATGCTAGATTGGAGTCTGTAGACGCATTAAATTTTATGGGATCAGCATCTGAGTATAGTAGTATTATCGACAAATGTACTTGTAAC